>JAQSVV010000386.1:1200000-1838008 GCA_036375495.1 Agrotis segetum
ATAATGTAAATTCTCATAGCTTGTGTAGGCATACGCAGATATTAATAGTATGATGCACTAAGTTGACACATTAACCAACAATGTATGTCAAATATTAGAACGGCATCGAAACAGAAAACACAATGATTCTTTATCGAAAACAGTTAATCATTACCGAAAATTTGAATAAATACCAATATTAATTAAAAATCACAATTGCATTTTTATCAACAAAAGTCAATAACGAATCAACATACATGAAAAATTCATAAGCGATCCATTCTGAATCGATACATGTTATTAAAGTATGCCAATGCATCGATTCATAACGGCCTTAAAATAAATCAGAGCATTGGGGGCGTAAAAAATTCACTCTGTCTTTTAATATTTACCGATTGTTTTCATCTCCAAGTGAAATACTGCTATCCCATCGATACGGCCACTTTAAAATCAACTCTTGAACTCCATCAGCATTCTTCTCAATGGAACAACTTATAAGGATAGCGAAGTGCTGTGGAGTTCTACGTAAACTGGTTGTTTACCATATTAGTAGCTGTTAACATTCCTTAGTGATGCTTCATTAGAAAACTCTCGAAGGTTTTTAAGTGTAATGAATATACGGTTAAGCGATCAGGGATAAGTTGCCAGTCAATTTCAGACTTTACAATGTTGAGGTAAAGTTGAAATTTTGAACTTAAAAATTGGACGGTGGTTAAATTGTATGCATTAAATACAAGATATTAATTGTTAATTGTTTTGCTTTTAGAGTTGAAATAAAAGAAATGGTTAACAAAACTTTACGATTATAGTTCTTTGAAAAGGATTACTTACAGAATTAATTCCACTGCTAAAAATGATTTTGAATGCGGAATCGACTCATTCATACAAGCAAGTTTACTGGTTCTCGTAAATTACAATTATCAGGAGAGTCGATAGTGTTGTTTTTTATTACCTTTATATTGTCAAATTGTATTAATAGTACATTACTGCCGCGGCCTATAATGGCTACTTTGCTGGTCGCGCTGATGATGGCCGACAGCGCAGCCTAGCGCAGCTCCAGGCCGACACAGCGCGGTCAGCATGCACCACTTGATGGACGAGCTGAGATAAAGGCCGAGGCCGGAGGCCGAGGCCTTTACAGTGAGGACAGCAAGGGCTGCATGATGGCCAAGCTGGAAGGCCTAGAGCGTAGCTAGGCTAGCTCGAGGCAATCATAGCGTGACCAGCGAAGAGTCATAATGGGCCAAGGCTTGTATAGTGCTTTACTCAAAAATGCAAGTACCTAACCTAAATAAAACCAGCAAGTGATTTAAATAAAATACATATAGGTATTAACTAAAAAATTAATTAAAATAACAATATGAAAAGTACAGTTACTAAAATTCAACACCGGGTTTCCGGGTTTCATATTACTTACTAATAGTTTGCGATAATTTTAATGCGGTGTTTGACTGTTAGGTATATTTTCTTCAATTACTTAAAGCAAAAAAAAAAAAAAAGTCACTAAATAAAAATTAAAATTTCGCTGAACCGCGCTTTTGTTACTTCTTTGTATTTTTTTTTTTAATATGGAATACAATCTTTTTGTGCCTACCTCTTTATATACAAACAGCTGTGTTTTAAATAAAATCTTTTTGCATTTGTTTTTTTAAAACGTTGAAACGTCAAAATAGCGGCCGGCAATGTATTACCGACCTGTAGAGCGGCCAGCAAAAACATTACTGGCCGCTCCTTGAAACACTCCGGCAAAGGCGACTTTGCTCAAACAAGGTTGTCAAAATAATGACCACATTACATGCATTTTTGAGTAAAAATAATAATCTGTAGAGTATTGTATTTCTAACTCTCAAAAGTGATAATAATCTGTCGTTCAATTGTACTACATATTTCGAACTAATGTATAAGGTGTATAATTCCTAATACAATGAGAGGTATCAAACTTGCATTACACTTTTATTAAGTTCGGTTACAACAACTACTTCAACTAAGATATACACTTCGAACTAAGTTCTATGAACTTATAGAAGTTCCACGTTTAAAGTGCAATTTAATTGAAGTACCCGCATAAGTTGTTTGAGCAACTGCGGGGAATGTTCTACTTGACCCTTTAACTTGTATGAACGAGACAATAGCTAGCTAATTACTCTCTTGTTAAACAATTACCCGTATATGAAGAGGTAACAAACCTGTCACTAGGTATTTTGGATCAGTAATGGATCGTGGGTCCAAAAATCGGTAGGACCAAGAAATGTACAGCTTGCTTGTCGCTTTTAACTGATCATGGTTTACGAAATATGCCAAAAATTTAAGACCAGGATTTTCTTGATTCGGTAGCCGTTCTTAGAGCCTGCGCTAAAAGCGATGCTATATTTCCAGTTATGCTCATTCTATCATTTTCTTGATCTATGTCTAAGTCAGTCCTCTGATCTTAAAGCTTATTGACTGGCCTGTTGGTCTAGTGGTTAGTGACCCTGACTGGTATGCCGGAGGTCGTGGGTTCGATTCCCACCCAGGACAAATGTTTGTGTGATGAGCATGATCATTTGTTCTGTGTCTGGGTGTAATTTATCTATAATATGTATGTATTTAGAAATATATAAGTATGTTTATCAGTTGTCTAGTACCCATAACACAAGCTCTGCTTAGCTTGGGACTAGATGGCGTTGTGTGATAGTTGTGGAATATTTATTATTTATTATTTATTTATTGTAAAGTAGCAGCAAACTAAGCACTATCGCTGCTGCACTTAATCCCCCATTTCTCTATTGTAGGTAAGGGAAGCAAAAGTTAACGTACACTATTATTGTCCTGGTTACTAAAGGAAACCCTATCTCTCTCTCTATTGTTACTAACATCTATTGAGATTGACTTTAATACGTAATAGATACTCGTAAGAAACGGGTCGAACAATAATTTTCCTTTAGCCTGAAAATTTAATCCGATACTAAGCATTTTTGTTGCTTTTCTCTTAACAAAAGTCCTAGTGACCTCAGACATAAAATGTGCGGCGATAAAATAGCGTGCCCGTAACCATTACCCAATGAAAACCCAACAATACTGCCGAGTTGCCGTCTCTAGTTGAACATACTTCTGTGTACAAAGTAAAAAGTACACACGGCTCACGTTTCTCTTTATACTTTTAAACCGCTAAAATATTGTTTCTGGCGGGCGCGATACTGTCGACTCAGCATTGCCCGCGTCATAGAAGCATACATGTACAAAGATTTTTGAGTAATTGGAACTGACTAGGAAAGGAAAAGTGGCTGTTGGTTGCAGTAAATGTTTACGTGATTTTTAGGAAATTTTGGAAAATTTCTGAATGAATGCAAGTTGATTTGGATACGTGATTGTTCTCGATTTGATTTGAGACTGAGTTTTTTTTTTTTTTTGTATTTATCGATAGACTCGCGTTTGACGATTACTTATCTCGCCTGATGGGTAAGCGATGATTGTGGTTGATAGTGAAGCACGCATGCCTGGAAGTAACCTACGTAGGTAACATCGAGGCAATTCATTTTATTGAAGTGTTTTTAAAAAAAAAATAGTTTTTTCTTTCCTGGATTAATTACTCTTTTATTTTCGTTAGACCATTTGTTACAAAACTGATTTTAAAGGAATTAATTATCCCCATATAGACCCCAATTTTTTCAAGTGGTTTTTACAGTTTAAATTTTGTTTTCTCGATCGTCCCAGGGGGGGGGGGGGGGGCATCTTTCATATTTTCTACTATATTAATGTAATTTAGGAAAAACGAAAATTTAATCAGCCTAGAGGTTTGCAGGGCCCTGCTTCAGAGATACACAACAAACGAGTATTGTACACGAGTTCACGGATACACAAAGTCTGCAGGGGTTACCAATTTTTTGTTTGTTCTTATAATGCTAGAACTTAGTATGTACATGGGACGAGCGTGTTTTGGTTACATTTATTATTAATTTATAATAGTTTTGAGGTTTATTTAACTCTGAAAACATAGGTGTGATTTGTTTTACATACGTCAGAACAAAATTTTGTGGTTTTGTAACTAACAAATATAATACAAATAGCAGTACTTTTAAAATAATTCAAAATAATACCAATCATAAATTAGTTATAGATAATTATAGCGCAAATAATAGTGTCAGTATATTAGCGTGCGCAACCAATGTTGATAAATTACTAGATATTAAAGCTTAAAATAATACATACAATGGCACTTGGAAGCCCCAGGCATGACATTAATGTGAAACAAGTCAGCGGACGGAATTATGTCGCAAATCATAATAATATAGAATGCAATTACAAATAGTAATAAACCTGGTCGTTTTTGTACCGAACGTTGGTGACCTCTCATTGTTAAGGTTATGTAGGAAGCCATATTTTAGTTAGGAAAGTGCGATGATCATTGATCATTGGTAGATATTTGATGAGAGTTTTAGAGAATGTCGTGGAAATCAGTAATGAGAATTTGATTGGTCATTTTTATCTTTTTAACTTATGAGGAAGCACCAAGAGGCTTTTTTATTCGGATTAATCAGATCATGAAGATCTAATTTTTTGATAAATTTACATAAAGTTTTAAGTTTTATGCTTCTAAATCTGTTAGATCTAGAGGCTTATATTGAAGATGTGGTGACAACACGAAGATTTCTTGAGCTACAAAAGTACTCAAATATTCTTGAATGCGTAATTATATCGAGGTAATGTAGCCTATAATTCATAACTACCAAATAAGGAACAAAGAATACTACAGTGACTGATGGTAGAGGCAATTGCAATACCTAATCAACAAGCACTTTTTTTTTTTTAGTTAGTAAAATCATCAAATGAGTCCTCCCGCCCTGGGTGGGGCGGAAGGGACTGTCAGACTCTTACTGACTAAAATCCACCCGTGTTCCTTCCTATGCCCTTTACGTTCCGGGGCCACGGTAACCTGGGTTAAGAACAAACCCGCGACCCCAGCAGGCATTTGGCGCGAAACACGACGTGCCACCGACCCGGGCTTGGTCCTTGGTCGGACGGCGAGCTACCCATCACTCACCGTCCGCAAGCCCGCTCCGCCGCTGTGCCCTCTGCTGATCAGAGGGACACGCGTTGGAGCATCCACACGACAGGCTATTCGCATACGGGCAAAGAGACCACTTAGGCACACAGTGCCTAAGGAAGAGTTTGTGCCCGCATCCCAGGGTGCACCGGCCCGAAAAACTGGTCTTCCCCCTGGACGTATCCGAGAGGGAACTCCAGTCCACGGGTGCACGTGGAGGTTTCCTGTCATAGCACCCCAATCAACAAGCACTGGAAATAGAATAGTGTCAAGTGAAAGTTGATGGTACCTATCCTTAAGCCAGCAACAAAAACAGACATGGTTCAATTTTGAAACAACCAAACAACGTAAAGTTTTATTTTTTCATAAGATATAAGCTCCTTAGAGGACACAAGTATAATAAATTTTACCTACATAGAAACAGGAGACAAAAATACAAAAAAAAGAGGACAAAATTTCAAAGGAAACACTTTTAGAAAACAATTATGTTGTCTTTACTTATTCTGCGGTTTAAATATAGAATCCTTTTTATTTACAGTCCTTTCATATAAAAGTTTTGTCAACTCAACGATGAAGTCTGATTTATATTGATCCAGTAGCTGGACCGCAGCGTTAGATTGGCACTGGAATAATGTAACAAAGTGTCAATCCAGTAATGGGTCTACGGGGTCTACTCTCTTAGTACGTCTACTAAAATTCGGGCCCAAATTCGAAATTTTCGAGTGAACCTTACTCCCTATTAGTCTTGGTATCATAAGTTTTGACTACACATCGGGAGTCCAGATTACTGTTTAATAATTTTGTCATAATTTTTTAACTCATACCACTAACTAATAAATCTTATAATAAACAGGAGCGCCCGTAGCTTCGGCCGAAGCCACAAGTTTCGTGCTTAGATGGTAGTACCTCTGTATCCAGCTCTGAATCGGAATAGGACACGTTCCTATTTTAAATCCAGTGTTGTCGAATCCAGCAACGGGGTAAATGTAAATGAACCTTAAAAATAACCAGTAGAACTTAAAATTGAGAAAAAATATACCTTGAACAAGTTAGTGTTTTTACTGGCTCATCCAGTGAACTCACTTACTCCATGTATGATCGTGTGTACACACACAATGTATAATCCGTATGCTCGTGTATATTGGACCAGCCAATATCAAGTTAGTGTTGCAAACCAGAGCTTGCTCCCAATCCTCGTTATTGAGGTGCTGTTTTGGCAGTTAAGATAGGTCGACACGAATTTGTGTCGCATAAAAACACAGATGAAAACTTTATTTTCTGCTTGATTTATAAAAAATGATGATAGTATTATTTTTAAAGTTAAAGACGTAGATACTCTAAAAAGCTAACTATCTTAATGTATTGAAGCTATAGATATGGCCCCATTTCCACAAAAAAGGCACGAATTTGATTCAAGCATTTAGATTTTTTTTTTTGTGAAAAATTTGTTACAGGATTTTATTTAAAAATATATTGTTGGTTGCAAACAGTAAAAACAGTTTTTTAGTTTTGTTTTTAATGTTTTGTCAGTGTATATTGCAGTGAGCATTGTTTTAAACCCATAGCTTAATCCCCCGGATTCTGGATTGGGAAAAAACGCACAGTTATATTGTGTCCAAAATTCCACATACAAACTTAAAAAAGTTTGTGATCACTAGTAGGTATAAATATAAATAAAAACAATTGAACTGTTTATTGTTTCATATTCTAAATCATTATTTTTTAATACAGAATCTTAACATAAGAACATAAACTACCGTAACGAAAACTTTATCGAAGAAAGGTCAACCAATTTTTGATGTGTGTAGGTTCAACTTATATAAGGGTTTTCGAAAAAAATGCGTCTCTAAGGGCGACTTTCACCAACGGTTAAACATGTTTAAAATATTATTTAAGGACAAAATTCAATACAATTTTGACATTAAATAAAATTTTAAACATGTTTAACTGTTGGTGAAAGTCGCCCTAAGTCTCTATGAATCTTTACCTATCGACACGTCATTGAATTAATAAGCATTAAGCAACCAAAAAAATCCGTAACGACCTAAGCAAGATAACCTAACACTCGTCTTACGTCCATCGTTTCAGTTCGGGAGACTTCGGCAAACACAAAAACAGCCGTCTTAAAGACAATTTACTTTTTATTACTAAACGGCCAGCTACAAAAGGGGGTTTTCACAATGAAAGCTACTTATAAAAACCTCCTTAAAAGCAGAGTGGTAGTGGAAGTGTGATGGGCCTATAACAAGTTGAAAATTTAGACCCAATTTAGAAGTGTAAATTAATGATATTCTCTTGAAATATTTGCGTTTGACGAAATGCTATGCAATAGCTATTACCGCGGCAGTCGCCGAGTGCTACACGTATTTTTTTTAAACTAAATTCACTACACAAGCAAAAATAAATTTCGACACCCATTTTGTTATTCAGACGAAATCCATAAACACCCCTTTTTTACACCAAACCACAAATCATACTAAAACCAACACAGCCTACTAGATCACACATCCATAATTTTATACACAACACTAATTAATCACATCGGCCGAACACTACTGCAGTGACACGGACCAAGTTCATAATTGTATTCCAAGTCGGGACAGCGCTTGATTGATTACCACACCGGGCTTGTTCTGTCCCACGGTATCGGCATTAGGACAACACCTGTAAATTGTTGTGTAGTGACAATTAAATGTTTCCGATGTTGTGTTCTGTTTTGAATTGGGTTGTGTTCTGTTTTTAATGTGCGTGACCTTATTTTGACCTTAAGGGGGAAGTTTTGGACTAGGTTAGTGTTTGTATTGACTTTTATACATTTACTTACTTTTTATACATTGTACTTGCCTAGAGTTGACTGCTGAAGCGGTTTGATTTTCGGAGAAATTTTACGTCAACTTATTTTAATGTTTGAAATGTGACGACATTGAAGTCTTAAGTTCTCTAGTTTACCTTAAAGTAGAAGTCAAAGTCGAAAACAAACTCAAAGTCAAAGTTGAAGCAGTGTTGCTTATTACCAAGGTGAGAACGCAACCCTAAATCTATCTGCGAATTGAAAACAAAATATATTTTTTTGCTTTTAAAAGTTGCTTCAACAGAATAACTTTGATTATCGAAGAGTAATGTTCGTAGTTCAATAAGATAGTCAAACAGTCAAGTTACAAACTTAATCAAATTGTCATAAACTTTATATTTCCAAATGTTTCTGTTTTTATTTGTTTCTATGGAAATATTTCAAAATGTACATGATAAGTACGTGAACAGAATGAGCAAAGGATAATAAATTATTACAAAATATATTTGATCCAAAAACAATTTGCTAGCAATTGTATTTTATTAACCGACGAAAAAAAAGGAGGTTCTCAATTCGACATGTACATATATATATATATTTTTTTTTTTTCATTTTACCTCTTTAACTTTTAGAAATTTCAGCCTCTGAATACGACTGCACTGTCTTACTCAGAAACCAAGTTGCTACTAGTTGCGACCAAAACCGCATTTCAGCTCAAGATGTTTTGCTGAACAAGCAACAGAATCTACGCTTTGCAAAGCAGGAAATCGAGAAACATAAAGCCGGTATATTTTCTGGAGTCTTACTTTTAGAGATTGGAAAATGCACTTACGTTGAATAGTTTATTAAGATTACTTAGTCTATGTTTATTTCTGAATGTTTCTTAACATAAAAAAGTTGATTGACAAGTCATCATTTGTATTATTTATGTATCAAACATTTTCTTTTTTCTTATTTAACCCAGACAAATTGTCCTGCAGGTTACTCATAATTCCTGTCAAGTAAAATAGTCTAGTCAAGTCTTTGGTTGTCATACAGAAAAGATTTACAAATATCTAGAGTACTTGATTACTCAACAACCTACTAGACTCGACTCGACTAGATTTATCAACAACCTGATTCAGGAATATCCGTATGTTTTTACAGAATATAGCTCCCATTAAAACAGTACCCTTAGCACGAGTTTTCAGTATTTGAGACGTAAAGTAAACTGGAACTTTGACAATTTCAAATTGACAATTTTTAAGGGAAAAATTAGTTCCTTCTCCGCACACCAGAGGCGCTGTTCCAGTTTTTCATACAAGAAACGCTGTAAATACTGTACAGTAAAAGAGTGAAATTCGTGCTAAGGGTACAGTATGCAGGCGGAGTATTGAAACGTCTTAAAACCAGGCTTATTCCAGCGAGTGAAAGTGACAGAGCTATACAAGTCGTCTAGCGCCATCTCGTTTACTCTCTGGAATAAGCCTGGTGTCAAGACATTGTAATACTCTTTAAAATCTGTCACATAACAAATAATTCTCTCAAATTCTTGTCCTTACTCGTGTTAATAACGACTATGACGACAAACAAGTGAACACTACACACTTGTCCACTACAGCACCCAATTCAAAACTACAAGTGTATGTTTGTTGTGTACAAAGTGAATGTTATCTAGAAATTGAGCTCGTAACCAGGAGTAGCCCCAGACTTGTTTCACCTGAGCTTAGTTTAGACTTCAAGTAAAGCACCGGGGTAGAACAAGTTACTGTACTGTGTTTAATTCTGTGATTCACGTGTTACTCACACATTTCACTAGGATTAACTTCTGGGAACTAGTTTAATTTGGGCATGGATACAGAGCATGAATTCTACGTATTTGGCCATACTTACTTGAAGTATTTACTGCGTTTATTTTAAGGAAAAATGGAATAGCGCCAGTGTATGGACGCGGAATTATTTTTTCCATCAAATTAACGTCAACGTCGTCGTAGTAAGGCTTAAAACACGTGTTTGATTAATCCTTATCTAGTATATAAATACTAATTTTCAAATTCATCAGCTCACGCGTTATGATTTTCCCATACAAACTTTAACATCGTCTAGATTACCAATGGGTAGTTTTAAAAAAATAGTGGTGCTAATCTTATTTACGTTCGTTTAAGGATCTCATACATCATTATTATGGTGTCTGAAAATCTGGAAAAGGGTGTCATGTTGTTATGAATAGTTGATTTATTATTGTAAAAGGGTCTTTATATTGTATTGCAAGAAATGAATTTTTAAAAATTCACCAAATTTTCGTAAAAATAAAGTCGCGTATTACATGATTAATGAGCGTTTAATCACTGTTTTTGTCGTATGAAGTACTTATCTCTGATCTGCGGTTATAAAACAATCACTCTGTCCCCACGCATTTGAGGATCACTTACCTGAACCTGAAATATATTAAAATAGAATTTGAATCACGAGTTAAAATAGAACTCCTACTTAGATCTTGAAACACCTACACATAATTACGAATTAGATGAGCCTTTGTTAGGTTTGAATTAACTTAGTCGATGAATGGGACCTTTTATTTCTAATACTGGCAACACCAATGTGAAAGAATGACGTTAAGAACTGACGTTGGTAGTTTTGGGGACAGAATCGGCCTATTCGGGACCAGCATCGAATGCGGACGTATTACGAAGTGTACAAAGGAGAAAATACAACTACCCTTCAAAATTAATCTAAGTTTTATTATATTTTATATTCTATATATTTGGTGTTAGTAGGTTTCTAACTTGTTATCTTAAAATTAAGTTATTATTGAAATACCAACATTTTTATTAGAATACAGCAAGACGTTATTAACCACAACCCACAGTTATTTAAATAGCTCTAAATGTCGGGGAGAAACTACAACAAAAATTAAATTGCATAATTTACCAAAGGGTGTAACGTTCTAAAACAAAAGGTTGTCCGAAACAGCACACCGAATTCTAATTAATAGTACAAAGCTTAGAAATACCTATTTATACAGAGTGAACTTTCCAAATGGGCGAGGATGGGTGAACCCGAAACTATGAAGAAGAGAGAAACAATTTTGATGAAAACTAAAACAACATCATTGGATTTTTGAAATATCACTAGGTATTCCGAGAGGAGTGGTCGGTCCCGACTTAAGAGTTTTAGGTCGTGGGTTCGAACCCAGCCAGGCGCATTACTTTGTGTAATTTATTTCATCACCACTGCTCTCAAAACGGTGAAGGAATATATCGTGAGGAAACCGACATCTACCAACCCGCACTGGGCCCGCGTGGTGGATTATGGCCCTCTCCCTCTCACAGAGAGGAGGTCTGCATCCCAGCAGAGTGGGAACATTATAGGCTGATGGTGATGAGGTATTCCGACCAGGAACGGTTTTGAACCGTTGATTCTTCTATAACCGTGAGATTGGGTAAACTTCAATGTAGAAATGGTTTCAGTTGGGAAGAAATAACTGAATTGATAATATTATTTTCTTTGTGTTTGGGAGGGAGAAAAACCTCAGCTGACGTATTTAAAACTGCATGATAAAACTTTCTGATGAAATTAGTAGTAATAGTCTAGCCAAGGAGTGTTTTGTATGAAAAAACGACTATCTATAAATTCAAACGTTGTTTTCGGTTAAACTATAAACTGCCTCCTGAGAAATGAGATTAAAAATACCGTTCCAACTTAAACACTCTCTCAGGCGCTTCTACAAAATGTAATTTCAAATAAAGTCCAGGAAACGAGCGAATACGAACAAATAATAGTACCTTTCAAAACAACTAATACGGGAGGTTGTTTGCGTTCTCACTGCGAACACGTTTTAATAATGCTTCATTCAACAGATGATACCCACTAGAATAAATGAACTATCTAGCGAACTGTCGCTCTGTTTGTAAAACGTTAAGCAGCTTTTTGTTGAGTAATTGTGTACTGTTCAGAACTGCTGAAGGTAGATTAAAATAGTCTCGTTGTTGGGAATGTTTTGTTGTTTTTGGGATCGTGTTGTCGCCTACGTAATGCTAGTGTGGCAAGTTGAGGGTTTCAGGTCGCAAGTTGGTAGACTTAGTTCCTAGAACAGTTGAAAATCTACATTATTATAGACTATAAACAAATGAGAGCTCAGGTAAACAGCCATAATACGAGTTATCTGTTTTACGAAGATCACAAAACATAAAGCAGTTTCATAATTTATTAGAGAGTGCAGGAGTGACAGTTCTAGATCAACTGTAGTTTTTATTAGACTGTCACACTCCATTTTCAATACTGGCATGATCTATAAAGTAGAACATGTAAAATATTACAAAACACATTAGAACCAATATATAAAAATAAACGTCCACCATAGGGCTCATACATCATTCTATTAAATATGGCAACATAATCTTAGCAAAACTAGAGTCAGTTGCTCAACGCATATTATTCTTCACACCGAGCTTATCCGAGCTTACGGCCACGGTCAGAACAGTAAAATATCATTTACCTTCTATTTTCCATTAATAAAACAAGGCTTTCTGCTATCACAAGCTAACACTCTAGGTTTGATATCGGTGAAAAGTCACCTAAATATAATGTATGAACTTAAGTTGAGTCTAGCAGTGACAATATGATACAAGTTTTAATAAGTCTCTGTCAGCAATCTCTTCTTTTAGAGTGTTTCTTCTCCACCTCACTATATCATCAACATATTTTTTTTCTACAACTATCACACAACGCCATCTAGTCCCAAGCTAAGCAGAGCTTGTTTTATGGGTACTAGACAACTGATAAACATAACTTATATATTTCTAAAGACATACATTATAGTCTTACACCCAGACAAAGAACAATAATCAAATGATCGTGCTCATCACACAAACAAATTTCTCCTGGGTGGGAATCGAACCCACGACCTCCGGCATAGCAGTCAGGGTGACTAACCACTAGACCAACAGGCCAGTCAATTGCTCATAGACACGTTGTGATAACATCATAATCACACAAATCACAAAAGTCTCATGCATCACACTACTAAATCTGGCTACAAATCTGAGCAAAGCTAGTGTTGCTAATCGCATATTCTTCACAAAACCACCAAGCTAACGACCACGGACGGGGCGGCTATCGAGACAAACTTTTTTACTGTACACGTTAGAACTAGGGTGACCATGATTATGTAAATTTCTTTAATATGCCGTTTTTATTCATGGTAACATTTATTAGCGGTAAAGGGCACTCTGGCCGAAATTGGATGTGATAGGAATAATGGTTATAATGCTACTTTGCTTACTAGGAACCTTAGAGGTAGCAAATTATGCTCCATGGCACATGCAAGCATTTCACCTTCTAAACTGATATTGTTGCAAGATTTTTTGATGAACATCTTTCTTTATTAAAACGGTTCTGAATTTCGCGTTCGAGCACTATCTAGCCTACTGGTAAAAGCATTGATTACTCCTAGGTTTGATTTCTGTTTAGCTTCGGTTTCTGCTTCTTTTATTGTTCAGCGCAGTATACTTTTCGTTTAATCTCCTAAAATCATGAAATTCCTCCAACTTGGTTCAATACTTTCTATTTTTGAGCATCTTTTGCCTATTGCTATGTGGATGATGTAATTAACTTACCTATGGATTGTAAAATTCTAGTGTGCAACTGAACGAGAACTTTATCTAAGACAAGAAATATGAGTTGAATATCTGAACTTAAAAGCGTATTGCGCGCGTTTCTTTCATAAGTTGGTGGCAAAAAGTTCATGATTTCATAAACTTTATTTATTTATTTAAAAAACAAAGCTGTAAGTTATATGTATAAAAAGTAATTTTACTCTTTTTTGTGTTTGCTTATGTAGTCGGTTACATCTATTTTTATTGTGTCCAAGTTTATTTCATTGAAAATGTTTATCCTAAGATCTGTACCTACATCCATTTCGGAATATTAATAATTAAAACACATCGCAGCCTTAAAACCTCTTGGGGTAAACCATTACACTGTTACCGCCACGGATATCCTATGCTTTACATTACATAATTACATTTTCGAAAGCCCAAGAGAATATTATTCATATCGATCGAATATTTCAAGGAACAAAATTACTTAACTGTTTCTCGAAGCTAATTAAATATTAAAAATGTATTAAGCCTGCAAATTTCAGATGCCTGAATTTTAACTCTTTGAAAAGACAATGCCGGCTGCTCCTTAGAGCTATGACCCACCAAATAAAATTTGGCTTCCAACTATCCAAATGTAACATTCTATCTGTGCTTTATCAGTTTTATGTAAAATCATGTTTTATAAGTCTATAATCCTGCCGTTTCTGTTTAATTGGATACAATATCACATTTAGGTTAGATACCTATGTCGAGCATACGTTAACGTCACGTCCCTATTTTCACAATGCTGGTCTAGCCACAAAGCACACACAATACAATACTAACACTCTTCACGGATTACAGATGTTGGTGGAAGCTGTAAGACCATTCAAACACATAATTATATAATAGTAATAAACAAACACGATAGCCCCTCAAAGATCAACATGACTTTGTCTATAATGCCAGTTGTGACATTTTGACACAAGGATAAAATACACAAACAATATACAAAATGGACTGCGCACTCAAGCTCATGCCTCAGAAATGAGGAGATTTGTAGACGAACCAAAGTAACCGACATAGCCCAACGAATTAGCAAGTTGAAATGGCAGTGGGCAGGCCATAATATAGCTCGCAGAACTGATGGCCGATGGGGCCGTAAGGTTTTCGAATGGAGACCACGCACCGGCAAGCGCAGCGTAGGACGTCCACCCACTAGGTGGGCAGACGATCTTATGAAGGCCACAGGATCACGCTGGATGCAGGCCGCTTACAACCGGTCCTACTAGAAGTCCAAAGGAGGCCTATGTTCAGCAGTGGACGTCTTACCGCTGATGAGATGATGATGATGATGATGAATAGGGTAGGTAACCAAAATACATGTTATTACGTTTTTAAAGCCTTTGCTTAAAAAAACATTTATAAACGTAAAAACAGGAGTCCGCCGGTGTGGGAGCGGGGTCTAAACTACCGGTGGTTAGGGCTACAGAAACAACCTCCTCACAATGCGGGCCGTATTTAGGAACACTGCCTTCAAAATCAGGCCCTTGATCCAACTACCTAGAGAGAGCCTTGAAAGGTATTCGTCGAGGCCCTTTGCCATCAGGCCATAGGCTGTAACGATAAATCGGCACAATGATAGCCGAGCTCACATTCCCACTCCGACAACCGCGCGTGCTAAGTTGAGATATTTCATTTATTTATATTTCTTAGCTTTCAGTTCAGAAGGTTCTCGTCATGCGAGATGGTATCATCGATTATTATTTATCATTACGCGGCGCATCGATCTGTCTATCACAACAATATCAGGGACATTGGCGACAACAAAAATAAAAAAAGAATATTGAAAAATAAACCTGAGTGCTTTCAGGTTTATTTTTCAATATATACTTACTTACATATATACTTTTCGGCTTTAAAATTGCTATTTTAAAGCCGAAAAAGTAAATAAGGTTAACAAGTAAGAGTTGCCGGGTGTCACCACTGCGAGGATCGCCCGGAGGACACGGTGGAGCGTACGGTGCAGGACTGCCCAGCTTGGGCGGAGCACCGCCGTGTCCTCACTGCGGTGATAGGCGGAGACCTCTCGCGCCCAGCATTGGTTGCGGCCATGCTGCGGGGCGAGACGGAGTGGGAGGCTTGCCTCCTTCTGCGAAGCAGTCATGCTCGCGAAGGAGGAGGCGTGCCGCTTGAGGGAGAGGATACCGTCCTCCCTCCGCCCGAGACGCAGTGGTAGACGCCCACGGCGACGGATGTCGCGGGACGATCTCCGGCCACCGTAGGCGCGGGCATGCGGGCGGCGAGTAAAGGGCAACTCGCTGCCCGACCATGGACCATGCCCGGTTCGACAGCGCGTTGTGTCCCACGCGCGCCTCAAGGAGCGTCAGCATAGTGACGGGGCCCCCCTATAGAGGGCCACAGTCCTGCCGGGGTTGCGGGACATACGTATACCGCGACTCCGGCACACAAAGGGCTACCGAAGGACACCGTGTATTTTAGTCAGTACAAGTCTGACAGTCCCTCCCGCCCTGCCCGGGGTTGGAGGACTCAATCGATGATTTTGCCACGTAAAAAAAAAAAAAAAAAACAGGTAAGAGTTATATATTTTACTATTTCTATCCATACTACTTTCTGGGAATAGGAGGGAAGGGACAAGCGCCATCCAAGTTGCTCTTCTCTTTCGTCATGCTAATTATAGCAAATCAAAAAAAACCTAAACAGTGGCGATTACGGTTCATTTTTGGGTACTACGTAAATTGAAGTGCTCAATCCAGATTTTATGATAGGGCTATGTTTTGATTAGGTATTTCCGCGTCAATGACGTTTCGTTGTACCTAATCATTCATGCTCAAATGTGAAATATTTTTAAGAGTGTATATTCATAATGTGATTTATATAAAAAAAACATTATTTTCGTTAAACACACTTATTGAAAATAATGTTTTATTAAAACTGAATATTGCATATTGAAATCCGAACAATAACACATTAAAAGGTGTCATTTGTCATTTTCTGGGAGGTAGGTATGCATAATGCGTAACGCACATGGCCGCGATGAAAACAGGAAATGGTTTTTGGGTTTTCGAAATCCTTTTATCACTAACTTTTTAAAAGCATCCTTTGCAGAATAACAATTATGTAATCAGGGGTCTTATTTTCATTTAATATTTTTCATTAGTTTATATTTCCTGTAATAAGGGCTGAAAGGTGGGGCAGGATCTGGCATTGTCATTTAAAATTCATCGAAACGAAAAGTTTTTCTATTTCACCACAAAAACCTAAACGTTAAAGAGCAAAAGACTATGAGTTGGGATACAAAAGGCTTTTTTTTTTTTTTTTTTTAGCGTGGTAAAATCATCAAATGAGTAACCCCGGGCAGGGCGGGAGGGACTGTCAGACTTGTACTGACTAAAATCCACGGTGTCCTTCAGTAGCCTGTTATGTTCCGGGGTCACGGTAAGGAAATAATCCCGCGACCCCGGCAGACTTTGGCCCTCTGAGAGGGGGCGGGATACAAAAGGCTGGGAAAATTATGAATACTCCTCAGTAATCCCAATTATGGTGGAATCCAAACAAGCAAAGGATAAACGAAACACAGGGTGGATTTTTTTTAGTTAGTCTGATAGTCCCTTCCACTCCATTCACCGCGTGAGGACTAATTTGATGATTTTCCTACCTCAAAAAGAAGAGGCACCAGCTCTTATTTGGTAACTCATTACCAAATAAGAGCTTCATGTGCCTTAGATTGTATTAAATTAATATATTTTTAAACTGACGTTTTCTCACATAAAAAAAATCTCAGAGATGAAGGCTTTTTAGTGTAAGTTGTATTTTAAATTCAAAGAAATAGAACATTCCACCTCATTGCAGGAATTGGTAACCCTATTCATAAGGCATTCTACACACGTGCGACCGCGGCGTCCGCGGCCCCACTTTGACCACTTAATTCAATGAGGCTGGATTCAGCAGCCCAGCGTCGGTTTACAAACACGACTGAACTCGTACGCTTTGTTACTGCCTGTGTTAATACGTTCTTTTGTTCAGTTCCAGTAGGCTAATTAGGTAATACATAGTTGGGAAGCCTTTGCTTTTTGAATCACGTAACAAAGGAGCATTGGTTTTTGGTTAAATGCTCTGTTGAAAAAAACTAGGGCGGGACTTTGTATGAAAGAATGAAATGAGGTCCTGTTTTATAGTATTTTGTAAGTGCGTGAAACATTTTCACAATAATTATTTAAGTCTAGTGTTATTTAACAGGCTTTAGATATACCTACTTAATAACTATACGAATTTGTTTATTTCTACCATTTTAAAAATAATTTAGGATGTAGATGATTTTTTTGAACTGTTTGTTATTTACTTTAATTTAAATAAATGTGAAAAATAGAAAAATAAGAAATATTATTAATCGATTAAAAAGATTGCTCCTGGGTGTCTTGGGTAGAAATAATTTGAGTCTTTATAACACACAGATCCAGTTTTATTCTTCAACATTTTCTTATGATTAAATTACATCCGCTATGATTTTAATCTTCCTTAGTAATAACTTTTTGTTAGTCATGCATTTTAGTAGGTACCATTAGATAAATTAATTTTAATCTTGTAATCTCAGCCAATCTTGATCAAAGCGAATTAAATATAAAACTTTATAGCTAAATTGATTTATAATAAGTTGTAAAACTTGATTAAAACATTAAAATGACATTGTACAAAACACGATCTAATCACTTAACTCTCAAAATTGAATATGAATCACTTCTACTATAAATTTAATTTAATGTTAGGCACTATAAAGTTTACGACATGATAAAAGTTGCAGTTGACTTATCTCATCAAAATCAGTCCGAATTCTTCGAAATCAAAATGTATTCCATATCTTTTAATTAATAATATATTATAAAGTGCGCTGCTAATATGTTAATAATGTTTACATCTCTATCTGTAACATATTAGGTATATTTGAAAAATTTTGCTGTTTGGAAACCTGAAATTCTTCTCTCTTATGCGTATGTTCTGCTCATTTTCAGAGATTCTCATACTTTCGGAAATTTAATTGAGACATAGGACAGTAAAATTTACAAAATTAAAATCACCTGAACAGAGTATCTTCTTTTAAAAAAGATTTTAAACAAACTAACAGTTAACAGCGTCAAAATGAATCCATTCGTGAGTGAGCTTAGATGCCACTTATACAGGTGTTTCTTTTAAATTGGCCAAAAGGGAGAAATCCGAATCCATAAACTTTATCACTTTTTTATCATGTTATTTGATTAAGTGTCTAATAAGGATCATTTCATTTCATGGAAGGAAAAATGTCTGGGCACAGAAGCGTGAAAGTGTTAGAAGAGCGTCACAACATACCGAAATTATAGCTTCTGCCTCATCTTGGTTGCATAGTATCGCATGAACTACCACAAGGAGCTATATTTACATTTTTATATGATGCTTATCTCCAACATAAGCACTTGGGCAAGTTGTAAAGGTAAACTAAGGAAGTCATTTCACTGCATGTCCTCGTAAAGGTCTCATAAGCTGCTTCCGTTCATAGCAACGTATCTATCCACATGTTCTAGCTATCTTTTAACTATAGAAGTTGTCAAACACTCATGAATTACGAAAGTTTCGGGACGTACTTGTGTCGGACAAGGAAGAAAGAAATGCCTGGGTGTCACCACTGCGAGGATCGCCCGGAGAATACGGTGGAGCACACGGTGCAGGACTTCCCTTGACTTCCCTGGCTTGGGTAGTGGCCCCGGTACATAAAGGGCTATTGAAGGACACCGAGGATTTTAATCAGTGCAATTCGGACAGTCCCTCCAGCCGTGCCCTAGGAGGAGTCATTTGATGATTTTACCACGCTAAAATAAAGGCGAATGCATGGTACAATCAAATTTTCACCAATAGTTATATTTGACAAGTTTTAAACTATTGTATCCCAAATTGACACCCGTTAAAGTCCATTAAAACGTGAACAAGTCAATAAAAGAAACATTTTTGCCAACAATACGGATGAAACGCCGAATTTAACCTAGTCATAAATAAAAAAGCTCGTTAAAAACTCTCGTCTCGCAAATACATGCATGTAAATTTTTGCAATAAAACTTTTAGTTTTGACAATAAATTCAATTGGGCTGTCAATAAATTTTCAAAGCATGAATCCAGCCAAGGTCTATAGTGTGACGTCGTAAAAGCACTTTTTATAGCCGTTTACTTGGAACAATAAAGAAATGTGTCAATGTGGGATATTAAACCGTAATTATATTAAAACATCCGTTAATTCTTAGTGCTGTGCGCGATTTAGCTTCTGTGTCAATAAAGGGGAACAAAATGTTTTAAGCGCCTGCAGTGGGCCGGACTCTGGGTGTTAAAATTTTATGACCGCCTAAATTGCCAAGAGAGCACTGATTTAGGAAACGCCGTGTTAAACATATATCGTTTCCTGCTTCTACAGTATACGTAATACTACTATTCGTTTCTATAAGCCAATCCCTGCATAAAAACAAAAATAACAGCCCAAAAGCGTGTATAATTTTAGTACAAAATCTGTATTAGTACTAAGTGGTGATATCACAGGCTCTATTTTTATTTTCCATTATAATCACAGAAACGCTTTGTTTTAGAAAAACTTGCTCACTGAAATTAACTCCCACAATAGCGTTGTTTCTTTGTGATACATACACGCTAAAATATGGACGGCCTTTTCAAATATTTACCTCACTCGTATTTTTTTGTTCTTCTTTAGTTGATGTTTTATTAAAAGACAGATGCTTTGTGAAACGAAAATAGAATAGTGGTGCAATTTCTAAAACATGCCATGAATATTTTTTAAACTTGGGCTATGCTACTCTCGAAAGGAGAAAATCAGGTGAATGATTTATTTTATTATAGAAAACATCAAGCAACCACAAATTAGTTTAGAAATCTCGTTTCTGTAATTTGTCATCACTTGACTATTACCCACTGACATGAATAATTTGGGGATAATTTTACACACAGGAACGTTTGTCACAGTCTACAAAATTCACATGTGGATACGTTACAAACCAAAAATCAACCCAAAGAGATATTTTTAGTCTGTGGCCAAGTTTACCGGACTTTTTGGTACACGACGCCACCGAAGTGACGCTTTTGTTTTTGTGAGGCGTTCCAAATGTCAGAAAGCGTGAAGAATGATCGTGGAACGTGACGAAAAGGCGGGTGTTCCAGTAATATTTCGTGTGTCTTTAAGAAATATGACAGTTTGTTTTATACTTTGATTTGAGAGCACTTGGTTTGAGTATCAAATGTCTTGGAAGCATTTCAACTCACTCGGAGATAATCACATGAATGGGTTCTTTGGAGCGGTAGCTAATTAGGTGCGACTCCA
The DNA here is from genome assembly GCA_036375495.1 of Agrotis segetum. Taxonomy (NCBI): domain Eukaryota; kingdom Metazoa; phylum Arthropoda; class Insecta; order Lepidoptera; family Noctuidae; genus Agrotis; species Agrotis segetum. The sequence goes on from JAQSVV010000386.1 coordinate 1,220,724, forward strand.
CTCACTAGAGTAATTATCAAGGTGTTAATTATTAGTATCACGGTCCATGACCAATTTTGGTGTGAGCTTAATTTGTTGCTCTCTGAATATCGAATGACACTTAATTTTTACGTTGGTGATTTATTAACTTTCCAAGAAACATGTTTTTACTTGTTTCGGTGTCGTAAATCTTTGTCAGTTTAAATTAATGCTGACGTTTGTGCCAAAATTAAGACTGTGAAATTGCACGAAATATAATTAGCACAGTATTATGATGTTATCTTTTAATTTTAAGTACTTGATATGATTAATTTGTCAACAATAGCCAAACTATAAAGACATCTAAATGATTAAAATAATGCCTGAAGTGGATCCGATACGTACCAATATTTTACTGATGATACAATATGGGAAGATAGATTCTGAAAGTGGAACTATTAAACGTCTGTGTTAACCTTAAACCTGCTGGTCTAGCGTAATATGGGTAATAAGGGTTTTCAACTGAAGAAAAGGCTAGTTGATGTTATGCTAGCATGGCCTTGTATTTGTGCGACTCGAAGAGAAGCAAACAAGTTTAAGGGTAGACAAAAATTCAGTCACTAGTTCGACTCTTTTATTGTTCTACCACGAAAATATCTATAAATACTTGCCTCAGACTTTCCAAACATAGAAAATATCCAATCGAAATACCTGCATTCTCCGACCCACTAAGTTCTACCGAGAAACTTACTGCAATTCTACAAATAAAAGATCTCTCCCACTAGTTTTGCAAACCTTGGCTCCAAAATTTACGCATTTGACTATTGGTTAAAATTGGTTTTTAATATGGTTTAAATTGCACTGTCGTGTCTGGGTTCAAAATCGGCAGAAATAGCAACATTCGAAATTTGGTAGCAGGATTGAAAAGTGAACGATACAGCATTTTACTGTTCTCTGAGAAACACGATCCATCTCCTTTAGCAGTCGTCGGGGCGATAAATTCTGTGGAATCTAATATAGCCGTGATTTGTGCACTGTAGTTTCGGATTCAATCTGACAGTTTGAATAAAGTTACACATGAATTAGATGTTACTAAAGTAGCTCCCACTGAATTTATAGTTGCAATATTGTTGATAACTTAATTATGTCTGAGTTTGTAGTTCGTAACTGCATTAGGTTCTCTCAATTGTTTGAGCTTGGGTTTAGTTTTATAATAATAATCTGTAACTTTGTTTGAACTTCAGTTCTCGTCCCTTTTGTCATTTGCACGAGTGGGTGGGTTCTATACATACGTTTGCTTATAAGGATGATTTTGTTCCATTTCAAGTTTTGTTTCCACAACATTAAGTTCCCAGATGGTCAGTGCACTGTTCAAACCCTAGATAGATTTTAATTAAAGTTTATATCGTCAATTACGACGCAAGTCATAACAAGATTTAACGTCCAGCCATGTCATAACATTGCCCAAACAGGTCAAATTACCAAATCCAAATTACGAACAATCCTTCAATGTCGTCACATCATTTTACAGCCGCACTTAAAACTTTGAAATTATCATTAAATACAACTTTGGAAACATATTCAATCTCCGCAAATCAGGTTCGCTTTACGATCAAGGGACCCAAAGAATTTATTAAACCAAACCGTAGTATTTACGATTCGCACAGCAATCTATAACTCACGAACAGGAAAATGCTATCCTTACGATTTCATTACAATAAATCTCATGGCCCGAGTTATAAAGTTTTGTGTCGATCGAAACTAAACTAAGTAGATAATGTACTTTGGTCAGGCCATTCTTTACCTTGTTATACGCCTCACAAGTGAAATTAAGCTCGAATATTGTCAAGATAAGGTTGATAATCAAATCTTCAAATACAACTCTACAACTACTTACCCTACAACTTTGAGTATTTGATAAGTGCAGCCTGATAAGTTGCAAGCGATAATTGACCCATTATTTAAAGGGAAATGATAAGTTTAAATCTTGCTAGTAACTTGTTGTGATTGGAATTCCATCAGCTTAAGAAAACAAGAACAGAATCAAGATAATGTTCTACGATTCTTTGTGTATCTTATCGGAATAAATATTTACGATCACGATATAAACGTTTTAGGTAATCATTTTGTAATTTGTTTATCGGGAGTTCGGTTCCTTGTTAGATTAGAGTGCGAGAAAATTAATTCAATAATCATAAATTTCCTCATTAAGCTTGGAATTAATGTTAATATTTACCGTTTCCGACGTGACTTTGATAAAGCATGTTGATAAGGGAGTTGTGAGAGCCACCGTGGATAAAATTAGCCAGTTCGCCTTCTGTTGAAATAGAAAATGATGTGCTTCAATGTTTAAGAAACTAAAGAACCATACCCCCATTCCCTATTGTTTCATTTAACAACTTTCCTAAAAAAGACTCGATACTTGAACACATTTATAGAATCGTAAACCGATTTTACGATCCCGAAGCATAATCCAAACATAAAATTATAAGCGATATGTATCGAAGCAACCGAAAATCATAAATCGATGTTTTCATAACATAAATACATGTTTTCTATTGAGGGTGGGCACAGTAAGTCTTAAAATAGCTGTGCAAGTGAACAGTTAGAGTTAAATATTGTGCTATTGTGCCTTTAATGTCTGTAAGGTGCATATAAACTGGTTTAGTGATGTTTTCAATGCACTAGCTTATTTGTGTCTCGAAATCCTTCAAACAAGAGCAATGATTGACTGTTCTTTATTTTTGAAATAACTATCTATTTATTTCAAAATTAAATAGATACTTATTAATATAATTTATTTAATTTTTCTGTCTACTTCCAATACCATTGGACACACTATTTTTGGTAATTTCTGTTAATCTGTGTCTACAGTTATAACTACGGATGAGGAGCTGAAGTTGGATTTGTGTGTTGGATGCAGCGAGTAATTTTCGGAACTAGAAATTCAATTAACAAAGTGTTTCACCAATGAGAAACTACCGAATCTCGCAGTGTATTCAAAAATAGAACTTGGTGCAAAGTAATCATTGGGTTCAAAGTAACTTTTTAATCGGATTTTACTCTGCAATCGCCATAATGTCAAGAAGAGAAACAACACAGTACATTAAAGGGCTTCACACACAGCAGCTATAATGTAAAGATGTATACATTATAGCACGATACATCTCATTACATCTTTCCATAGAAATCGTCAGGAGACCACACGCTGCAGCTATGATGTATATTTTTACATCTTCGAATTTCTATGGAAAGATGTAATGAGGTGTATCGTGCTATAATGTACATCTTTACATTATAGCTGCTGTGTGTGAAGTCCTTAATGCTCCAATTCATTCCAAAACGGGACTCCAATTTTGATTCCAATACTATTTGCGGAACGTGATTCACTTGTACTGTAAAGCATTAAGATCTAATACTTATTACCAACGGATAGATCCTGGACAATAGTTTCTGTTCCCATTGTTACCGACACGTTCCCCATACTTCATTTTGACTGCGATCGTGCTAATACTGCTACGGTGTAGAGCATCTGCCTTCCATAATAGATTTTGTACGGTATTATGCAATTATTGAATCGGTTTTACGGTTCAATGTAGTTATTTGTTGTTAGAGTAAAAGTTATTGGTGCATTTTGTGTGAATGTGGAGCAATTGTTTGGCAACTTTCGTTGAAAGTTTTGAATGAAATAAAAATAATTTCGTCAAAAAATTTTACTAAATAATTGAATTGTAAAAGTCAACTTTTAAATAGATTATGTTTTTGGGATCTAAAACTAATTTCTATTACCTAATGGAAGTAAAATTTAGACAGTAAAATTAATTTTGAGGGGTCTTATCAAAATATTAGTTTTTGATTTAGCTTCAAACTTCTGTTAAAATCTAATGTTTATTATATTCGCCCTGAAACATCATCCTGAAATATTATAATTTCTAAAATCAAACAATTTCATTCAAAGTTATTTATTTGATCCTGTGAAAACTTATGAAGCTAATTATCGTTAATACGAAGAACAAAAAAGGCGTCGACAGATTTGTACTGAAATGTTTACGAGAAAGAGACGTTCGTTATGACAAGCACTGTAAAGTATGAAACGAATTAATATACTCATTTCAGTTTGAGTGACTTTTTTTGTGATAACCTTCGTGATGTATTTATTGAGCAACCTTTTAATGATATTTTGGCATTTAGTGGTATATCATGGATCATTTTAGTTTTTTAACTAAAATAACTCTGCAATTGATCTTGTAAGCTTATTTTTAATGGGCTTTTATTATTTTAAGGACCAGATACTAATTATTACTGGTAGGATTTCCACTCAGCAATTTTAAATTAGCAAAATCATTTCAGAGCACCGATGTTATAAGCCTGCTTGGCTTGGCTGTTGTTGTAACTGTGTTTCTGGTGGAAAACGATGTACAAATAATAAAATATGAGAAACAATTTCTATAAAACAAAACAATCTTAGCAAAATTAATCACTGGCTTTATTTTTGTATTTGAGTGTATGACAACTAAATAATTATAAGTCATTTGTGACCATTCAAAGTCGTTATGGTCTATAAAAATTAATTACATCTGAATCTTAGCCCTGAAACTTCCAATCTCTCCTAGACTTTTAACCATAATCTAGCTACGAGTATATCTGTGAGAACTCACAAAGTCCTAAAAACAAAACCATCTAAAGTCCGTACGCAATATTCTCAAACGAGGCCACTTCCATAATTTAATGATCTGTAAAAAATGATCCAGCAACAGCCACTGTGTAAAGGGCATGGCGAAGCTCTTAAAAACTTCCCAGTAAGTCAGATCGTCAAAGTCGCTATAAATAAAGCGAACTCGGGAAAGGTTCAAATGAATTCGCCATTCAATATCACGCTACATTTTCTTTTAATCTGTTTAAATGACGACAAATTTACTGCTACAGATTTTCATTTAACGTTCTGAATATTTTCGTTTTATTTTTTCAGTGGCCCGCGTTGGTTTTGGGCAAAAGGATTCGTGGAGAATCTTCTGTTTTCTGTTTGCCGAGCGGGTTTTCTGTATTTCCATTAATTACTTTTCAGTTTTTGGGAGTGTGTACAACAATCCCACTTGTAACCTTTTATTAAATCTTAGTTGTATAAAATAATATAGATACTGAGAAGTTTGCAGGCTAAGTAACAATAACTACGGAGGTCGATCTTCAAATTATGCTACGTAATTGTCTGTGGATGGGTCTCATGGCCATATCATAGCCGTGGAAACTTTGCCCTTTTTATAATACCAACGTACATAATGATCATTATATCCACATCGTTGTTAATATAAAATAAGTCCTTTATTACTCAATTTGTTTAACCAATGTTTTGCTTCTTGAGCTAAAAGATAAACTGCCGTTTTTATCCTTCAATAAAGTAGAAAGATATCTATCTGCTTTTAGAACAGTTGATCGTAACAAGCGTTTCTCTGAAATTAACTCAGTATACGCTTTTCATTGCTCGTTTAGTGAGACGAGTCTAATAATGGACTGTTATTTAGCACGCAACGTGATCAGTTTGCGATCGTTCGTAGGCTATTAATATGGCGTTTCGTGTTAATTTGTTTGTAGATGAGATTCAGAATAGCAGAGAGATTGGCTTCGAATCAGTTTAGCTTAGTGTTTGACACAAATACGAAGGAAATCGATGGACAATGCAGTGTACAGTGTAGGAAATTAGAAGCTAAAGCAGGTCATTTAAAAAAAACACTCAAATACTACGTAGTAAACAAATAATTTACTGTTACTATGTATAAGAGCAGTAAGCAACCAGCTCTGGAAATATTCGCTCGATAAATTCCCGTAAATGCCGAAGAGATGCTTTTTGCCCAGTTAAGTTCCTGCTCATTTTTTTATTAAACAAAGTTATTGGTTTTTATTTCTAGTGACCGCGGGGCATTTATTTGAGCGTTAGCTCATTTATGCCCAATATGCCAAGCTGATGTCAATTTTGATCATAAAAGTCTTTATCCTTTCTAGATACAGCCCCCCTAGACAAGTCGCAAACGATAATCGTTAACGCTCGGTTCTCCCCAATAGATTTTCAACCTTATTCCTACGAGTCTTTAGTTGAAAATCTATTTAGGATTTCTAAGCGTTAGCGACTGGAACGAACAACAACGCCATGAAATCTTCAATAGATTTTCAACTAAAGACTCGAAGGAATAAGGTTGAAAATCTATTGGGGAGAACCGAGCGTTAACGATTATCGTTTGCGACTTGTCTAGGGGGGCAGGCCTTCACATAAAAATTGACCTCAGTAAAGTGTTTGCATGGGATAGCAACACACAACTTTCAATAATATATAGTTGGAGCTGTTACTATTGCGTCGCTATCATCATCTGCTGAATTAGATACTAGTATTTTATAAAGTACAACTGCTTATCTGACCTTTGCAACTTTGCAACCCATAAGTACTGCGTCATATGATAGATACTCTTTGATAACATACTCTACCACTAAACAAATGATTTAAAAAGAATACCGACAGAAAAGTACATACAATCGTTGAGTAACGATTGTACTTTTCTGTTGGTATTCATTGGTGCCCTGAAAATCGTTGCTCAAACAAGAATACCTCACAATTTAATTTAGGTGTCAAAAACAATTACCACTCAAGCATGTTTGATTACAAACATACCTTGTATAATCACATGACGTCACTGCACACTATTTGGTTTCCCACGTCGCTGTCCAAGCGACTAAACAGTTTAATACACGGCTAACGTTTAATGAACCAGTCATTAGCTCTGAATTAAGGTTAACGCTTCTATGTTTACAACTGTTTAATTTACTGTGGGTGCCATGAATTTGGGTATTGTTAAAATTAAATTACGCTAATGAGGTTAAATGAGTTGGAAATGGGTGCTGTTTCTTTTTAATTTGTATAAGATGTCGTAATAGAGAAAATTCTAATAAAAATTGGTCAACAGTAAGTCTGTTGACGATTAGCGTTATAATATTGAATCCTTGGCAAGCAATTCCATTCAGTCGTTGTTAATCATTGTAGCTCTCACATCGTGCAACGTATTGATTGGTGCTCAAACGGGAATACTTTTGGTACACTAACCATAGCTACTTTTAAAATTAATGCTTAAACGGCACTATTCCTCTATGGCTAAAGTCCGTTTCATTGTTTTTCCAATTCTAAATTAAAGAATTGCATCACAAGTGAAAAATAGTACCTTTTCACTATAATAGTGAAAAGGTACTATTTATACATATAGAATAATAATTATTCTACAGCCCTCCCTATTTCGGCCGCTATTCCTTTCAGTCTATATAACTTTTCTCCCGCTGATGGAACAACAAGCGTTATTTTTCTGCGAAGATATTATATCCTAGTGCCGTAAGTCCAGTATGATACTTTTCTCATATTCAGAACCTTTTTGTGCTAGAAAACCTTTAGATGACTTCATCGCACTGGCTGAAACTATAGGAACAAACTGTCCGATTACATAATATAATCATGATTTAAGTTGGACTGTACCTACCTACCTACACTTCTCTGACTTTTTTAAATTATTTTTATTTAGTGAAATATAGACGTGATATTATGATGAAAGACCTGAATAATAGGTTTGTGTTCGCAATTCTATTTGGCGTGTCTTGATTGTCGCTTTATTATCCCAGCGCGAGTGCTCATTGAAACGGCCTATATTAGGCCATATTCAACGGATGACTGATGTGAATCAAGTGCCTTAGTTAGGCCCAATTTACACTGTGACAAATGTGGATGATTAGTACAGAGTTATGATAGGAGTTTTACGAAAATAAACCTTATTTTTATGTATTTAAGATACTGAAAACTGCTACATCAGACAGTTGTGCCATTGATTACTTATAAACGTAGACACGCGTAGATATTTGATTTGATTAATAAAACGTAAGATATTTTCACGAAATTACTATTATTGCAAATTCGATCGATCCAACATCTTAATGGGTGATTAAAATTGCTGTAAATTACTATGCAATTTTTCAAACTGTCCTTCCTAAACATACAAATTATCCCGGTTTATATGGTTTTGTGGGATTAGCTTCGACCTCCCTCAAACTAGAGACACTTTATCTTCATAGGCTGGTAAAGTTTGTATGTTTGGAGTAATATCTGAAACTCCTGAACCGATTTTGAAAATTCTGGCAATAATATAAAATCATATAATTTCTGAATGATGTAAGCTATAATTTATTTTCAAATTCCACCCGTCCGAAGCTAAGGACGCTAGAAGTATATATTGTTATAGATCACAATACCAAATCTCACTGAACTCCAAAGGCACTGGTAGACAGTTACCACATTATTCAGCCAGGCTACGAAGCCATCCATCAGTAAGGCGACGTTTGGTTGGCATGTCTGATTGGCTACCGCACCCTGCCGTACGTTATCTACTTTCGTGTTAGCTCTTGGAATTCTGCTAACCAATCGGTAACAAGAACCTCATTTGTTTTAACAATGTTACGTTGGTTTGTATTTGTACGGTAATATGATGACAACCTGATGTATCTTGTGATCATGGATCATTAGAGTTGTTCTTTGAAAACAAGATTTAATTTCAAAGTCGGGTTAAACATTTAGTCGGTTTTCTGTTCAGGAAATTTGTAAGTGTGACCTTAGATGACTGTTATTGTGTGTTATTAGAGTTCAAAAGCCAGCTATTTGAATGAATTGTGAAGTAGACAGGGTTTTTCCTGCTTTTGCAACTTGCTTGCATAAGAAAAATTTTCTTAGGAACCTTTAGCTCTATTTTGTTAACTTTGGCATAATATTTTTTGTGGTCATGTGGACGAAAAAAATTACCACTCATACTTAACAGGCTACAGGCTTACAATTGGCTTAAATGTTACTTAACACTTCTCCTCTTGTATTACTCTTTGCGACTCCAACTCACTATGTTCATGAAAAAGTTATGAATCAACGCATAAACCTTCAAAGCGTAAAATTATAAATCAGTATTCTAAAGTACAAATGTGCCTATTTCAATAAAAAGCACGTCACCATTCCAATTCCACCAAATACATTTCCCATACTTGCTCAAGCACGGATTACCATTCATTAGTTCCAAACTCGTCACAATTCTGTGACAAACATAACAAGGTATAATGAGACATAAGACGGGCAAGCCCGTATGCCTCCCGTCATGTCAACATCAGGTTCTGGTATTCAATACAATCGCTTATTGGCTGTATAATAGTTGTATGAGTGACAAGCCCGCATCACAAATGAGTACAATGTCATGTGTATGTAATGTCTTTTGGTGTTGCTTTTCAAGTACAAAGGATTGAGTGATCGTGATTTTCAGATTTTTTGTAACGATGACGAAGAATTAATTTTATTTTTGTAATTAATTTAAGCACTATTGCAAAGCATGACCATTTCTTCAGGAAATTTTTAAATGGCTTTACTTTTACACCTATTATTTTAATAGATTTGTCAAATTAAAATGCTAACTTCAAACTTCCCTACTGAGCCTCTTTAAGACCACCTCATCGGATCAGTAATTACAAGGGTTTCGGCAGTGGTTTGGGAGTCTAAGGTTGCAATAATTAGGTAATTTGCCTAATCTTTCAGGGACTTAATTTAGCAAATAAAGTTATTATCAAAATCAGTAGGAACTTTTGGGAACCGGACCAAAATGAATTTATTGTGCAGTCGTGATTATTCGTCACATTTGAAAAAAATATCATGTTCTTTAGATTCATTAGTGTTTTGTATAAGGTTTAAAATGTCTCTAAGCAAAAACCTATAATAAACAAGATGTAATTGGTTTAGAAACAAAACATTGTTTTTCACAATAATTGTCCAGTATAAAAACAAAGAAAGTACCATCAAAGTTCATTACAGTCGTTTTGTAGGTTTGCCAAACGAACAAAGTTGTTTGGATTTGTAAGGTTTCCACAGTCGTATGTATTATTGTTTATAGAGAAGCCGTATGAACATGCGTCCTGTCTGCCAAGGTACGACTGAATTATGTATATTATTATTTACGTTAGTACTTTTGTTTATACAAATACTGTAGATAATGTCATAAATTAATGCTTATGAATTTTATTATTACAGTCATCAGAATGTTATTAATGTAGTTATTTGTATTTTTACAAATGACTAACAAACAGTAATCGAAGGTACCAGTAATAAATTATTGCACGTAGAAACAGATAATTAGTGAGTTTTGCTTTGAAAAGAGCGTCATCTCCACGTACTAACCGCTTTTCGATTTTTTAAAACTGAAAATAAAAGATGGTGTGCTATTGTTCACAAAAAGTATAAACATAGTGTTACATCAAAGTAAACTAGGACATCCACTCCAATCCCACTGAATTTCACAAAACACACACCCACAAAATCAGTACCAATAAACAAACAAAAGACACTCACTACATTACACCTCTAAACAAAACTCATAAATCAATTGCTAACAATACATACAAAACGTAGTCCTTCCAGTTAGATTCGCGAATATAACAAAAGTATGAAAATGAACGAGGTGGGCCATCAATCATTGGGGTACAAAATTAAACGTCACACGCGTGTTGTACCCCGGACCCCGGGATGGACGCGTGTGCAGGTTAATGATGACACAGAGGTTACTTGAGAGAATCTTGTTGTTACGAGAAATATTAGTGTCGTGAATTGTGGAGAAGATTGAGCAGAAATGGATGGGAGTAATGTTCGCGTCGATAAAACTATAGAGAGGAGAATGAATTAAGCAGATGATTTATTACAATTAGGGAAAGAATATATGTAATTAAGAACTTGACTGAAAAGGCCTATTAAAGACTAAAAAAATAATTACAGAATAAAGGTATAATTCTGATTTTGACAGCACACTACATGCTGCGCAACAGTACTGCATGTAATGTAATAATTCGATGATTTATGTTTATTTGCGCTTGCGTGCTAGGATGCTCGCGTTGTATAGCGAAACATTATAATTGCATTTTTGAACATTTTCTGCGAATTTTATGAAAGGCATGACTGGCATTTGTTCACATCACCTAAAACACCTTTAATGTAATACGAGTATAAGGCAGCAAGCGGGGCAGATCTGGAATGCAGCAGTTTTGCCGCGCCTTGCTGCTGAGGCATCGGTTGCGGAGATACGTAGTCTCACATAAATCTGTAGACAATGTATGGACACCAATAGTGCTGCCCAGGCACTGTGTCGTGTTAAATAACCATTTTAAAACACAACTATTAACAGTCAACTACACTAACATTTATTTGAATCAAAAAGCAAAATTACTTTGCAAAGGCGACAATTGAGATATTAAATCTTCAAAAGCACATCACGGGATTAATCATGCATACGCTGCGTCAACGACTCAACATTTACGAGTTTACATTTCACATTTGTATTCTCTATAATTTTACAGTAACCTACATTCTACAACCAACTACCAACGACTCATTAATACTACATTTGTCTCGTCAAAAGACAGAATTCCTCCTTCATTCACCGTTATTAATATTGTATCAGCATAATTATTTTCATCCTTTTCAAGATCAAATGTGACAGGATCATAATTAGATTTATTATCACCAAGTGAATGTTCTAAAATGATTTTGTAATATAATTTTATTAATACGCCATGACAAATTATCTTGTGAATTGCATTATGTATTCAATGAAGGTCGTTTGTCAATGTGCCTATACTTAGTGTATAGCTACGTTTTCTTGTTCTAATTCCAGTTGCTACTAATACAATTTTGATTGAAATATCAATTAGTGTCAAGGTAGTTCTGAGTTTGTTTCGAAGGTACACAATCGAATCAATTGTAACGAAATAATGAGGAAGAAACCCTGTTCCATAATTCGACATACATAATCAGTGACTATATTAGTTTAAAACCAGGCCTTCGTTAACAGCTCCTGTTCCAAAGATTTTGACATAATATTTCGATGCTCAAAACAAAACTGATTATAATGAGTGAGTGACATGAATGATCCAGAATGGAGTATTATTAAATTATTCAATTTTTGATCAAATTAATAAACTTACAAAGGCAGTAAATAATTATGACAATTATAATTAACAGACTACTATCATTCGGCCTGCAAAAAAAAATGAAATACTGGACAAAGGCTTGGCTCAAGCTAACGGAATGAAAAGAAAAAAGGTTTCATTCGAAGTCAGTGCTTTGATCTAACTCTAAATCTCTAATCCATGACATTTCACATTTCTATTTATGATTAACTCTTAATAATCTTCTTTGGGTAATTTACAACAGGTTGAATGTTTGATATACTCCGGAATAATATGCTTATTAGCTCAGAATTCATCCCACGCTTAGAAGTCGTGGCAAACTTTCTGTGTCAATTGGATTTTACTCCCTTGAGTGATTTTCACTCGAGTCATTTTCACGTAGATGTAGGGAATAAAGGAACTACAATTATTTATATCCAGTGTCGAAAGATGGAAAGTTGACTTCAACAGAAGACATAGAAAAAGGAACATGCTGGAATAGAAAGACATTCACAAATTCAGTTTTCAAATCTTTTAACATATCCCAAAGGGTATCTCCAATCGCGATTCTGAGATTGGGGAGTCTATCTCAGTCGAGTTTGTGGAATATATTCCTAGAGTTAGAGTCAATAAATTCGAAGATTTACCTGCGTCTCACCGTGCCTCACACTTCGTTTTAAATTCAAATTCTAGAATTCCATAACTTGGCAGTCAATCAGGAGAATTTTATATCACGTACTAAAATTTTTGAAGAATCTTAAACCCAAATATATAATTTTCAATTTTGTGTGGTCTAGTGATCGTAAACGTGTCTGCTAAACAAATGTCTTGGGTTCGATTTCGCAAGTCAAAAAAGTGTTATTGAGTCATCCTATCGTGTTAAGAACATTAACCAAAACTTGGTGATCTTGATCTTTGTAAATATTAATTAGTTAAACAAAAGCAGTGGTGGCCCAGTGGTATCGGTCCCGACTTACAAGTTGTAGGTAATGGGTTCGAACCCTGCCAGGAGCATTACTTTGTGTAATTTATTTAATCACCACTGCTCTCGAAACAGTGAAGGAAAACTTCGTGAGGAAACACATGTCTATGATACAAAAATACGAAGACATATGACATCTACCAACCTGCATTGGGCCCGCGTGGTGGATTATGACCCAATTCCTCTCACAGACAAGAGGCCTGTGCCCCAGCAGTGGGAACATTATAGGCTGCTGATGATGAAACAAAACAAAATACAAGTCGATAATTTTTCAAATCTCTAAAATACAAACTAATTTTTGTAACTCCTAGATATTCCTCAGTAGCAGCTATTGAATACTGATTTGTGCTCTGTTGATGGCAAATAAGCGCCTCTATTACCTATATAGGTCTTCAACCATGACATAGGTAGGTATAGTTATATAATTAGTTTGCATGAAATACACAACAAAAAAATCACTTAAAAATAACCCTACCGCTCAACTCCAGGCTGCAATACTTAAAATATGCTTAACCAATCGAATTCAACACAATCATTCTCACCTTAATTCAACGATAAACCACAGAACAGATAAACACGTGTTACCAACATGCGGAACACATAAATAATACGCTATATTCAACTTAATCCACGATAATGGGCCAACATATAAAATAATACAGGTTAAAATTATAACGTTGAACCCATAAAAGAGGATTAAGGGGGGACGAGCGTTGACGTAGAGTAACACCCGCTTGAATTACAACTGGGACCAATGTTATGTATGTTACAGTTTCGGTTGCATTATTGGAAACAGTTTTGGAAGCAATAATAAAGGGTTATTATTACTTGACTTTTAAGTTTATGTTGCGGATTTTGTGTTACTATTTTAGGGTGTTTGTGGATTATAGAAGACTGCACGATAAATTATTTTATGAAGTGATAAAATTGTTAAAAGAGACCTCCCGTCTTGGGTCTATTCTGTTCATTCAGCAGTCCTGGGCTTTCCAGGGCCACAATACCTTTTTACGACAGTCCTGTGCTCACTAATATCACCCTAAGCTTTTCAAAAATATACCTAGTGTGATTTCCATAGCTTTCTCAATATTCAGTGTCAAAATACCTAACGGTCATTAAAAATCAACACTTTCTAAAACTAATTCCATCATTAACATTCGAAAAATAATCATAATGACAAACGACTCGAAGCAAAATATTTTACGCCCGTAAATTATAAGCAATTTCGTTTGAAATAAAAATAACAATCACCAAGCTGAGAAATTATTAAACAAATACAAAAGTGAATATATCAAGCGGCGCATCAAAGCGTCGACGATGATATATTTGTATCGTGCGCACGCGCAAGTAAATGGGACCGAATAAATCAATCGTTAAGGCAAAGACTAAAAACAATATTTTGAATTAGTTCTTTTTAAGAAAAGTAAAGTTCTGTGATCTGATTAAGTTTGTTCTCATAAGTGTTAATACGGATGAGTGTGAAAAATTTGATCATTTAAACATTATCAAGAACGTAAATTATACAAAATTGACATGAAAATAACGATAGGACTTCTAAGCAAAAATCAATCGCATTATGGTATAAATTATTCGATGCTAATTATTGACCGGAGTATAAATTTTAAAATACATGGCATGATAAAATATCTACAAATACCTACTATAAGGGGGAAACTAAGTACAGATCGCGGGATAATAAATTATTTATAATACCGTGGCCTTGGAACCCAAAAGGCAACTGAAGGTACAGGGTGGACTTTTAATTAGTAAGAGAGTTTTAACTCTCTTACTAATTAAAAGTCCACACATTTATTGTATAAGGTGTACACACGGCTACACATCAAGCTATACAAAACCAGTTTGTCTTGGACTCACTTTATAATGATCTTTCTGCACATTGAACGGTCAGCTTATACTAGTTTTGCATAGCTTGATGTGTGGCCGTGTGTACCCTAACAGGTAAATAACACCCTGAGAGAAGACTACAATTAAATTAATAAAGTTAATTTTAGTGGTTGCCGACAAGTAGGTAGTATAAAAAATTAATTATGTAAATTAATATTTTTTAATTAGCGACCAACCCGATTTTGCACAGGCTTGAAGAAGATAAAAAGTAGTTTAAAAAAGCATTCATTCCAAATGTAGCCTGATTGTAAAATTATGAACATGAGGATAACGTGAATAGGTCAGTTGTTCTAAAATGATTGATGCGCTTACATTTAATCAGCAATTCTTCTTTATTTAAACATACAATTATGTGTTCTTTCAAAGGTTTCGTACCTACCGCAATCATAACGAGGTCGCGGGATTTATTTCCTCATCGTGACCCCGGAACATAAAGGGCTATTGAAGGACACCGTGGATTTTAGTCAGTACAAGTCTGACAGTCCCTCCCGCCCTGGGGGAGGACTCATTTGATAATTTTACCACGCTAAAAAAAATCGTAATCATAACGTACGTTATTTCCTTTCTATAAGTATTTTCTACTCTTTGTCAACCCAAATGCACGAAGACCGTTCGACGAGGGGGCGGGATGCGCACGTTCATAACTTACAAATCGTAGCAACGCACAAATTAACTGCCTCGAATTCGACGACTATACATCACAAATCAACATTCGTTGCTTGCTATACACCATACCACACTCCCCCATTCCGAGTAACACCAACAATGTATTCCAAAACAGGAACACACTTTTCAAACTGTCGTATCTATTTCAATCAGCAATAATAGAAAAGTAAATGAATCTTCGTAGGTGTCGATATTAGGTCCAAATGGGAGGGATATTAACTTTTATTAGTGAGTTCTAAGGCTGAACGATAAATGTTAATTAGTAGATATGCTAACACTCTCATTCACTGGTGTTGACAGCTTGCCAAAGACTAATTAAATCATAGGTATTGGACTTAAGAATGTTTGGAATGGATAGACTGGGCGGTCTGTGGGTGTATCCATTTGTCAGTCAGCTTAATTTAAGTTCATTATGGTCGTCTGTTAGTAAGAAATAATCATAGAAAGGTGTCATAGCAAGTAATCAATTATAATTGGTTGTGGGATAAAATATTAGGCTCCAATTAAGTAAAAGCTTAAGGTTTTAATGAAAATAAAAAATAAAAATAAAACATTTATTTTTCCAATGTTTGGACGTTAATTTTTATTTGGCAACTAACTTTGAACGCATATTGAAAAACATACATTAAAACTTCCGAGCTACCAAGACACGAAGGAAGTAAAATAAACGTCAAAAAAGATCGTCTCGTAAACGAATATTATAGGCACTCGCTGACATTCGAACGAAGAATATTGGATTTACAGACATGATTCAACTTTCCGTGTTTATTGAATAAATAATACTGATATACTTCTAAATGTAATATGTTCTAAAAGGCGAAAGAGTAAATAAATAAATCTTAAATAAAAAGCCGCTCGTTTTTCTTCAGAAGCTCTTCAAATTAAACCTTTTACGGAAACTGTACTAGCCAGTTTTTTTTTTACAAAAGTAATCTATGAATAATATTATGCATTATTCATTCTCAACTTAAGAAAACTAAGTAGTTTAGGATCAAGATGTTTAAAAAAGACACATTGGCTCGCGTCATCTCCAGGGATTCTGCGTTGTTTTTGCCGAGTGCTTCAGTGGGCCTTTTTTACTGTATCACCATAAGATCGTATCTATATTATTAACATGTACATATATTTATGTATGCTTACACAAGGTCAACACAAGGACTGATAAATAAATGACCTAAATTTAAAATAAAAAAATTAAAACTTTTAAATAAACCGTAGAAATGGATATAAGGTTTATTTAAATTAACTTTATAGTCTGAACTACGAGTATCCAGACATATCAACAGCTCTATCAGCTGTCTGGCACCAAGCACTAACACATGTACATATTTATTTTACACGAGTGCAACCCCTATTTATCTGAGATAGCGCGGCAGATCACATTTCACGTAGGTTTGCTGAAGAAATCCAATCTTAGCCCACACAATGTGGGAAGTAGTGGAGACCTCACAATAGTCTCTACACTTCTCACTGCTTTCAGTGTGTTCTATATTAAGTTCATTTGTTTAACCGTGAGCTGCACTTTATTTTGCTGTTTTTATAGTTTGTACTGAGTTATCTCTAAATGCACTTTTAAAAGCTGTTATTGTTTCAATTTGGATTGCTCACTTACAGCTCGATAAATACCTATTAGTTATTTTATTTAAAGATAATATTATTTAGTGAGGAAGTTAATAGTTTGTAAGTATAATCAAATTGATTTCTTGAATAACTTAATCTTGTCAGGCATAGTCACAGTTGTAATGCTCCATAAAATAATAATATTCAACTGTATCCAAGCCAATCCTACATAATTTTTTTTTTTTTTTTTTTTATTGATTATTTATACAATGTAAGTACAGGTTTACATATTATGTATTGTACCATTAAACCAAAATTGGTTTGTATTGGTACTCACATTCGCTAAAAGAACATTATTTAATCAGTACCAAACATAGGTCGAATTAGAAACTTAAATTATTAATATGTATTATGCATACCCACACCATTCGTCTATATTTTCATAAGTAAAATAATGTAGGTACACGTATGATCGTAAACATCCATTACGCAAGTGAGTCGAATATGTAGTACTACTTTGAAACGTTAATCTACCTGCTACTGGGCTATTCATTGGTTCTAACCAACGTAAACACATCCTTATACAGGTTGCTTCGCTTTTGTTTCTTTTTCATTATTTGTTTTATTTTGGGATTTTAATTAAACTAGGTTATTTGAGTAGTTATTTTTTATTTTGGGATTATAATTAAAATAGGTTATGTAAGTAGTTATTTTTTTTTATTTTGGGATTTTCATTAAACTAGGTTAAGTAAATAGTTGTAATAATAATTATATAAATGTAAGTGTTATAATAATTATATCTGGACAGATAATAATGATTATTTAGGACTGGTCATTTGCACACAATTTGAAGTTGCTTTGACACCGAAAACACCCTGTGTCAGTCTAAAAAGCAATTAATGTTTATGTCTCCTAAGTAATGTTTTTGCTTAAAGAGAAAACTAAATACGTGCTTAGGTACCACACGTGCACCTTGCTATGTAAATACAAAGAGCATAAACCGGGACGCGTTATTGCAAAACGCTGTTTGTTTTAATGCGAACTCTGTCGCGATGTTATCGTTCTATATAATTGAATTCTGTCCGCCTGTCCCGCCAGATGTCTTCGCTGCCGTCTCGCAGAGGTACCTTGCTATGAAATATTTGATAGGCGCTCGCTTCTGGATATGAAACTGGTTAGAATGAATGTTCTTGTTTTGATCAAATTGATTTTTGTGGTTAAACAGATGTTGTATCTTTTCGAGTTGACATATTATAAGCTAGATATGAATAATAAAAAAGTTTACATAAGTATTTTAATAAATACCTAGGTAAAGGAATTCTAGGAGATAATGAACTGATGGCGGATTTATCTATGTCAGTTGAATTGGACGTCAAATCCCGACATAGAATAATACTGTAAGTAATTCTACTGAATTTTTCTTACAAAATCTTGTCCTCCATAAAATGCTATCAGAATTTTGTTATTCATTAGGTATTACTGCCAATTTATCTTTAAAACAATGGCTTTGAAGTCTTCGTCTTCTAAACTTCTTACTGAAAAATACACTTGGCGCTTTTTGATACAAGGTACTGCATGCGCAATGTACAAAGATACCCGTCTTCACTTTAAACTTCTACTGCATTCTTAGCGCGCATATTATGTAAATCGCATACCACGTTTAAACCCAGCACTCTACATTCCTAAACATTCAGTCTCAATGTCTAAACATCCCGACATAGTGTTCAAAGATTTTTATATCTCACGTCACGTAAGTATTGTATGTGGAGAATATGAGAATATTATGATTTCCAATACTGCAGGGTAAAGTAAAGTCAGTGATGCATGAACAAAATATGGATGTAGCTCATCTTGTTCGTTATAGTTTGAATATGACTTTACAGAGGTTTTCATTTTCAATGGTTTCCGAAAGCTTTTAGATGTGATGTTACCTGCTAGTTTACATTAAGGTATGGTATATGCATTTACAGCGTGTCTTGTATGAAAAAATGGAACAGCGCCTCTGATGCGCGAAGGCGGAACTATTTTATTCCTTGAAAATTGTCAAAGTTCCAGTTTACGTCGCAAATACTGAAAATTCGTGCTAAGGGTACAGAAACTTAAATGTGAACGTGAAAGCAAGTTTGATAGCGCGAATTTGCTTGGTTGTAAAAATAATATTTTAATTGTTGCTAAGTTCTGCAGAGAGTCCTGAAATCCAGCTAACTTAACTTCTTAGCTAACCTAACTTTGTACTGGCGGCTAACAGTTGTATAGGTATTAATAAAATTACAAGCTGGCAACGCCGGGAAGAGTTGCTACAAGAAGATCTTTATAATACCTTATTGGTGTGTTTCTTCAGAATCCACGTGCCATTGTATTTGGTGTGGTATTTTCAAATACACTAAAGTAAAATGTTTACTTTGTTACTTTTTTTTCAAATATTATTCTGTATAGATAGCTAAGCAATCTGAATAAAATATTGTCATGTAGCTAAAACTCCGCAATGCAAACTTTGGTTTGGATTTTGTTACAAAAGCCTCAATAGCTTATCTGGAACAAAAATTTGCAAACACAACTATGATTTGCGAATTTTTATACTAACAAAATATAAATAAAATTATGTGCAATTAATTTATTTGCTTTGAAATGTACATCAACAAGTTTATAAAGAATATTATAAATCAATCGTGATTCTAAAGACACGTGGGGCCATTTATAACATAATTGTTCTTTTCTGCTCGAACAGTGTTTTTTTTCGTACACCTGATAACGTATATAAAAAATAGGAGAAACAGTTCAGTGGTTTAGGCGAGAAAAAGTAACAAAGATACGTTGTTACTAGTGGTTATAGGGTCTATAATTACGTGGCTTAAATACTTGGTAGCTGAAATATGTAGTACTAAGGATGCAGGGTCCGTACCCTCGAATCGGTAATTCAATCAGTGCCAGACAGTTACCATCCACAGTCAACTTAATTGATGAAATCAATCTAGTCTTCTGCGAAATAATTCCAGTATAAATAAAATGCCAAAATCGTTAGTAGTCGTAATTTGAACTTTATGGGAGTGTAAATAAAGCTTGCAGACAAATTTCAGTGAAATGTCTTGTTCTTGGCATCAATCTTGCCCAGACGCACGGAAAGACCGAAAGAAGATGGAACGAAATAACCCAAAGGGAACTGGCACTCTTGCGCACCGATGGAATGAGATACTTCGAGAGGCGTCGCGGTCGTTTTCCAAGGCAGGGGGGCCTGGTAAGGCCTACGACCGCGAGTTGGATCGCTCAGCCATCACAGCAGGTTACAGGCAGTATGTGGTGCCGTACCCCTAAGAGCACCACTTGAAGGTGGATCTCATCCACCCCATCTTACTTTTCTTTACATGCTCTTCGATTTACGCATAAAGTTCCATCCAGTTTCTACCTAGAACTATAATTTGTTGGTTATGCTATAGCTTGTATTTTTATTTATTTTTGAAATCACATTATGAGCTCACCCTTTGCGCGCTCTAGTAAGCAGTATGTTGATGATCATTTCACCTACTGATTAAGATTAGAATCCTCTTCTATCAATTAACTTACGTGAAATTAATTACCGACGCAAGCATAAAATCATTAGGTGCGTAGGTGTCAGTGCTTATGGCCGGTTAACAATCTTCCGAGAAAATCCATCTGTATCTACTATGGAGATGGACTTAGTGCTCCATGGTGATCTGAAGATTGTTGTTGAATCTTAACTTAGAAATAGTATGAGCTAAGTTGAAGTTCAAAGAATTATGTTTGATAACATCCTGTTGAATTCTTAGAAGTCATTTTCTCTTTTTCATTCTATATAGTAAAGTTCTACACTTGTATGACCAGTTTTAATCCCTCCAACTCTTGCACAATATTACATCCCAGTCTACTTTTTACGACTTATACAAAGTATTAAGAAACAAGACAAGAATACTTAAACATCTCCCACAAACTTCAAAAAACCAACAAAACATAACTCTTTCAGTAATATACGAGCTCGCTTACACAAATGTTCGGCGTCAAGCGAAGTCCTTCAAAGCAAAATTCCTGTGTAGCAATTTAAACTTACCACGAGTTGCGAGTCACTCTAGGGGAACTTAAATCGATTCGTTTACCGATGGCTCACAACCGATTACCCTTATATTGCTGTTTTATTAGCCCATCTAAGATGATTCCCTTCTAATACAAGCATGTAAGTTTCGCTAGACTGTGAAAGTGAGTTTGGATTAAAATACTCGCTACCTACTATTCTCAGGGAGGTGAAATTGGGCATAAAGATGAGAATTTACGTTGAAGTATACGTTTAACATATGGTGCCCAAACATGGATTTTTAACAAAACGACCAAGACAAAGATACGCTCATGTCAGCGTGCTATGGAGAGAAGTGTTCTAGGTATCAAACTGATAGATAAAAAAAGGAGCACCAAAATACGGGAGATAACCAAAGTTATAGACGCGAAAAACCATGCTCAGCGCCTAAAGTGGAAATGGGCTGGCCACATAGCACGCTTAACAGACAACAGATGGACAAAACGGGCAACAATGTGGAAAGGTCCAGAAGGGAAAAGAGCAAGAGGGAGACCAATGGACCGCTGGGCTGACGATATACAGAAAGCCACAGGTGGGAACTGGATAGATACCGCAAAAGACAGGAAACAGTGGAAAAAGTTGGAGGAGGCCTATACCCGAGATGGGGCCATAACTTAAAAACATTTTTTATTTTAAATTTTATTTTGTTTTATTGTTAGTTAAACTACTCCAAACTTGAATGTATTTATAACGTTGTTCTAAAATTGCATGTAAGTTATGGATCAATAAAGGCTTTATTATTATTATTATTATTATATACGTAATCGAATTGAAGAGCCTTTCAGAGCTGACTTGACTTGACTGAATAAGGCTTTTTGTGAAGTCATGCTCGTGTGATTCTCAAAGTACTTATTACCTACAAATTGCTCGAAGAAATACAAGATCGACGCAGTGGCTGTTTCATGTCGCGGTTTCGATTCCCGCACGAAATATTATATTTTTAAGGCCCACAATTAGTAATTCCAAACTGTTTCATGTCAGTTTGAAGTAAACGCACCCACGATTTTAGAGAAATTCTTTGTGCGGGTGAATTTTATTTTTAGTTTTGAACAACAATTTTTAACCAACGAAAACTGTAATTAATAAACAAAACACTATTTTCTACCATAAATCACGGAAAAGTAACAATAACTATGCCAGATACACAATAATAATTTATAAGTACAATAGAGCCAGTAAAGTCTTTATTTATTAATTAAATAACAACGGCTGTGTGGACAACCAATTACAGCAATTTAAGTATACAATTATACAAATTAAGAAGTCAGTCTAATGGCTGAAAGTAATTTCCCAGAGACAAAATATTAGATCAAATCAAATTAGTTTTTAACAGTACTACTAGTAGTTTCTAGACGTAACTATATTGCTAGGACGGGACTATGTTTCTTTGGATACAAGGTACGACATTTTCTGTGAAGCTATCTTCAGACTAGACGCATATTTATCCTTTTTTCGTCTGATCGTATCAGACAGACATGCCTGATTGACATCAAGTTGATTTACTCTCGATCGAACTTGTATAGCATGTCGTCTGAAGTAGTCTTTACGTATACATACTTGAGTCGACTGATATAGGAATCATTATAGTATAATCTTTTTTTTATATTTATATATATGTCGAAGTCGGATAAAATGGAAACTCGGGCAAATAAATGAATTTTCAAAGCTAAATAATCTTTAGTAACACATTTTTACTCGACTGCGCCAGGTAGACGTGTTGTAGAGGTATTCGTATGCTTTATTTTTTGTTCAATTTCCATCTAAGTTCTAAAATAACACTCTGATGGTATAGGACAGCCATATTAAACATTTAAATATATTATAGGTACACATAGTAACCGACAATTATATAATAGACTTCATCATGAGAGTCGCGGATAAACGATGAATGCAAAAGGTGGATAATCGTTCGGCGTGGCGGTCTAACCGTGAGACGTTTGTTCAGGGCACGTCTTCCAGTTGATGATGGTGAACCATAAACAAATAAACTTCACAAGAATAAACTATATAATACATTTTTGTAACAGATTCGTATCTTGTGTCCTGATGACGGCTTGGTACAGAAACTAGCGAACACTTATAGAAGGTGCTAGTCTTGTAGTCAAAATCAGACCCAATTCAGTTTCTATTGCCATCATTCATTCGATCGGTCAGAACATTTTAATGTTCACCAACTAACTCGTCGGATATTTCACTTATCACGTACACTAGGCGACACCTAAATCTATGCCCCAGTGGCTCAGCACCGAGAGTTTAATTTCCCGCAATGCTGTACGATTAGGTATTCAATTAGCTGTCATTTAATGAAAACGGACATTAGTATTAGTTAAGCACTAATCCCAAACTAAATCATACTCAAGTAAAATTTCACGAACAATTTCACATTATTTTAGGCGTTGACCGGAACAAACGGCGATTTGAATAAAAGCGCTCGCCGTATGGTAATGGTGACCGGACGAAGGACGGCCAGCCTGCTAGGGTTGTCAAGTGGAAATGTAATATACTAGGCTATTTGAATACTGAAAGTAAATGGCAGGATTTGGTAGTGATCGTCTCGGAAATTGTCGGTTAAATGTAATATTTATTCATTTTTGTCTTATCTTTTTCTCGTCTATCATCTTACATCACTTACAAAGGGTTGTCGTATAGCTCAAAAACCTGTCTTATAGCAAAATAAATGTAGATAATTTATTTAAGTTCTAACATTATTTTGTTAAGTTTAAAGAAGTTACATTTAGCATTATTTGCTACTTCTCTGAGTCTGTCGTTTTCTCCATCAAATCTATATTAGTCACTTTTGTAAGGTCTTTCAAATAACCAGTTGAGAGGCGTCGGAGTCCCTTATTCACTTCATTGAAATAATTACAATGACTCAATAGAAACTCGCAAACAGCTGGTCAATCCACCCCAATTCAGCAATAGGACAACCCTATACGACCGGATCGTCAAACATAAACAGAAACGGCGCTCGTGTCCGGTTCGCACTGTCCGATCCGGTCTATTATACCGTGTTAACTGCCTTTAACGATGTTTTTTGAGAGGTAAAAACAATATTGGACCGTTGTCACGTTCTTTGCCCGTTGAGAGCCGCATTACAAAAAGAATTGCGCTTAATGTTCGTTTAAAATGGGTTAATGCTTTTAACTGTCATCGTATTCAAAGATATGCGTTTTAACAATGCCTTGTCCTTAAATACGTGATTAAAGGATGGATTAAAAGAATTAACATTCATGGAAAGAGGCCTTTTGCCCAGCAGTGGGATGATACAGTTTATCATTAATAGTACTACCTACAGCCGATATCATTCTAATAAAGTAGAAGTACTTATAGTTTTTTTTCTATCAATAAAAAACGAACAAACAGTACCTAATTACAAAAGTAGATAGAATTTGAAAAATAATAATCGTTTGCAGAACAAAACAAATAGGTTTATAGGAATAATCAAAAAATGGTCTAACAATGAGGTATCATTTACACCATAATCTAAATTAGATCCGACTATACCCCTCAATATGCTCAACAAAGGATAGCAATACGCCATTTCGTTATGAGTTACAAGGGTCGGGTGCGCCAAAACTACGCATCGATTCCGCGTACTACGACTACGGTACGAACTGGCGTTTCGCAAACGGATTTATGCCTGAATCCATAAACGGACACACAGACATTGGGATAAAAACGTGAGCAAACTGGAATACTTGAAAAGGATAAACAATAAACGCGCTTACCCATGTCATATTTGCAATTTTTTCTTGATACCTACAATTCTCATACTTTTTACCCGGTTTTTCTCCTTTGTGTATAAACAACACTTCAAATGAAACGAACAAGGGAATAGACAAGTTCTACCGTTCTAAAAATCTTGTTGGCAAAGGTACTTGGGAAAATTGAATAGGTAGAGAAAATACATGTGAACATACCTTTTTTATTACAGACATATTTACGATTTTATCTCTTGTGAAACTAATCGATCAGAATCTGAAACTGTAACAACTGGATACTTTTCAAACCCACAAAAAAGCCGAATATATCGCTAAATCAAAATACATATACCTAGTTATTTCTTTTGACATCTCGTCAACATTAATACAGAAAGCATAACTTGAACCCCATAGCTTTACAGAGGTGTCACACGATTCACTTAATCTAATTACAAACAGATCGATGCGTCCGTGTGTCTCCCTGCAGTCAGGTCTGGCAGGAAGCCACGGTTCTCGTTTATATATCATCGTGTTTTGACGCCGAGCAGCCTGATGACACAGTATCGGCGGAATTGGAAAAATATGAACATTGCTAGCAGTTTCCATTTTGTTGTTTTCAACAGATACCATACGGTAGTAGCCATTGAAAAAGCAGTTTAATTTTTATTTTGAGTTTGCTGTTGACTTTTGAATAATGATAAGATTAATTTGAAATAACCGAAATTCACGAATTTAACAAAGCTTAAATTTCAGTCATTATCAGTATCTTGAGTTGTTTTAATCATCGTTTTGAAAAGCCTTACTTGCTTTTGACAGTTTACTGTGATTATAAATGCTGTAACTTTTCTTACTAGACTTAGATTTTTTATAAAGTACTAAAAATAAAAAAATTAAATTATTCACTGCCCTATGGTATTATAGAAGGAGAGTCTATCTTATTCTCGGAATTAAAATTTGTCAGAGTTTCAAAAGAAAAATATTGCCTACATTCTGTTTTGGCATTTGACAGACTGCAACATATTCAATTACAATATTTTCACAAGCCAACAACAAAAGTGAAGGAGGTAGAAAAGTTTTGAAGAGATTTGACTTAGACCTGGGAGTCTACTTTTAAAGTTTATTTAGTCTTAAAATATTCGAACTTTGACTTGAGTTAAATAAAGCCTTTATCACATTTTATATTGCTAATGCACTTTAGGTTCGCGGTCGCGAGATTTATTTCCCTATCGTGACCCCAGAAAATAAAGGGCTATTGAAAAACACCGTGGATTTTAGCCAGTACAAAGTCTGACAGTCTCTCCCGCCCTGCCCTGGGTTCAGGTCTCATTTGATGATTTTACTACGCTAAAAAAATTGCACTTTAGGTACTTCCACATCTTTTTAAACTTCGTTTAACGAAGGTTATACTCATCACAAATTAAAACCTTATTAAAAAAATAAGTTCTAAATATACTAATTACCAAAACTCATAGCAAACTAGCACTTCATTCAAACTCTTTAAAGGTAAGCTTTTATTAATGAGAGACCAAAATATATTACGCTAATGATACTGCCGTGGAAAACTAAATAATTTATAACTTTAAAATGCACTTAGCGCGTCTAGCTGTTACCGGTATATTGTCCGGAGAACAGACATTAACTAAATCTGGTATTTTGACGTTTTAGCTCCCTGATGGGGATTCGTAAAACTACTGCTGACGTTGGCGTTCATGCGACTGATAGAACGATTTTGTATAGAGTGGACTGTAACTCATGATGAGGACTGAGATTGGGCAAGTAAGTATAGAGTAACCTACATGCCTGAAGCTTGAAGTTGTAAGTCTTATGACTTTGGGGTTTTTTTGGTTTAGATACATTTTGGTACTTAGGACACTAAATCACTAATACGCGATTTTCAAATGTTCATGTAATTATAAAGAATTTGCATGAATTCATTCGACCTGCATCTCGTTACCTTCTTCCCATCTAAATTATTTAAAATATATCCGTCCAGTACGTTATAAGAACCTTACATTGAAAAATAATAAAATTTATCAATAACCCTTACAAATCTAATAGACGTAAATGCCGAGAAAGGGTTGTCTTTTTTTAAAACGGTGTAATTTCTCCCAAGACTATTTATTTCAATTGTTAAAATTAACAAGATGACCTAAAGAAGTTGTACAATTACTAAAAACGTGAAAAACATTTCTAACAATGTTGTCTTCTCAGAAAATCGGTAGTAATACTCCCCAGACTATTTCAATTGTTGAGGTAAATAGGTATATTCCCTCGCGACCGATCATCATTGCCGTCCTGAAAGACCCTTATTCTGCGCCAGACTTTTACGGGCTGCTATAATGAACTACGGCCATTTTGAACGGTCTATAATTTCAGTATAATATCGCTCGTTTTAATACGAAGGTTGGAGTAAAAAACTATAGCAACGTACGAAATATTAAAGTGTTCAAATGAGCCGTAACATATTAAAGTCGTTACTGGACAACGGCTCAATAATAAATAACGAGCGAAGTTACCTCCTAACCATCCGGTAACGTTAGGGCTGACACTGAACTGAGAAAATATTACGGGGGTGGAGTGATATATTTTTGGAACACTTTTTCGGGACAGGTACAAAGGTAAGGTCTTATGTCACAATAATAAAAGCGATTGAACTGTGTCTTTGATATTTTGCTTAGGTCGTTGATATACTTTAAACTGAAAATTGTTGAAGTTCCATTAAGTTTATGATCTCCACGGTTTCTCTTGGCGGTACCTACTACTACTACCTGGACAGTTGGCGGGTTTTTGTTTTTCTTATTGGAAGTCTTTATCTAAAAGATCGTGGAGTTATTTTTTAGTCTGTTCCTACTCTAAGAGATCCACCAAGATATTATGGCACTTTTTTTTTAATTTTTGGTATATTCAAACAAAGTCTATACTAGTGCAATAAACTAGGGACTTGACCCAATCTAATTACCAAAAATGTAAAACAAATTCTGAAGTGTTGAACATAATGTTTATAATTAAGTTGTCATGCATTCGATCGAGCTGAATAAAAAAAAAACACCAATGAAAAATACTTTGTTTTCCTTTTATTAAAAACTGTTGCATCAATGGACAGCCCTACAAAGCGTGTACAATGTACAGTGATATGCACTTTCGCCTTCATTACCCACGGGCGAAGTGTTTGCAATTAACGCTCAAACTATCCGGGTCACAGGTGAAACTGGGCCCATTAGTGGCTGACTTTAAACGTTTTAGGAATCATTAGCTGCTGCTAAACATCGATGGAGTGGGTTTTGATTTTATTGGAGAGAAATGTAAAGAGAAGTTGAGTTGCTGCAGGTGCTTGAGTTTTTGTTGTGAGGTCGTTTGAGCTGAAGAAACTCGTCTCACTGTTTTTTAGCAAAGTTTTTATAAGACTGAAGCGTTATAAAAGATCTTTAAAGTTATTGTCAAACAGACAGGCGTGGCGAACGCGAAGCGAGGCGTTTTTGTTTGTAATGTATGGAATTGTTTGAAACCAGTCACATAGACTTTAGGATCGGTTTCGGATTCAAATAATTCCATAAATTACAAATAAAAACGCTTCGGATCGCATTCGCTTTGCCTGTCTATTTGACAATATATTAAAAGCTAACGAAAAAGTTTTTGTAATTATTTACTTCATTGATCAATGGAAGATTCCGATCCGATGATAGATTTATTAGTGAAGATTGTTTTGACTGTTTTCGTGAGTGTTGAGATTTATATGGCTAACCTAGATATTTTTGGAGTGAGTTATGAAAACAGGCGTTATTATACTTCTAATAAAAAAAATCTATACATAATGAACATTTGCATGCCATGTAAACAAGCCTATACCGTACACGAAAAAGATGGAACGCATTGCAGCAACCTCATCTACAAATAGGTTGTTTTGTAATTAATTTGGAATTATAATTAAATTCTAATTGCTAGAAACTAGCTAGAACATTCGGTGTCCGCATTAACTAGTTAGTTAGTTTATACTTACAAATTCAACAGTCAAAGCAACTAATGTAAACGATCCATAATGAGTTCTAAATCATGATAGAAATCTCTGAAATCTGGTACAACTAGTTGTTTACCTAGTTTTCCGGTTCACTTTCACTTTATAACGCAATAACTTGAAGTAAACAACATGCCTTTCTTATGTTGATGTCCTTTCAAAGTTGGTTGGTTTCGTAGTACATAATATACCTTGGATAAACAAGTTAGGGCTATGTTTGTCGTTCAAGTATAGATTGCTTGTACAAAAGGTATTTGTGAGATGATATCTTTGAGGATTGAGGACGTTTCATTGCGTGTCATGTTTTTTACTTCGTTATTCGGTTTCTTGTGAAAACAAATTCTAGGAAGAATGAGAAACAGGGCGCAAAAATCCTCGATACTCCGTTGAAATGAGAGGATTTTCCGACTACAGCTGCTAGAATGAGAGGTTGATGTAATTGTAAACTGATTACCGATTTTTATAAGAAATACAAGAATTCATAAGCAGCTAAATATTATTTACATTTTCTGGAGTAATCTTTGTAAAATATTGATTGTGTTTTTCCCAAAAAATTGGAACACGCTAATTAGGATCTTATTTGCTAAACGAATACCTATCTTCAATTTTTAAATCGTGTTTTCTTCTTGTTTACTTCATGTAGCGCTGGCGCTTTAAATAGCATAATGTCTGGTAGGCTACTGTCCATCAGTTTGTTGTCAGGTTTTTCCTATTGTTCATAACTCAAGAAATGTAATATTGCGATTCATATTTTTTTTTATTTTAGTTCAGATCCACTTGTGTTCTTGTTTTATGTCCACTTCCCACAAAAATCATACTTCGACAATACGGAACTGAAATTGTCTCTAACATTTTGTCAACTTAAGCCCATATCGATCCGTACATCTCATATCACAACGTAAATAGTGACTTGAGGATTATACCGGGTGAGTGAGCAACAAATATTCCGCTCCCAGATTACCGTCGATAAATAACATTCCATCATATTCTACGCAAGAAATCCACGCACAAAAATAACAAATCTGACTTTGTCATTGGTCTCACTATTGGACCTTTACCTGCTACTTTGTCATTGGACCAATGACAAAGTAGCAGGCCACTGCCTGCTTTGCATGAGATCCTAACGTTGATTCTAAGGTCGGGCTAAGTATAATTTGTTTATTTTTTTTCAGGAACTCACCCGCAATGGACACGGTCTTAGTGTTTGCCCGGTTATTGCCAAAAGGCTCACCCCCATTACAGCTACAGATAGCTGGCGAAATGTGTGTATACTATAAATTAGGTATGCCAAATTGCAACCCTTCGGAGATCGCAGGCGTAAAGCTATGTAGTTTTCTGAATCTTTTTCAAATCAACATTCGAAAGTATATCTAAAATCCGCGTCGTAGAGGCACTTCAGTATAAAAATACTCGATGGTAAGCCTGATAACAAAGCACTGCGGGAAAACTTATTCAATTTGAGTGAAGAGACAACTGTTCTTGCCTTTGAAAGGCACTGTGTACCATTCACCTAGTAGTTCGTTTATTTCTTTCATTCTATCTGTTCCTGAACAATACTTTCATTCAATCCGCTTCCCGACATTAGACATGCAAGACACGTTCGGTCGCGACTGCTCTGCTACCAAGTTTTGGGACTGTGATTTGTGAATGAGAGATAGCGGAAGCGTTCTGATACGTCCGATGACGCTTTGAAAAACTTTTTTCTAATAGTTTTTCCTCTCCGTTGCTGAGAGAATCTATTTTTTTATAAGATTAGTAAAGTTATTTGAATTACGAATACTTGAACTTTGTACAAATAAATTTTTGTTACAGTTTGAACTTGCTGAACCTACAAATGATTCTGTACATATTAATTTAAAACAGAATTTTCACGGCATGCTAGTGAACCAGTAAATAGTTTCTGCCTAACCCCATGGGAAAGGGCCGTGCGCATGTAAGTAGTTGGGAATAGTTCACTTTATCATTCAATTAACTAAATACTTAATCTGCATTAATAGACACTGCACGTCTTATAATAAAAATAAAATATACTTAAAATGAGACTTTAGGTACTTCCCACGGTCGTGCCAACTTCCTATGCACGATGATTCAAATCACCCAATCCAATAAATCGTCGAAAAACAAATATTAGCGCACAGAGACACGAACAGAGCCCGCTAATCTGCTAAGCCGTGGTCTCGCCATAACTCCAACATGTGAACACCGTGCAATTCTACGAGTATTGGTACGTGCAAATGAACCACCGTACAAGCGTAGCAGTGTTTGTCTTCATACTTTGTCGCTTGAAACTCATACATTATTGATGACCGAATGTTCAGTAGGAGTTGACGCCTCCAACATGATCGTTTGATTATTTCATAGGATCTCAACTTATCAGAATTACGGTCGCACGTAGGTATGAATAGAATTTTTCTTTTTTGTGGCGAAAAAATATATTTTGTTTTGATCTCAGACGGCGCTTCTTAATTTAGTAGTCTTTTGTGTTTTCTTTTTTGTACTAAATTTTATCTGCCACATAAATAAAGTCAAGGTTTTGCTGAATAACACTGGAAAAACTTCTATATTTAAAGAATATATTTGCCAACCCAAGCAAATTGAAATAAAAATAATAATGATGAACTACGAGTAGGCATTGGACGTGATGAGATATTACATACTTTGCTTTAAAAACGAAAACACAGTAATATAAACTTTATATACTAAGTTTATATTAAAAATTTAAAAAAAAATGATTGTGCGCTTTATAAATCTACAATTATTTTGCATCAAACAGTTTGTTCTGAATATTAACTTATACACCGCTTGACATGATGACATTATGAAAGCGAAGACAATATTTACTATCCATCATTTTCGTACTAAGAATAAATAAATTCTGTCTACCGTAGAATTCATAACGTACCCCTCCCAAAACGTAAACCACACTACTAATTTACAAAAAAGCCTTGGCCAACTAAAAAACACACTCCTGATTAAATCCGACCATAGTTACGTTAGCCCAACAATTAATCACAGCCGTTAATTTTATTAACAACACGTGGTATGTGGTTGTTTGTCAAGTGGGTATTTCGTCCATTTGTCAATTGCCACAGTCGGGACCTCCCGGTGGGACTGGCGGCCCTGAAATCGTATTAATTTGATTATATCATGCGGCTGTAGTACCGGTATTTAATCAATTTATTATTTGTCAATGAACACTGGTTTTCTAGTGCTTGATTATTAGTGTTTTGCTACTATTATTTTGCAATATGAATATTCATCATCATCAGCCGGAAGACGTCTACTGCTGAGCATAGGCCTCCCTCTTAGACCGCCACTCCGAACGACAATTCGCCACTTGCATCCATCGGCTGCCCTAGTGGGAGGCCTGCTTGCGCTGCGTTTTCCGGTCTCAATATTGAATATTGCTTGCAGAGAACGAGCGATGGGTAACTCGTACCATCTTATCAATGACTCGACAGAGCATCGTATTTCTTGCTCGCCTCTAGGAGCTGTCGGAAAACTGACGGGGCCTTCGTAGGGTCAAACGCTTACGCCCTGAAACGCAAAAGGCATGTGAAAGAACAATGTTTGATAGTCCCTTTCTGCTCCATCTAGAGAGGTGCAGCAAAAAGGGACTGTGGGGTTCATTTGATGATTATTACACAAACAGAAGAGAAAAAGTTTTTCTCTCAACAGTGGTAACGTTAAAGGCCAATTATCATACTATAGTAATGTAACGTCTCCTTTACGTCCTCTCAAAAATTAAAAATCAATTTATACTTAGTGTAATTGCCGCCATTTTCTATCTAATCCAAACCTGTGTAAATTTTAATTAATTTCTGCGTATTAGGTTCAAATCACCATCAACATCAACTAAAAAGGCAATTTTTAATTTAGGTTCATCGATTTTTTCTCCTTCACGCTACGCCTGTTCATCAGAAGAAACGACAGCTTGCGAGACAACTCCAGACCATCGATCTTCATTTAAAAACTCTCTGACTCAAACTTTCAGTTGGATAACTTTCCATAAGGTTAAGTTTTTAAAACTAATTCTAATATTCTCACCTAAGTTCTAGGACTTGTCAGGATTGGTAACATGCATAAGATTTATACTTTTTATCTTAAATCTCGTTTCTCTTATAGGTACGCAGCGTTTGTTTTCTCTAAACAAAGTAATTTGATTCCTTGTCTGTAGTAAGTTACTGACAAGTCAAAATAGTGGCCCTTTGATCTCGTAGTCGCAAGTGCTATAAGGCGCAGGGTTCTGGCTATGATTCGTGGCTATTAGGTTCTTGTCACCTAACCCATATCTTAGGCTTTTACACCGATAAATAAAGTTCACTTATTTGTTAACTGAAATGGCAATGGGCACTGGGCAGGCCATATAGTAGTAGGTACTGACAAATAATAGGGCAAGAAAGAGCTTGAGCGGCTACCATGAAACGCAAAAAGCAACTAAGGTATGTCCCTTCAGACCAACGATATCGTTAGAGTCTAGGGTAACAGATAGATTCAAGTGGCGGATTGTCGTTTGCTGTGGCGGTCGAAAGTGGACGCCTTTGTGTAGCAGTAGACATCTTTTCGGTAATGACTTCTGATTACTACCTAATAAAATCATCCATAATTCATAACCATATTCATCTACTGACATAAGGCAGATAAATAAATTAAAAGCAAAACTCAGCAAGATCATCCATTAAAAAACATAACAAGTTTCGCCCTCCGCCAAAGATAGCACTTCATTCTCGTCAGCGAGTTTATTATGTACACATTTTGAACAACTTCTTTACCAAGATTTGCGTCACCCATACTAATTAATTTTAGCCTCAGTCACTTTTTCGCAATCTCCACGGACATTATGAATAGATTACACGGGCGGACAAACAGAGTCGTTGAACTAAAATATAAGTGAAAAGAAAATGGCACAATAAGTACCGGACTGGCCGTCATCCAAGCCTAATGACGCATTTAAAGCTAGATTTATATTTCATTTAAGCGTTTTCATCGTGTTCTCAGAAGAAAAAAATAAGCTTACTGGGTGCGTTCCTTGCCAGAAAGAGCAAAAATGTCTACTGGTTGAAATTTTCACTTTGATGAAGAGGAAAGGCCAGTGTACATCTGGCATAAACAAAAGTATTCCACTGTTT
The DNA here is from genome assembly GCA_036375495.1 of Agrotis segetum. Taxonomy (NCBI): domain Eukaryota; kingdom Metazoa; phylum Arthropoda; class Insecta; order Lepidoptera; family Noctuidae; genus Agrotis; species Agrotis segetum. Next base: position 1,254,703 of record JAQSVV010000386.1, read on the forward strand.
TATGCCTAGAAAATGACACTTGAACCTTTTTATTATTATAAATTCTTCATATTTTTGCTTACCATATTTGTTCGTCGTTGTTTTTCCGAGTATAGTATTAGCAAATAATCGAAACGTAAAGATACAATGGTTGGGATGAACATAATTTTTAGGATATAGGTATGCGCTAAACGCCGCTAGTATTTCGTCTTGTATTATTTAATGAAAATAATTATCATCAACGGTTTAACTGAAATTGTTCATATTCCAGTCTATAAAATATATTGGCAAATGTAACAAGATTCACAATTTCATCATGAAATTGATAAATAATGGAACGTTGGGAGAAAAGCAGACACCAATGTAATGATTGAATCAAAAGAAAAAATAGAAACGAATTGTTTAAGAATACTCCTTCGCTATATTTTTTTCATTTCAGACGCGCATTGAAATAAATTATTTCACTTTACCCCAGCAATCAAGTCCGTCCGCTAGAGTAGTAAAAAGTAAATAAAACTTTCTTTGTGTATTACATTCACACTGATTTGTATTCTCAAAGTTTCTTCCCGATGAAGACATGAGGATAAAGAAGTAACATCGTCATAATACTAAGTAAATCCCGATAATGAAGCGATAGATTGAACCCTTTATTATGTGTACGTACTTAACCAACATTTCGGTGGAAATGTAGATATAAATTCACAGTTCTAAAAAAAAATTTTACAGATTCATTTATTGATATAGGTTATTTAATTCAGCAACTGTGAGTGTTGTAAGACAATAATTATAATCTAACATAGTTAAAATAAAAATAAAAACTTAATAATTCGCTAGATAATTAGTAATTCTTATTATGCGATTCACAGCCCAGAATAATTTCATATTAAGGCTGCGCTACAAGCGAAATCTTCAATTTTGGATTGGATTTTTAAAGTACTAAATCGTGTTTAATTCGGAACAAAAGTATATGTAATTATTTATAATACACTTCTATTTAAAATGTTTTACATTTTCAACGTATAACCTTTCTGAAATTCCGTTGAAAATTATCGTTGCTTGTTACAATAATAAGCTGCATTCGAGTTTCAATTATTTACGATTTAAATACTGTAAAGTGGATTTCAACTAGGAATTTTATTTCACTGAATGTAAATCATAATAATATCCCTATTGAGTTTAAAATTAGAGGGCTATTCTTGACTCTAGTCCATACAACACGTAGATATGATATTTTTGCAACAAAAGTCGCACATTCGCACCGTGTCAAAACGACAGCTGTCCCTACAGCGCAACGAATTCAAATTATAGAAGCGAAATTTGTCACTGAATTTCCTCTATTTTTACCTTTGAATTTTCCCAGTTGTGATTATTTCTCCAAAATGATTTATAACTTTAATTTGGCAGTGTCTTGTGATGTAATTGACGTTCTCGTTTGTCAAAAACTAATTGGAGATCGATGGCTCGTTTAACTCAAAATCAGTGTGGCTTTGAGGAAATTGTTATTCTATTTAAGTTCATTTTATGAATAGATTCTCTATTTCTCAATTTGTAGTGAACGGTAATGCAATTAGAGGTAATAATTATCTTATTCCTAGAAGAGTTTGCCGGAGATAAACCTACTCAATTTCACATCTGTAAGACAAAGAGAGTTGTCCTCCCTCCGCCCCAGCCGCAGTGGTAGGCGCTCACGGCGACGGACGTCGCTTGATGATCTCCGGCCACCGTAGCGTAGGCGCGGGCATGCGGGCAGCGAGTAAAGGGCAACTCGCTGCCCGACCAAGGACCATGCCCGGGTCGACGGCGCGTTGTGTCCCACGCGCGCCTCAAAGAGCGTCAGCATAATGACGGGGCCCCCCTCTCAGAGGGCCAAAGCCTGCCGGGGTCGCGGGATTATTCCCTTACCGTAACCCCGGAACATAACAGGCTATGAAGGACACCGTGGATTTTAGTCAGTAGAAGTCTGACAGTCCCTCCCGCCCTGCCCGGGGTTGGAGGACTCATTTGATGATTTTACCACGATAAAAAAAAAAAGACAAAGAGAGTTTATTTTTTGGTCATATTAATATAAGTACTCAAAAGTCATATATAGTAACTAGCAGCCTGCTTTCGATGTTCTATTTTTTATTAGCATGTTCTGTCCTACTGTAGGGCAAAGGTATTCACAAATCCTTCTATTCGTTTTAAAGTTTTGCTTTATCTGGCTAGTTTCTCAAAATGAAGTCAAGCTTGCATCAGGTCATGTTTTCGGGATGCCTCGTTGGCGACACTTACCTTCAGGCACACACTCCGTGACAACTTTAACTCATTTGCCCCATCCTGTAAGTGTCCAGTTTCAAATAAATTATATAAACAAAATATAAAAATACTTGAGCTAAAACATGGAAACGAAATTAAAACCACGCTGAACATAAACTCCAACAAATAATCGAATAAATCTCAATAGAATGTAAATAACGCTGCGAAGCTGATAACGTGTGTTGCCTCTTTAATCTTCTACTCTTAAAGCGAGTGCTGCCCGGAATACTTTACCGACAATTTATTTACAACTCTTCGTCTCCATTAAACAAGAAATATGTTAACCACAATCGAATACGGCGAATCTAAGTAAGCAGATGTTTTATTCATGATGCCGCAAATGGCAATTACAGTAACAGAGACTGCGAGCGGAAGGAAGTTTGTATAAGAAGATGTGCTGGCCACTCTTTGCTGGCGATTCTGAATAGTCATAAATGTCAATGGGGAACGAAAGGAAATTCTATAGAGAGATTGTGTGTACAACTCGATATCACGTATTTGTTCTCGTAAGCGCGCATTAGGAAGCGCCCAAATGTGTACCAGTTGTTATTCTACATGTGTACATAAAATCACGCCTGCAATACCCGAAGTGTCCGGCAAAGGTAAAGAATTTATTTATATTACCCACTTGTCGTCAATTATGTTTACGTCTCAAGTAATAGTAGGTGAGCCTATTGCGATAAAATTAGCGGGCACAAAAACAGCGCCAATTACTGCTACTGAGGACTTCTTAAAGAAAACCTAGAAAAGCTCATTTACACTTTACAGGACCTAGAAGCCTCTTATTCATTTATCACGCTAGTGAGCATTGTACCACTGAGACGGATAAACAAACAAAACTTTTTGTTTAATATGTCACTTTTTTGTCTCTCTTTATCTTTGTATTATCTCCTACACCATATCAATGAGTGACGAGGTCACTAAAACTCCATTTCCTACTCTTAATTTCGCAGACCAAAACCCGTATTTGGTTTAATGGGCTAATCAGACTGTCCGCACATCCCTAATAAAAAAAAGCTTCGGAAATCGTTAACTAGGGCTTGCAGAACCGGTACTTTTTAAATCCCGGTACCGAAGTTTCGGTACTGGGACATGGAACCGGGATTTCCCGGGAAATTCGGTACTTTCGGTACTCACGTACAAACGCTTTTAACTTATCGAATGTAAGGCATGAGTGCGTGCACACTACATAAAAATTTTAAATCAGTTAATTATCTAAATCAGTTGAAAAATGAACTCAATACAAATGTGGGTGGGATGGAGTAGTTCATAAAACTTTGTTTTATTCGTAAATCTATAATTGACAATAAACATCTGAACATAATCTCAAGGAACCGAATTTAAATGCTTTTTTAAGCTATTGCATAGCTTTTATCGCGGGCTCTGATCGCGGCGCGGCGACCAAATCAAGACATTGTCAACAAAAACCTAACGAAAATACCCGACACCACGCATCGTCTAAAGTCGTTTCAGTTCGGGAGACTTCGATAATTATAAAAATATCCGTCATAAAAGCAATTTATTTTATTGCCATTCTAAACGGCTAGCTACAAAAATTTTTCATAATGAAACCTACTTGTATTATTCTCCTGCAAAATGTAGTTCCATATTTCCATATTACAGTAGTGCTTCACAAAAACTTCTTTTTTAGACGGCGGCTTATTTAGTGGCACTGATATTTATAAAGTCCTTATTATTTATTTTATTAAATTAGTAAACTTCAAACGTACAAAAGAAAAACTTTATTTTCAAAACTACTTTTACATTGATACATGGGCGGCTCTTTTCTCGCTATAATGACGACATATATTATCCAAATTGACATGTGTATGCTTCTGCTCTCTCCAAAATATTTGTCGGACAAATGGAGTTATTTTTTTTGCCGGGCATTCGTTCACATCATGTTGGCATTAACTCCGCTGTTCGCGCGTTACTAATCCAAGTATAGCTATACGTTGGATTGCATGGAAAAACGACTGGTCACTTTTTTCCTTCTACTATGATTTATTCCAGAATAAAATCATGGAATTAGCTATTCCTGGTTTAGTTACTCGTGCATATACTTGGGCTTGGTCGAATCCGCCCTTATTCATTTATCGCGCTAGTGAGCACTATAGTACCACTGAGACAGATAAACAAAACTTTTTGTTTAATATGTCACTTTTTTGTCTCTCTTTATCTTTGTATTATCTCCTACACCATATCAATGAGTGACGAGGTCACTAAAACTCTATTTCCTACTCTTAATTTCGCAGACCAAAACCCGTATTTGGCTTAATGGGCTAATCAGACTGTCCGCACATCCCTAATAAAAAAAAGCTTCGGAAATCGTTAACCGAACGATGTGGCATTGTTCACGGAGAGAATTATTCCCAATGTTAGGTAGATGTGTCGTTACACCGTTCAACCATCTCTGTGAGTTAATTAAGGTCGATCGCATGATAAGGGTAAGGTTTCGGCCTTTTTCTATAAATTATTCATTTTATTATGCTATTCTCAGAATTGGAAGGAGAGGGGATGTGATGACAGATGACATGCGTGAATGAAAGTCATGAGGTTCGACTTTAGACGTTTTTCAAGCGTCTATCTGGCCAAGGAACATTTCTTATTAGCAATTACTACTTACTTATACATACATAGCACCATTTTAACAGTCTATTTTGTACAGGAATTATAATAATAATATTATAAAAAATTAAATCAGAACTGTTTGCAATCGCGGAAAAATATGTAAAAAATACAGTCAGTTTATAATTCGTGCGTGACTTCGCGGTAATAATAATTAATCCAGGGGCTGCCCTCTATTACCAATTACGCTATTCGGTCAAATATTACAAATGGTAACTCCACATGCGACTTATGACCACATTTTATTACGTCACGTTACGTATGAAAATATTATTATTTTCACTTTTGACCGGGTTAAGCGGAGCCGGAAGAAATTTGAAACAAATCTAGCCGGGTCATGCGTTCGGTGTGGAATAATAGACATAATGAATTGTGCCTATTGTATGCATGTTTAGTGGCCTCGGCTACGAAAGAATCCATTTGTATAAATTAAATTACGTACAATATACACGCTATGCAGAAGGTAGTTTTTAATTTATTACAGTTTAGATACATAGATAATGATAAATATGTACTACTTTTTTTCTGATTCGAAGAATGATTTTCAGATAAGAATAGAATTTTCCATTCAAAAGTTTAATACTCGTATAACTCCATTTCACTTAAACTTTAGCAGGGAAATGGGTTTATCTAGTTAAAAAGGTTTACTTTTAGTGCAGTAAAAAATAATCCAAAAAGACTTTCTCTCATTCATATTTATAAAAGCGTTACAAAATTCGAATACAATAACAGACGTAAAATCTGCTATTGCATCGTATAACATAAACTACATTGAACCAGATTATTTCCTCGACGCGTTCACTGAATTCAATACGGCCCATTAGAACGAAACGCGAAATTACGTCGAAGTACGCAGGGTACAGCGTTTGTACGCAAAAAGTCACAGCGAGTTGTAATTCAAACAGAGCTTAAAGTAAGGGGCCATAAAAGTGATAAAATATCTATTTAGCTTTTTCTCTACAGTCGTTTTCCCCGTTCATAGGCCCGAGAAAACGTTCGTTTCCTTCCCAAGAACGTTTGGTGACTGGGTAATTGCAGTTTATGTTAACTCAGATAAACGTGATAACTTTTCCGTTCACTTCATTCGTTCGTTCATCGGCTTATTCTCGTTTTCCGAAGACGCAGCTAATAAAATAAACTTCAGTTTCACGATCTTTATCCGTGATACTGAGAAAATAAACACTGTTATCGAGAAAATACCACATTTCAGAGTAAAGACATTGCTTTTCATTCAGAAGTTGATTTTACTGTTTCGTTTGCGGACAAAATTACTCTTACACTTATTTTCTTACTATTGAAGCGAAAAATTACGTATTCTGACAGTGTCAAATACTTTACTTCATTTGAATTCATTAGCAGCAATAAAACTTTATTTGCATTACGAATGTAACCCGCCTTAAAACAAAAGACCCATTACGATGGAATTAAAATTCAAGAACATTGAATAAGACTTTGCACCATCACACTCCCATAATACTGGGCAAGGCTAGAAGTGAAGCTTAAGTCAGGGAGACTTAATAAGCTTCACAAAATAACACAAATAAATGCTAAATTGTACGAACTTCCGATTCACCTCAATTAAAATAAAAATACGCTATATTGAACAAACACTAATTTACACAAACAAAACAAGACCACACAAACATAAAACGGTCCCTAAACAAATATTCGAATCAATTCACATACCATTCAGATTTGCATTCCCCGAAAAAATTGCGAGTAATTAATCTAGTATGGTTGTTAAATTAAAAATTCTCCACTGTATCCGACACGGGGCATTAAACGTTTGGGACTGTACGGCTGTCTATCAAAAAGCACTTTTGTGGCATGGACGCCACGTGGTGTGGCGCGGATTTACCGCCCACGGCATTTCCATGTCGACCGCATTGGGAAACTCACGGAGTTATGTTCACTGGATGTTTTTCAATGGTATTTTGTGTGTGCAGGAATTTGGGTGGTTCGGATTTTGTGTGAAGAATGCCATTTGTGTGCCGAGTTACCTTTTGTTACTAGAAACTGAAGCGGTTTACCTTTTAAGTAGCTAGTCAGTACTTGGATAATATAGCTTCTAGATATAGTTGCTTTGAAAGCTAAATATTGGTTGATCACAATAGACTTATTTACATGAGACTTAAACATGACTGGCAAAATATTACGTGCACTATATGGATTTAACTCTGCTTTAGGCAAAGTTAAAACATTCGAGGAATTCAATTGGGTTATCATGTTTGTCATCTTAGATGCTTAAAACCTTGAAATTAAAATAAGTTCAAGTCTTTTATAATTGATTACACCAAAATACTTTCTATCATCAAAAATATTCCACATTCTAAATAGAAAATATCTTTAGTATATTTACTACAACCAGAATATTATGATGTCATTGTTTGGCCGCCTAAAAACCAGACTAGGCTTTTCAGCATTATTTACGATAAATAGTCTCATCATAATTCTCTACATTCACGTCGCTACTATACTATTGCCAAGCTGACAAACGGAGGCTACAATTAATTTCAGAAATACAGCCATGTTGACTCCATTTCGGTTCAGAAATTAAATATAAACATGTCATTGCTCCAGGCTTTTACGTGGTGTAGGGTCCCACGGGTAATGTTTAATTGATATCTTGATTGCTTCGCGATTGATATGATATGAACTTGTAGAAGCCGCAGTTTCTGTTCAACATTGAGGGTGAAGGAAACAAATTACCTTAAGCAATCTTCAGACGTTTTGTCATGACGTCGGGTCCTAACTAAGCTTTTTGACGATCCTCCTTTATTTTTCGCCTCCACGAACGAGAGAATCGCGATGAGTCCTAGCCCTTATGAATCGTCGGATAATCTCCACGAACTGTTTAGCGATAATTCCGCCGCGTATCGTCGCGAGTCGTTACGATATCGCGGCGATTCCGCGGCGACTCGTAACGGTATCGCCGCGTTTCCTTGACGTCACGTTGCCAAAGAAGGGATTCGATGCGTTTGACAGCGCGCCCGCCGCGCGCTCGTCGCGAGAGCGCCGCGAGCGCGCGGCGGTCGCGTTGCTAGTCGCGGCGGGCTAGCGACGATGTAATGACGTTTTGCGCGCTCGTTGCCACTCGTCGTATCGCGGCGATAATATCGCCGTGTGGAGACTGTTCCATAGAGAGTGTATAGAAAAACGTGCCACGGCGATAATATCGCCGCGATTCTCTCGCTCGTGGAGGCAGCCCCTAAGCTTTTTGACGATCCTCCTTTATTTTTCGCCTGAATACCAAAAACATGAAGTTGAAGTGTAAGATGTGCCGCTAGCTTTATCACTTCTTGAAGTCGGAGTCGGAAAACTTTGCATCTAGATCTGTTTATCCTGGTGAAAAAATCGATGAGCTAACCCCATTCTTCGTAGAGTAGGAAATAAGGTAATCAGCTTCAAACACATAATACGTTCGTCACTGACATTGTAAACGGGAAAAGTGATGTTTTATTTTGTTTGCCATACGTTACCTCACACTAGGAATTTCACCTATGTCGTTTGTGCGTTTACAAACGAAGCACAGTTAAAATGTCACTCTCAAATTTTATTTTATTTTCTGCAAACAAAACATACCTTCTCGGAATTCTTCGTATTCCAAATCAAGTCAAACCCAGCCCAGCTACGTCCTTCAAGTACGCAATGTCGGTTCTCGGTGTCCACTCAAGAACTCTTGCTTTCGCAGAAGTATCGGTTTTCCGACTGATACAGCTCTTCTACCACTTGATCTTACTTTGATTTTGTCCGATGTTGACTTTTCACGTCTTGAAACTCTTGACTTCAAACACTAGATCGAAGGGGCAGACGAAACTGAAACCAGGATTTATTTTTATACTTACCTACTCACTTGTTGACCCATGTGTCATTCTTCAAGGTTAAATCGCAGTTTCCAAGGTTCACTTCACATATCGAGTTTTCTCATAATGTGAAATGAACCTTGTCATTATATCATTATGCTCGTCCTGGCTGTCATGAAGATCTTTTACTCTGGTTGTCAGTGGTACGAAAATCTGACAACCAGTCATACTAAAAGATAACTCAGTACTTACTGGGTTGTGAGGGCCAGATAGGCTCCATGTTAAATATTAATATTCAGCTGCACTTTGTTAGAAAACCCACCCTAAAAAAGTTGGGAATAGGCAACAGGCAAATGCAGATGATAACATTTAAACCTAATATTATAGATTGGGTTTATTATAAAACCTTAGTATAAACTAGTACGGTTTATTGACTCACATCGTTTTTACCGTGTATTTTAATCCGAAAATCGGTTTTTAAAATATTAACATATCACGGTATAAAAATACCGGACAAAAATAAATGGAACCCAGATTTATTCGTTTACCGATTGATTAAACGATGATGCAATTATCTTATGTGCAGTTGATTCAATTAAATTGTCTCTATTAGCTGAAACAAATTATTTGTGAACGATTTACGTTTCAATTAATAAATTACTATTTAAAGCTTTTAAATTTTTATTAATTGAATTGCATCTCGCATTTTATTGCAGAAAAGCTGAGCTGAATTTATCATTTCAATTCTATTGAACTTAATAGTAATCTGACATTGATAATAATCGACTTAAGTGCTTAATTATATCATGAACACCTAATGTGCATTATATGTAGATGTATCTAAGAAATTGTTATTGCGTGTATCAAACCACAGTTAAATAAGCCTCTTAAGTATTTATTAAAAACATGTAAGTACAAAAAAATCTATTATAGGTATTTACCCCAAATGGCATAGCTTCACCTTTTTACGTTCCCACCACAACACATCCTCTTATGGAAGTGTTTTGATAAAAATAATAAGTTACAGACACGTATCCACCCTCACGCAAGCTTGCAAAACCTTTACAATATTTTTATCGTATTTTTTCCTCCGTCAATAGACCACGTATGTGGCTCCCTTACTCTTGATACAAGTATGCTTAGATCTTATCGGTATAAATTTATACGGCTGAAAATATACCTCTTACGTACTGTCTGAAGTAGAGTGTCTTTTGAAAATATGGATGGACAAAGGCAATTTAGTCTTAACGAAATTACAATTATGCATTACGGTTCAATTCGTAAAATTGAATATTCTATTCTATTGCTCAAGCAATAGAGTTTAAAAAAAATATATAAAAAAGGACCAATTGACACTACCTATACAAGCGGATGGTCACCAACCAGTTGGACCCTGAAAGAAAGCTACCTACCACCAAGCAAAATAACTTGACGGTAGTTTAGAGCTTGGGTTAACACATTGGATACTTTTTGTCCCGGTAGAACGACAGTGAGAATTACAAAAATACTATTTCAGGAGCCGAGGGTTTAATCAGTACCTATAGAGATGTTTTTTTTTTTCATAAAGTAAATAAAACGTCTATTATGCTTATATTTTATGTGACTATGATATATCATACTTCACCCGTCTATATTAACGCCAATAAACATGACTCATTTCTGCTCTTTGTACTACTAAACACAGCGATACATCATATTTATATGATCTAGGCTAGACATTATCAGACCCCTATTTTAGCTCTAGACTTGTATCGAGTGAGATCGATGCCTTATTTATGATACTCGCACATATTTCGGGTTCTAAGCAATAGATGCTGCCGTTTTGTCTGTGCCTACGGAATTGAGATAAATGACCATCCGTATAGTGTTGAGGATCAAATCCAATTTTGCAGTCGCAAATTGAAGAGGGAACGTATCCAGTCCATACTTGTTAGTCGATACATCTCTATTTAGATATTTTGTTTTGGCGGATTTTGTTCCTTTGGGAATCAGGTGTCGAATTGGGAAATTGTTTTGGAAGACAGGTTATTGAATTTGAAGGTGATTTAAATGGTGTCAAGAAAATAACAGCACGTTTAATCATCATCATCAGCCTATCAGATTATTTATTAGATTTGTTAGCAGTGGAAGTGGAAATAAATAGCACAAAGATGCCTAACGTAAAGAGCTATTGAAGGACACAGTGGATTTTAGTCAGTACGAGTCTAACAGTCACCCCCGCCCTGCCCTTCGGGGAAGACTCATTTGATTATTTTACCACGATAAAAAAAGTAGTGCCTGGCTGAATTCGAAACCATCATGACCAACAACTTGTAAGTCAAGGCCGATACCACTGCTCTAAAACATGCTTCCATCACAGCTTCCATGTTTGATGTTAAAAATTGTCTTCAATTTTGATCATCATAATCAACCTACCAGCGCCTTGATTAAGTAAACTTAACTATTATAAAAAGTTTCTTTATTGGGATGTTAAAACAATTTACGAATATATTCACTTCTATCTGTTTTAAAAATATTGTTGAAAATAAATATTATTCCATGAAAACATATTTTATAGTGGCATTCATAGCCTTCATATAACAGGCTAATCAAAACTCATGAAAATTATTATGAAAAGAAAATTCTTTTCAATTTACCAGGAAACAAGGTAGCTAAAAAGTTGTAGTAAAAGCCTTTCAGTCACCGATAGGTTACTTCAATTTATTTGAAACTTGGTACATAACTGAAAGGTGTCTGAAGTACTGTTTCGTTTGACTAGAGACGGTTCCTGGAATCAATGTCACGCCATTCGTAGAACGGTACTTGTAGTTTGCCGTTTATGATTACTTCACTGAATTTTATCCTTACCAGCAACACTATCGAATGGCTTCATAATACAGGATGTGATTTTTTTTCCAAAATCAGCGGGTTCAATTCCTGGCTAAGATGATTGATTTTTCCAAAATCCAATGATGTAGTTTTAGTTTTCGTCAAAATCGGCCTCGAGACTCCTTTCAACGTTTTTTGGAATTCCTCATAGTTTCGGAAATAGCCATCCACGCCCAGTTGAAAAATTCACCCTGTATAGCTCATAGCACAACCATATCGCGCTCCATACATTGTTAAGGACACGTTCACATGCATTGTACTGTACAATAATTATATTATTGGCTTATTTAGGTCCTTCTTTGCTATAATTTATAGCACAATAGTAGGTATAGCGTAGTCTGAAGTCAGCTTTATTACCTGGTTCTAACTTTCTAACGTTCTAATTTGAGTTTAAAAATTTTTCTTGTCTAACTCAAGTTATTTTTTTTTGGACAAATTATGTGCATGGTCCGACCCGCACTTAGCCAGTTTTTTTTTTATGTTTATATTTTTTTAATCAATTGAACTCACTATTTATTTACGTCAGTGGCATTCATTTGGTCTTCAAATTACAAGTCGGTAAAGACTCCTCGAACATTACGAGTACAGGACAACTTAGAATATGACGTACTAACTGGCAAAAAGATATAAAATCTACAACAAAAATAATGCGCCTAATATCTTGGAAAGCTTTCTTCATTCAGTTCACTCAAAAGTTTAGTCAGTAAAAGATCTCGTCATCTATGTTAATTTCTTTATATTTCGTATCTTGGGGTTCAAGCAAAATTTACAGGAATCTGTGACAAAGAACAACAAAGCTACACATTTTTTTTTAAATTACCAAATAAAAACACTCGTAATTTAAATTCAAAGCAAAGAAGTGTACTTTATGGTTCCCCTGTTTGTTATACGAATGTAAATTTCATTTTCTTACCCCCAAGTACAAGACGTTTACTATATCCAAGTACCCCATCGTAACGTGTAGTAATATTGTAAAATGTTTTCATAAAACATACGCAGGGGGACACGGGGACTTTGTAATTGAATTTTGAAACCCCTACTCATGTGGTCGTGTTCATGTAATTGAAATCATACCTGCATGGTGCATACGAATTTGGTTGAGTTTCTCCTGTTTTCTAAAGATATCTTCCTCGAATTGAGGAATCTTCTTTGTACTTCAATTGCTGTCCTTATGAGGATTCTCTCTGCTGTATTTTTTAACCATTTGTATTAATTTTGCTACTAAAAGTTAGAAGTTAAATATGAAACATTAAAAAACGACAAGAGAATATCGCAAGTAAATTAGAAAGGAAAACTTGTTTGAATTACAAATCAGCCCTAAGTGAACACTGAAACTTTTTCACGTCTGTACATAATTTAGGTTCACTAACACAACCGCAGAAGAAATTGAAATAGTTTTACGTTTATTCATAAAAAAGTACCTTTGAGATATTTAATGTCAACTTTTTACATTTGTGCTCATTCTACAAAAAACTTTCTGAAATACTAAATTAAGCTTTAATATGTCGTGTTGTTGTTTCATTTTCCGGCAACGTATCTCGTATTAGAATGTTTAAAAAAAGATGGAATAACATTCATAAGAGATATTATTAGGAGGCTTGAGTTGATAAACGGGTTCTCTCACGTGGTGTTAACACGATGATATATTACACAATTTTCTTTACGAGCAAAACGGATTTATAACAAGGCGACGCCAGCATTTTGAGCTTACAATGTTTTAGCTAGAATTTCATGGACCAGCGTAGTGTTGAGTGTGTAAATATGGTTTCGGGAATAAGGTTTATGGTAATCAGGCAGTGTAATAAATTGTAATCACAAAATTTATTTATCTTGGAGGCTTCTAGGTTAATCTGGGTAGATTAGGGAATAATTTAATCTCCATTTAGGATGAATTTATAAGATTAGGACCTTTTGTCCTCGCGTTTTCTGTGGTAAATCAATAAGAATGTTTTTTCCGACACAGAATATTTCACGTAAATGTCAACCCTTTCCATTTCTTTTGCTTTTAGAAACAAAAAGCTATCAATAAAAACCAGGAAAATTATTCTGCAAACAAAAAAAAGAAATCCTTCCGTTTCAAAGAAACAACGCGTATTACCGCCCAAAAAGAGAAACCCACACAAGAAATAACTAAAAACATATTTCATACCGTCACGTACGCTCCTAATACTGCAGGCAATCATAAAATGAAACATCATAAGGGGAATAAAAACTGAAAAGAGGTCGTAACGACCCAGGACGGGGTCTTAACAAATCGTTGGTCATCATTCAAGGTTATGGCCGAGGGGTGTTTGGACCTCCGGTGACTGTAGACGAAGATACGTCGTTTCATTGTGTGCAGGCAAACGATAACGCTCTGTTCGATTTATTATAAATTGAGGTCTGGTAAGCCCCAGTCTTATTAGCCGGTATAATGGTGGATGTTTGAAAAGGATACATATTGTTTGCCACCGTTGACTGACGGATTCGTAAGAAAATGTGTTGCTTTTTCTGTGAAGATGTTGAATGTATCGGTTTTTGTATGTTTTGGGGTGAATTGATGTGGTGTTAAGTATGTAGATTGATTCATTACAACAGGTTACAATTATACAATAGCTATTTTGCTTAGTTACGTATTTTACTTTGAGTGTTTGATTACAATTGCTTTCTTCTTCTTCGTCGTTTCACTCTTGGCAGAGTGGTCGTGGTCGTCATTTCAGCTGTTAGTGGCTCGCCTAACAATACGCCAATTGCTTTCTAAACGGACCTAATTTTGACTTTCCTAAAACCTGTGTCCCAGCGGTGGTAAACTTACAGGTTAATTATACTCGACTCAGTTGTGACCAAATACATATTATCACAATATTTCAGTGTGGATAAACCAAATGGATTGATTCGATATCATAGACAATTAATAATTCTCTTTTCCGTTTACATTTATACAGTACAAATAACACAATTACATTATCAGCTGTATCTAAACTGAAAGGCAGAAGTGAAGCATGTAATAATATGATTAAATTCCCTTTGTAGTGGTGGGATTATATAGTTTAACTATTCATAATATTCACTCAATTGTAAAATATTTTCACTGATATACAAAACAGATATTTTGGTACAATTTAGGGATTAACATGTTCCGCGTAAATTCGTCAATGTGTATAAGCCAACCATAATTTATTTTAAATGGACCATTAATTGTTATCACTTTAGTTAACCGACAATAGCGTATGTCAGCATAATTCAATAAACAAGCTTTACTAAAAAAACTGTATTACTGGAAAAATACTGTAAAAAGTTTAATGTAATGGTAGCCATACACCATAATGCCTATTTGTCAATTCGGCAGAAAACTGTCGTAATACGAGGACGCGTCGCGGACGACGTGCGAAAATGTATGAGAGTCGCGCCCGCGCCCCGTCTCTTCTGTGTGTTTGACACAACGTCAAATCGGCAGCAGTGATGCCATCTTAGCAACTTCATAGATAGTTAGCTAATTTTATAAAGGTGCCGAAAAAAAGCTAAAAGTGTAACTTGTGGCTAAACTTTTTAGCTACTTTTCTGCATTTCAATTCATCATGACATTGAGACTTTCAAAATTAGTCAAGTAGTGTCCCGAGTCAAAAGACTTAAGATAATGCAACAGTGGCTCATTCTAGACTATAAATAAGTGGCATTCTGAAGAAATCAGTTTAGTTTCGGGGTATAAAAGAATAAGATGTATAACTGGTCAACACATATGAAAGCAATAGGTACATACACGGAAAAAGGCGATTGGCAGCAGTGACCTCACGGCTTTTGTCCATACATACGTAAGGAAAGAGGTGGACACTAGGAGAGAGAGGCAATCCGGGGAGGATTATGTCAGGCTCAGGCTCCTGCGGGAGACGCCTTCGAGTGTTGGCGCTCGCAGAGAGACTTTCTGCAACCGTAGGCGAGGTTGTAAATGCCCTTTTGTATATTTTTGTTACGTGGTAAAATCATCATAAGAGTCCTCCCACCCAGACAGGGCGGGAGGGACTGTCGGACTCGTACTGACTCAAATCCACGGTGTCCTTCAATAGCCCTGCACGCGACGAAGTCCAATCGCTCGGTCATTGCGCCAACAAATTGACAGTCATTATAATCGAAACAATGACTTAAGTTAAGGTGAAACAAGTCAACATTTTTTCCATAGAAACTTCGTTGGGGTTTTACTCCACTATTCGACAAGGTACATCCAAAGTTAAACATGGTATCGTTTTGTCTTATTATTAATTTTGTCTTTATGGAAGCAGAATTTTGAAATAACAAGCCATTAAACAGTTACGAGCTTCCAAAGATTCGTTTTTATTGCTTATTTTAACACAACTTTGGGCGTAAATTAAAGAAGCATCAAACCAAAAAAAGTACGTATCGACACAGCACATTTATCGAAGAATTCTATAAATTATACTTGAAATTGATTGATGCAGTGGTTTTTTCATAAAACCCCTTCTTCCATAGGCCGTTTCGTATTATTTTACGCGCGCCTTTTACTCTGAATGATCGTGCATCTCACTGAATAATGTTTTCCCCTGTTTTCTCCAAGGGGAGAATACGCTCGCGGACACATGAACAATATGGCTCGATTTCAGGTGAAATAATAATATCATGGTTTTTGACCATGCCTGCCAGTGAGTTCGAGCTCGCGACTAGCGCCGCCTTAAGAGTAAGATACTTATTAGCAAGGAGGTTGTATAGCATTGAGGTCGAGTTCAAATGCAAGTTGATGTGTTCTAAATTCAAACACCAAAACAGTGAGAAAAAGAGCTTTTTAATCACTGTTTTCAGTGGGATGTGGGAATGGTATAAAACTACTTGCAAAGAACTTTCAGCGATAAAACTCACATAAAAATAAAAAATCACGGAGCGCGAGGTACTTGTACGAGAAAAGTATGACAAATTAACGACTTGTGCGCTGTTGCGAGGCCAACCGACTTACGCGCTGTCACTACTTTTCGATTTACGGGTTCTGATTGGCTGAAATCTATAATCATGTGACAAATGGTTGGACGCGCAATGAGCTTTTCGACTTCAGCGGTGTTGTAAGCTAAGGGGACGATATGTGTTCATATGTATACAGAACTCTTAAAATCCCGTTAATAGCTGAGGCTGTAATCTACTCGTATTTCAGGCATATTGGTTTACAAGAACGAAATGCATTTCCAATTTATGGGTGAAAAAATAAGCGAATGTTTTCTTTATGAAATACCTTCCACATGCATTTTGATGGCTTTCCATTTGCGTGATGGTTTGCTCAATATAATTACGATTGAATGAAAATAAATATTCCTTACCCCTACGGTTGTAGTTGTATTATTGGAAATTCGGAAAACAGTTTTAATTAAAACTATTTACTTATTTAAGTACGTACGCACGTAGCCGTATCGTCATTTTTGACATAGGTATTGAAATATCTATGTCAAAAATGACGACACGGCACGGTTAGTGCAGCGGTTGAACGATCGACTGCTGCGCAGCGCAGCATTTTTTTTTTTTTTTTTTTTTTAGGTGGTAAAATCATCAAATGAGTCCTCCCGCCCTGGGTGGGGCGGAAGGGACTGTCAGACTCTTACTGACTAAAATCCACCCGTGTTCCTTCCTATGCCCTTTATGTTCCGGGGCCACGGTAACCTGGGTTAAGAAAAAACCCGCGACCCCAGCAGGCATTTGGCGCGAAACACGACGCGCCACCGACCCGGGCTTGGTCCTTGGTCGGACGGCGAGCTACCCATCACTCACCGTCCGCAAGCCCGCTCCGCCGCTGTGCCCTCTGCTGATCAGAGGGACACGCGTTGGAGCATCCACACGACAGGCTATTTGCATACGGGCAAAGAGACCACTTAGGCACACAGTGCCCAAGGAAGAGTTTTTGCCCGCATCCCAGGGTGCACCGGCCCGAAAAACTGGTCTTCCCCCCGGACGTATCCGAGAGGGAACTCCAGTCCACGGGCGCACGTGGAGGTTTCCTGTCATAGCACCCCGCGCAGCGCAGCATGCCGCGGGTTTCGATCTCGGAACAAACATTTGTATGACCTACAAATAGTTGTTTCGGGTCTGGGTGTTAGTGTATATGAGCCTCTATGTTTGGTAACGCACCCACGATACAGGAGAAATTCTTAGTGTGGGGCAACGTTTTTAAAAAAGATAGAAAGAATGTTTTATTCTTGTCGCTAAATTACTCATTCAAGCGATGAGTAATTTAGCGACTAGAATAAATCATTCTTTCTTTCATGCCGTAACGACACTTCGTTACAAAGCTATAGATTGATAAAAAATTACATAAACATCCATAAGAGAGTTTTAAGACACAACTAAATTGTCTTTGGTTTATGATAATTATTATGGACGTGAGTAAACCAGTTGTAGCTAATTTTGACTTTGAACCGCTGTCATGACAACTGAGTCTAGCCAATCTAAGCAATTGATTTGAGACGGGTTTTAGATCATGAGCGTTAGTGAAGTATGGCTTTGTCATTGTACTTTTGTAAAAGCATAAAATCAGACCACCTCGGCTGGCTTTGATGCTACGTTCACACGCTCGCGTTCAACTCTACATTCAACGTGCACATTCACATTCACGAGCGTGTAAACGGTACGCCCGAGCCCGTGAACGCGCCTGTTAACGTGAATGCCGCGAATCGGACAAGTGTCGGTTTTTTGGCAAAGTTCAAAGGATGAATGTGAGGGCGCCCGGTGACTGTTTACACGCGCGCTCGCACGCGGCTGCATGCCGCGCAGCCCGCCAGGCAGCCCGCCGGGCTGCACGGCACGCGTATGAACGTAGCATGAAAAAACGCTTGGTTTGTAATCTTCTTAAGACTGCTTAGTTTATCAGACACTTCACAAAGTACTTAAGGCTCTCATCTATACTACACTTTAGTTTTAATATTAAAAACTCTCAAAACTTACACGATCATCCCTATTTTCTAATTAATGTTCTTCATTATTGAAGCTAACTTTCTGAATTGGAAACTTTTTAAAACAATTTGTCTAATGGAGACGAAATCTGTCACTGACGGAAAACAAAAGCAAAGTTTCACATCAAAAGGAATGTTTTCTGAGTTCCCAACTGTACAAGTGTAGTCTTTATATCTGCCTAATTGTTATAATTATATGAAAGTTTTTGTTTTAAAATGATCATTAAAAATTTATTAACGAGGCAAAACATTTTGAAACAAATTTTTACAGGCAAACAATCTTTTACTTGCGGTTTCACCTGCGTAAATAAATATTTTTAACGCGATATTTTCAAAAATAATTATTTTTGAAAATAATATAATTTATTTTGTATTGTTTGGCAGTATAGTCCTCCTCTCGCAGAATCGAGGCCCTGGAACACAAAGGAGATGTGAAGGAACAGGGTAAGAGAAAGACAATGCCGTTTGCTCCACCTATTCAAGCAGCTGGTTTCACTCATTTGATGATTTTTACAAACTAAAAGATAGCGATCCTCACCTTTTTTTTTTTTTTTTAGCGTGGTAAAATCATCAAATGAGTCCTCCAACCCCGGGCAGGGCGGGAGGGACTGTCAGACTTCTACTGACTAAAATCCACGGTGTCCTTCATAGCCTGTTACGTTCCGGGGTTACGGTAAGGGAATAATCCCGCGACCCCGGCAGGCTTTGGCCCTCTGAGAGGGGGGGCCCCGTCATTATGCTGACGCTCTTTGAGGCGCGCGTGGGACACAACGCGCCGTCGACCCGGGCATGGTCCTTGGTCGGGCAGCGAGTTGCCCTTTACTCGCTGCCCGCATGCCCGCGCCTACGGTGGCCGGAGATCGTCGCGCGACGTCCGTCGCCGTGGGCGTCCTACACCACGGTTGGGGCGGAGGGAGGACTCTGTCCTCTCTCGCTCGCGGCGCGCCTCCTCCTTCGCGAGCATTACTGCTTCGCAGAAGGAGGCGACCGCTTCCCACTCCGTCTCGCCCCGCAGCATGGCCGAAACCAATGCCGGGCGCGAGAGGTCTCCGCCAGCGATCCTCACCTAGTCATGAATTTCAATTCAATTCAACATTGATAATTTAATATAAAATTGATGTGGTAGAAGGACTGTGTAAACAGGTAATAGTGACTCTGGAACATAAAGAGCTATTGAAGTACGAGTCTGACAGACCCCTTTCACTTCACCCACGGGAGGACTCAAGAGATAACGTCACGTTAAAAAAAAGCCAACGATCGCTGATAATAATCGAATGGACTCCTATATCTCCGGATAAAGTCCGGTAAACCGGTTATAAAGTTGATAAATACTATGTCGCAATTCAGTGGATACTGTGACCTAATCCAGTAATCTATTTACATTATTTATTCGTGTTTTTAACAAATATTTACGGTCAGTGTAGCTCGCAGTCGTAATCGTACGTCAGGATTTAAGCTGATGTTAAAATAAATATCAGAGGAAAATCCAGCGATGTGTAGGCCAGGTTGCTATGAGAGCGGCGAAGATCCCTTGATGCTTAAATTTTTTGTTAACTCATAATCATCTACCTAGCCTTTTCCCGACTATATTTGGGTCGGCTTCCAGTTTAACCAGATGCAGCTGAATAACAGTATTTTACATGGAGCGACTGCCTGTCGGACCTCCACAACCCAGTAATTGAGTAATACGATACCCCATGGTAAGACTGGTTGTCAGACTTTAGAACTTCTGACTTACAGTAACGAATGTCAAAGATCTACAAATTACAGCCGGGACCAACGGCTTTACGTGCTTTCCGAGGCACGGAGAAAACTCGCTATGATAGATGATCACCCATTAACAGACCGCAACATCGGCCTGTGCGGCTTTGATTACACGTATTTAGCCACGAGCTCTTCAATATTTTGTTAACTGTTATTTTTTAATTGTACTCCTTCCCATTGCCTTGTCTGTCAACGTTGATCATAATCTTGCTCTCTAATAAAATCTAATGCAGTTGAATAAATACATAAAGCATCATAGAGCTCCTTCCTTGAAATCCTTCCCCCAATTCCTTCTACGAACTCTTTTCCCACACCGCTTCGAACCAGAATTAATTATTATTACTTATTTAGTCTGGTTCTTCAGATATGCAAGAAAGGTAATTTTTTTTGAAAACGTAATTTTCCATATTTTCTCTTCTTTCATAATGACCGAATGAAGAAAGCTACCCGCTGTCAATATAGCCCTTGTGTCCGTTCGTTTGTGGAGTTCATTCGTACGATTCATGCGATTATAGCCATTATATTCTGATGTATTCTGTATTTAAATTTTAGGATACGGGCCCACCAAATATTTGAATTTTTCTATAGCACCGTAACTGGCTACGTGTGAATGTGTTTCGTTCCGATCCGATTTTTTCGTACTAATGAATTTGAATGCGAATATTGCTATGGTCTGTGAATTTATTTTCAAATTCATTTTGTTGAACGTTCCCACATTCTCTCAATAATTTTACTTAACTATTGATATAAAATTTAACGATAAAGCTGAGTGTACCTACTTTCTTGTAACAGTACCAATGTTGCAAATGGAAAACACTCGACTCCGGCAGTCAAGTGCGTTTAATTGCATCTTTACAACGAGCAGAACACTAAAGTCCAGAATACCTATTTCGCAGATTTCAAATAAACCTTATCTGGGACATTGTAACTGGAGTAACAAAGAAACAAAAGATCATTAAATATAACAACACACGAAAGCAATAAATTGTGTAACGACGCTATAATCTAACAAACTAAGTGTGCAAAACCGGGAGCATTTAAAATTTATCTTTGGAAAATATTACCCCACTTTTGGTCGAAGGAAACCAGCTAACTCCGCAAACTAATGTTGCAGCCAACTTACCTCGGTATAAAAAGAAACGAGCCAACGTAATATTCCTTGGGGAATGTAATTTCTTTGAATAATATTTTTTTAAGTGCTCCGTGTCTAGCTAATTTTGAGATTGTGCTACTTTGTTTACCTTACTATGAAACTCAGTAGTTACTGCGTCTAATGAAAAATATGTGCTTTAAATTAATTTGTCAGGACTGGGTTTTCAACTTCACATCTTTTTGAATTTAGAAAATATTTTTACTGACATTAAGACTTTTCACTAATAAAAGAGGTAGATTTAAGATAATAATTATAGGAATGAATTTATGCGACATTATTAATCAATTTGCAAAATATAAATCTTTTTGAATCTCACACGCAGAGAAATGTCTAGCTACCTGAAAAGTAACTAGAGATTATAATTTTAATAATTCTGAGGCACAGAAATGACTAAATACTTTTGTATTAATAGCCTTTTATTTTATAGTAAAGAGATTCACACACCGACATCTTTTCTTATTTTTATTGAATACCACAGAGTATAAAACTTACTTGTTACCACAGACTAAGTAGAGAGTATCTTGTTACAGAGGCAAAGGTTTAAAATTATTCATTCTTTTTATTTGCTAACACACCCCCTTAATTTTACAACCTTTGTCTTTTACAATTTTATAGTTTAATAAAATAAATTTTAGAATATAATTTTAAATTTAGAATATAAGTATTTTAAGTTTGCATAAGTTTGAGAAAATTAAATGAACTTTTCTATAACAAAACATACATTTTATAGTTCTAAGTATTACATTTATGTAACTTGCTTTAACAAAATATTTTTAAATTTTATGAATTTTTCTGATCCTAAGCTTTTAGTCATAAAATCAGCTATGTTATCATGAGTATTTATGTATTGAATATTTATCAATCTTTTATTAACAATGTCCTTTAAGAAATAGTACTTAATGTCTATATGTTTGGTCCTTTTGGAGTTTTCATAATTCTTTGCCATGCATATAGCACTGGAGTTGTCTATTAAAAGTGTATTGTTTTCTCCAGAGCAGTCGAGGTGTTTTGCAACTCCTTTTATATTGAGTAGGTCCTGTGCTGTGACAGCTGCTGCGACATATTCAGCTTCTGCTGTTGAAAGTGCCACGCAGGGTTGTTTCTTTGATGACCATGATACAGGATTATTTCCATGAAATATGATGCTTCCACTGACACTCTTTCTATCCGTGCCGTCGCTAGCCCAGTCTGCGTCTGAGTATGCTTTTATGTTGGTATTCTTGCTTTTGGTGTATATTATTCCTAAATCTTGAGTGCCTTTTAGGTATCGCAGAATTCTTTTGCCAGCCATCCAAGCAGTCTTATTACACTTATCTAGGTATCTACTGAGGTAAGACACTGAATATGTAAGATCTGGTCTTGATATTGTAGTTAGGTAGAGTAGGCTTCCTATGAGTTGTCTGTACAAATCTTTCTTTTCACCTTCTTCTTTTTCTATTTCTGTATTTATTTTAAAATTTACTTCCATTGGAGTCTTAGCTTCTTTGCATTCCTTCATGTTGAATTTGGTAAGTATTTTATCAATTAATTTTGTTTGCTTAATTATAATTTTATCTTTGCTTCTATCTATCTCTATACCCAAGAATGTTTTTGCTTCTCCTAAATCTTTTGCATTGTAATTTTTCTTTAGTGCTTCTATAATTTCTTCACTCTCTTTTCCTATAATCCAGATATCATCGACATATATTATCATCCAACAATTTTGTTTGTAATACAAGCATGAATCATATTCTGAACGCTTAAATCCTTTTTCTTTTGCAAATTTGTCTATTGTATCGTTCCAGCACCTTGGAGATTCAGTAAGACCATATAGTGCTCTGTTTAATTTTAGTACTTTGTTTGTCTTTTCAGGTGTGTATCCTTCAGGTGGCTTTATGTATATTTCAGATTTTACTTCACCATTCAAGAAAGCTGTAGGAATGTCGAGCTGTCGTATTGGTAAGTCTTCATTTACTGCTTTGGATATCATCAGTCTGATGCTTGACATTCTTGCAACAGGTGAGTACATTTCTGTATCATCTTGCATTTTCTGCTGAAAGCCTCGTACAACTAATCTAGCCTTTTTTGTTCCATCATCTTTATGCTTAAATATCCACTTGGTGTCTATTTCCTTCTTCTTTTCAGGTAAGTCTGTTTCTGTCCAAGTTCCAAGTTTTATTAAAGCATTTAATTCTTTTTCTATTGCTTGTCTCCATTCTTTATCTTGATAAGCTTCTTTGTATGAATTTGGTGCTTCTGCAGATGTAGCTTCATTTATTGCTATGTTGGTTTCATAGTTTTTTAAATATGTAGGTTTTTTAACTGTGCGACCTGATTTTGTTTGAATTGGTATTGCTTTTTCTTTGTTTCTTTCTTCTTCTTCTGTGTTTGTTTCATCTGCTTCTGTATTTATTTCATCTTCTTCTGTGTTTCTTTCTTCTTCTTCTATATTTCTTTGATCTTCTTCTGTTTTTATTTCATCTTCTTCTGTGTTTCTGTCGTCTTCTTTTATATTTGTCACATTTTCTTCTATGTTTCTTATGTCTTCTTCTGTGTTTGTTATGTCTTCTTCTGTGTTTATTTCAACTTCTTCTGGACAACTTTCTTCTAAGTTTCTTTCTTTTATTTTATGAAAGATGACGTCTCTTCTAATTTTAATTTCCTTTCTTACAGGGTCCCATAGCCGGTAGCCTGTTGGTGCATAGCCAATCATGATGAGTTCTTCACTTCTTTCATCTAACTATTTTAGTGGCGTAAGAAGTTTTGCATAAGTGGTGCAACCAAATGTTTGTATATTTTTAACATTAGGTTTTTTGCCTGTCCATTTCTCTACAGGTGTCTTTGTCTGCCCTTCTTTTGGTGTTCTATTTAGAAGGTAAGTGGCTGACCGTACTGCTTCTCCCCACAGGTTCTTATTTAATTTTGATTGAAACAACATGGCTCGTACTTTCTCCATGAGGGTGCGGTTAAAACGTTCAGCCTTTCCGTTTTGTTGTGGGCTGTATATGACAGTATAGTCTAATTTTATTCCTCTTTTTCTACACCAATCTTTAAGTTGAGCTGCTGTATATTCACCGCCATTATCACAACGTATTGTGCTGACTTTTTCACTTGTGTGGCGTTCTACTTCCTGTATGTATTTAGTCAGGTAGGTGAACACTTCACTTTTATGTGCAATCAGGTAAGTATATGTGTAATCAGTGTATCTATATCTATACATATAATAAAACTGTAGAAAAGTAATTTTTGTACATTCAAAAAAAACTCAAAAAATATAGCCAGGGTTATAAAGGACAACCAATAGAACCCATTTCTAGCATTTTTAGAATTTTTGTCTGTTTGTCTGTTTGTCTGTTTGTATGTTTATTTGTTCGGGCATCACGTAAAATGTACGAAAGTTATGTAGATAACTTTAATACACAACGACTGACCGTAACTTGAAGTAACATTTAGTTTTTGTTTCATTGAAATCGGATCAGTCTATCAAAAGATATTTGAATTCAAAGTGTACCAGAAGTAAAATACGGTCAGTTTACACCGAACGCGCAGTTCAATAGCGCGATCTAGCTTGGAATAGGAAAACTACATATTCAAATATAATGGTGTGGACTGGAGTGGAGTGGTTTGGAGTGGGATGTTGTGGGATAAATTGGGATGGAGTGGGATAAAGTGGGATGGAGCGGGATGGAGTGGGACTGAGTGGGATGGAGTGGTATGGAGTGGGATGTAGTGGGGTAAAGTGGGATGGAGCGGTATGAAGTGGGATGGAGTGGGATGTAGTGGGATGGAGCGGGATGGAGTGGCATGGATTGGGATGTAGTGGGATGGAGCGGGATGGAGCGGGATGGCGAGGGATGGATTGGGATGGATTGGAATGGAGTGGGATGTAGTGGGATGTAGCGGGATGGAGCGGGATAGAACGGGATGGAGCGGGATGGAGCGGGATGGAGTGGGGTGGAGTGGGATGGAGTGGGATGGAGTGGTATGGAGTGGGATGTAGTGGGATAAAGTGGGATGGAGTGGGATGGAGTGGGATGGAGTGGGATGGAGTGGGATGGAGTGGGATGGAGTGGGATGGAGTGGGATGGAGTGGGATGGAGTGGGATGGAGTGGTATGGAGTGGGATGGAGTGGGATGGAGTGGGAAAAGTGGGATGGAGTGGGATGGAGTGGTATGGAGTGGGATGTAGTGGGATAAAGTGGGATAGTGGTATGGAGTGGGATGAAGTGGGATAAAGTGGGATGGAGTGGGATAAGTGGTATGGAGTGGGATGTAGTGGGATAAAGTGTGATGGAGTGGGATGGAGTGGGATGGAGTGGGACAGTGGTATGGAGTGGGATGTAGTGGGATAAAGTGGGATGGCGTGGGATGGAGTGGGATGGAGTGGGATGGAGTGGGATGGAGTGGGATGGCAGTGGGATCGTAGTGGGATGGAGTGGTCTAAGCTGGGCTGTAGTGGGATAAAGTGGGATGGAGTGGTATGGAGTGGGATGAAGTGGGATAAAGTGGGATGGAGTGGGGTGAAGTGGGATGGAGTGGGATGGAGTGGTATGGAGTGGGATGGAGGGGGATGCAATGGGTGCTTTGAACGCTGCTAGGTGGGCTTTGAACATCACAGGGCGTTTATCACAAACAGCTCAAATATTCTTGAAAAATCTAAATAAATTCTAATAATAATAGGGTTTATATGAAAACGATTATCATTTATAAAAAACAAGGCGAAAATTAAGCGCTTCGCACTAAGAAAACATTTTTAAATTCCGACATCCACGCGGACGAAGTCGCGGGCACAGCTAGTCATCAATAAAGGTGAGCACATATCTATCACCATCCCAGGTTGTGGGTGTGACTGGTCCGCACACATCAGTATGAATGGTATGCATTATTCTGTCAGCTTTGTGTCTTGTGTAGAATGGCAGTCTTGTTTGTTTTGCTTTGATACATATATCACAGCTTCCAGACATATTGTCTATTTGTTCTTTAGTTATATTTATTCCTTCAACTGTTTTTATAATATTTTTTAATGTTTCTTTTCCAGGGTGACCATACCTCACATGCCAGTCTTCAGGGGTTTCAGTTTTGCAGGACAGTAAAGCATCTTCAGAGTTTGTAGTTAAGTCAATATTATATAAACCATTATCATTTTTTGTTCCTTTTAAAATTATATTTTTATTTTTCTTTACTATAACATTTTCTTTTGTGAATAATACCTCTCCATCTTTTTCAGTAATGGCATGGACTGACAGGAGACTTTTCTTCAAATTTGGCACGAATAAAACATTTTCAAAATTCACATTTGCTGTTTCAATTTTACCCATTACATTTGACTTTAAAACATTATTTTTATTTGCTGTTTGTATGTTCACTAAGCAGTCCTTTTGTTCCTTCAGAAGTATTTCTTTGTTGGTCATATGGGAAGAACATCCGGAGTCAATGACGAATGTTTCGGTCAATAACGAGACGGCATTCTTCTTCTTATCTTTCTTGCTTTTATAGTAACAATCATCCTCTTTATGATTAAACTTTTTACAGATTGAGCACTGTTGTTTGCCTTTAAAAAAACAATTTTTCTCTTCATGGTTATCCTTTTTACAGATTGAACATTTACTTTTATTTCTGTGTTTCTTATTTGTCAGCGCCTTGAATGCCACTGAAGTTTGTTGTTCATCACTATTATTTCTTTGTTGTTCTACTAATAAACGTGCAGTGAGATTGTTGACAGTCTGTTCTGTTTTTGGGGTTGATTCCCATGCTGTTACAAAGTGTTTGTAGGTATCGGGTAAAGTTGACAGTATTTTGGAAATCAGCATATTATCATTTATTTTTTCACCGAGACTGTTTAACTGATAAGCATAGTTTTCTAACATACCTATGTGGTAGTTCATGTCTTTACTGTTGTCGTATGCGTATTGAAAGAAATCTTGTAGTAATCGACATTTTTGCTGACTAGTTTGTTGTTGAAAGATTATTGTAAGTTTGTCATACATTTGTTTAGCTGAGTTGCACGACATCAATGAATATAGTAGTTTTCTGTCGATGGTGCTTGTTATAATGCGTTGCGCTTTTGCATCCAACTGCATTTCTTCTTCATCGAATTTTGTTGGGCCTTTGGTGACGATGTTTTGAAGTCCTTCACTCTTGAATGTTATATTTATGGTGAATTTCCACATGGGATACGTCTTTTCGTCTGTAAGACGTTGTATTTGCTTGATGGCGGAGTCCATTTTGTAGTCCTTCGTCGTATCACACGGGTTTGCACCGTTTTTCTTACAACTTTTATTTTTGGTTAACTGGCTAGGCTAATATTTAACCTAACCACGCTCTGCTACCATTTTAATAATTCTGAGGCACAGAAATGACTAAATACTTTTGTATTAATAGCCTTTTATTTTATAGTAAAGAGATTCACACACCGACATCTTTTCTTATTTTTATTGAATACCACAGAGTATAAAACTTACTTGTTACCACAGACTAAGTAGAGAGTATCTTGTTACAGAGGCAAAGGTTTAAAATTATTCATTCTTTTTATTTGCTAACATATAAGAAGGACTTAGTATGTATTACTGGAAATGTTGTAATGTCAACTAGTGAGTCTTGCTGTCACGGTTGCAATCAGGAGTTCCAGAAGTATACATTTCTCCATAAATTCTTAAAACTGTTGATTGACTTGTCCTGGAAGAACGAATGTGCTAGCACGAATAAAGGTCGTGAATTTAAATAAACGAAACTAAGTAGGCCTATGTTTAAAGCGAAAATACACGTATGTATTAATATTGATCAACTTTCATGCAAATGTTCTATTTGCATCCCTTGTAAATGAATTAAAAACTATGAGTAAATATTGTAAGGGAAACGAGTACTTTCAATTTTAAAATCCGACGTGTTTACGTCGCCCTCTCGTTCTAAGCGCGTATTCTATAATATAGTTCAAACTTCTTAGAACTTTCATCCAAATATTGCACACGTTTAGTCAATAATTTAAAAAGAAGACTACGTCTTCGATTTTTCAAAAATATACCCGTTTTTTTTCAATCAGACTTCCAGACACAACACACAAATTCAAACAAAAAAAAAAAAATCATCTGCTCAATTTGATCCACAATAACTTCGTTCACACTTAGTGCAAAAGTCTCACGTACTACTCCTGGGAACTCACTCTGAGATAAGTGAATTGTAAACCGGCACACGTGACATGGAACCCTGGGAGCTCTGCAGGTACAAGCAAATAATTTCAAAAGTCATGCTACAATATATTGGAGAAAAAAAAAGTGTGAGTTTTAGGTGTTGAAGCATCCGTAATAGGTTAAGGATTTGATAAGTATAACATGATTTTGATGGTAATTACTCGTATATTTAACAATAAAATTTAGTCAAAAATATAGGAGTCATAGTAGGAGTGAAATTAAATAAAGTAGTGTACTCATAGGTGACATGAATGTTGGCAACAAATCATGAGAGGTCCAATATTTCCTTATTCCTAGTCATAGTCCTTACAACCAAAACACCCAATTCAATACAATACGTTCTAAACGTCCAAGAAAGTAACTAGGGATAGATGACCGAGAGACAAATTCAAATATTAAAATACCTATCTTTAAATAAAGTTATTCGTATCATATTCAAATAAAAAAGAAAGAAATACATAAGAAACTCTCAAATGAACCGCAAAACTTTTCCGAACGACATTAAAAAATCGGAAAACTCAATGGTACGAGTAATAACCCCCACAATAAGTTCGTTTGCGCTTGGTGCAAAAGTCTCACGTGCGGCTCTTGGGATATATCTCGTAGATAACTGAATTGTCGACCGGCAGTCGACACATGCCGTCGTCGCTGTGACGTCATTACGAATACGATTAGTTGGATTACTATGCAAATTGTGAATTAATGTAGTGACAAACAATTAAGCCAGCGGACCAACCAATTTAAATGGGATGCAGTTTCAGTTTGTGGTTTCTAAATTACTGTTGTCGCCAGCAAAAACGTTAATGAATTATAAAACTGGACTAATGAAATATTTGTAAGAAGATTTATGTTTTCTCATAGAGAGAGGATCTGTAAATGATTATTATAAACCGAAAAAAAGATCGTAATCTGTAGACTATTATCTTGTTGAACGTTCCTGCCAGTTACCAAACACTTAACCCTTTTTATGAGGTCTGATAAATTCATCTCTACGAGTCCAACTTGATAACCAAATAAAACATTTTGATGTACACAAATTCACGACCTATAAAACTCCAATTTAATGTCTACTTTAGAAGTCCTTTGACTAAGTTTAAAACTTACTTAGTCATCCATTGCAGTATTTCACAGCTGCATTTTAAAACTGTAAGAAGAAAACCGTTAATGGAATTTGGTGAGTTGAAAAATATCGTGGTCGAACAGAGTATTAGATTCACAGTTTCTTTGAGTTTGCAGGCAAACTTGACTGAATAGAACGTTATCACAAATTCTGTCGGCTAACTTTACCGACTCGCGTTTTATTAGTGAAACTGTTTGAATCCTAGTTCGGTCCAAATCTGATTTTGTTGTTGGAATAAAATTGAGACCGACGGTCAATGAAAGATGTGATACGCAGATAGTGAAATCGGGTTCGTCTTCTTCGACTTTCGCTTTGCTGGATGTTTTATAAAAGAAGCTAAGTATACCTGATACTATTTTGATAATAAGACTATTTTGTTAACTTTCAAGCCTGTGATTCGGTGATAAGAACAGTTCCATTGGATTGTAAAGCTAGAATCATCAGAGCTACCACAAGTAGGAAGTTTTCTTTTCAATCGTGGCCTAACTGCAGTAAATGCGCTAACATCGGTTGTAGTACAAAGAACACCAGCAATGCGCAAGTCAAACACACAAAAAAGTTTCTAAACAGAAAAACCATCCATCAACTATTTCAAAAACGACACGAAAGGCGAAAAAAATAACTACACAAAACTTCCAGAATTAAAACCTAAATAAAGTTAACGCCGAACCAAATAATGTTCGGATTTAAAATTTTACGTGCCGAAACTTCGGTGAGCCGTTTACTTCTAACGACGAATCGGCAGTTTCGGAATTTCACCGGCAATCCGAAATCGATTTAATCACGGGAATCATGCAAAGTTTCGCACAAAGTTTGTTTAAACTTTGGAATTGGAACAAATTGGAGCAGCGTGGCTTGCGGCTATGTATTAATAGTAGATTCATGACGCCTACAATTTAGTTATGATTTTTCAAAGATGTTGTTGACCCTGGATACGCTGAAGTTAGTTAAGTTTGCAAAGCTCCTAATTTTCTAAATTAAACAGAAGCATAATTTGAGGTAACGTTGTATGTTAAATTTTTTCTAGTTTAAACTTCAAAATAAGGTTTTAGAAAACTGATTAGAAAAATGTTATCTAAAAATCTAGAATATTCCCGAAAAATAGTCAGCACAACGTTATAATATTGTGAATTATAGGCCTAGGTTGTAAAGAGCGCAAGCTAGGGAAGTGAGCTCTAAAATATAAGCGCCGTGCCTGTGTTCTGAAAATTATAATACTCACGTCAATCATCGTGATAATCCGCCAATTCTACAAAATAACAAAACTTATCTGCTTTGGAGAGAGTATTAATAGCCACGTGGCCCAAATTGAATTGCCCAAATCCAGACTTATTTTTCCAAAAATACAGCGTAAAATCGGTCGGGGTTTGGTGGCACAAAATTGTGCCATTGGGGCGTATTGGGGTCCTATAAGTTAATAAGACAAATACGACTTCTAACTTCTATCGGAGCACCCTGTCCCCATGTCTGAGACTTCCAAGTGTCTCTAACTCTTCGGTAAGGTCATGATAGCAGACATAGACGAGAACGGTAAACGACAGGTGAATTGTCAAATTGCACGGATTTAGTTTACCAAGTTTTGTGAAACGTGATCGTTTCTCATAATTGTGTTTGTCAGAGGAATTTCAGAGTAAAGGTATAGAACCTTCTACAGTGTCGATTTCAAATCAAACATTTATGTGTGAGCAGTTTCTATTTTTCTTAATACCAGTCTGTTTTACAATTTATTGTTTATGACGTCTTTGTCTTGTTAATTTTTTACGTTATATTATGAAAGAGAGAGAAATCATTGTAATTTCATTTCGTTTCAAAGCTCGTTCCGTTCAAGGCCGCGCATCGGAATGTTGACAGCTTTATTCTAAGAATTTGGAATAAATTAAAATCTTTCTTTGTTTTTCCAGGAAATTAATTGTTCATCAAATTGACACGGGTCTATCCGTGATCTTGGCAATCAAATAGAAGATAATTATGGTAAATATCTTGATTTATATTCTAATGATAGTACATATTTAGAAAATATGTCAGCACAACTTAATGTGCTATGCACATTAGCCGCGGGCACGCCGCAATTGCGGCGGTAAGACCCCTCTTTGAGGAGTGGCTGGAGAGAAGTCATGGCGTCCTTACCTTCCGCCTGACGCAGGTCCTCACCGGGCACGGGTGCTTCGGGAGGTACCTGTGTCTAATGCGGAAGGAGGATACGTCTGGGTGTCATCACTGCGAAGATCGCCCGGAGGACACGGTGGAGCATACGGTGCAGGACTGCCCAGCTTGGGCGGTGCACCGACGTGTCCTCACGGCTGCGATAGGCGGAGACCTCTCGCGCCCGGCATTGGTTTCGGCCATGCTGCGGGGCGAGACGGAGTGGGAGGCGGTCGCCTCCTTCTGCGAGGCAGTAATGCTCGCGAAGGAGGAGGCGCGCCGCGAGCGAGAGAGGACAGAGTCCTCCCTCCGCCCCAACCGCAGTGTAGGACGCCCACGGCGACGGACGTCGCGCGACGATCTCCGGCCACCGTAGGCGCGGGCATGCGGGCAGCGAGTAAAGGGCAACTCGCTGCCCGACCAAGGACCATGCCCGGGTCGACGGCGCGTTGTGTCCCACGCGCGCCTCAAAGAGCGTCAGCATAATGACGGGGCCCCCCTCTCAGAGGGCCAAAGCCTGCCGGGGTCGCGGGATTATTCCCTAACCGTAACCCCGGAACGTAACAGGCTATGAAGGACACCGTGGATTTTAGTCAGTAGAAGTCTGACAGTCCCTCCCGCCCTGCCCGGGGTTGGAGGACTCATTTGATGATTTTACCACGCTAAAAAAAAAAAAAAAAAAAAAAAAAATGCACATTAGCCGAAAGCGTCATAATTGCAATTTACCAATCTTTTCCGCTTTCGAACAGGACTTTCTAAGTTCGAATCTCAGGTCGGGTGATGTTTGTAGAGCTTTTTTTATCAGGAATTACTGAGTGGCCATTAACCTGTTCATTAAATTATTAGGTACACTTATGTCTTACCCTTCGGGGAACACCATTTTGATGTAATAATTTTATAACCTTTAAAAAAAAATCTGGCCTAACAGTTCTGATGCGTTTTAATCTTTAGATTTTAGATTATAGATTACTTGGAATGCTGCAGATAAATAGATAAATACATAATACCTAAAAAAATCTGTCATTTTTCTCTACAAAACGCTAGCTCATTCCTATCTTATCTCAGCTCATCTATTTCCTTCTAGCTTAGCTTAGAACAATCTTGTAAAAGTAACTTGTTATATATTTCTCAAACTCGAAACTACTAAACG
Source organism: Agrotis segetum (assembly GCA_036375495.1). Taxonomy (NCBI): domain Eukaryota; kingdom Metazoa; phylum Arthropoda; class Insecta; order Lepidoptera; family Noctuidae; genus Agrotis; species Agrotis segetum. The sequence goes on from JAQSVV010000386.1 coordinate 1,287,691, forward strand.
AAAGTACACATGGTTCCGCGTTTCAAGTTACAGTTTAAACATTTCAATGCAGTTTTATTTGCTAGCATACGTGTGTGGACGCTCTAAAAATGTTGCTGCACACACAACGCATAGAATAAATGTCACGGAATAATTTAGTACCTAGGAATAGTAGGTTTCATAATGTGAAGATAGTTATTGCGTCCTCAGTTGCAAAATAATGTTGGTAAAATCAAAATGATTGCAACTTTCAGTTATTACTCCAGACGGAATCGGATTTTTAAATTGCAGTTATATCAATGAATAGTGGTGGCACTTATCTAGTGATCTTTGACAAAGTATCTAAGAGACCATTCAGTATTAGACCATTCAAAATAATTCACAAATATGGAACAAAGCATAGTCTGTACACGTGGGCATAAGCCCAAGGCGTTCCGCACAACAAAACTCAAAACATTTCCTAATTATAAAATTAGTTAGATACCAGATGAAAGTTATTTAACGTTATTTCGTGAATTTACGTCAAAGCTTTATAAAAAAAATTACATTTTTTCAATTATTTTGAGACTCGTTACAAAATCACCCATTCAGCCTTGAAAGTAGCATCCCCATTTTTGTAGACACTTACAACCTTAACTAGCAATCTGTTCTAACAAAAATTTACATAGTTACGTTTTCTCAGCAAAAAAAAAACGTCACCGTGCCTCCCTTCCTTAGGTTTTGCTTTTGAAAAATAGATACTTCCTTTTTGCTCTTTCCTTTTCTTCTGATTAAGTTCGTTACGGGCTCTAAGCCATTTAGCATTCTCTGAGACACGACGGTCATTTTTTCCAGTGTTTTTCTTGAATAGCAAATTATGGGTAAATGGAAATCACTAGGGCTAGGCGTAAAAATTTATATTTTTTCGCAGAAAATAACGCAAATCAAATGCTCCGTGAAACTAGTCCACGCAACACTGATCTCGAAAAGGTTATACATGAATGAAACGCCCATTGTACGAGTATCTGACATCAATATTCGCAACCAAAACAATAAACTCTTTCATAAATAATCGAACAACAGATAAACCTGTCTGATCAAATCGTTTACATTCTAAGTGATGCAACGATACATACTCGAGAAAAAAACAAGTACGTCTCAGAAATTTCATCGAAAACTCGATTGGGATTCCTACCGCGTTCGCGATACGAGATCGATAAACGAAACGACCCTTGCCTCTTGAAAAAGTGAGATTCACCGCTTTTGCTATTCAGAAAGCGAATCTTTGTCATTGAAAAAGAATACTAGTCGTACTTATGCAAGCGGTTGTGATAAAAAGGATAAAATATGACGGTGGCTGCTGAATGGAATTTTGATGCAGATGCGCTAGAAATGTAAAGTTTTATGACGTCCGAAATGTGATGTGTCCGTGATATTGCTTGAGTACTTCGATTTATTGATACGGTCTTTTGTAAAAGACATAACTATGAACTTCTCTAAAAGGGATGCAACAATGTATTTAAGTTTGTAGGAAACTTGATCTTATATGGTAGGTTGTAGTTAGGGTTGTTATATGCATCTCAAACATAAAGAGATTTCATAAATAATAAGATTCGTTAGCAAGTTAAATACATAAAAACAACATTTGTTCCCAAAAGAATCTTCGGCCATATTGTTACACAAATTGGATGCGATATTTTTTTATATTAAGTTTAAAATGAAGGCACAACACAAGTATTGTAATAATTAAAATGCTGCGGATGTGACAAATAAAATGAATAGTAAGTACATTTTTGCGTGCGTAATAATCCGGTGAGCTGACAAGAAAAACTGTAATCTAGCTAAGGGAAAATAAAGTTCAAATTGTTCTGGAAAATCGTGTCGGATGTCGACTTGATGGCACTGTTGTATGCCATGCCTTAATAACTAACAGTGAACGAGTCAAAAGAGCGTGATAAAGAATTTACATTTAATGAAGGAGTACTGAGTGCAGACGCAGACAGGCGGCATGGCAATACGTTGCGGTTGAATTTGCATTTTTATGAAAACTTCCATGACTTTGCCGCCCGCGTCGTTCAAAAAGAATATCTACACTTTGTTTCTGACAAAGATTGTCTTTATGGCAGTTTAGTGGGTGTTTTTATTCTCACCGACGGAGAGTGCGATGGTGCATTCGTTCGACGTTTTATGAACGTCGAGAGTCAAGAATCGAACAGAAACTGCTACTTGGCAAACGTCCAGCCGACCGTCAGTTTACGTTCGAGCTAAATGCTTTTTTGGATTTTTCCTATATTTGTCTTGGTGAAAGGGATTTGTCGAGAACGGACGTTGGTGGATTTTTGGCAAACGCAGGTGGAATTGCTAAAAATACGAGTAATCAAGAATTTCACCTAATCCTTTTTATCGTTTCGGTAGCTTGAAACGGTTTGATTTGATCGTTATTCCACGTAAAAGCATATTTTTGGCCTTAAATCAAAATTAGAAATGTATTACGTAAATACGAAATTCCTTCTTTTCAGAGTTAAGGGTTGCTATTTATACCATAGCATCCACAGACACTTCAACTGTTGCGATCTAGTTTAGTGAAACCTCTAACTTAAAGTCAGAGTATTATCTTGAAACCAAGTCACTAATCACTCTCTCTCCCTCTCTTTACTATGCAAGTAACATGCAACCTCTCCAACTCCTAGCAAACTATCTTCAAAACTTGAGCCATCCAAACCTTCACTTAGGATACTTAAAACTGCTCATTTAATTCGCAACAATGGATTTCGTAAAGCTCTTGTTCACGTACACTCCCTAACTAACTCCGTCTGAATTCGTTAAACGTTCGGTAACCAGATTGTAACTTAAATCCAGTTAACGTGCCCCAGCAATTAGCCGAGAGGTGAGGACGTGTGGCAAATAAGCCAACTGAATAATGTGTAGCTTAAAGAAACAGTGCAGTTAAAGTGCAGGTTCTCTGTGTTATTCTAGCGCTTGAGAAGCCTTTTTATTAGGATTAAAAAGGTTAATCTCTGAAATGTAGAGGACTTAATTAGTAGGTCAGGCGTGTTACAAAAATATAGCTTCCTTTTTAACGGCTCGGTGTTATGTCGACTGTTTCGTTGGTGTAGTGATTCTGAACGTGATATTCTGGGTTGTCTTTCTTAGGTCAGCCAATGTGTTTTGAGGATTACATAGTCCTACATGTACGAATAAAACTTTCAAGGTTCTGCTAAACCTGTGCATTTACTTGTAGGTAATAAGCGATCTTGTGAATGTTACAGAAAAACAAACAAGAGCGTTTCAGCGAGCATTCTAACGAGCATACTACCGTTTTTTTTTTGCCGAGTCGACTGTCAAGTCTGACATCTTCATGAAGAAAATCATTTTGATGTTTATCGACTAGAGCGATCGCAAGACAGACCGTGAAAATGTTCGTAGCTACGTGTAGATGTTCGATGTTCAGTTTGACAAAATTAAAAACGGTAGGTAAATGCTCTATGTTCTGTTACAAGTAAATGCTCAGTCTATCAGTACCTTTACGTACAGCTGTTACCAATTTTAAGGCTGGATTTGACCCCATCGCAAACCCTCGCACTTAAATATAACACGCGTGTGTGCGACTTTTCACTCATACCTACTTACTACTTAGAAAACAAACCTTTGTATTGTTTTTCTTAATATTCAAAGGTCATTCGATAATATTCGTAATATTAGCAAACTACCCTCATCACATCCTACATATTATGACGTAGGTAAATCTAGGTCATACGTAGGTTCGTGACGTCATGTTATCAGGTAGACTAGTAGACTAACTTTTAGTATTGAACCATCTAAGTTTGTACGTACTGAATCTACTTTGAGTTCGACACAAGTTGGAGTAGCTTAATAAACAACACAGGGAGATAATTAAGGCTTTTTTTTAGTGGTAAAATCATGAAAAAAGTCCTCCAACTTACTGTCAGACTCGTACTGTCTAAAATCTACGGTGTCCTTCAATAGCCCTTTATGTTCCGGGGTCACGGTAATGAGATAAAGTCCTGCGACCCCAGCGGGCTTTGACCCTCTAGAGGGGGCCCCGTCATTATACTGATGCTCTTTGAGGTGCGCGTGGAACACAACGCGCCGGCGACCCGGGCATGGTCCATAGTCGGACAGCGAGTTGCCTATTGCTCGCCTCTCGCATGGCCACGCCGTCTACCACTGTGGCTGGGGTTGAAAGAGAACGCTATCGTCTCCCTCACGCGGCCCGCCTCCTCCTTCGCAAGCATGACTGCTTCGCAGAAGGTGGCGACATGGAGAAAACACTTTGGAATATTTTATCAGCACTGTGAAAATTCAGTCAAAGAATACAAAGATGATTAAGTTAAAGTGAAACATATTTCCTTCAACTTCGGTCACGGTTTGCTCAGAGGTTAAATGATTTACTGCTGCGCTGCGTGTCTCAATTTGGAATCCCGCGTGGAACAAATTTTTACATGACCTTCAAGTAGTTGTTCCGTATCAAGATGTTTGTGTACGTGAGTTTAAATGTATGTAAACGGATCCACGATACAAAAGAAAATCCTAGTGGAAATGAAATGAAAGTTACAAACGAAGACAAAGTCAGAGAATTTGACTCTACGTTTGTTACCACAAGTCCGACTCAGTTTAAATACACAATATTTTCTTAAATCCTAACTTATATGTTAGATAAGCAAAGTCAAAGTCAAAGTCAAAGTCAAATCATTTATTCCAATTAGGCCATCAAAGAGGCACTTTTGAACGTCGATATTTAAATTTAAGGGGAATAGGAAGGGAAGGGATTGATTCTACACCCATTCGCTAAGGTAGGTTGTATGGAGAAGAATGGGCAAGAAACTCCATACTTACTCTTTTAAAAAAAATGTTTTACAATATTTTTTTTAACAGCATTTGAAATAATTAATGTCAAAGCAATGTACCTTGATAATCTAGACTAAAAATTAAAAAATAATAATAAGAAATAAAAAAAGCAAAAAGGTACATGGCGTTCACATTTTAACAAAATATTGAAATTACACAATTTACGAATATAATTTAAGTGTGTGAGCATTAAAATTTCAACCAGCTTGACCTTGCTTAAGCCCTACATTGTACTATGGAGCAGGACCAGCATGTTTCCAAACATTTTTATCTTGAATATAATCTTCTAATTTATAATATGCTTGTTTACTAAGGGTGTTTTTTATGTACCTTTTAAAATTTTTTTCATTTAGATTTAAGATTTCACTCGGTATTTTATTGTAACATTTAACACAGAACCCCATAAAAGATTTTTGTACTTTCGACAATCTAAAATATGGTTGATCAATTTTATCTTTATTTCTCGTATTAAAATTATGTCTGTCGCTTATTTTATTAAAAAGATGAAGATTTTTCCTAACATGCATTATATTTTCATAAATAAATTGACAAGGCACTGTCATTATATTAATTTTTTTGAATAATTCCCTAAGAGATTCGCGACGACGTAGATTGTAAATTGCTCTGACAGCTCTTTTTTGCAAAATAAAAATAGATTCAATGTCAGCTGCCCGGCCCCACAATAGGATGCCATATGACATAATGCTGTGAAAGTAGCTGAAGTAAACCAAACGCGCAGTTTCGACGTCGGTTAACTGCCTTATCTTTCTAACAGCATAAGCGGCTGAGCTTAGTCGCCCTGCTAGAGATGCTATATGGGGGCCCCATTGTAATTTATCGTCTAATGTGATTCCTAGAAAAACTGTCTGATTAATAAATTCCAATTTTTTTCCGTTCAATAAAATTTCACATTCGCTTCTTCTAACATTTGGTAAAGTGAATCTAATACATTTTGTTTTCTTTTCATTAAGAACTAAATTATTAACAGTGAACCAATTTTGAACCTTAAGAATACAGTCATTAACGGTGTCTAAATTTTGTGCACGTCTGTCAATTTTAAAAATTAAAGATGTATCATCAGCAAATAACACCATCTGTGGTTGATTTTTTAATAAATGAGGTAAATCATTAATATAGACTAAGAAGAGGAATGGACCCAAAATAGAACCTTGAGGCACTCCCATAGTCATTTCAACCCCCAATGAGTTTGTACCGTTTATCTGAACTTTAACCTGTCTATCTTTTAAGTATGAATTTAGTAAATCAAGGGCTTTATTTTTAATACCATAATGTTCTAACTTCAGCAAAAGCGTTTTGTGGTTGACGCAATCGAATGCTTTTGAGAGGTCGCAAAAGATTCCTATGGCATCCTGTGCTTCCTCCCAGGAGTTAAAAATGTTCTTCAATAGGGTAACACCGGCGTCAGTTGTACAACGACCTTTGGTGAAACCGAACTGTTGACCATGAAAGATGGAGTTTCTATTGAAGTGACATAGCAGTTGTGCAAGCATCAACTTTTCAAACACTTTACTGAAGACTGGCAAAATTGATACAGGCCTATAATTGTTCGGTTCTTTACAATCACCCGATTTGAAAAGTGGAGCTACCTTACTGTGCTTCATAAGATCCGGAAACACTCCTTGGTCTATACTGCTATTAAATATAAAAGCTAGATAAGGTGCCACGGTTTCTATTACAGATTTACAGGCCTTTACAGACATTCCCCAGAGATCTTCTGTTGACTTAATTTTAAGATCCTTGAATGCTTTAATCACAGCTTGGGGGTTCGTGTGCCGAAACCTAAACTCCTTCGGGCAGGCCTTTACATTATTTCTAAGTAAGGCAGCAGAGAGTGCGGGTGACGAATTTAAAGACGCAGTCGTCTTGAGAGGTATATTCGAAAAAAACTTTTCAAATTCCTGAGCTACTTCTACATCTGTGCTTACAGGGCCATGTGCAGTTTCTAAATTAAATTCGTTATTGCGCTGTTTATTCCTACCTGTCTCATTATTTATAATTTTCCAAGTTGTTTTAATTTTATCATCGGCTGATTTAATTTTATTACTAATATGAATAGCTTTAGCTGTTTTGCATACATTTTTGAAAGTTTTAGAATATTTAGCAACATACTGATGAAAGGTATCATTCACAATGTGTTTCTTTAGACCATAAAGTTCAAAAAGCCTTTCTCTGCTTTTACGAATTCCAGGTGTCGCCCAATCACTAAATAAGAATTTTGTGACGATAGTTTTAGTTTTAACTGGAAACGTGTCAGTAAATTGTGTATTTAAAATTGCAAAAAACTCGGCGTAAAACTCATTTGGGTCATTTATATTATTAAAGATATTTTGATCACATAATTTACTCGCTAGTGAATCATTAAATTTTTCTAAATTTTTACATGTAATTGGCCTATACCTTATTTGGGTTTTTTGCGTAGGTGTGTAGGCGCAAAACGTTATTGTTTGGCCACTGTGATCAGATGGCAATTTATTTATAATTTCCTTATGCAAATAATCACAATTTGAAAAAACATTGTCTATACAAGTGGCAGAAGAAGCTGTCACTCTGGTAGGTTCCATAAAAATATGTGACAAGTTAAATGATTTAAAAAGACTCAACAATTTGATACTGTTGGAGTTATTTTCTAATATATTAATATTGAAATCACCACAGATGATGATAGATTTATTACTACTACATACTTTATTTAACACATCTTCCATTATAGAATCGAATATAGGAAGAGTCTGGTAATTTGGGGGTCTGTATACACACACTATAACATGCTTATCAAGCTCAACACAGGACAATTCAATTATGTGTTCAACTGACAGTTCAACAATGTCATTTCGAGTTTTAGATTTAATTGATTTCTTAATTAATATTAAAGATCCGCCATGTAACATACGTTTGCGGCTGAAATGACTTACTACACAATAATTATCATAACAAATTGACAAAACTTGATGATCTTTTAACCAGTGTTCAGTAAGGCAAACAATATCAAACTTGGTTGACTCTAAAAACATTTCTATTTCGAGTAGTTTGGAAGAGCACCCTTGAATATTCTGGTTAAACAATTTTAAAGTGTGTTGCTCTCCATTTGATATTTTATACTTAACTAATTTGCTAGAAGAAACCTGTTCATTGTTCACTAATAAAGAGTTACTAACTGTAGAGGTTTCTTCTGTTGTCTTACAATCTAGTTTAAAATACTATCCGGAGTAACCTCCAAAACTGAACCATTAAGTGTACCAGCAGGAAGGGAAAACCCAACCTGACTAGTAATGGTCTCCAAGACTGGTGGTATTTCAGGCAGACCCTCCTTCGTACAGCATGCAGGTATAGAACGCTGTATCACTATGTTGTTAGGGCAACTTAACAACACAGATTCGTCACTTAAACTACTACTTAACCTACTTAACCTACAATAAAATAAATCAGCAACAACATGGTTAATATTGTATGCTATCAACATAGCAATCAACTGTCTACATTTCAAGGACATGGATAAAGTTCCCTGACTCAATACAAAACTACTAACAAATCTGTTAGAATCAAAATACAATAACTTATCACTATGACGACATGTCAACATTTGAATAGTCCTGTTCAACTTATATATATGGTTGTTTTCACTATCACTAAAACTATCTGAATAAGGAAAAGCACACAACATCAGCTTTCCCATGTTTAATTTTAATAAGGTTTCCACACCATCCACTATGTCCTTTCTAGACAAACCTGTACTATTACCTAATAGGAGAACCATTGAAGAATAATCATTTAAATTTGAATTAGCAATTCTGTTTATTAATTGTTTAAAGCTTATGTTGTGATAACAATGGTTGGTAAAACTATGGCTTAGGTGATTATGTAGTATTTTTCCAAAGCCTGAACCTAATTCATCACAAAAAAAAATAGTTTTACCTTTTTTATTTAAATTACAGGACTCTTCTGATGGAAGAGTCAACAAGTCAAGCTGAGGCTGAGGAGGTGGTTGTTGGTTGGTACAGCTGCAGGGGAAGTTATTTGTAAGCGACTCATACCGCTCAGCATTACACTTCACTAAGTCCAGCAACTCCCCGGCCTCAAACAGGCGGTCACTTAACTGTTCCTGTGATCTTTCATATTTTTCAAAAATATCTTTCAGCAAGCACTCCTTGTATAATAGATCATCCTGGAGCAGCTGAGTGTCAATATCATATTTTTCCCTACATTGATCTAACTCACTAGTACAAATGTTAAGACTTTTAGACAGGATTACACGTTCCTTTCTTAGGGAAATATTTATTTTTAAAAGGTTTTGTTTTTTGATTGACCTTCGTGACCGTTTTATTAATTTCTTAATTTTAATATATTTTTTAAGTTTATTATGACTTGTCATAATAGGACACAATGGCATGGTGTCATCACCAGTTAAATCAATTGTTACAGCCGGCTCACACACTAATTTTGATGAGGTACAAACCAATTCATGAAATAGGCTAGTGGTGTTAGAAACCTGATCACTAATTTTAGCAGATTCCGAGAGTGCAAGGGCCTTATGGGCATCACATAGCTCCTGTTCCAGTTCTGATATACGGTGCATGGCCAGTTCATAAGTATCACTACACTGTTGGAATGTCAATGCTTGATGTTTAAGTTGACTGTGCTGATCGGCTAAGTCCATGTGTTCAATGTGTAGTTCAGCCAGCTGGTTCTTGAGGAAGGTGTTCTTTTCGACAACCTTCTGCACCTCCACTTCACTGTCATCCATCTCCTGGAGAAGTTTTTTGCATTCTGCTTTAGAACGGTCAAGTTCCTTTAATGTAGCTCTCAGCTTCGCTTCCAACTCCTTGATGGTTGCACTGCGGGTCATCATTTTGATTTGGGATGTCACCTGAAATGTGTGAAGTTAAGCAGATTAATGTTTTTTGAAAATAGAGATTTTGGGATATTTTAGAAATGGGAGGTAGACTGGGGGGAAAAAAAAAATGGAAAAGAAAAGAAATTAAATTGAAAGTTATAGTTTTAAGAGTTAAAATTAATTAGAAAACTAAAGTAATAAGCAAATTTAAAGAGATTTAAAGGAAGTTATACTGCTTAAATTCTGTTATTTGACAATAATATAAGACTTTGTCACATGTAAAGTTTTTTTTTTTTTTTTAAGGATTAAAGTACATTATCTAGCTGATATATATTATATTTTGTGTAGTTTATTATTTGTAGTGTTTATTGTCTGGGCGAATGTTTACGTCTTCGATTCTGCTTCCACCAATTGTCAAGCAAAAGGAGTCATAAACCAGTGCCGGTGTGTGATGGACGTTGCTCAGAAACCGGAGCAGTATTGTGTCATGTTCAGTGTAATGTAATGTAAATAATCTACAATTACAAAAACATATAAAAATACTCCCCGGGTTCGATGATTATTTGAAATCCGTCACCGTTGAGATGTTCCGTTGACAGCTGGTTTCAGTCACTGATTTTACGAAGATTTTGCGATAAAAAACACTGTCTAACTAATGTTTCATGTATATTTTAACTAGATTAAACTAAATAACACTAATTTAACTTGATTTTAACACTTTTTACTATTTTTTAAAAATTAATTCTACAGATCGTTTACTTTTGACAACCGGCTACCAGTGTGGCCAGCCTAAAAAAAAAAAAAGCCAAAAAGCCACAGAAAAAGTATTAAAAAGAACCTTAGTACCGAATTTCTTGATGATATAGGCTAGAATAAAATTTTCATAGCATCATCCGCTAAGGTGAAATAAGAAACTCGTAAAAGTCACATAATTTTAATCCACGAAAATTTTACTGCGACAAAGAGCTAAATAAGGATGCTTACTCCATTTTATGCATGAATAAACTTTAAGCGATTGTAATATCTTTAAAATGTAAAATTATTGTCCCGAAAAGTTTCGTAGCGGAAGAAAAAAATCACTAATATCCAACAAACAATTTAGGGTCACATGCATAAAATTTATCACGTTTTTTCCATTTATATTTGTTGCCAGGGCTTTTTTTAGCGTGGTATAGTCATCAAATGAGTCCTCCCATCCCAAGCAGGGCCGGAGGGTCTGTCAGACTTGTACTGACTAAAATCAACGGTGTCCTACATTAGCCCTTTATGTTCGGGGTCACGGTAAGGAAATAAGTCCCGCGACCTCGGCAGGATTTGACCCTGTGATAGTTAAAGTGTAGCTATGTTAATAAAGTATCTCAAACCAGTTCGAAATCCAAGAATCATGTAAGCTACAACTAGTAGCTTAATACCGCAGATAAAGCTAGAAGCCGATCACGTAATGACAAAGGTGAGTACGTTCAGTTACATAATCCATTTATCAGCCGGAGTCACGCGTCATGAGCTAGTGATTAGATGCGGCTTAATGATACGGCTCGAGGGACAGCGTGGTTAGTGGTTTATGTTATTGTTGATAGTGCAAGATGGTGTTATGAATATTGGAATGTTTGAGGCAGTTACCCAGGTATATTGGCAAATGCAAAAGTCTCAATGTGACAAAATATACCCGTAGGTAAGTCAAAGAAAATCTGCTCAGGTGGATATTCTTGATAACTCTGTACTGAGGCCTTACCACGAGCTATTAACGCGATCCAGTTTAGACTGTGGGAAAGAGATGGCATTAGACGACTTGTATAGCTCTGTCACTTTCTCACAACTTAAATTGGATCGCGTTAAGAGCTCGTGCTAAGGCCTCTGGACTGTAAATGTGGTGGCACTGCACAAAGATGAGGCACATGACATCGTGCCCTACATATCCTGAACTCCTGATAATAATTGTTTGCTTAACGAGCTGATGGACAATTCTGAGCACTTGTGGCCCAGTTCAGGGCCGACTCAACTTAGATTGTCATAGATACGCTAAGAGCAAGAAGATAACCTGGTATGTCGTGGTTGAATAAAGGTCTCTTGTCATCCAAAGAAAGCACGAGTATCGGGCATGCTTACTCAAAGAAGATAGACGTATTCCGGTTCTCGCAGGAATGTCGTAAAGAGGTATGTACTGCAATCCTTGTCCGCAAAGGGCAACTACGGAGAAACGTTGGCTTTTAGTCAGTCAAGTCTGTCAGTGCCTTTCGCTCCATCCAGAATTATTAAGACTCATTTGAAAAAACGTATTCAAACTTGACACGTTTGATCCTTGTCCAAAAGAGGTTTTGTTTAGTGAGTAAACAAAACCGACACGAGGATCTCTTATCAAGACATGATAATGACACGAAACCAGAAGTAGACATAATTTGTATGGATCTAAAAGTTCATGAAAATACCTTGACATTGAGCTATTTTGTATCTACTAACCACCTGAACCACCTGAATTCGTTCCGTTAAATTTAAAATCTACAAAAAGTTACTGATAACAAGGAAATACTTGTCATTATCACTGTAAGCAAAGTTGCGAAGTTCTGGCAAAAGCCCTAAGTTTAGTTAGCAATCTATATCTCAGAAATTCTAGTTGTGTTACTACTCTAAGAAAGTCTCATTTTAACCCACACTATGGACTCAAAATAATGTAAACAATGAGACCTGTAATTTTCCCACTTTTGGGATATAGACCCCATCTCTAATAAGAGACGCGTACAAATAGGGGTCACGGGCCCAGTGAGGTTGGAGATTTTTGGTTGCTTTTTACTTACCCAACACACGGACCCGGTACAACTACTTGAATCATGCACATATTTTTTCCGTGTGGGAATCGATCCACTGATAAGCAGCACAGCAATAAAAAGCTCAACTGGAATGCCAGATGTAACGTCAAAATGCTTGATTCTAGGAGATGCCCGTTTCTTCATAATATTTCCTTCAGCCGTTTTTGAGGTAATGTAATAAAGTTCATTAACTGGGTGGACCCAAAATGCTGTTACCACTAGATCTCTGCTCCCAATTCATCCCACGAAAGACAATGGAAAAGTGTGAATCGTAAATTAAAGTCATCATGAGTTCTGAATCATAGATAGGCCACATTAATTGCCACATTCAGAAAGGCAACCCGATAGGAATCGTGATAAATAGGCCTATTGCCTCCGATAAGTACATTTTAACTCAATTACGAACTCAATTAAACTGGACACAATGCTAACGCATTTCTACTATATTAGTAATAATAGCTCATCGTTCCCAATAATCATTGGTGCGTGGCGTGTGGCGTCGAACGGATTACAAGCGGTCAACGGATAATTTGAGGGGCAATATCCGCACTATTCCCGCCAGTGCGGATAATGCGGATACGGATAACCAGCGGACTTACTTGCTCCGATTATATGGTTGTGATTGACTGATGTGTTGTCGCTCAATAGGAATGTTGAGGGTTCGATCTTGTTTTGTTTTGAATGAATTAAGCTATTGTCAAACAGACAGGGCGTGGTGAACGCGAAGCAAGGCGTGTATATAATAATGACTTGTTGGAAGCCAGTCACATAGACTATCGGATCGCTTTCGCTTTTCTATGTGACTGGATTCAAACAATTCCAGACACAAATAAAAACGCTTCGGATCGCATTCTGTTTTACAATAGCTTTAAGGTTTCCGTGGTGGGAATTAGACATGATTGGATTAGTCAACGGGAAAGATAGCTTTTTAATGTACGAGTAAGTATAAAATATGTGTGTATATAAAGTTCCATAGAGATATAATAGTCACGGTGATATAATTGTCATGCCACCAACTTTATTGCTTCATTAAACGAAAATTAAAATATATTATGAATATTTTTGCATTATTATACTTGCATTATTAACATAGGGGTCACTGTTTACCCCAGATACCAGTATAAGGATTAAAATCATAAATTTAATATCATTTCAAGCACTAGGGTAATCTTCAACAATATACACCAAGAATAATATGATTATTTGAATGCTTGATCACTTCAAATCAATTTCTAACAGCCAAACTTCTTTGAATCTGCAAACTAAATTCTATGGATTGGAGAGAACTTGGCGATATCTCATGTCCTTCCTTACAAAGTTAGTGTGTCATGGCAGCCACAACCCAGTGACGCATTCTCCTTCGTAGGACATCTTGTAACTATGTTATTGGTATCGAATTCGAGTTTGTCCCCTACATTTTCATTGGATTACTCATTCATTCAAGCTTCTGACTGTTTCGATTGGGTTTGCTTCTGTTGAATTACAACCTTGAAGAGCTGAGTTGAAGACAAACAAAATAAGTTAATTAGGTAGGTACATAGTTACATGCCATCACAAAGTTGTTTATTATGTTAATTGTCAATGTAAAATACCGAACTCTTCATCTTATTAGAGATTTAAGGGCAGTTAGAGATATCCTATTGTTAGAGTGTTATACACAGGTTAAAAAAAGGACCAGAATCTAACAATTTGTATTTTCTAAATCCGTTCATGAATATAAGTTAGTTAACAATATAGAACCAACTGCATACCTAGGGTGTGCGGTGGCTATTGCATTTTAACAAACTTTTTCAATCAACAATCCCGCACAAATGATACAACTTTTTTCATCGAATATCGATATTGGTCCGTATCGAAACTTTGTGTACAGCTTATTGTTTTGCTAGTGCAACGGGCAAATTGAATTTCACCAATCCACAAGATTACGTTCCAAGTGCCTTTCTCCGGACAACAGGAATATACGACCAAATATCGAGTTTTAATAAAAATAAATTCTGTTTAAATGAAATCAGACCTTTTTATCGAGCCTTACAGTTTTAAGTGGGGTCTCTCTAAATTGGGTATCTTATTTGAGAAACTTTTGTATCTGTTTTCTTTGGTAGGTAATTTGAATTTCCGAATGGTGTTTGCCTAATAGACTAGGGTGGGTTTAAAAGAAGGATTTTATCTGTTTTTTTGAAAGCCCGTACTCTTGGATTTTATTTTGTTTAAACATCAAGATAATAGACCACAGGTTGCAAGCCCTTTCTAATCGTATGTATAAGGGAGGCTCTTGTTAAGGACGTCCAACTGCTGATATGATGATTATGCTACATGAACAACGTCTTCTCATTCATGACCGTATATAACACAGCACTGGGTCGCAAAGATCTTATATTAGATCAACCGGAAAAGTCCTTGAAAGATTGAAATGAGATCGGTCAAGATCTGAGAGCCGGAAAAAAAAATCAAACAAAAGATTTCTTCGAAGTTCAACAACATACACTCGAAATCAGCATCAATTTGTAATCGATGAAAGGAAATCCCAGACTTTGTACTACTTGAGGGTCACTTGGGAAGCTTTACTTACCTTACTTGAAACCTTTACAATGCCAAGTATCTGATTTTCTTCGTAAATTGTGTTCCCAATTGCCGTAAAATGTTAGTAAACTAATATTTAATTGGTCTTATCTGGCATACAATGGCTTGGGAAACTAGTTTCGTATAATTTCAATTTTATATCATAACAGATAAGCTAATGTGTATATCATGTAACGCCTGAACAGGAAATTTCGTTGATAAATTTAAACTAAAAGGTTTAATAAAGGTTTTGTGAAGCTTGTGGTAGAATGCCATGGGTGGCAGAATAGAGCCTGACTTGAAATAGTTTTCTTTACACGTTCGACATTTTAGGTTTTTCTTCCTTGAAACCCTTTCGTCTAAGTCAAAGTATTTAGTTTTAAATGGATTGCGTTGAAGTCACTATGGTGTTATTTAACCATTTGTTTCAAGAAACCTTTATTTCGAGATACCTTATCATGATTGTATAGACACCTAGTCTACAAAATGGAAATCTTTAATTTTTTTTAAACGTATGAAATTAATCAGTCTTTTTGAACAAGAATAGTTTATCATTATTCTTGTTTCAAAAAGACTTGCTTGCTTGAGTTACCTTTTGGCAAAACACATGCGTAGATAGGCTCGCCTATTTTCAACAAAGAAGAACGAAGTTAACAGGAATTGCCTTAATTTATAACTTAAACTACGGCTGCACCTAAACGACCTCAATTCTCAACATCAAACGGAAAAAAAACTTCCAAACGACAAAATAATGATGCTGGCCGGATTATTATTCGCTTCATGCAGTTGCAACTTCAAAATTTCTAGATAGTGCAAAGACACGTTCAGGAAAGGAAACGGGCATCGCAACCTCCCCTTATCTTAACCGCAGGCGAATACGGGCAACCGAGCATAACTGTGCGCATACTAAGCTCTGCGCTTATTTTGTTCATTTATGCATTTTCGTGTACGGGTTCCGTAGTTTCTTAACGGTTTTATTTATGGAATTTTGTATATGAAAGCACGTAGCGTTAAATTAAAACGGTTCCGAAATATTTTCTTTCATTTGCAAAGCGTGGATACAATTTTCTCGGAAAATGACATAAAGACGAGGCAAGCAGAGAACGCTACCCTAATTGGAAATTGGATCTAGGACCCAACTAGAACAAAGCTAAAGGGAGCAACATATTTTAAAATTAATTGGAATATTTTCATACCGAGATTGCCAATTTTAGCCTAAGATCTCATTTGACTTCAGGCTAAAATTGACTTTAATATCTTCTTTATAATTATTATTTCAATTGAAAAGTTTTACATCTATAACATGTAAAACTTTTTTATTTATTTGTTGTAAAACTTTGTTTGAAAGATCATTTTCTTGTTTTTACCCGACTGCGCGACGCAAAGGAGGGTAATGTGTTTATCAGTCTATGTATGTATGTATGTATGTATGTTTGTTTCTATGTGGCGTTCTAGAGACTAAATGCGTAGGCCGATTTTGATGATTTTTACGTCAATCGATTCGTCTTAATCTTGCGAGTGTCACTAAAGACATGACAGTAATCAAAATTCACCACAGCGACAACCGGACGCCATATTGTCAAAATGAAAAAAAAAAATGTTGATGAACTATGTCATGTGGGGTATCGTTGAATAGGTATTTTAAAATCATCTTTAGGTTATATCATTTTTCGGTTATATCCCTTTATCATTTTTCATTTTAAATAATAGTTTAGGATATACAGGGTGTTTGGTCCATCGTGTGCCAAATTGAAATGGTCGATAGAAGGGGTCATTTGCTATCCTTTCAGACCCCTTAATACCCCTCATGCCCTGTGGATTTTTTTAAATCGACTTTTTAGTGTTTTACTAAAAAAGACCCAAATTTTACATTCAAATGCAATTTTCTTTTTAAATATCGGTCGTAGACTCTGAACTTTAATTTTATTTAGATGTGTATTGTTTAAGAGTACTTATAAATACAATAATAGTGACATTAGCCACCTAGTCTTCTTTTAATTCACTCGCAAAGTTAAAACATAAATTAAAGCTGTACATGTTACAGATGTTTATATGGCTACAGAAAAAAAACTAGAAGCGACTGGGATCTTCCAACTCCCTAATTAATTCTCCAGTCTATCCCCTTCCTAATGATGTGCCACATGCCATAAAAATCTTTTAACAACTTTGCGAATTCACTAGAATTGTGAATCGAGTGCCCTAAAGCTGACATACAAAATTATGATTTTAAACATTTTTTTTGCTTGAAATGATACCTGATAAACCTATAAATCTTATCTATAAATAACACAGGTCTGCGAAAAAAAAATTTTTTTCAGCTGCATGAGATTTTTTTTCTGAATTATATGTTTTAAAGTGCGCTGATTTCAAAAGTGATGGCCTTTTTTTTCTATCACATAAGGATTTTTTGCAAATTCAAACACAAAAAATCGGTTAAAGCACTCCTTTATTCGAAATTTTCAAACAATATGTATTTTTTTTAAAGCATTCGAATCATTATTTTGTTACATATACTTATTTATGTTCTTTAAGGAACCTCTTCTTCTTTTCCTTGATACTTTGACGAGTAATTTTTCGATTTCCATCTTCAGTTTCTCGCCAACAGTAGTCAGCAAGCATAGTGACATCCCATCGCCCTTGGTACTTCTTTCGATATCACGGACATCCTGGCGAAATCGCTCCCCCTGCTCTTCACAGTAAGCTCCCAGGTTTTCAGTAAAATATTCTATGTGAGAGTGTAAAAAATGGACCTTTAAGCTCATCTTGCAGCCTTGAGCTTCGTACGCTGCTAGCATCCATTGCACGATGGTTTTATAGTTAGAATCTTTAGTATTTCCCAAAAACTTCACACTACGTCCTTGAACGATACCCAAACTTCTTTTTCCTTCTCATTCATAGTTTCCACAAATGAAGGGTTCCTTAAAAGTTTTCTTAAGTCGGGTGGTGCCGGTGAAAACTCTCTCTTTCAACTTTGCTTCTGACAGCTTCGGGAATTTTGTACATAAATATTTGAAACAGTCTCCATTCTTTTGCAGCGATTTTACAAATTGTTTCATCAACCCCAATTTGATATGGAGAGGGGGCAACAGAACCTTTTCTGGTGGTACCAAGGCAGTGTTTGTAACATTTTTCTCTCCAGGTTTTAAAGTTTCTCGGGATGGCCAATCACTTTTTTTATGAGCTGTTCTCTGGCTCTACTATCCCACTTGACTTGTCTCAACATGTTAAAACATTTCCAATCTCACCAACAGCTCAGGTTGTTTTTCTCCATTATCAAATAAAAATCA
The DNA here is from genome assembly GCA_036375495.1 of Agrotis segetum. Taxonomy (NCBI): domain Eukaryota; kingdom Metazoa; phylum Arthropoda; class Insecta; order Lepidoptera; family Noctuidae; genus Agrotis; species Agrotis segetum. The sequence goes on from JAQSVV010000386.1 coordinate 1,306,020, forward strand.
TATAGGTTTATTACCAATGAACATAGATACTGCAATATACATAAAAACTTGTGTGATATAATAATTTGAATATTTTTTCTGTTTTTGGGAGGTCAAAATCTGTAAGAAAATGTAAAAAAAACCTATGCAGTTTTTTGGTCGCAGACCTGTGTATAATCTGTCTCGTATCTCTACGTTTTAGTGGGATATACGTGTAAAAAAAAATTGCATTTATAACATTTACTTGATAATTGTTACAAATCCCGCTAAAATTAGTGACCGATGATGTGCCCGTGTTTAATGAACGTTTGCCCATGGTATTTTAAAATGCTGTCCTGCGCATTGGCGTTTGATTGTGAGGAAATATCATGTGGAACACATGTTCCACAATGCGTGGATTGGACGCGATGGCCCAATTCCATGGCCGCCACGTTCCCCAGATCTAACTTCGTTACATTTTATGTCTAGAGACGTCCCAAAGGGCTGGTATAGGTACGCAACGGACGGTCCAACTAGGGAGTTACTAGTCCAAAGCATGGAAGCGGCATTCAATACCACTAAGGAGGAAATACGGGGCATGCGGGCAAAGAGTAAAGGGCAACTCAATGCCCGACCATGGACCATGCCCGGGTCGACGGCGCGTTGTGTTCCACGCGCGCCTCAAAGAGCGTCAGCATAATGACGGGGCCCCCTCTCAGAGGGCCAAAGCCTGCCGTGGTCGCAGGATTATTTCCTTACCGTGACCCCGGAACAGAAAGGGCTAATGAAGGACACCGTGGATTTTAGTCAGTAGAAGTTTGACAGTCCCTCGCGCCCTGCCCGGGGTGGGAGGACTCATTTGATGATTTTACCACGCTAAAAAAAAAAGGAGGAAATACGACTTCGTACAACAATTCTGTCTAAATAGATATCAGGCCTGCATTCGCAACAGAGGCTAACAATTCGAGCAGGATTATGAAATAAACGTTAAAAATGATTTTTTTTTTTTCAATTAAATCCCACAAAAACATAGAGATACGAGGCAGATGTTACCTTATATGAATGAGATAAGACTTATAGGTTTGCCAGGTATCAAAAAAGAAGAAAATAATCAATTTTGAATATCAGCCTTGGGTGACTCGATTCACAATTCTAGTGAATTCGCAAAGTTGCTAAAAGATTTTTATGGCATGTGGCACATCATTAGCAAGGGGATAGACTGGAGAATTAATTGGGGAGTTGGAAGATCCCAGTCGCTTCTAGTTTTTTTTCTGTAGCCTTATGAACAGCTGTAACATGTACAGCTTTAATTTATGTTTTAACTTTGCGAGTGAATTAAAAGAAAACTAGGTGGCTAATGTCACTCATATTGTATTTAAAAGTACTATTAAACAATACACATCTAAATAAAATTAAAGTTCAGAGTCTACGACCGATATTTAAAAAGAAAATTGCATTTGAATGTAAAATTTGGGTCTTTTTTAGTAAAACACTAAAAAGTCGATTTAAAAAAAATCCACAGGGCATGAGGGGTGTTAAGGGGTCTGAAAGGATAGCAAATGACCCCTTCTATCGACCATTTCAATTTGGCACACGATGGACCAAACACCCTGTATAACGATTTAAAGTTGTTTAGCAAAACAATAATTCTCTGAATAGTAACTAAAAAGTATGAAATAAAAAAAAATATTTAACGAAAAACAAAAAACCCGACTGCGTTAAAAAAAACTAAATAGAAAGAAACAAGCCCAGTAGTTAAGAATTCACTCATTCACACTCACAGTCGGGGCCCGTTGGGAAGATTTGATTGGTATAATTTGAATGGGCCCCGACTGTGAGTGTGAATGAGTGAATTCTTAACTACTGGGCTTGTTTCTTTCTTTTTAGTTTTTTTTAACGCAGTCGGGTTTTTTGTTTTTCGTTAAATATTTTTTTGAAAAAGAATAAAGCTCTTTCACTTTAGCACTCATGTTTCATTAACGCCTATTACCATTCAGTGGATACAAATCTTGACCAAATAGCTCGCATTTCAAACAAAGTTCTTAGTTTTCGTAATGATTGAACGGATTTTAATTAAACGCAAAATAAGCAAAAACACTCAAGTCTTAAAAATCTTATAATGACTACAGACTTCTAACGAAAATCTATGATATAAAATCATAATTGCTCAAGATAGTAACAACGATGAGTATTTTCGCTATCACCTTGAGAGTTTCCTCAAGTATCACACCAACTAAATTAAATATCAATATCACGGCTGATGAGACCCCCTGCTTCCTGATGTAACTAAAATAATTACGTTTAAATACTCCATTTCAGTATTAAATTGAATGTTAATAATTGTAATGGATTTGTATTCTGTATTTTCACGATCTTGTGAATGTTGATTTCAGTGTAAATAATTATGGTGCTTTTTTTTTGGTGAATTAGTTTCTAACATCGTGAATTATTGTAGATGAATTCAGTAACTTTATGTTAGTTTTCATTAGGCTGCAGACCACACTATGTATCTTTTATGTAACATAATATGAAATAATTACTGTATCTGATTAAATTTATCTTCCCAGGTCATCTAATAAATCTTAAATCCCAAGAAATTAACGCTCATCTATTTAATTTAATCCACGCCCGATCTCATAAACAAGCGTCCAGCCAAGTGTTTGCACAAAACTGTACAAACATGACAATATTGCTATAGGGCCCATAAATAATAATACAATTAGGCAGAGCTTCAGTACCCGTGGGACATGATTTATCACCGACTGCGCATAATTTGTTACTACCCAAAGGTCACTTGATTATTTAGAAGAATAATGTAAATATAAATTATCGCCGTCTTGATATTACACATTTTACGGGGACACAGAAAAATGTGCTCATCTGATTAATTTTCGTACGAAATAATTACGAAAATTCTACAATTTTATCTTGCTCAAAAGTCAAGCTAATTATTTTGGTCCCATGTGCACCATAAAACAGATCTTTTATCACGATTATTCATTTTAAAATTAATTAATTTGAAGCTAACTTTTAACTTAAATAAGAAAACAGACTTTGTACCCACATGATTTACAACCAAGGTACTAATGTTAAACCTCGTACAAACCTACCTTCATTACAATAACTTGTCTGACCGTAATACATTGAAATTTTAATTAAAATAATTCGTAGACACTTCATTAATAGGTATTATTTCATTAGCATTGTTTCTTTCTTATTAGTCCCACAATCCAAATTATACGAGGGTAGGCGTTAAAGGGACGCGTATATCGCACCGTAAATTGCCTACAATAAAATCGTAACATGTCTTTGAAATTCTATGACTGGATGTGGCACATTTGTTTGCACCATAATCTCTAGTAGGCTCAAACAACTTCACAATACTATAGGTCCCCGCAGGTATCTGTGTCGTTATTCCATCCAAATGAGTGTAAATTGACACACTGTGCACTGTATTGAGTAAAGTAATTGATAATATATGAAAACTTACTAGCAATATGTACAGGAAAAATTAAAATAAATAAATAAAAGAGAAAGTTCATAGGGCGTCAAAAAATACGTCCACATCGCTGTCAAGATAATATACCTATATATGTAATAAATAATATATGTCACTTAAAATAGGTAATAAACTCACCAGTATGCGTAGTAAACTGATTCTGTGGTACCACAAAAACTTTTAAACGTCTGTTGAACACTTGTCTAAAAAAATGTCCGATTATGACGTTGAAATAAGGTCCGTTTTGCAGTCATATTTTTATGACAAGAGTGATCAACAGATGTTTAAGAATTTGTAGTTAGGCTGCTAGTTTTCTTCTCAAATTGATTGTTCATAGCAGTAAACACAATGAAAGCTTGTCATGTACCTAAAACAAAAAAGATAAAAATTAAACTTTGACCTTCAAAGCAGAAGCCACATCTAGTATTATCTAAACATTACAAAAACGAGATAGCTCCCGCTGAATAAGCAAAAGGGAAATAAGGCAGAAACGGTGGGGGTAGGGGCCAATGTAATTAATGCTTACGTTTAATTGTAGCCCAAATTGGAAGAGACGGACCCTTACAGATGTGAGACGAGTCACAATGAAAAATAAAGTGGCTCATATTATACTGCTGTGGCCGGATAATTAGCGGATCGATACGTTTTTAGTAATTTGTCAACGGAAATTCACCTTTACTAATTATTAATTGTTAAAGTGGTTTTTGATAAACTTAAACCGTCTTATGATAAAAAAGTTAAACATCTGTTAAATACTTGTCTAAAAAAACTATCAACTGCAAAACAACATTTAACTTTGATTATAAGGGTCGTTTTGTAGTTACACTTTTTTAGACATACGTTCGACAGATTCTCATCTTTTTATGGCAGGTTCGGAGGACAGAGTTAAAAAGTACCTGTAATAATTTGAATTAATATTAATAAGTATGTTGAACAATAAAATGTGAAATACTGGTTTCTACTTTTTAATGACCTATTTCTATTTCGTATCATGAATTAAAAAAATATCCATACGCCAAAATTGAAGTCTGTTATAATAGTGCAAACAATTAATTGTTCTTACGTAATGTTCTAGTAATAAATAAACCTTTTGTGTCAGGTAATTTCCATGAAACACGTCGCAATGCTTTTCGAAATCGAATACCTCTCAAAGTAAGAAAACCTGAAATGCACCAGTGACGTCAAATCGATTTATTACTGCAGGCAGAAGGAAAACAGCTTATTAATACTTAATATCGAGACTTTTCAAACAAATAAGTGCCAAACCAGGAAAGTTTGTTCAAACATTGATATCCTTAATCTTCTAACGCCGCGAAGTAGAAAATAATTCATAAATATATACCACGATTTAAATACAGAGTTTCTTCGAAATGTAGTCGAAAGAGAATACTAAGCAATGATGAGTAACTTTTACCTCGAATCTGAATATAAATGCTAATGCCGTCTGATCCATACTTTCAATCTCGTGGCTTCTTTCGAGAGATTATTATAATTTTGTCAGAATCCTTTGACTTAAGATGGGAGCTCATAGTTTGTATGTAAAAATGTTTTAATACAATTCTTATTTAAAACTTGTTGACTATTTTGTAATTTAATATTTTCAGTTGAATCTACTTTTAGATTTTTAACATTCTGAGTAATCAAGTTTTGTGTAACACTTTTCGACAACTGCAGTGAAGCAAACTGCAGTCAGAATAAAATAAGCGTAGCAACACGTAGCTACGAGTAAAATGCTACGCGGGCTGCTACGCTGTGGCTACGTCGTAGCTCGTACTATCAAAGTGTTCATTTCGGAACGTAAATTAAAAGTACCAACACAATCAGAGGGAACAGAAAGGAGAAGTTTCATATATTATCTGCTTCTAAAGCAATCATAAAGTCAACTCTTTATACAAAATCCATTCTTACTTAGTTTTAAAATCGAACCAAAGTATTCTCCCAGTTTAAAGAAAAGATAAAGGTATTTCGTACCAGGAATTCATACCTTGCAGTAGGTAGTCGGTCTCTAGTGTACCATATTGCACAGTGCTCGGACGTTTCCTATTTGTTACAGCTTATTATTTTCTATCTTTAGTTGCAGCCGCTGGAATTATTCCCATTTCTTGTAGAATTTGCTCTTGCTTTTACTAAAAGAGTGCCGTTGGTTTTGTTCGTATTGTCTTGGGAACATTTTTACCGGATGCAACGAGACAGAAATAGAGATATATTATGTACAATGCAGTATAAAAGTTGAGATAATTTACCGTACAATTATACGCTTGCCCTAATTTTATATGAGGCTTAACTTAAGTGGTACAGTTTGGGTGTGTACTTCTACTTAGAACATCTAGATAAAAAAGAAACTACGGTAATTATCGTAAAACAAAACAATCTATTTCAACTACAGTAAACAAAGATATGTTATCACTGCCAACATCCCAACGCCTCTCTTTGTTCCTCAATTGTTTTCTAATCGAACTTTCAAGTTGACAAATAGTCGTTTTTCACACGAGACAGAACGATAACGTTTTAAAGCGACGCTGAGTTGTACGTAACATGTGATCGAGTCGAACCGGATAAGAAAGAAAAAATAATAAATGAACCGAGTGTCACCTAAAAGAGATTTGAAAAAGGTCGTTACCCTGATAAAGTGTGTCCCTAAGTTTGCTTCGCGTTCTTTCATTTTGTGACAAATTGATGTATCCGGTGCGGATGTTAGGGAAAGATTTGCCGTATTTTGATGGACAAGTTATTCGTAACAAATGATGAATACGGTATACGAAAAAATGTTGCGCTCAGTTGTGCTCAGTTGTACATACGCGTGAGAACGATATTGAAAGACGTGCACGATAAAAGTGTCCCGATAATAAAACCTTTTAACAAAAGTAAATATATATTACAGAAAACAAAATCCTCAAATAATCACAGACAATTTAACAAGAGTATACAACAGACAGGTACTTACAACACTTGACTATATTACTTCCAATCAATTACGTCGTACAACTTGAAAAGTCAGTCGAATTACTTTGTAGAAGATATTGAAGCTACACATTTACTTGTATACTTTACTGTCTGAGTTATCTAACTTCTCCCAAACATATAGAATATAAAACATTGAACCTACCCTAACATTGACTTAACTTCGAAGGACGAATAACATTAGAAATGTAGAACTCGTTGCTGAGCCTTCTTATATTATTCGATTGTTAAAGAAAATCCCAAATGACCCTTTTCACATATTTGCTTTCAGCTTCTAGGAGAATTTCGTTCTATTGATGGAAAATAGTTTCTTTATAATATAATATTATACTGCTAGATTGTATTATATACTACTCCGCAATCAAATTGTCGCAAATGTGACTACTGACCGTAGGGTCCATTTTTTGAGGTGGTCTCTCGACCAAGGTAGAAGTTTGGCCCTTTAACAGCATACTTATGGAAAGTACCCGTCAGTTGGAAAACAGCTGCTTGAGGAACAGGACGCTCCACGCCGTCGTCTGGCGCTTTCTTGTTTTAGGCTGGAAAAGATATCAAAATCAGAAGAGTCTTCCTGCCCTAAGTAGAGTTGAAGAAAGTATCAGACTAGGCTGACTAATAACCTACCTAAGTTCTATCAATTACCGACCGTAGATCTTAGGATCTCCTGAATTAGATTTCAGATCATTGGGATGTTAGTCATTTCGACTTCTGAGTTTGTTTCAGCTGTGTCTTCTTGGATTAGTCGCATATTGACCTTGTAGTAGGTATTTGTAAAAACTGTAACTCGGAAATTATTTAGCGAGAACGTAATATCGAAGTATATAGGTATGATAATCCAGATAATATAAATACTACCTATATGCCAAAGTACACCTAAATCTGTTCAGTAATTTTGTGTGAAAGAGCACCTATCAAACATCCACACAAGCTTTCGCAACTAGAATATTAATTAGACTCATAGGCATTCACCGTTTCAACCATTACAACCTAGTAAGTACTGTACTGGGTAACACAATGTCCCTTGTAATTCCACAACTTTACCAGATTAATTTCAAATCGGTTACTAAATAGTTAAATACTAATAAACTTGCAGACACTTGTACCAAAACCATGTTCAATATTCTACGTAGACACAATAACCGAAGCATTAAGACAGGGCGCAAATTAAGCCACTGATGTGGTTTCGTAAATAATATTGTAACATAGTACATTACGTAGATATTACTGTGTGAATTGCGACTATATTAGTTCATAAAGTACATGAGAATCAACAATGTAATATGTCTACTTTGTCTAGTGTATAGAGACGTAAGGGCTTATACAGACAGGAGCCGTAATTTGACGTTTTGTCAATAAAACGATACGTCATGACGGATCCCAAGTAACACAAAAGTCTCAATAAGAGCTGAGTGTGTGCAGTCATCAAGATTTACACCTTTACATTACTTATGGAATCGTATTTCACGTAACAAACGACACGACACGGTTCGTGCTTTTTGACGGACACGGTTTTTATAAGACCTAACACGATTTAAGGCCTCTTCGTAATTTTTCACAATATGTGATGCGTATGAAACTTAGCCTTTGAAAAGTAATAACCCTCGTTGAAAAGATATTTCGTGAATTTTGTCAACAGTCCTCATGTGAATAAGCCCTTATGTGTCTATTTTGAAATTTAATTCACAGCTGTTACGTCCTGCTCACGACTTCATCCGAAGCGACTGATTTCGAGATACGCGTGCGACTTGTTTTCTTTAAATCAGTACCCTTATTTTGGGGTGGTAAACTTATCAAATGGGTCCTTTCACCATGCGTGGAACTGAAGAGATTCTTACTGGTTGACATGGTTGATGCGTGCGATACGCCATCTACCCAGAACTGAGCCTGTAGCCAAATGGCAAGCGTCAATCGTTAACGTTCAGCAGTCGCTAATACATTTTCAACTTTATATCTCATCACATAAAGTTGAAAATCTGGTAAAGACTGCTGAGCGATAGCGAACGAAACAAACGAAAAAGATCTGTAATCTTCGATAAATTTTTAACTTTATGCGATGCGGTATAAAGTTAAAAATGTATTAACGACTGCTGAACGTTAGCGATTGTCGTTTTCCGTTTGGCTATAGGGGCAGGTCCAGATCAGACGTCAAGCTACCCTTTACTCACCATCCACAATCCCACCAGGTTTTGTGAGCGTGTGGTCCGTGTTATTTTATCAACAACAAGAAAAACAAAAACACAGTTACCAGAAAGATTAGACAGCTGTTTAAGTCCCAAACAATAGAGGCGAGTTATGGAAAACCTCAATAACACTGTACACGACCATGACGTTTCCAAATAAATATTTTTTACTACGATAACATTATAAGAAATTAAAACACATGAATTGATCTTAAGCTTCGTCTCTCTTACCAGAATCCTTTAATACTTAATCACATCATACAAATAAATTATTCAGTTGTACAGTTACATATTTATGTAGACAGTACATAAGTAATTAAATACAGCCCGGAGACTGAAGACTATTAAAAGCAGGCGAGCGTCGTTTCGCGGGGCGTTTATTCCTTCGATGCTATAGAGAACTCTAATTAATTGTTCAGACGGCTTCATTTATTATATATATTTAATTGTAAATGCAATTACTTTAAGGACTAATGGCATTTTTACACGCAGAGGGTCCGAACACCAAATGCGTTTTTTTTTTCACTTTTTGTTTATGGGGGTATAATACTGAAAAACAAGCCTTACAAACAATTTCCTTTAAACTGTTTGAATAACTGTATTTAAGCTTGTTACTGCGTACTGTATTTAAGCCGTAATAATATCATAATCTGTCCAGCCTTTTGCCTACCACATTGGGGCAAGTTTAAGCTATACCTTTGTTTAAGATATGTTTTTGTTAAATTTTAATATAACTCAATAAAAGTAGCAGAGAGATAAAGAATATTAAAAAAATACTGAATCTGTTCAGTTCCCTTGATATTTTGGAAAAGGTTTTGAACTCCAATCGCGACAATTTCATCTTACAAGTAAGGTGTCGGTAAAATAACTTCAATCATGAAAGCTTTGACCTTTTACATAATTACAAATGAACGAAAATGAAAACATTACCTTACAGCCCCATTTTGTTACATAATTACACGAACAGCTTACTTTTCGTCGGAACCTTATAAAATATTTAAAAGTAATAAAGTGAAACATTGATTATACGAACGGTAGCAAAAGGACCAAATAACCATTAATATGACTTTATGAAATTGGAATTTTTGATCGTCCAAACGTGAGGTAGTCGCCAATGTAACGTCGTACCTACTTTTATTTTAAGAGAATGTTCGACATATTAAATTAAACCCCTGATGAAAGAAAGAATTTCTACCTACCGAGTGCCAGTCATTTTGATAAAAGGATAGCTATACAACCTAGATGTCGAATGAAACACAAAATGTCAAAAATCAATGTCGAATAGTTCACTTCAACCTTCAGAAGCCAATCAATATCTCACAACACTTTCAAGGAATAGACGATTGACAATCGAATTCCAGTCTTTGAAGCGAGATATGTGACAGATCGACAGACAGATTGGCATGACAGTTGAATATATAAACTAGAAATAAAAGAAAAGGGCTAGTACATATACGAGTACGCATTAAAATAACCCTGAGACGTTAGATTTTACTGAGAAATCCATTTTATATAAATGTCACATCTAGTTTCTAACACTTAGACGATAGAACTCATCCTTTGCAAAAAAAAACACAAACAAGGTACCATTTTACGTATTTTCATTTGCAAATTGTTCTAGTAAATTAATTTAATGGAATATTATTAACATTTTGTTGCCTTTAACATGATATTTTCATGTACTCCTATTACTATTAAGTTACATCAAAATCTGTTCTGTGTCATCCATCAACAATGTTTCATAACTGAATCCATCCTAATAAACGTCCGTCTGTATGTATGATTTTTGAAGTCCATCGATAACTACGATGTCGATATTTCCAACGCACTTGTTGATACCATTTGGAATTCAGTTCACATTTGAAGTGAAAAAGAGCGAAAATAAAGGTAAGTGCGTTTGTTCGACCCGACAAATTGAAAAACAAACACTATTCATAAAATATTATCAAAGGTACACATGAGAAGTAACGAGGCATTTGGGTTCCCTCTGAATTTGTCAATTTCATTCCACACGAGACGCTCAGTCGTAAGGAATGCTTAAGGAATAATGATGGCATCTGTTAAGGTAAATAGAATACGAACTGTATCCATCCGGGATTCACAGTACACCTCTTTCTATAAACCTCACACGGCACATTTGTGAATAAAGTACAGACTTAAATCAGATTTTCACAACTCACAATTCCGAACTCTATCGCCGTCTCTCTAAGTTTGATTTTCTTTGTTCAATCTTGGACAGTTACATACAAATTTTTACCAAACGTATGTGTTACTCTGAAGCTTTATTACAATTTAAGCGATGTAACAAATTGTAAAACGTGCTAACGCGAATTCTGTTCACGTCCGTACGTTGTTTGGTACCTTCTTTCATCCTTTTGAAAGTACTTTTCTGACGTGTTGCCCTCAAAGTTGGACTACCGAAACGATCTCGTCAGATCTCTGTTACGAATTTGTTTAACTTTTAAATTTGTTTAAAACAAATAGACCAAATTTGAGATCGATGAAACTGACTTTAGAAACTAACGCAACCTTCAATTTTCTCATCGTGTTCCAAAGAACTACCAAAAACTGAACTGAAAGTAATTTCTGACCATAATCTGAAACATAAACGTAAGCGGTTATACCAATAAACCGATAAAATCCCTTTTATCAAAAGTATGTTATCATAACAACAAAAAAGGTCATAGCTTGACCTCCTCCGAACCTTTGCCAAATTCCATCACATCGAAAGTGCCCCATAGGCATATTTTAATATTAAATTTTATAACGAAACCCGCTCAACCGTGGTACATTCAAGATGCAAATCCCCTTAGGAAAGTATTAGAAAAATATAAAGAGACTGATAAATCTCGCGTTGAGTCCCCAGAGTGTCCGACGTAGCGCGATATTTCACGGTATTTTAACAAATTTAACGAGCTTCCATATTTACTTCAAGGAACCTCCTTTAGGATACATTGCGTTTATTCATAACCCTTATTATTCCTTATCTCATGTGCCGACGTTGGATGTATGAAGGGGGATGACTACAATAATGTTATTATGATTTTACCAGAAGGTCATCGTACCTTTAAGTGCGAAAAGCTTTCAGACGTATAAATTACTTACCTGCATAATAAACCTCTGGATGAGATTCTAAAACACCGCTCGCGTAAAATAAAAGTAATTTGGAAAGAAAAACCTGACTTATTACGATACCTAATTAATTATAATCCTCACATTTTCCTAGTGTCGATTGATTCACGCCTATCCTGGGGAATAAAAATTAAAACACGATAGTACAGCTATGTATTTTCACATACAAATTGCAAGCGTAAAGGGTGGCGTGCGATAGACATATATTAGGTGAGAACAACTTTATAATGTTCCATGCAAAAGAAAACGTTCCAAAAGATTCTGAAAAACTCTAAAATTACAGTCCACTACCTAGAGAGAAGGCTTGTGTCCCAGCTGTGGGAACTTTTATGATTATGCTATGCTATGGTGGACTCTCACAACAAAATATAACAAACAACCCTCTGTTGTTATTGTATTATTGAAAAGTTCATCCAATATAAATTTATTATATCCAGTAGGTAGGTACAGTCACGAGCAATAACATGTAAACACTTAACAAAATTGAAACGCAATTTACTCGTGAAATACATGGTTTCCACTTTGAAATAAGACATATTTCATAATAGTATGGCTTCCAAAATAGAAGGCTAATGAAAAGGCAAAAGTTTTATCAATGTGGTAGCAGAAAATCGCTTTTGAATACTGCATAGTGTTTACATACTATTGCTCGTGACTGTACATATAATAAGTTATGTACAAAATACCAGCAAATACCAGACAGTGAACCTTTGCTGTGAACTTTATACTTTGCTTTGTGTGAAATTTATTTCAAAGTTCAGATAAAATGCATTTAATTTCACCTCTGGTGTAAATAACGTGAACTTTACTAATATTCTATTTTAACATTGTTTTCTTTCTATTCTTTACTCTGTGACATGTTTAACACATTTAAACACTTCTTTGTTTAAATTGTAATGCAAATTTTACCAGTTCTTAATAATAAACCAACCATGAAAATATTAACCATTTGACTGTGAAAATGTTCAACAAGTTTGAATTGTAACAAAAAATGAATCGTTCAGGATTCAACATGGTTTCATATAAATGTAAAGCGTTTACGAAACGAAAAAGATTCAAATGGGGACTATAATATAGTCTACTGGGTTCGAAATTACAGTTCGGTTGTTTATATTGAGATTTTTCGTTTGCAGATGCAGATTTTCACTTATTTAGAACTTTAATAAAATTTAAAATCGGTGTTAAATCTACATCTACATAACAGCAGAAATGGTCTCATTCTAGGAGAACTAGGTCAAGGCAATTGCCATCTAACTCAATTTCCTTCTTATTTTGTTGGTCAAAGAACCTTTCTGAAGCGTCGCTCGAAATCAACCTTTTAATACATTGACCTAGCCACTATCAGAGAGGTGAAGGTCACCTCCATCACTTTATCAACCCTGCTACACATAATTTCTTACCAGTCATTTTAAAAGCGGACAGTTTGACAAAGTCAAGGTCACTTAACCATCATACAATATCCATTAACGTTGTTATAGTGCCATCACAATAAAGTGCCAATACGAATATGTAAGGAGTGAAAAACGCTTTAGTTTTACAAATGATAAATAATATCAACAGAAATATAAATAATTAATAATATTCCACAACTATCACACAACGCCATCTAGTTCCAAGCTAAACAGAGCTTGTGTTATGGATACCAGACAACAGCAACTGATAAACATACTTATTTATTTCTTAATACATAAATATTATAGATAAATTACACCCATACACAGAACAAATTACAGAAACATTTGTCCTGGGTGGGAATCGAACCCACGACCTCCGGCACAGCAGTCAGGGTCACTAACCACTAGACCAACAGGCCTGTCAAACCTATACTAATAAGCTGAAGAGTTTGTTTGGTTAAACTCGCAAACCTCAGGAACTCTGTAACATCACGCTACGACCACTAAGAGCAGAGCAGCGGGCGTGAAACCACAGAAGAAAACAACAAGTCAAAAAATCCTACTTTCCTACTAATATTATAAATTCGAAAGTAACTCTGTCTGTGTGTCTCTTTTTCACGCTTAAACCACTAAACCGATTTGAATAAAATTTAGTACGAAAATTGAGAGCCGGGAATGGACATAGTATAGTTTTTATCCTGAAATTACCATAGGAACGATAAAAAAAACATTATGCGCGTACAAAGCCGCGGGCAGAAGCGCATAATAACAAAAATCCAATGCAACTATCATAGTATGAACTATCATAATATATCTAAATCAACTATTACTTTGAGTCTCTTCAGATGGTGTACAGTAATAAAACCTTTGTTACTGACCGGATCTCCTGTATCAACTCAAACATAGAGCCGCCATCGCCATAATATTTCCCAAAACAGCAAGTCATAAAGCAAAAACCGTTGGCCGGGCACTGTGGCAATTTATACGTGGATCACCTGAGGCATCGAGGTCATCAATCCAAAGCCCCGGGGGCTAGTTTTCCAGGAGATTCAGACTTACACCTCTTTCCCCCTCTATTGCGCAGCTGAGCGTAATGCGTCGGTGTTTATAGGTTGTTGTTTGTTTTGTTTTTCTTTTTTTTTTTAAAGTGCAGTAGGATTTAGTTTTAATCATTTATGAAACTTTATTACATATTCAACACGTTATCTGGAGGTTAATTCTGTAAGGCCCCTTGCGCGAACCCGAGTTATCTTTTAACTCAGAGTTAGTTGCTAACACAAGGTCAAATTGACAGACACACATTTTTCATACAATATTGTCAATTTAACCTCGTGTTGGCAACTAACTCTGAATTTAAAAGATAACTCGGGTTCGTGCAAGTGGGCCTTAAGTCCGTTAACAAAATTACGTGTCCCGCCTCCTCCTTCGCTAGCATAACTGCTTCGCAGAAGGAGCCGACTGTTACCGACTCCGTCTCGCCCCGCAGCATTGCCTTGACCAATGCCGTGCGTGACCGGACCCATACTCGAAATTTTGGAATGAACCCTACTCCCTATTAGTTTTAAAATCATGTGTTCTGACAACACATCGGGAGTGAAGAAAACTGTTTAAGCATGTTGTCACCATTTTTAGTTAATAATAACTAATCTTATGATAAACAGAGCTACAAGTACAATCTTATGATAAACGCTCGAAGCTTCGGCCGAAGCTACAGGTTTCGAGCTTAGATAGTAGGACCCCTGTTTCGATGATGATGTCGCTAGTGGACGTATAGAAATGAATGACGTTTTCAAATTGGCAGCTGTAGTTTTAATATTGCTGGCAGCAATAGCGATATTTACGACAGTGTAGTACATTATGCCTGTATATTATTATGTGGATATTTTGTTCTTCTATTAAATTTTCAGAAAAACCAAAAACCAAATGTGTGCGAAAAAGTTACCCCTTATTCGACGGAATTATTAGTTGTAAGTTTGCTACAAAATTAATTCCCCACGAAAAAAAGTATGTATAAACTAACCAAAGGTTTTTTTTTATTGTTGTAAATTCGCCTCATTTCTTTTTTCCGCGCGGATAGCTGAACAAATAAATAATACAATCAAGCACAAAACTACCGAAAACGAGGACGCAATGCAGCGGAATCTTAACAGAAAGTACTAGGAGAACATGATCAATACTTTTTTTGCATATTATTTTTGTGATGAACTTACAACAACTCATGGTAGCAATGATAATCTATTATTCGACACTTAAAATTTTCTTCTTAATTATTCCGAAATACGTAATAAAATATTCAAGCACAAAAAAAAAGTACGATCCATTAGGTTCCGCACAATATTAATAACATTGGTGGCTGACTGTATAATCTGAGTCTTAAAATAATGGCTATAGAGTTGAAATTATGCTTTAATTTAATTTTGTTCTGTCAGTGATGGTCTGTGAAAAAATAATGGTTATGTACACTGAGCATCATGTCAGTTGCAGGCGGTGACTTTTGGGAATAATATGCGGTGTGAAGTAATGGGGAATTTCGACCCATCATTTTTATTTTAAATTGCGGATTAATTCATAGACCACTGAAATGTTTCGCGTTTCAGTTGAAAATGTTTATGGGATTCAGCTGACTACTGCCAACTTTATGTAAACTGATTTCAATGTAAGTGATGTTAAGTTTTCCCCATTAAATTAAAATGTGGCTAGTAGGTTACCGAGATGGTATCGGCCCCGATTTAGGAGTTGTAGGGTGCGATGTTAACCAGGAATTGTGTAATTTATTTCATCACCTCTCTGCTCTCAAAACCATGAAGGAAAACATCGTAAGGAAATCGACACGTCTTGGAATCAAAAATTCTGAGTCATGTAACATAGCTACCAACTCGTCCTGTTATCCTGTACCCTTAGCACGAGTTTTCACTCTTTTACTTTACAGCGTCTTTCCAGTATTTACAGCGTTTCTTGTATGAAAAAAGAAACAGCGCTTCTGATGTGCGAAGAAGAAACTAATTTTTTCTTTGAAAATTGTCAATTTGAAATTGTCAAAGTTCCAGTTTCCTTTACGTCTCAAATACTGAAAAATTCGTGCTAAGGGTACTGAAGTTGACTTTTTTACAGATAAGAGGAATATTTTATTTCGACCTACGGTGAGAAAAGGGTGATACGTCCCGTCCAATCATGAACCATATGTGGGGGTCGACGGCGCGTCGTGTTCCACGCGTGCCTTAAAGAGCTTTCATCAATTTGGCGGGGCCAAAGCCTGCCAGGGTCGCGAGACTGTCTCATCTATTAACCGTGACCCTGAAACGTAAAAAGCTATTGAAGGATCCCCGTGGATTTTGGTCAGTACGAGTCTGACAGTCCCTCCCGTCCTGCCATGGTCGAGAGGACTCTTTTGATGATTTTACCACGTTATAAGAAAGGTTTTAAATAAATAATTGTGTAACGAATTTCTCCCAAATCAGGCCACAGAGTAACAAGAGTGTTAGAGTCTTCAATTTCACGTTTATGAGTAGGACAAAAGTTAGATGTAAACAATGCGACCTAGCAAGATTACAAAACATCTTATCACATTTTATCAATCCTCCTACCTTAGCATTGCACATTCCTTTCCTTTTATTCAAGAGCATTTTATTCTTTTAAAATAGCTACAAATCCTTAGGAAACTCGAGCACAAACAGAACAAAGCACATTGTGTACACGGCCAGTGTTTTATGTCCTACTTGACAACGAGACACAAATTGGGACCCACAGTCCCACAGTGAAACAGTATACTGTATATCAGACGTTTAGACATTGTCTTGTAGAAGTACAGTTTAGACAAATATAAGTTGTGTGCATTGCTGTTGCTGATATGCTATTGTGAAGTTTGCTTTGGTCTTCAAGGTGCCTTGTTTTCCTCCTTTATTTTATGAAAGCATACTTACTCGTTCATGAGTGTTGAATACACTAACTTTGAAGTAATCTGAGTTGTTTCTTTGAATTAGCATCGGACATATAATTAAAATGATTTTAAGCTGATAAGTAAAAGCGTCCGATGTACAGGCTCGGGAGTTCGCAGGTTCAAATCCTGCTCGCAGTAGTTTCTTTATTTCCACAAAATGATTTGGTACGGGCAGGTAATCGTTATACAAGGAAACATTTCAAGACAAAGAAGACTTAGTATCTGTAAATATGATAGGTATTAGGAAGTTCAAAGGCGTGCTTAGTAAATAATATTTTTTGAAAGTCATATAATTTAGGAGAACTTGTCAGTCACATCAATGTATTTTATCATTTAAGCTACTGTCAAACAGACAGGCGAAGACATAGACTATCGGATCGCTTCCGCTTTTCTATGTGACCGGATTCAAACAATTCCATACATTACAAATAAAAACGCTTCGGATCGCATTCGCTTCGCCTGTCTGTTTGACAATAGCTTGAAAGGTGATTTATCCGTCCCAACTTCGTAAATGTATATAATCATTATCAAAGCAGAATTAAACTAATAATCTTGACAAGTTCTGTGATGTTTAGAACTTACAATGGAATACCCTCTAAACAGGATCGTAAATAAGCATTAACCCAGCTTTTGGAGGCCCTAAGTCTTAATGCTGGGCCGCAAAATCATTTACCAGTATTATATATATCTCTTGAGAAAGTTCTAAATGAAGGCATGGATAATCTCAGGGATTTATGAAGAAATTAAATTTTAAACCAGCATTTAAGTTTCCTTTTTTTTTGAAATTTTCAATAGCTCAAAAAATATAATAATAATTGTTTTTTGGTTTCACATCGTTTTAGCAGAAACAGAGAGCAGTGGTGGCCCAGTGGTATCGGTCCCGACTTATGAGTTGTAGGTCGTGGCTTCGAACCCTGTCAGGCGCATTACTTTGTGTAATTTTATTTCATCACCACTGCTCTCAAAACGGTAAAGGAAAACATCGTGAGGTAACCGGCATGTCCTAGAACCAAAAATTCAAAGACATGTGACATCTACCAACCCAAACTGGGCCATCGTGGTGGATTATGGCCCACTGATAACCTATTTTTATGAAAGCCTGTATAATAGTAATTCGTTTCTACATTTTTCAGTACATAATAAAAAATATTGCAAAACTAAATGAAACAAACTGAACCGCTCATTTTTCATGATAACCCAAATACCAACCAGCTCTATAAATAAATAATTTATCGAATAAAAACATAGCGAGAGCAAAAATAAATCCATTCTCGGTGCTCAATAAACAATAGGTTTGGAATAAAGAGCCATCTTGGCTTAGCTCGATAAAACAATAAATGTTATCCCATAAAACACCGTTTACTGTCCAATAGTTGTCCACGGGACACTTCATACAATATTTATGCGGCATGAGATTCTCCTCCACGTTTCATTTTTAGGGTTCCGTATCAAAGTGTAAAATGGCACTCTACTACTACGACTCCCGCTGTCCGTCTGTCCGTCTATCACCAGGCAGTCATTAACCGTGACAGTTAGACAGTTGGAATTTTTACATTTATCATGTATTTCTGTTTCCATATTATCAAAAAAATGATTTTTTAAAGTCCGTCAGTGCGATTATTAAAATAACCTCCATCTTTTTGAAGTCGGTTAATTATATTCAATCCGTATTTTTTTCTTTTGGTACACAAACCAAAATTGACGAAGATGCTTTCAAAATTGGCAATACGTCACAATTTAGTTTAATCATTTCTATTGAATTGTGATGTCACCAGCCACCACACTCGAGTTTTGATACGTTATGGTCGTCTTTGTAAATATTCAATGATTTTACAAAAGAGATTCGTAATATTATTATATTGATACTAAAAATTTTGCCGTTTTCAATTCCGTCTCACACTTGGCCAGTTTTTTAAACTCGTATATAATTTATTATTTATTAGATTCTGCTGGACGAAGGTGGATGTGCACTCTAGTGGAGGTTTCAAATCATACGACGTTTTGACGGAATTTTTGATCAATCAGAGTGCATGTAAATACAGTGCGGTAAGGAGAGTTTTGAGTATGAATGTGCATGACGGGATAAAAAAAAATGAGATTCTTACCATAATTATTTGTTGTTTGTTTTGAGTTTCAGATATATTGGCGCTGTTGCAAGCACCACAATTAACGATGAACTAACTGACTTATTGCGAATGATTTAAAATGAGACTGCACACAATATTTTTTTTTCGACCGTTAAATTGACCTACAAATCAATTGGAAAAACTTAAAATAGGTCAGCTACTCAAATTGTTTTCTACCGTCCCGTTGTCATTTTCTGTCACCAACAGTAATCGGTCAATCGAGTAGCTAGCGTTTTTTATGAGGCTAATGTTTGCACTGCCTTGCTTTAAAAAATAAATACTAAGTACTGCTAGCAAATCACTGAATATGGGAAAACGATCTTAAAACTTAAACACTTACAAACTTAACTAAAAGAAAGTAAATAAACCAGTGAATAAAATATACAATATTCATAGCGATTTTCCAAAAAACTCAAAAGTTCTCGCAAGAAACTTGTCGTTTATCGTTTTCAAGAACCAACTTTGCATAAGCAGAGTTTAAATCAAACTTTATGACTTTAGGATTGCATTATACTGTGAGATGAGCGAAATTGGATTATAACATAAAAGAGGAATTTAGTATCTAGATAAATTCGGTTTTAGTTTTCTTTCTTTGGTTTATGGCGTGATTTTCTCTACGGAGAAAGATTTATGCGACTAATAAAATTAAATAGCCGTATTTTCTTAGTTGCGAAGTGTTTTAAGCAAAGCCAAAGTCTAAATTAAAGCTTTTTGAAATAGTTCTGAATATAGATCAAAAGCAAAAGTTGGAGATTAGCTTTCGACGCGGGAGTTGTTCTATTGCGCAAGTGTTTGCCCATAGTCAGTGTGCAATGTCTCTCTGTATGATGTGCCGTCTTCTAATCTCCGGTCTGCCGCTAAGAATGTTTACCCACCCACAGGAATCGAACTCAATACTTCATTTTCACTGAGAATAAATTCACAGGATTCCCTACTCGACATCAAACCTCGACTTAGAAAATCGAAAATCAATTATTTGGAAGCAATACGAAAAATTCATCTCCAAAACATTCATTTCTCGAGTTAGCCTCCGGGTAGCAATTTATTTGTTTCATCTCAAGAACCCTTTGTTGTTACAAAATTCAAGAGCAACGAATAAAGCAGTTACGATTTAACAAAATGGACCATAACCGCTTTCTGAAGAATTAGTGATGGCAATTAAATGCGCGCTCGAAACGATAAAAAGAATGTAAAAAGAAATTACTTCGAGAATGATTCTAGAAGTTTCCAGGCTGTTAGATATATCGCTCGTGTGTTTTGATGACGTGATGGTAACTGGTAGATGGATAATCATTTGACAGTTAATTTCAATAATTTTGGTCGAATTTTTTCTGTTTTTGTAAGCTTCAGTGATGCAAAAGGATTACGTAAATGCCATTAGTTATGTTTTGCATGTTAAAGAGCGATGTTATTTATTTCGTCTGTACAAATATTGCACTTTCTGAATTTCAAAGCTGCTTTAAATATTGCTAGAAATTCATCTAAGCAAATGCTGGCAAAGTAAAACTTAATATTTATTCCTCGAACTCATCTTCATCAAAACTATTAGGTATGCTAATAAATACCATTACTCCAGAACTAGGTCAGTTTATTTTAAAAAAGCTCTTTGAAATATTCGTTTCGAAAAAAAACGATAAGGTAACGAATGAATGTAGCGGAAAAACGAAGCTTGGAGTAAATAAAAATAATACGTCAACTCAACAAGTAGGCTTTTGTTCTGATGCAAGCTTTTGTAACACCACTTCCCCTCATCACAGGAGGTGGATAATGTAAAATCCGAAATCAACAGCGAGTCCAAAGCAAACTGTATTACGTGGATCGCCCCAGAATCCTATTTTCACAGGCCAGTTTATTTTTATTGTGCAAATTCCGTTGCCTTTCCCACCGTTTGTTTTACGCTTTTCCGTTTTTTAATATACGGCTGTACAGCTTTAATTGCTCCAAGTCTCCAGTTATCACTTTTTGGGTCTTTTTTTTTTTGTTATGCAATGTTACACAGTTTCAGCCTGTAAAGTTGTTCGTTTTTATACTGCATGATGATAACGTTTGCTGTTTTTATGCTAACTGATGATGGCTTATTTTTAATTTCTGTATCTTGTTTTGAATATCGAGTACAGATTTTTATCGAATTCTACGAGTTAGTGATTTGACCCATATCCACTATTGTTACAGTCTAAAGTGTACCTTAACTCTAAAGCAATTGAAATTTCAATGCGATGACTTCTGAAACAAACGATAGAATTTATAAAAAGACAATTTGTATGTAAAGGTCATTCCAAAATTACCCAATTCTTTGCGCAGTTACGTAACGGTGTTTTCCTTGTAATAACAGATTAAAAAAACATTTGATAAGATCTGCCTTTTGATTTGCGGGTTCCGTATGAACTTAACTATCGAATTCGATGCTTAAATTGAGTGACAATATACAATATAAAAACTTTTTCAAAAAAAATATAACCGCCTTCAAAAACAACCACAAAAAAGTGTAAAATAATCTACAAAATAAAGAAGTCGGTGCCTTTGTTTTTTCTTTTCATTGTCTTTTTAGCCACCGACTTCCGAAAGAAAAGTTATTTTGTAGATTATTTTACACTTTTTTGTGGTTGTTTTTGAAGGCGGTTATATTTTTTTTGAAAAAGTTTTTATTTTATTCTTTTTAGTTAAATATTCAACCCAAATTCTTGTTAAGAACATTATTCTCTTACGTGTGCACTAGAATTTTGTAATCCTTCGCACCAGTACTTACATCACTCATGTACACATTAAGCTAATAAAATTCCATATCTCAAAAATTACTGAACCGATTTTGATGAAACTTGCAGTATTCTCTTTGTTAAATGATACCAGATTACAACAAAAAAAGAATTACTTAAATCGGACTTGTATTCCGGAGATATAAATCAATCTATGCCTACTCCTTACTATTAAGGAGTTGTACCTTCCATCATCTGTCATCCACCTGAGATGATGATTATCAGATGCAGATACTTGAACAGC
Source organism: Agrotis segetum (assembly GCA_036375495.1). Lineage (NCBI taxonomy): Eukaryota > Metazoa > Arthropoda > Insecta > Lepidoptera > Noctuidae > Agrotis > Agrotis segetum. The sequence goes on from JAQSVV010000386.1 coordinate 1,328,204, forward strand.
TTTAGAAAATATATGAAAATCGTACTATGTGCCTATAAAATTTGAAGGTTGCCCTCAATTTCCCTAGGATCCCATCATCAGATCCTGACCTGGTGATCATAAACCAATTGGAAAGTATACCCTTTCAAACAAAAGAAAAAATTCCAAATCGGTCCAGGCGTCTTCGAGAAATCGGGGAACATACATAAAAAAAAAAAAAAAAAAAAGATTCCGACGAATTGAGAACCTCCTCCTTTTTTTGAAGTCGGTTAAAAATGAATTGAATGCTATGCAAAAAAATACTTTGAAGTAAGACACACCAAGTACAGGTAGATCAACTGAGTCAGATGAGGTATAGATCTGGCTTTCAATTATGTATTTATTATGTGTTTAGTTTGATTTTTCAAATTCTGTCTTAGTTGAAGAATTTTCCTTATATTATACGACACGTTTTGAGTATATATTCGTCTTCTTATTTGAAGAACGGTACCCTAAAAAACTCAGACAATTCCACGAAACGGTTATTGGATGCGAACCCTTTATATGAATGCAAATGTTATTGTTTTTGAACCGATACGGAGGCTCTAAGGTGCACTTTTGACTACCAAAATATCCTGGTTCTTTAGATAGAAAGTAGGTAGGTAATGATCAAGTAATGCTGGTCAAAAATTTTTCTAGATCTAATTTTTTGGCCAATAATTCGTACTAGTACTGTGAAAGTGGTTTCTAAGAAAGTTTGAACGTGGTTTCAAATTTGCCGCCCCCTTCAATGTCTTCTTAAATAATTTTTGTATTGGAATATTCCATTAATAAACGTTAAATATAGAGTCACCGACATAGCTCGTAAAGTTGGCAAGTTGACGAGGCAATGGGCAGGCCACATCGCTCGTAGAACCAACAACCGATGGGGAAGAAAAGTTCTCAAGTGGCGACCACGGACCGGAAGACGCAGTGTAGGCAGGCCTCCCACTAGGTGGAGCGACGACATCGTGAGAGTCACGTCTGAAGAGGCAACCGATGGATGCAAGTAGCGAATTCGTAACTAATACCTATGTATATTACTTGACCAACTTCGCTCAAAACGCATAAGTAACTAGTTGCCCCTTCAAACGTTGTTTTGCCATATAATATAAATTATTTCTAGTGCTACATTATAAAAAAAAAGTTTAAAAAAGTTTGCCTGGAATACAGAATCTAGTAGAGGCTATCTGTGCATCGTATACGGTTACGTTTGATTACAAGAGACATAACGTACGGTAGACGTCCTCACACCGTCTACCGTATCGAAATCAGAGATACCTATTCGATATAGTTGATCAAAGCCAGCTTGCAACTGAAGCCTCGCCACAGCACATAATATCCCACAAAGGAATCAAGATTTGTATGGCGTCCAAGCTAGTTTTGTTAGACTGTTTGACAGTCACACGATTTCTAGAATATTCCATATATTGATTAAAGGCCACAACTAGAAGGATATACTGTAGGCACTGCCGCATAGGTCCGTACTACACCTTCTTGAATAGTCCGTAGTAAAGGCATTGCAACATTATTCCTTGTAAAGACTTTGTGCATGTATGTGTGTGTGTTTGTCTGTGATGTATTTTCTGTTATACTATTTTGTATTGTTTGGCTAGCTGTTGCCCGTGACGTCGTTTGCGTGAATGCGTTGAAGAAATAAAGGTTCACTGCTTGTTCCCAGTAGGTAATAGCGTGATGACCCGACTTCTTCACAATATTCGTGACAATTTTTAAGAAAATCTATGCAGTACTTTTTGAGTTTATCCCAGACAGACATACAGGCTACATACAGACCAACAGACAAAATTTTTATAAACTATATTGTTGGCTTCGGTATCGAAGATCACACCTCACATATTCTTTAAAAAAATTATTGTACAGTTTTGACTTTCCTACCACTTTATTTATGACACTAGCAATGACTTGACTTATCCAAACAGAACTCGCTTTGACTTGACTTATCTGTACTTCCATAGTTACTAATGTTATAAAGCTAACATCTCAACCAAAGAAACTCTTAATTTCTTTGGTTGAAAGTATTAATTCAGGTACTATTGGTTGAAATTATTAATATTTTTTTGTTTTGGGTAGTATTTGTCGAGCAGCGGGTGAAACCGCGAGGAAAAATTAGTTCAAAATAAGCTAAAAAGGCAGTTTGCATAATTAAAGTACCGCCTTGAAATAGAATTCCCATATTCAGCAACGTCGTATGTATATGTATGTCGTAAAAGTATCGTCTTTCATTACTACAAGCGAAAGTTCTAACAAAGCAGTTTAATTATACGGTCATGGATATCACTGTCATCTATCTAGAAATAATGCTTTGTCTAACTCCAAAACGTTTACAAAGATCGTGCAAATGAATTAAACATAGTACCCATCGGGTCATTTAGTGACATATTACAATAATTTTAATTTATGCAACACAATTAATTATGAGTAGAATAAATTCATAACATGAATCAGACATTGTGGCTGTGGAATGTTATGTTGCTTTGTAATTTATAAACTGCAACATATCCGTTTCCGGCATTTGAATAATAGAAAATATGGTTAGTGTACCGCGATGACAATAAATCTGGTTTTAGGGTGTGAATTATTGAATATACAGGCATTGTTAATGAACATTTTGTATTATGAATAGCTAGTTTCATTTGATTCACCGCCAATAACTGTGTTTGCGTGATTTTAGCTCGTATGACTGGTATGAGTATGACTGTGTAAGAGGAGGATGGGAATAGAGAAGTAATAATCGAACGAAATAATTAAACAATATTGACAATCTAATGAATTTAACTGTGAAAAAAATCTGCGTAACTCCTATCCCTAACCTATTTTAAGACGCCTTTGCCCATAGGCCTTTTTACCCATAGGTATATTAACTCACCAGCATAGTACATATGGGTGCAATCACTATAAGAATTCCAGCTTAAGGTAGCTTAATCATTATCATCTACCAACCTTTTTTATGCAGATTTTGACTTTCTATTAAATCGAATACTTTAATGCCCATGTCACCTCCACAACTCAGATAGAACTTAATAATACAATACCCATTGTTTTTTTTGGTTCTCAAACTTTCGAGTCAGAGACTGTCTGTAACAACTGTAAAAGATTTACAAATGACAGCCGGAGTCATCAAGGACTTGATGTGTTTTCTGAGTCATTGAGGAAACTCGCCATGGATTAACCTAGGCAAGCGCTGATTTACTTTGAAAACTTATCTGTGCGACTGTTATCATAATAGCCACGAGCTCTTTGCCACCATGAATTATGGTAACATTCGTCCAATTGTTAAATTGTCCACATGTGATTACGTAAAAAAGTCAAAAGTTTTGTTATAAAGATCAAAAAACAAAATGTCCATATGTCAAAAAGTGAAAATGATTTTATTTATCTACAAATTCACATCATCTTATCTTTTAATTTTTCCACCTACAAACAAAAAGATTCTTTCTCAGTTACAAAAGTAACTCGCAGTCTTTAGTTTGAAATCCATCTTTGTTTCCTTACTTACCCGAAACTATCGAACAGAAGCGAAGTTAAACAAAGCGACATTCCTCGAACGAGCCTTCAAATTAGGAAACTAGCACCTCAACTATGCCTAGTTACACTTCTCAAATAGTTCTACTACGAGTAGTTTGTCAATACAAGTGGGACATTGTAATGACATTAACTCCAGCACCAAATCAAAGTCAATATCACCAGGTACGTATAAGAACTCAAACACACGTTCGTGCGATAACTTACAGGTTGTGTCGGACCCCATACACCAGTAACAATATTTACTTAGGCCCAACCCTAGTTAATTTATTCACAACGTTATACCAACATATTTATAGCATGTCTGCGGTCACCCCATTATTCTTTGTTATTTTTTGTGATCTGCAGACTTTAAAACGCCCGCTAGCGTTTTGAAAAACATTTTCAGAAAAACTGCTGAAGGGTGCATGTTACTGATATTATGGGACCTAATAAAAATAAATAAAATGTTTAATTGTGTTTACTCTATTAAAATCAGTTTTATGTCAGACTGTTATGAAAAAGAAATATAATTTTGTTTATTTAATAAGTTAATTTACATGTAGACTTATTTATAATTTAATGACAACATTTATATTATACAAAATATTATATGTAATTCAAGATCTCAGCTTTCAATATCCATCTAACTCCTTTCTCATTCTATAACTTCATTGTCTTCTTTTGGATGAGGAAAAATCAAACCACTTCTTCTGTGTAGAGTGAGAGAGACTGCCAAACTAAAACTTACCCTGTACGTGACTGTACCGCCAATTTCCTTATGCGTTCTAGGGCTGAGGTAATTTCTTAAATTAACTTCCATGTCACAAAAACTTTAAAAAAAATCTCATGTCAGCCTTACCTAGTAGGTACCTACGTATCTGGAACATCTTCAAATAAATAAAATTCGTACAGATAAATAAAGCATCGTCACGCCCGCCGCCACTGTAGAAAAACATCCCTTGTTTAAAACGATGCCTATTATTACCGTTGTATACTGTTACCATTTTTATCTCGTCTCCGAGACTGTATTCAGTGAGTAAACGTCAACGATAGGGTTACCATCCTTTCTAAATCTGTTTTCGAAGTCAAGATTTTATTTTATGTTATTTATGAATCTGGAGTAAAATACGAGTATTATCGGAACAGGCAGAATCATAGCATGTTGTAACGAGTACTTCTTCCCTTTTTTATGGTGTTAGAATAATAAAGATGAGTCCTCCCGAGTTTCTACCCTAATCACAGAATATACCCTAATACGAGTACAAGCAATCGTCATAAGTGATTCAAGAATATTTTAAAAAGTTCGGTCAGCACAGCGATAGTGTATTTGCACGATTCAAAAATACTACAGCACAGAACGAATACAGATAAAATTCCGCTGAAATTAGCAGACTCAGGATGTTAAGGAAAGTCTATGCAACCTCTAAACATAAGCCTACACCCCGGCTAAAAAGGTTGTGTTTATTCCTGTGTGTACATTAGGCGCATATTCAGAACACAGTGATTACAACACGCCTGCCAAATGTCATAAGCAACTATGGAAAGTTTCCTCAATTACAGTCTGTTCTTTGTACCGTATGGCGGTTAAGTCGGTTGAAGCCGAATGAAGCGTTATTTTGCTTGTGTTAGTGGAGAATGTCACAGTTTTACTTTTATAACTGCTAATTTGCATCATCGCACAGTTGGGCAAACGGCTCTACCTAGGACTAGCAGTTTTTTTTTTATCTATGCTAAAGTGTAGTCTGACAGTCCCTCCAACCCTGCTCTCGGTGGGAGGACTCATTTGATGATTTTACCACGATAAAAAAATGTTTTGTCCTGCTCATCCCGTCATCTTTTGCAAGGTTTGCTGCGATGGTGATACTTTTTTAACCAAATTCCTTTCAAAAGAAAACAAAACAAGTTAAATAAGCACAGCACATAGAATAAAACAACACCAAAACACCATCACTCACAAAATTACTAACCCTTCAATGCAACACAAAAATGCCTTTATATTCCAAGCTCCCAAAACTGAAGCAAAATGGTCACTCCAGTCACCGCTCTCATTGTTCGTGTAATACCGGACGGCCTCAGTTAACCGCACGGCAATTATACTGAACGTTTTCTGTCTTTCACATCTACTGTTGGAAACTTAATTTCCTTCGGCTTGTTCATTGTTTCATTGTGAACGATTTGGTGTAATTCTGTCTCTTTTGAAACTTTGTGGGCGAAGTTTTGAATTTTTTGGCATTGTTTCTGCGGCTATGCGATGTTATGTGAGTTATTGTGTCAGTAGATTGAAAAGACTAATGTTCCTTATGGATTGTATGTCAATTGCCTGTTAGGAGTGAGTATTGTTACTGCGTATTAAAATAAACGAATGCAAAGCTGGTTGATGATGCCTCAAGAGGTAACCGTGGTCCTAAAAAGCTAAGGCTAATTGAATACGAGCCTGAGAGTCCCTCCATAGCTCCATCCAGAGAGTGAGAGTATTCGTTTGATGTTTTCCACCCCAAAAAATGGTGAATCATCAGGGTCAAGGGCACCTATCTTTGTCGGTGATAACTTGAAAATTGACAGCATCTTCACTAAAACATAAATCTAAAAGTAAAAAGTTATCTAAAACGTAATATTAACAGAGACCGTATAAATAACAAATTGATTTTGTAAGCTACTTTCAAAGTTAATTTAAACAAGATTATACAGAATCGTTTTAAGTAAAATAATAAATAATATTGAATACTCCGAAGCGTGAATCTTCGAAGATAGAAAGCTATTTTAATTAATCGCAATTTTGCAGAAATCATAATTATTTGTTGTGAAAATTTGTATCTGAAGGAAATACTTTAAATCTTTTGTAACTTTAAACATCGAGAAAGTTGGGAAACTTAATAGGTATTTGTAACTTTGACTTTGAGCACTTAAACAGAAACCAGATGATTTACAAACCATTACAGACAAAACACAGATTTAAACCTATTACAATTTAGAGGTGTCCACAAACAGCAGAAATTCCCATAAAATTCTGCACCTAAAAGAAAAAAAGCCATGGCTTACATTTTTGGAAATCTGCGAAAACACCATGTAAATTCTGCGCATTCTATTAGCACAATTTGTTACAGCAACATAAATTTTGTTACAGGACTACCTAGGAATGGGAAAAAAATACATGCGTGTTTATTTTTTGTCTGTGAATATTTGGTTTTAATGGCGAAAAGCACACTGGAAATGGCAACATTGCTTTACGTGATTTGGTCCTGTAGATGGGATAGAAGTATTATTGTTTTACATTTTGATTCAGGTGAATTTTATTTCTTTTCAGAATATTGTATTGTACGTGCATATATCCATTTTCTCAAACCACAACATTTTGGAAATAAATATTTTAACTTTTATAAAAAAAAAAAAAAGGTTTTTTACAATTTAGAAAATATTTTATTTCTAAAAACTTGTTAAATAAAAGGTTCAATAAAATTAGGTTCCTACCCATAATCCTAACACGAACAAGTCGAATAGAAAAAACTCGAAAACACCGAAAACCATTTAGAATTCACCACCCATACCGATGAAAAGAATTTAAGGCTGGTTCTAGCAAAATCCACTCAAATATTATTGACTGTATGTACACGTACAACCCTAAGCTAACATAACACATTTTTTAGAAAAACCGAACAAAGTCTGACCGTTGAATGCGGTATTCATAGGCCCTCGGATTTAAGTTGAAAAAATATATCGACGCTTGAAAGGCAAAAATTACCAAGCGACATGTAGCCAACTTTACAGGAGAGCATTTTAAAGTTTTTATTTTTGGAAAAAAAATCGTATAAAATCATCTATTAGTCATAACTACGTAATTCCAACGAATTTTAAATACATTTTACAGGCTTAATAATCTGGCATTTAAAGATTATGGATTTTCTCATTAGTTTATGAAATAGTGTCGGTTGGTAATAATTTTGTACAAAATCACAAACAGGCAAAAGTTACTTACCGACATCAAAATTTAATGATAAAACAACTAAAATTAACTAAACCCGATTATTTTATCATTGTGTTTGAAGCAAGATGACGTATCCTGGATTGGCGCATGTTTGACTTACAGGTAAAATGATCTATATAGAAAACAAATATATTTTTCTAACAGCCAATTTAACCATGTTACAAATTAAATGAGGTTAGTGTAGGTTTGTTTTTAATAAGTAGCAATCGGGTCTTTAGGTTTTAACACACAAAATTAAAACGTTTGGCTGTTAAAAGCTTTTCGTCACCATCATCACAATTTTCAATGTTTCACTGAATTTGACACGTGTCAACTATCGCACTGTATTTAGGTACACGTCTCAACTACATGAGTTGAAAAAAAAAACATTAGTGCTCTGACCAAGAGGCCTTCGTTTTATAGCTTATACCACGATTCTTCCAGATGTTCTGGAGGCGTGTCATAGCATCTTTAGCCATGCCTATCCGCCGATTTTTTCTGGGACGCAGCTACCGTCATATTGATACTAGATCCCAGATAAACGAAACTGTCCACAGTATCGAATGCCTGTGGATGTTACAGGGCGCCCGAAAGCTTTCCTGCACGATCTATCACCATAAGCTTGGTCTTCTGCCTAATTATTGCAAGCCCTAATTTGCCACTTTCCACCTCCAATCTGTGTAGTATCTCCTTCATGTCGCCAAATGTTGTAGCAAGGAGAACGGTGTCGTCAGCGTACCTCAAATTGGAAATGCGCTTTCCACAACAGCAAACCCCTTTTCCCAGCCCTCAAGAGTCTTCCGGATGATATACTCCCCATACACATTGAAAAGCAGAGGTGAGAGGATGCATCCCTGCCTAACGCCTTTCTTGATGTGGAACACATTTGAACAGTCGGTGTCTATTTTGACGAAAGAGCGATCCTGTTGATGTAGAGGCATCGGACTAGGTCAATAAGATGTTGAGGCGTACCCATGTCGAAAACCTCCCATAGCTTGTCCCACTCCACACAATCAAAGGCTTTGGTGTAATCAATGAAACACAACAATACAGGGCTGTTAAATTCCCGACTCTTCTCAATAATTTGACGAACGTTCAGGATTTGTTCCCGCGCGCCTTTGCCTTTAACAAAACCTGCTTGTTCTTCTGGAATTTGTGGCTCGAGAAAGTGTCTAAGCCTGTTGTTTATTATGTACAGGAGTATCTTGCTGACATGTGGAATAAGTGCTAAGGTCCTGTAGTTGCTGCAGTCTTTGGTAGAGCCTTTTTTATAAAGTGGAACAAAAACGGATTCTGTCCACTCTTCAGGCCATCTCCTGGTCTTCCAGATAGAATTGCAGATGCTTAGAATCTGATTCACACCTTTGGAATCTAGGTTTTTGAGTAACTCGGCGGGAATTCCATCTTTACCTGGAGATTTTCTATCCTTGAGACATCCAAGGGCATGTTCGACTTCCGACCGCAGAATTTCGGGTTCTTGCAGTGTAAAGTCTGTCTGCGTACTGCTTGTGATAGGTTGACCCGTGTCATAAAGTATTGAGCAGTACTGTTTCCAGCGTTCCAGAACCTGATTTTTTTCACTGAGGATGTTACCTGGTTCATCTGCGATTGTGCAGGTTTTCGTTTTACGAGATTTAGTCAGCTCCTTGACCTTGCGGTAAAGATCTCTGGTCTGATGTTTCGCAGAATTCTGTTCGAGCTCAGCACAGACCTTGTTGATGTGTTGGTCATAGTCTTTGCGGCAGTTTTTCTGGACCTCAGTACTGAGTTGGTCGTATTAGTATTAACAGAGACCGTATAAATAACAAATTGATTTTGTAAGCTACTTTCAAAGTTAATTTAAACAAGATTATACAGAATCGTTTTAAGTAAAATAATAAATAATATTGAATACTCCGAAGCGTGAATCTTCGAAGATAGAAAGCTATTTTAATTAATCGCAATTTTGCAGAAATCTCAATTATTTGTTGTGAAAATTTGTATCTTGCTGAAGGAAATACTTTAAATCTTTTGTAACTTTAAACATCGAGAAAGTTGGGAAACTTAATAGGTATTTGTAACATTGACTTTGAGCACTTAAACAGAAACCAGATGATTTACTTATTGGTTATTTTTGTCTTTCTTTCCACGTCTTTTACTCAGAACGAAAAGTTATACAAGATTTGAATAAAAAAATACGTGAAAAGTCAGTATCTTAAAGGAACTCCAGATATTTCAGACTTCATGTGGTTCTTTTATCGTGGTAATTCATCAAGTGAGTCCCCACCCAGGGCAAAGCGGGAGGGACTGTCAGACTCATACTGACTAAAATCCATGGTGTCCTTCTATAGCCCTTTATATTCCGTGCTCACGGAAATTTGTACATGGACCAGACTTCCTACAGCTTTCTGGAAATAAGGACTATAAGGATAAAACAAAAATAATTGTAAAATATTTCTACAAACCATTACAGACAACACAGATTTTAACCTATTACAATTTAGAGATGTCCACAAACAGCAGAAATTCCCATAAAATGTTTCACCTAAAAGAGAAAAATCCATGGCTTGCATTTTTGGAAATCTGCGAAAACACCATGTAAATTCTGCGCATTCTATTAGCACAATTTGTTACAGCAACATAAATTTTGTTACAGGACTACCTAGGAATGGGAAAAAAATACATGCGTGTTTATTTTTTGTCTGTGGATATTTGGTTTTAATGGCGAAAAGCACACTGGAAATGGCAACATTGCTTTACGTGATTTGGTCCCGTAGATGGGAAAGGAGTATTATTGTTTTACGTTTTGATTCAGGTGAATTTTATTTCTTTTCAGAATATTGGATTGTAAGTGCATAAACCGTTTCCTCAAACCACACCTTTTTGGAAATAAATATTTTAACTTTTATAAAAAATTATAAAAGCTTTTTTACAATTTACAAAATACTTATTTCTAAAAACTTGTTAAATAAAAGGTACAATACAATTAGGTCCCTACCCATAATCCTAACATGAACAAGTTGAATAGAAAAAACCCGAAAACACCGAAAACCATTTAGAATTCACCACCCATACCGATGAAAAGAATTTAAGGCTGGTTCTAGCAAAATCCACTCAAATATTATTGACTGTATGTACACGTACAACCCTAAGCTAACTTAACACATTTTTTAGAAAAACCGAACAAAGTCTGACCGTTGAAAACGGTATTCATAGGCCCTCGGATTTAAGTTGAAAAAATATATCGTTGCAATATCCGTTTATGTACCTACTTACTTGAAAATGATCCCACGAGAAGATAAAATTGCGATAAAAACCACCCTTTTTGTTAATTCAAGTTACAAATTATCTGCGTACTAAACATACAAATACATCGGAAAACAACTCTATGAGGGTTCAAAAAAAACCACGAAACACTTCGAGAAAAGGTAGGTAGTGCCCTTGCGCTTCGCTTGGCTCGTCTTGGCGGGGACACTACCGTGCTGCCAGATCCGTTCAGTAGTTTTTGAGTGGAAGAGTAACAAATATCCGTACTTTCACGTTTATAATAATATTAGTAAGATACTAGTAGGATTTGTGAACAAACTTCCTCAATGTTGCTTTGTCCATACGTTTACTGCAAAATTCGCGGGAATGTCCGTTTGCAGGGCGAATGTGCGGAATACCTGCATTTATTCCACGTATGTTTTTCCTTTGTACGGTGGTAAATTAGCGATGTGAACAATGTTTACGTTCAGACGACGGCTGGAACATTTGGTGCAGTTGGTAACGTCTGCACGCTTTGTAAGTGAAATTGTACTGGAGAATGTAAATAATGCCGTATTTTGTGGTTCTGGTTCAAGTGGCACTTGAAAATGATATTACTATATGGTAATATGTAAACGTATATCATTTTGGGTTAAGTAACCTTTATCCACGGGTAAAGGTTTATCCATTACTATGCAAAAACATTTAAGGTTCTTGTTTTTTTGCGTAACGGATAAGTTTTTTTTAGTTCTTCTTAAACCAAGAATCAGCTACAAGTTCCTCTGTTACAAGGTACAATAAAGTATTCCGATCCTGTTCTGCTAACAACACCTCACTAACATTGTTACATTAATTGTACTCTCACAAAACGATCCAACGCTCATGAACTTAATCCCAGAACGATCCACTGCATTTCGCAGACAAAAGGCATCAATTTCGAACAAAACAATTCCAATATTAGTAGTTCAATGCCGAAGCCGCGAAACGGTACTATCGAGTACACAATCCATCGTACAAGTTGCGATTGATTGAACAAACTACTGACTCCTGCTGTGAACTGTTCGCCTTAAGACGTTCTAACCCGAGAAGTGTTTGCTCTACTTATCCGAATATCCGTTTGGAATCAAACTGCGACTGCGAATTTCTACTGCTCTTCAACCTTTGATGGTAAACTTGCAGAGTTTAGTAATTGCAATTACTTTTCGTAGCTACAAGAGCTTGCATTGGTTTTACCGCTAAAAATAAATATATTTTCAATGTTCTTGGAAATTAAAACAATCTAAAGGGATTTAATGTAACCTTAGATACAAGGTTAAAAAAAAATTGAAAACACTTATATACTCACACTTCGGTTAGCACTAGTATTTAAACCGAGGAACGGAGGCTGTCATAAAAAAGCCCATTTTCACTGATAGGTATTCAAAACACAACATAGGTATTATATTTTAAAAAGGGTTCTACCCGACTTCTTGAAAGATAATAAAAACTTTACAGAACCGTAATAAACGAAGCCCACGTAATTGTTGCACGGTCACCTACGTAAGAGTCCATAAAATTCTTTCTTTTCCCGCTTCTGCGTTGGCAAACCAGGCGACATCATAAATATGTATAGTAGGAATCAAGCATGCGTCGCGTATAAAACGCCGCCGAAAATGCGATCTTGTGGGAGAGAAGGTGCTTTACAGGGACTTAGTGTGATACTGGAAGTTGTATAAGTACCTCTAAAACTAACGTCTGTAAGATGAGGACATTCGCTAACGTTTCCTGCCGCTCTGGTACTTACATGGCGTGGTAGCTAGGATTTGATGGTTGCGTCTTATGCGAAAAACTGAAGGAACTGAACTGCGAAAATATTAATACATTCTGTTTTAATTTTCAGAAGTTTACCACGGAAAACTTCGATTTAAATTGACTGAAAACATTAGTAGCAGTCCTGTATCAGCTTATTGGAAATGTTCATCATGTTGCAAACAAGTTAAGTGGTCAAACTTGATGGTACGGTGGATCGAATGACTAAAAGTTTAGCTAAAACGAGTACCACACTAATACTGCACTGCTCGTCGCGGGTACGATTCTCGCAAGGAACATATTTAAATGACCCACAATAAAATTGGTTGTATCTGATTGGGACCTATACAAAATTAAATATATGTAAACCACGACACACACATTTTTGGCATTGCAAGTTGCATAATTATTGTAAACTGCCCTAAAACCACCTCCCACTTCACATTCCATTCCTCCATCTCTACGTCCTCGTCACATAACTTCACAGTAAATCCCACCAGCACATCTAGCTGCCCTACATCCCTCGCAAGTGACTCACACACGGTTTATTTGCCCCTATTTGCATAGAAACGTTTTTTGTGGGCGTCCTTGTTTGTACAGAGGATAGGTGGAAAAAGCTTTCGTGAGACTAGAACTTGAAAGTACGACGCCTCAGACAGATTTGTTTGTATTGAATGTAGTGTGTTTATTTTTTATTTTATTTCGCTTTACTGCAACCTCAGTAGTTGATATTCATTTTCGTTTGCTGTTGCCGCCGCGGTTTCCTTTGAAGTTTGGCGACACTGCATAATTTTGCTAGTTTGTCTCATTTTGCTTAGTGAATGAAGTAGGTTTTCTCGTTTTATTTGAGTTTTGTTTTTATTACTTCTATAAGACATACAATAAAATTTATTTTAAAACAAAAAGAATGTGACAATAATAGAAATAATGATAATAACTTTGTTATTTAGTAAACCTAAATGCAATCCATTACATTGCCTGAAATAACTTTAGTATTGTTAAACCTGGCTTATTTTGGTGTATCCATAGAACTAGGATATCGTTTCATTGAACCATTATTTAGTCTTGTCTGTATTCAACGTTTAGTTTTCCAAATACTCTAACAATCTGATCTTTGTAGAACACTTGGAAGAACATGCACTAACCAATTAATTCGCAGCTCGTTGAACCGTTGCGGGGAATCGTTTCTACCTGGATTTGTTGAAAGGGATTGTGAATTCTATGAAATCTCCTTAAAAGGAAAACGGAGCTTTGTCGGCTCGGATACTGTTGCTAGTAATAATAAACAAATATTTAGCCTTGTTGGTTTATTGGTGACTGGCGCTATTGACTGGTCCTGGTTTTGATTCCTCAAGTCAAACAATGTATTATTAAATTATTCCATCAATTTTATTTTTGTAGCAGCCAAAACCTTCATATGACACTTTCGAAAGCCTCATTTATTCCGCAACGTAACGCAACTCGTGTGCGAGTTCTGGTAACGTCTAACTGAGGTATTATTGCCTGAAAACCACCCCGTTTCTCTTTGATCTTTGCGGTCCAGGGCTATGGTAATCTGTTGAGACAGTCTCGTGACCTTAGCAGGTATCTGGCCCTATAGGGGACCCCGTTAATTCCCTGATAGCTCTTTGAGATGCGTGTGAAAGACAACGCGCCGTCGACTTGGGTCTAGTTTTCGATCAAACGGCGACCTGCAGCACAACCCATTCATAGGCCTTTGGAAATAAATAGATGTTGACTGTGAATCCATGTGAAGACTGGGCGGGACATTAATCAGTAAATAATTACTTCTTTAATTCAATAATGAAGTATAATACCGTGTTATAAGTATGAGGCTAACTTTTTATATTTCCTTTTCTAGTATACGCTTCAGAATAAAATATCTCAACAAAATAAAAGGTTGGTCGGTAAAAATAAAAAGATTAACCAAATGGTTAAGTCTCAAGTATTTTTATTTAGGCAAAATTGTTTAATTCGACACGGGGCGCAAAGGCCAGACCAGAACCTTCTTTATCCCCGGCATTTGTAGAGTAATCCCTTGAAAATTAATTACCAACTGGCAACCGTTGTAAGGTGCGTTCCTGAATTACTCAACCTTTACTAAGCTTAAGGAGATATTAACCTGAGGTTATTGGAAACGGAAGCATTTTCCTTTTCTTTTTTTTTTTGCTTCCTCTTTTTAGCAGACATTTATTATGGCTACTTAGACAAGAGAGTTACTTGGTTATATTTTAAAAGTACTTACATACCAAATCTCAATTTGGACCGTTGGTGTAATATTACTTTCGTTTAATAATATTTTCGAGAGATTCATTTATTGAAGCACTTTTTATAGGGATGAGCGAATTTAGATACATAATTAGTTGCGTAATTACTAAGAGATTAACGCTTATACAGATAAGAACATTCTACTATGACTAAGAAGACCACTTGAAAAAGCTAATTAACTCAAACTTTCTTTCACATTGTTTATTAAGTTTTATTAAATAAACAACTAAAATAAATATTAAACATAATTTATTAATGTTGTATCTTTAACAAGTACAAGATTGTGGCAAGTCTTGAGGCCATAAACCTCGATAAACTCGTGAACTATGAAGCTTGTACTGAAACTTTTTAATAATTCAGCTGATTTGATGTAATTTTACTCCGCAGCCGCATGCTAGTGTAGTCTTCTTACTACGTTGATACTCTCGTTGATGACGAACAGCTTAGAAACTTCATTTTTGTAAGAAAGATAATTATGTAAAACAAAAACAGACAAAAACAGGTCCAGTTGAAAACCTGCGTCGAGCACCAGTTGCTCGACATTATGCTGAACTGGGGTGGGGGGGTGCCAAATAAACGTTTTTTCTTTCTTTATTTATGCTGTCTTTCTCATCACTTTTTAGCACCAAACAACATTTACCATAAATGTTGATATTGAAAATAGCAATAACAGCCAGTAATAAATGGAGTTTTTTTTTCAGGCCTAAGATGGAGCAACCTCAACTAAAGAAGGAACTGAAACTCCTGCGCACCGACGCGATGGAACACATGTTTAAATTTTCATTATTTTTTGGTTATTATTTCATACGATGAATTTACTTTACACGGACAATACGTTCAATCCCAATGAAAACTCGATATAATGAAAATAGCAGAGATACATATTATGACCATCGTTCTTTATTGCGTTTTTCCACTTAACGAAATTTCTAATCATTTTGATTTGATTATAGCGATACTATTATTACAGACAACTTCAAAACAAATACACTGTACTTAACGAGAAACCCGCCTGTATCTTCGTCCCTACGGAACGCGATGTCTGGCGAGCCTCTTAGAGGCTTCCGCCGCTGAAAGGGTGTGTGGTCATGCGAGCAGCCCTAAACTTACCTTGAGAACCAATTTGTTAAATTATTTAACAGACCCCTCGAGGATGAGCGGAGGTCTGAGGCTTCTTGTGTTATCTCGATATAATATGGAGTACACGAACATTTCAATTAGGAGATCGACCACCTTGAGGCGGTGATGATGTAGCAATTATTTGTTTATGAAGATTTGTAATGTTAAAGCAGATTTAAATATAACTATTGGGGTTCGATTATGGTTTTGCATTTCCCTTTTGTGTATTTAACTGATGAATGCAAGAGGCGATTGGTTGTTTAAAGAGGAAGTTTTTGTTCAGCAGTGGACGTCTTCCGTCTGAGGATGATGATGACGATGATTTAGAAGTGTAGGCTACAAATAGGATCAAACGAAAACTGTCTTATTGAAGCAAAAACGTTTACATCTCTCTCATTCTTCTTGGACACTATTATGCACTTTTTATTAATGTTAAAAATTAATAACAACCAGCCAGTATTAATACCACTCCAGCTTCAAAAAATTCCGACTGCATGAATTAAAATAAACATCTGTTCTACTCGTTTTCAGGAAGAACACTTTTATCTCCACCTGCAGCAGTGAGGACAAAAAGAAAAACATTCTGTAAAAAAAGTTAATTAATTACGTATGCAAATTGACGAAAAAGTCGTCTCGGGCTGAGTGGCGAGCGAGACGAGATAATGAGATTGTGCAGACTGGAGTTTCGATGGAAAATGTAGAATCTGTGATGATTTTGATTAGTAGATGCACAGGAAGCGACCGAGACATTGGGTACGGTTAGCTGATACAAAATCTGGACAGAAAATGCTGAACAGTCAGCTATCTCTTTATGTCTCTCTCGTCTGAACTCAGCATGGTTTCGGCTCAGCATAGCTGACTGTTCAGCATTTTCTATTCAGATTTTGTATCGGCTAACCATACCCATTGACTTTTTAAATGAATGTAAAACCGTTGTAGGTAACAACGTGAACGTTTTTGGTATATGTTCATATTTCTCCGCCCCTCTCAAAGGGTATGCCTGTGTCCCAGTAGTGGGAACATTATAGGCTGATTATGATGATGATGATGATTACCTAAAAACATGACATGTTATTTTAACATTAAACTAGTATTTCCACAAACGTATAAATGTTTTATCTATTCGTTTTTCCTAGAACCGAAAATTAAAACAAATACCAACTGCTTGTTACCTACGCAGTTGATATTATAGTTGATAAAGCAATATCCACACTGTTCGTTTTTTTAGTAGCCAAATATTATATTAAACATGAACTGCGTATTGTTTATATTTATACTACGTAAAGTTGGTAAAGTTATACGAGTATTTAAACTGTTCGTTTTTTCAAGAACCGAATATTAAATCAAATACCAACTGCGTTTTACAACGTATTGGATATTCCGTGAAGTAAAATAAAATAGGAATGTTTTTTCGATTCAATCCGCAAACTTTACTCACCCACTTCAACTAACGGAATGTGGGAATCGGAAAATGGATTCGCTTTTCTAGTGATGACGCACATACTCGTAGAGACGTACCTATGAACTTAATATTGAAGTTTTTAACTAAGTTTAGAAGCTTTAAAGATTTAAAGTTTAGTCCCGACTCCATTGTTTGACCTGGAATTTGGTTGCTAAAAGTTTAAGTAACAAATTTCTATAGCCGGGAAATGTTTAAATACCTACTTCCATTTTAAATTATTTACCAAACGATACAACTGTTTTTTTTTCCGACACTCTTCGTTCAGTGGCTGAATGATCAACTCTTGCGCTGAACAAATATTTATCAGATCCACAAGTACTTGCTCTGATCCATCCACGATACGGGCAAAAAATCCTAGTATGGGGCGAAGTGTCTAAAGTGTGTGGAGTGTATTTGTGAATAGTTACAGTACAGTTTGCCAGATTTCAGTCTCGTTTAATAGAAAGCGGTGTACCTAATGTAGACTTTGTGCTGTTCAAACAAATTGATTTTAGAAGAAGTTTGGACAAGTTACACAATTTCGTGATTTTTGTCCCGGGTAGGTTTAATTGTATGCGTATTTTGAATTCTGCAATTTTGTGATGTGGTTCACCGTCACGTTATTGGTTGGCTCTTCGAGGACAAAAGATAGCTGTGCATACCAGATGTACGAACGTAAAAAAGTCAATAAAAATAAGTATCTTAGGGTGTTCTATAATACTGTTAACCTACCCTTATATTGCGATGGTGGACGCCCACGGCGACAGACGTCACAAGACGATCTCCGGCCACCGTAGGCGCGGGCATGCGGGCGGTGAGTAAGGGCGCTTTTAGTGTCACGCGGATTTGCTCACGCACGCGGGATTGGACCGCATGCGTAGCATCCGCAAAGAACAATTTCATATAGGTATCTATTGTAAAGCGTGATAAACGCACGCGGGACGCGGGGCGCTGTGCGGGGCGTCACCCCGGTGCGGGGTATCCGCATGCGTAAGCGCTGCCTACAACTTCAGTGCCCATTTTAGAGTCGAGCGGGGCGCACGCGCCGTATTGTACTACCGAAATGAAAATCGATACAGAACGAGTAATCATTGAAGTTCATCTGCGGCCCGTTTTGTGGGATAAACGCAATGAATTATACAAAAACAGGGACGCGAGGGAGGCTGCATGGAGAGATATTTTGAAGGAATTGGCACCTAACTACGAAAATTTGAGCGACGAGGAAAGAAAAGAGGCGGGTATGTGTTTGGTTCATTATTTTATTTATACAAGCATCAACTTTATTAATACAAGCATAATTATTTAATTCACAAATAACATCGAAAACCTAAAACCTTTTGAGTTTAGTTAATTAATTATATATCGGTGTTGCCAGGAGACTTTTCCTTCATTGATAAAGTAATCTGCAAATATATCTCTGATATTACTTGCCGACGTATTACTACTTTCGTCTGCTGCCTGGGTAGTGGTACGTAAAACCATTTGTGACAAATGTATGTGACCTTGTAGAATCCCGTTTCCTTATGAAATTGTGACGTACACATCACCGTCTTGACTATTAATTGTGCTTCTAACTTGAAATTCATGGATCTGTGAAATATTCTAAATTTATTTGATAATTCCAAAAGTGCATTAAATGTACCTTCTAGCTCTGGACAGACGGAATTAAATGAGGCTTCTTGTTTTGTCGTAAATTATCACGAGCATAAGGCCGCATCACATTGATGATAAACCAAATGCCTCGATATCACGAAGCAACTTTGCTCTTACACTAGATGGTAAGCTACTTTAATAGGCAACTCTTGCGGGTCAGGGATTAACGTGTTACTTTCCAGTTTCGTGTACAATTTTTCTAAAGATGGTTGAATCGGCGTTGCTTCCACTGGTACCGTTTAAATAGGAAAATTATAATCAGCAGTCACACATTGCGAGGAGCACTACGAATAATATTTCTAGTGATGACTGTGCCGAATCACTCTTATATGTTTTCCACAATAGCACCCAAGCAATTAGGAAAATTTGTATATGTGAGAAATCCCTCTGCGATTTCTTTCCATTCCCATTAAGCTGTGGAACTACATTCATGCACTTTTTATTAATGTTAATATTATGTAACAACCAGCCTTGTATTAATACCACTCCAGCTTCAAAAATTCCGACTGCATGAATTAAAATAAACACCTAGGAATACTCGTAGATCAGTGAATGTATTACACTTTTATCTCCACCTAGCTGTGAGGACAACAAAGAACAATATCTCTAATAATAAATAATATATTAATTAATGCTGAAATTGACATAAAAGCGTCTCGGGCTCGATGGCGACTTCAGACGAGATAATGAATTGTGCAGACTGAAAGTTTCGATGGAAAGCTAGCGTAGAATTTGTGATTCGATTTTGATACAGTTATAGCTACGTTAGATTTCTATGATTTGCCGAACATTTTATCAGTAGGGGGGTATTTATGCAATGATCTTCACATGAAAATGTTCGAAAGTCAGCTATCTACTCATGTCTGCTAAAAGTCGCCCAAACTTTTAGCATGGTTTCAGCTCAGCATAGCTAACTGTTCAGCATTTTTATCCAGATTCTCTGTATTTTAACCCCTATGGTAAAATTTCCGGCAAATGAAAGGAATAATAAATATATATAAGGTAATAAATGAAAATATCGTTTATTTCAGGCAATTTTTACATTACAGATGGTAATGTAAACAGAGGCCCATAGATATAACATTACAGACTAACATACATATTATTTTATATACCTAAAAACATGTTTAATTATTTCACACGTAATGTCGCCAAACGTGTGCACGGTGTCAGCGGGCAGCCGCCCTCGGAACTTCCGAAAACGACACCCTGCGGCCAGAATCCTCCTGCTGAAGGTTGACTTATGCAAATTGCAAATTTTTGTTAAAGCAAATATCCACTTACAGCGTAGTGGCTTCCGGAAGAGCCATATCTGGGATTAAGAAGAAGAAGAAATATTGTTTATATTTTGACTTTCAAGACAGTACAACGGAAACTGCTGTAACGGAAGAGTCACTCTGTAAGAAATGTCTGAACAAAGTAATTTAGAAACACCTTTGAGTCCACGCAACCAGGTACTTCACGTCAAGAAAGTTTCAACTAACATCACAACGTAATTTGAAACACGTAATGAGTCCACGCAATAATACTTCACGTCAATAAAGTTCTCACCCAAATCAAAACAAAAACAAGTAAAATCTAAAAAGCAAGCACCATCTGAATTTGAGGCACAGTTATTAGAATGCTTAAAGTCTAATCAACCATTTTAGGATTTGGCTTTATTCAGTCTCTAGCCTTCAAACAGATTCAATAGATACAAAAACTAATGTTCAGAAAATAAGTGTTAATTTTAGTTAAATTTGAAAGTCATAATCAACCTGCATTACTACAGATTTTGCAACTTCTACTTTATTGAGCTTGTAAAACAGATATTTATTTGTGAAATCCAAGATTCTCATCTGACTCCAAGCGTTTGATTCCTGACTAGACCGACGTTCCTCTGAAACGATGTGGTTGGAAGTTTCAGAGCCTTGGTCACGGAGCTCTAATTCACTCTCTTCTTCGTCTTTTCCTAGTAGTTCGTCGAGTACTGGACTTTGTGATAACTGTCCACGACTCATTTTATAAATTAAACAAAATTCCAAGCTTAATTCGATAATATTGAAGAAGATTGCGACGAACGCGTAGAAGCATTATGTCGCGATGAGCGTCGCGCGTAACCTTTTCGACGACGGGCGCGTGTAGTCTTTTCGACGACTGCGCCGAGGTTAAAACAATTGCGATCTGTGGAGTGGTGAGAGCACTCCGAGTGACAGAATATTCTTTATTTTACTCCCAATGACATAGCGACAGGCTACTAGGAATGAGAAATTCATGTGATGAGTAATAATAATAATATGAACGAAAATGTATTAAGCGCGGTCGATTCGACTACGCGCGCCCGCTTGAAGGTTAAACTACGTAAAGTTGGTAAAGTTATATTTAAACTGTTCGTTTTTCAAGAACCGAATATTAAATCAAATACCAATTGCGTATGACGTTTTACAACGTATTGGATATTCCGTGAAGTAAAATAAAATAGGAATGTTTTTTCGATTCAATCCGCAAACTTTACTCACCCACTTCAACTAACGGAATGTGGGAATCGGAAAATGGATTCGCTTTTCTAGTGATGACGCACATACTCGTAGAGACGTATGAACTTAATATAGAAGTTTTTAACCAAGTTTATAAGCTTTAAAGATTAAAGTTTATTGCCGACTCCATTGTTTGACCTGGAATTTGGTGGCTAAAGGTATAGATAACAACTAAAGCCGAGCCGTTAAATATTTCCATTATACGTTATTTACCAAACGATGTACCTAGCTGTTTTTTTTTTTTGCTGACACTCTACGTTCAGTTGCTGAATGATCAACTCTTGCGCTGAACAAATATTTATCAGACCCACAAGGACTTGCTCTGACCCATCCACGACACGGGTAAAAAATCCTAGTATGGGGCAAAGTGTCTACAGTGTGTGGAGTGTATTTGTGAATAGATACAGTTTGCCAGATATCTTTCAGTCTCGTTCAATAGAAAACGAGCCGGAATTATTGAGACTTTCTGCTGTTCAAACAAATTGATTTTAGAAGAAGTATGACAACATTTTTAGTACCTTTTCCGGTATAAGCCCCAGGTTACGCAATTTCATGACTTTTGAACTAGACACTTAAGTTTCTTATCAGTTATTGCCTTTTGAACTCATTGAATCCTTTCAAGTAAAAGGTTAAACTAGATGTATGAACAAGAACTAAGCGAAAGAAGTATGTATGGATCGTACCTGGTGGTGTTCTGTTGTTTTAACCTACGATTATTGGAAAATCAAAACTCATTTATTAAAAATAGACAGACAAAGTCATTTTGAAGGAGAGTATTTTTTACGGTAGCTTTCATCAATTGGTTATCCAAGTGACAAACGTAGGTGCTTCTAGGAGTACCCATATCTTTTTTTGTGGTAAAATCATCCAACGAGTCCTCTAAACTTGACTTGTACTCAAAAAATCCACGGTTTTTTCTCAATAGCCCTTTATGTTCCAGGGTCACGGTGACTTGATGATACAGTCCCCCGAGGTGTACGTAAACCTTGGCAAAGTTTTGGCCATAACTTAGTCCACAACACATTATTTATTTATTTACTTTCAGCAATCTGAAAATTATAGTTTCCACAAGCTTGTAGCGTTTCCCGAATAGCCCACAATGATGGAGGCGCGGACGTTTCACACGGCAATTATTTTTTATTCCATCGTATTTTGGCATGTAACCAACCGTAGCATGGTATGAAGATGTTTTGTTGGATATGGAATAAATAGAGCGTGCTGAAAATTGGAAGTTTATGGTTTATATTACATTGTGGTTTATTTTTCCAGGATATTATAGACAAAAAGATTAGTGTTATTATTTATTAGTCAACTTCAAAACGCTAACACAATATACTGACAACCTAAAGATCGTACTTCATTCAGTAAACGCGTTAGCGGAATCATCGATATATCATGCTTTTTACAGTAACTTATGCATTTTCAAACGTCTTTTATAATGCGGACAGCGAAGGAGTGGAACTCTCTGTCTGCGTCTGTGTTTCTGAACGTATACAACCCTAATCTCTTCAAAGTTAGAGTGAACAGGCTTCTTCTGGGTAAACTCGTTCCATCGTCGACCTTGTCTTAGTCATTACCTAGACTAAGGTCAAGAGCAAACCCATGTCACATAAAAAAAAAATTACAGCAAGTTTACTACTGAAGAATGGTAGCCTGCACTATCTCTCTACTGAGGAAAGGCCTCTCCTCATGATGTCCAGTTTCAACGGTTCAGGGCAAAGTAAAACCACTAAACGTTAGTTCTGTCCAACAAGATATATATTTTAATATCCAAAAATTTAAATATATTTAACAAGTTGTATGCTATTATAAAATCCACGTGGTTAACATCGTCCGTCCACATGTAATATTTTAAATCGTTCTTAAAAAATGTCGCAAGCAATACGCCGCTTTATATCCCTTTCATTTTGGTAGTAGTCGGCAGTTTTAGGGTTCCGTCAGAAAAAAGACCTTCTTTTAGACACAGGGTATTTTAAAAATAAACTTGTTTTGAGCGATTTATTCGTTAAAAAAAAATATTAATTACTGTTAAAATGATAAAAAATAGACTTTAAGAAACATTGAGAAGACACACTGCCTGTTATGAAGTGCATTATCAAAAATTTGGTCATCTTTGGGGGCCTATCATGACCAACCGTTTTTGTGACGAAAAAAAAAGTTTCTGGCTCATACACTAGAGGTGCCTTTTTATTTTTCCCACGTTTTTATACACTCATTTTTCTTGTTTGTTTGTTTTTCCATACAATAAACGCAGTAAATACCACATGATACGCTATAAATAAAATCACAACCGTAAACTCTTATTTAATTTCCGAACCACCGAAGCAGCGCACAGCGAACCCAATCCGCCATAGACTTGAATGTACAATCACTGACTTGCACAACTGCCAACCAGCAACAGAAAAAAGGGCTCTACGGAATCCGAACTGTACTAAAACTTGCACTTTTTTCATGTACACACAAGTTCTGTGGCACGCTCGGAGACCACGCTCGTTACACGTCATTAAACGATACTTTACGGCAGACGGCCCTCGAGACTGAACCCCCACTGCCGTCTATATGCCTCTCTGAATACCGTACTAGATGTGCCACCGAACTAAGGATTAGGGGACGCTGAATAAATGGTCAGTTAGCTTTTGAAGGACGGTTTTTGGTAATGTGCTTGGAAGGATAATATGGGTTTAAATTGTGGAATGGAGATTTTTAGATGTTTTGTGTGAGACTGGGGTTTATAATGAACGTGGAGATTTGATGTGTAATCTTTCTAGGTACAAGGCTATAATTTAATGTTTCAAGTACGAAATTTGTATTACCCTGCATTGGAAAAGTAGATTCTAATGATAAAAGAAGGGTTATTGGCATTAAGAAGACATATTTTTCTAACTTATTCTTTAACTTCGATTATAGAGATGAAGACAACACACGATCCTGTTTCCTAAAGTTGTCGATCATCGCTGCCAAAGACTAGAAATATTTTCCCGTCCCATAATTTAAAAAAGTGCCTACTCAGTGTAAACACTTCCAGCCACTTTCCATCTGCGTACCGTGTAACGTGATTTTCGTCAGACTAACCAAACGCATGGCACATTTAATAAAATTATGCTGGTACTTAATTTCAACGAATGGAGTGTCGCCGCGTATTAATTAAGCCCAACTTAAAATATTGAGCGTACGAGCCATGAAGAATTTATTTAAAATAATTTCATATATTTTTTGTGATTTTCCGGAGGCGTTAGATGTAACGAGTGTTTCGAATATGCAGCTCGGAATTTTCTAAATGAGTTTTTCTGTGTTTGTTTTGTTTCGTCTCGCCTGCTTTCGAGGACCGTTTGGAAAAATTTCGTTGAAGAAAATTAAGGAAAAGTTTTAGGTTCGGGCTCACAGAGGAGGCCTGACTTCCAGACAGTAAGGATTTCTAAACAATTTTCATATTATTAATTATTTTAAAAGCATTAACGCATGAAGACGCTGGATGCAGGTCGCTTCCAACCGGTATCTGTGGAGATCCAAAGGGGAGGCCTATGTTCAGCAGTGGACGTCTTATGGCTGAGATGATGATGATGATGATGAGTAACGCATGCGATACGCATCGTAAAGATGATTTTTGAGGAAAGAATAATTTCAGATTGCAAGTGTATTCGAAACCGCGTCTTCTGGAAAGGTACTCCAGACGCCAACTAACTTGCAGGTGTGGGTTGCAATGGCCTAGTTGGTTAAGGTGTCTGGAGTACCTATCCAGAAGACGCGGGTTCGAATCCCACTTGCAATCTGAAATTCTTCTTTCCTCAAAAATCATTTTTAATTTTCATATTATAGTCTGTTGTTATTGTCTGTATTATGTGTACTCTAAAACTATGTACAACAAAAGCAGTAATTGCGTGACACAAGCGTCATATACGTTGATATGGATACAACATAGATATCTCTCTCGAGAGAGAGCTCACAGTCGGTTGACAGCCCTGTAGATTGGGCGTGTAATCGAAACACCAATGATGGATGACTGTTTATAAACTTACATGCCGACATGGTGCATGGTTAGATGTCAGAACAATGATGGGGTAGGAAAATATAGCTCCCATGAGAGAACTGGAAAATATATCGATGCGTAAATTTTCTACTAACATTCTCTAGAGTTAAAATTAAATACATAATTAATTTTTAAGATATTTTTTATAAAAACCTTTCAGAATATATTTGCGTCGTTCTGTAACTCAAATTAAACTTAAATAAAGTAAAGCAACTCAAACATAAATACATCACGGAAACTTCTGCGACCATCTTGCAAATTCGCTAACGCTCTATATTGTGCAGTCCGGAATTACTTATTTCGGCTAATTTTGTGCCTTGCATTCAAATGAGTTACTGCGCAGCATATCAATGCAGATAATCCAGCAGGAAACTTTATTGAGTCAATATACATAGTTATGCCTTATACAGGTTTGTATTAAAGCCAACAAGAGAGACAATAATTGAATATACATGCAGATGCTGTTATTTAGAGCAATTTTTGGACTAAATTGCAAATTATGCTTCCCTCCGAGAAGCTAAAGTATTAAATTTAGCTTAGCTTCAGTTGTACTAAAAAGTTTTATAGGAATAAAAGTTTCCATACCATTTCGCAATGCGCAAAATCCGAGGATCATTTAAATGAGACTAGTTTTATGTTTCATCTGCAATCTAATATTTAAAATTGTTTTACTAGTGAATTTTGTAACTGAGTCTGAACACGTCAAAAAATATTAAATACAATGAATAAAAAAGCTATAAGGACGAAACTGCCATTTATTGTAACGTCATGAATGCATTTCTTACACCTCACGCTCTTAAATAAGGTAACGTTTGAAAATAACAGTTCGCACGAAGTAATTTAAAAAAAAAATATTTTGATTTATGACTTTGTCATTGCAGTTTATTTATTCATTACGTTGTCGCAAAGTACAATACTCTCACGTGCATTTGAATAACAACATTGACAGTTTGTATTTCCATAATAACTGAGAACGACGATGGGTTTTTCGTGGTTATAGAGTAAGGGCTCATGTACACGACGCCGCCGCCGCGCCGCCGCCGCGCCGCTACCGCGCCTCTAGGCTGTGTACACGGTCGCTACCGCGCCGCTACCGCGCCGCCGCCGCGCCGCCGCCGCGCTGGTACCGCGAATCTAATTCGATAGTGTTTTATTTATCTGAAAAAGGAGGTTTCTCATTTCGGCCATAATGTTTTTTTTAATGTTTATTCGCGGATTACTTCTTTGTCCATGAACCGGTTTTGATGATTCTTTTTTTGTTGGAAAGCAGATATTTCTTACTATTTAGCTCCACTCGATTTCTCTGGTCTTTCATCATCAAACCCTAATCTCCATGTCATGGAACCGCCTTTGAAATACCTTCTTTCCAACAAAAAAAGAATCATCAAAACCGATTCATAAACGAAGAAGTTATCCTTGAATTATCAAAAAAAAAACATAATATGGCCGCAATGAAACATCTCCTTTGTTAGATAAATAAAACACTAGCGAATGGCATCGCGGCGGCGGCGCGGTAGCGACCGTGTACACAGCCTAGAGGCGCGGTAGCGGCGCGGCGGCGGCGATGAGCGCTAAGGCCCCTGTAGTGCGTTTCGTTGATGCAGGCAGCACTGAAATTCAAGAACGGATATTGTTCCACCGCTAGGCTGAATTTGCTGCGACTTAGTCGGCTTGCCGTTTTTACGAAGCCTCACTCATCATCATCATCATCATCAACAGCCGGAGGACGTCCACTGCTGAACATAGGCCTCCCCCTTAGACCGCCACGCCGAACGACAATTCGCCACTTGCATCCATCGGCTGCCCGCGACCCTCACGATATCGGCGGTCCACCTAGTGGGAGGCCTGCCGACGCTGCGTTTTCCGGTCCGTGGTCACCACTCGAGAACTTTGAGCCTCACTCATAGTCGTTACAAAACCAAAAATACGCTGTTTTGTACGACCAACTTGAGAAAGGGTGTGACATAACACCCCGCACAACAACACCAAAGTGTTACAAATTCAATGTAAGTTTGTCGTTCGTCGTCTTAGCGTGCGGGCGCGCAAAGCGCTGTCACTGTAAGCCCTAAATTAATATGAATCTCTAATTTGAGCGTCACACGTGTTGCGAGCTCGCAACTTTGCAGACTACGCCAAATTGGATAAACATGTGCGAGGAACGGGGGCCCTCCGCACAAATATACGAGTGACACGCATGTGCGTGGCCGCTGCGATTCTGAATATTGAGCACCTTTTTTTTGGATGACCCGGAATTCCTATTTCCTTGTAACTATACCGTCTATGTAGAGTGTAGACAGTTTTAGGGTAAGCCTGATTCTAACATAACTTGTCTTGCCCTATTTCAGTGCCTTCGACACAGGTGTGTGTGAAGTTCCAAGATTTTTTTCTACCTAAGTTAATAACTTGAAAGGTTTCTGGCTATTTACTGTTGGACAGGGTTCATCTCATAAATTGTGACAAAGTTCAAGTTAGTAATAAAAGTAACCCTTTTGGTGGTCATGTCACTCTAGAAAGGGGTGATTTTTCTCTGAAACTCTTATAGTCTAAAGAATTTCTAGTCTAAATGTGGGTACACACCTCTACCCAACCTCATTTTTAACAAAATAGGCGGTCAGTAGTCAGCCTTGTAGCCAAATTCCAGATGCCTACGAAGTTATTTTTTACGGAAATAACGTGAACTAGGAAAGATAATATGAAGGAAAAAGCTATCTATAACAAGTGATCCAACCATTTACTAAATGGCACGTGAAATTCCTCTCTCTATATATCATTATTGCTATCAGCTTTTGTTCACTCCTCACGACCTTAAGGCGTCGTCCGTTTTTTCCGGTCAAATGCCAATTTTACTCCAGCTATCCTATCTATTATGTTACAGTCGTACTAACGTTGTGCTGCCTTGAAAAATCCAGGATCTTTTTTTTATTTTCGCCTTGAGTAGTTTTTCTCAGTCCCTTGAAGCGTTATCTTAAGGGTTTCTTTTTAAATTGAACCCTTTTTTTGGTTGTTGTGAATAAGTAATTACTTTCTTTTAAAATAAATTCGGTTTACTCAATGCTCAACTGATTTGAACTACCAATCGTTCGAATAGACAAGAATAACTTATTATTTTGTAATTTAACACAGTCACTGAGAGGTCAGATAGGCAGCTGCTGATTATAAATACTGGTTATAAATATAAATTTAAATACTTTAATTCGAACTTCGTACTTTTAAGAGGCTACCCTCTTGGTAGCAGTCGTGGTCGGCACATCAGGGTTGGATGGTTCGCTTCACACAGCCAATTACAATTTTGAATAGGTACTTAGGTACCTAGTTACCTTAGGTACCTACTTAGTCCTTAAAAGAGACATTTATTTTTCTTGTGGCGTTAAAAAAACGATTACACCTCTTATACAATATACAAATAAGGCATACTCAAGACGCGTCGACAAAACGCGCCGTGTGTTTCTATCTTTCCGAGTTCTCAAATGAACGTGGCTTATGGTAATTCTAAATATTGCGTTTATTGTTATAACTGTGCAATTTTAGTTCCATTATAATTACGTGCGAAGGGATATTAATTTGAAGACCACGTTATTGTAGTCTAAGATGTATAGGATAATGAAAGAAGGTGCGTCGGAGGTTGTATTTATGTCCAAAGATAGTGTTCCATAGACCACGCGAAGTAATAATAAGGCAAATAATAATTATTATCAATCACCTAAAAAAAAATTTTTAAGCCTGAGCTAAAATAATTTTCCAAAATGTAACACAGTTCCAACAATGGCTCGGTTTCAGCCTATTGCAGTCCACTCCTGGACATACGCCTCTCCCAGGGATCACCACTGCGCACGATCTCCTGCTTTTCCATCCAGCCACTGCCAGCCACCTTCTTAAGCTCATCGGTCCATCTTGCCGGGGGCCATCCCCCCTACGCTTACCTACACGCGGTCTCCATTCGAGAACCTCCCTACTACACCTATCGTCAGTTCTTCTACAGACATGACATCTTACGACATCGTTAAACAATTAAAATACTTCAAGAAAATGATAGTGTACTAGCTGTTGCCAGCGGCTTCACCCGCTACAACTCGAAAATTATCCCACGGGAACATAAAATCGGGATAAAAGCTATCCTATGTGTTAATCCAGGTTATAAACTATCTGTGTACCAAATTTTAGAAAAATCCGTTCAATGGTTTTTGCGTGAAAGAGTAACAAACATCCATACATCTATACTTACAAACTTTCGCCTTTATAATAGTAGTAGGATTTCCTAAAATATTTTTGAAGGTTTGTAATTTTCTAATCATTTAACAGCAACAAACTCTACAAGCATTATTAAATCAATTTAGGGCTCTAATAAATCCAAGTTTAAACTAAGACGGATCACGTTAAGGCGGGCGAGTGAAAAATGCACTAATTCTAAAGTAATGTTGGCCTCGCCGACGCCAAGTGCAATTCATTCTCATTAGCCTCGGGAGCCTTTCTCATAACACGATGAAAATCACAAGAGGGATCTCGGGTACGATTATGGATGAACCTCTTGGAAATATTATATTGTTGTCTGTGGTTTAAATCTTTGTTGCTGGACTAATCTTTGATGTTTGAAGGGTTATTTTGCAAGGTTTCTGCTCTGTTAGTTATGGGTTACCGGATTAATTAGGTTTATTATTATAGCAAAGGAGCTTTAATTTGTAAACATTTTGCAGGAAGGACAAAACCGGTCGCTGTTTTATGTGTAAGACTGTTTGCAAATGCCATCTAGTTTTCCACACAGCCCTTACAGTACTGTCGTAAAAAAAAAATGTCATGTGAGTTCCTCAATTTGCGAGCCGCGT
This sequence comes from Agrotis segetum, assembly GCA_036375495.1. Classification (NCBI taxonomy): domain Eukaryota; kingdom Metazoa; phylum Arthropoda; class Insecta; order Lepidoptera; family Noctuidae; genus Agrotis; species Agrotis segetum. The sequence continues at coordinate 1,358,544 of JAQSVV010000386.1, forward strand.
AGTATGCGACCACTCTACGGGCTAGCATTCTGATGAATTCTTCTGCATTGTGGAGAATCAGTAAAGCAGCGTATTTCACGTCTTATTTTCATCCCGCCTCCTCGTTTTGTTTCCAGACACATTGTAATGACATAAAAGCTAAGCAGATTTCAGCAAGATTAATTTTTAATTAACTTCCAAGTTGAAGTAATGTGATTAACTTAATGATAAGAAATGTTTATTACAGTTAGCTGTATTATTTTTTATTTGCTTGCTAACTAATTGTATTATGAATTAAAGGCTTCAAGCAGAATGAGACTATGAAGATGATGATGTTGAATACGGTCAAGAAGGACGCATTACAAAATCAATTATCATTACAAAATGAACGTAAACTGTACAAAATCATACATGTAGGCAAATTAATTTCTTGCATTGGGGCTTTGGGTATAAATATTACATCTATGCCATGCCAGAAATAAGAAGAAAAAAAAGCATAATATTTTTTTAATGAATTTACATAAACGAGCACATAATGTAAACAGCTGCAAGATTAGAACCCTTTTACTAATTACTACTGAATAATTAAATAGAATTCATAAATCAGCCTTTAATTAATATTCTCAAGGCAAGATCTAGGCTTTACTTAAGGAATAGAGGAGGTAAATAAGCTATGTATACTAGAAGCCCAATGTTCTTAGACTCGCTACCTCTTTGAGCCGTAAATCCCTTTTCTCCGCAGGTGCAAGAAGGTCTATCCGCCTAATTAAGGTGGTCACGTAAATCGACGAACGTCTAAAGTCCGTTTAAGCCTACAATTTTCGGAGCGAAGTTATTTTGAAATTAGCCGCATTGCAGTGCGTTGCTAGGAGAATTTTCTTAGTTAAATAAGATTAAGCGGGTTGAGTTTGTAGTTTAATGTTGATTGCTTCTGGAAGTTTTGTTTTCATTACCATTTAAGAATTGCTTGAAGCTATATTTTTAGGTAAGATATAATTCTAGGTATCAGCAGTATTATAAACTTGCAAGTAATTGATATCCGATATTATCCGCCGTCGCGTCGTCCGATAGTCTGCATTCATAATTAAAAACAAATATAATTATTTATAAACGCCAGCAGTTCATTCTACTTCAATATGTCAAATTTTACCATTCGTTCCTTCCAATATAATTGCGATAAGGTTGAACATCTGACAGATTGAGGTAGGTCGATTATAGGTTTGATTGCGCGGCATGTTTTTCCGTTTTTCTTGCACGTGTGCATATGCATGTGGGCTGAGGGTGGGTCTTGTGCTGCTTGTGCATATGCATAAGGGCGACAGGGTGGGATTGCATCCTGCGTGAAGCCTGGATTTTTGTCGCGGAAATAAAATTAAACATTTTTCATAACATTTAAGGCGCTCCCTCACGGCGAGCATTCGCATGTAATGTAACGTTACAGATTCATACATTCGAAGACAATAGAACATCAAATAGCGTACTTTTATGTTATATTACATGTGAATGCTCGCGGTGAAGGAGTGCCTTAATGTTATGGATTATCGCAAAGTAACGCCTGATTCTATAATTTATTTAGATTGAAGTAGGTTGATGGTACGTATGTTTTTGTGGTAAAGCGGTTAGTCTCTCTAATTATATCTAATTTCTAACACGGCATATCACCAAATACTAATAAATATTCCAAAAATACAGCCCAAAACATTAACCAAGTTAGGCAACATCAAAAGCATCCACGGTCCACTTACCGGAACCACAAAACGTCTTCAACTGAACACCAGTTAGGATAATTACCATCCGTGATGAATCGTTTGAGTCATGTTTTTCAAACGTGTTTCTTGATGATTGATGAACTTTAGCGTGACGGTTATAAAGCTTAAATTGTTTTGTCGAGTGACTCGTTATTAGTTCTTAATTACTCGTGGATTTTGTTGAAGGGTGGGTATTGGATTGTGAAATTTTTGATTTAATTTGTCAATACTGTTTATTTGAAAGATAAAGCTATTGAAACATGAGACGTCCGTAATTTCAAAATCACGGCGTTCTGTATATGCTGGCTTAAAATTCTGTCTACTTTGAAATCCTATAAGTCTTATTCTATAGTTGTTTAATATGATAACTACAAGCATCCCATTTGCATATGCATGTATACAAATCACCACCCTCCATAGCCTTGTTTTTCTTTTTTTATTTAAAACTAAACTAACACAATTAGACACTGCCAAAAAAAAAATGTAAAAAGTGTAGACCAAAAAAGGATTCTTACAATGGTAACGCCTTGCTTATCACAAAAAACTATTTTATTTATAGAACCAACAAACAATGGCGGATTGAATACGGCCATTTCCTATATTGTATCACTTTCTGTTTGACAGAATCGATTCGTATGAGTTGTGAGAGTTGTTTGACATGCAAAAGGAAACATAACAGGGGTATTTGTCGCAAACACACGGAACGTTTTCAAACTAGCGCCGGCCGGGCGTGGGCTAGTTTTGAGACGCTTTTACATTTTCAGTTTCTATCACTACTTTACGTTGCATGACGTGCTCGCTAAAGAACATAAAAAAGACTGAAGAATGCATTTTACTAAATCTTCTTTATTATCCTATATTGTCCCATTGCTAGGCAAAGGTCTTCCCCATAACCTTCCACTCTTCGCTCTGTGCGACTTTCTCCGGCCAATTTCTCATGAATGAGTCCAGATAGTCGCGCCAGCGTTTTCTAGACCTGCCTCGGCAACGACGCCCATCCAGCAACCACTGCGTAACGACTCTGGCCCAGCATTCTATACACATGGCCCGCCCAATCTCACTTCAAATGAAGTGGGATTGTAATAGCAATAAAGTTTTTTCAAACTGCCTTATATTCGAAATTTATCCTTTATCGTGGGGGCGTTTACAAACATTAAAATTTGAACCTACATAGTCAGATCCGAAACAACTAGGTGTAGATAAAGCAAATATTTGCTTCGTGCGGGTATCAAACCCGCGACGTACAGCGCAGCAGTCAATTGCTCGACTATTGCAACAACCGTGCTGCTTAAAATACAAAAATGTATCTGTAGTTTTTCTGTAGAAACTGAACCTTATGCCTGTTGATAAAGATTGCACACATGATGCTGGCACACGATTCTAAAATTATTTTCTACACTCAATCCGTAAACGCTCGTCAGTTGCCCACACATAGTCCCTCAATGCTTTCACTCGTTTTGATCCGAACCATCGTTTAAGTCTGCAATCAGCCTTATATACGAGTGTATGAATATTGTATGAACTGCCCCCTGGGAGATGTCTCGCAGATAAACGCCAGTTTTAAAACGTAAACGCAAAGAATTTTTCAGTGACACTGAGATACCCGAGGCGTACTTTCTATGGGTAATATAAGCAGGAAGTGTGTGAATACTTTAAATATACATGTATTCTCATAGTCAATTCATAGTACATGTAGCTCGTTTTTGAGTTCTTGGTTTTAACGACTCGAGATGCGGTTTTATACTAAGAAGGAAGGTAAGGATCACACTTTTGGTAATGCGAGCATTAATAATTTAATACTGTAAGAAAGTTTCACGCGTTTCTCGCCGGAAATCTTCACTTCCCGGAGTATCGAAAATTAAAATGTTACCAACGACTCTTTAACTTTTTTCATTGTAAATTCATAAATTCTACCATAAATTCTATAGTATAAAATTTATAAATATACTGTAAGTAAAGTTCACATTAAATTGACTGTCTACTGAACGAATGTCTGCAGATCTCATTTGCCTCGGGCACTGAAATATTTTCTTTACTGGGAGACTCCTCCTTATTATACATTGATTTGAGAAAACAAAATGTTTCTGACTTATAGTCATAATTGGCTTATTTTTCTATCAAATGTTGCGACTTACGCGGAAAAGAATGATTACATTATTTTTTAAACAAAACTGATACAGTTACTGGCAGTTTAAAAAAAAATAAACTGTGGCTATAGTTAGAGAATTGGCATTTCAGGTGCCATTGAGAAAAAACTCAAATATTGCGCCATAATTATATTTTTTTCTTCTATCTCTAGGGGGGTCATGCAAATAATTTTTATCAACACACAGAACAACAGTAGCTCAACTATTGCGTCGATCCTGCTGTCAAATACCATAAACAAAAATCGCAAGATAAAATACTTTTTGTCACAAGTGTGTACGCAGCGTGTGATACTCGATGTTATTTCACAAGTGAATCTCTTTTATCTTCAGCTGAAACTTTGCCCAATTTATTTTGTTCAATGAACATTAACAATTTGGAATTAAACTTTTCGACGCTACAAAGAGCGTGATAACGTTTTATAAATGGCATTTTTCTGGAATTGAAAAAGAAAACACAATTACGAGAAGATCAGTGACTTTCGTATCAATTTATTTCAAGATTGTGTCTATTTTGTTTTTATGTTTATATTGCGATACAATGATACTTCAAAGGCACTTAAATTGGATGGAAAATTCTTTGATAAAGAAATCATAGCACACTTAAAACTTAATATTTTCTAATAATAAAATTAAGTTTAATTTTAAATGCAAATTACAGGTTCGCAATTTTTGTTTCAACATTTTGATACAGAGTAAAATTATCTGATTATCTGTCGATGATACCGTGTTTGCTATCAAACTATTTGACAGCTTTGTTCAGTGGATTTCATTTATTTGTAACAGTGGGAACGTTAACTAGAAACATTACAAAGGGTTTATAAATTATTCTGACGTAAAAATGCAAGCCTAAATGGGGTTTATGAATCATTAAATGAGTCTTCTAAGGCAATTGTGCTATATTTAAGTTAGAAAGTTTTGATATGCTTAAAGTTAATACATAGTCGAAGTTTTGGGGCAATAGAGTATGCCAACTTAGCGACACAATAAAGGCGATTGGCACACTGTACCGCACGATGTAGCGTAGCGCGGGAGTGCGTGTTCGAAAATATTTCTCTTTGCATTGAAAAACCGCATAGAACAACACATAGTAAGGCCCTTCATACACAAGACGACTCAAGTTTCCGATACCTCACGACTTCGTTATCCAAGCAGCTATCGCAATACAAACCGATAGAGGTTTGAACACAACCATGCGTCAATGAATACCAAAATCGTAAGGTATCGGAGACTTGCGTCGCCTAGTGTACGAAGAGGCTAAGCGCGTTCACGCACGCGTTCGTTCATTGCTTCGTCGCTACGCGTACCGCTGCGTGATGCGGGACAGGCATGCCAATCGCTGTTTCGAATCCTAAATCGGATTTTTTACTATCCCTTTCCACAAATTGCCTCATTGACAAAACTAACAATTAAACATTACACAAATGTATGCATTCAAACACCAGCGGGAGAAAGTTTCTTAGATAGTTTACATGCATAAAGCCATAACTGAAATGCGGGCAGACGATAATGCTATCTAAATTCAGCAGCGTCAGTGAACGAGCTACGTCTCAACGCGAACTTGTATGTTTGACAGTAATAATGGTGTGGTTACAGTGCGAGCGGGGTTCAGGATTGCGAGATTTGTGAATTCAAAATCATGGTTCGACTAAAGGTTTACGTTTTTCCCTAATCTTCTTTTTACATCGCAGGCAGTACAAGTAGGTAAAGCTTTTTTTTTCTAAATTAACCTCTACTGTCTCTGCGTTGGGAAAAGACTTTCCCCAAAATCATTTCACAAGCTTTTCTCTTGTGCCAGAGAAAAGCTAACAATTTATTAAAAATCATACCAGCCAGCTTAAAATTCACATTTTCAAAAACATTGCAGGTAACCTTTTTTAATCAATCTTTAAATATTTTCGGCTGTGAACAACTTCACCTAGCACACACGTCTTCAAAGATGAATCCTAAGAATTACTCATACATTATTCCAAGAATCTTTAAAAGGTACTACCACCAAAAAAACGGATTCAGATGTTGAAAGATGACTCACATTTTAAAAAGTAAGATTTATACCATTGAAAAAATATGTTACATTTCCTTCCCTCCCTCACTGTGCCCTCGGCCCTCACGTTTGACAGTAATAAGTCTGCTTCCCGGCGGTCCTCCAAGTTGTTCGCTCCCAACTTCTCATGCCTCCTTGAACTGGTAACTGCGACTACTCGAAGCAATTACACCAAACAACACACAGTCCACCAAGTTTCTTTTTAAACTTTATTAATTTATGCACTGAAAGACGTATTTAATATGTTTCAAGAAAATATTTTTAAATTAAATTCAAGTCTGGAGTTGTTTGAAATAAAATTACTTTTGAAATGTTCCATAGTTTTACTATGAGATTTGCTCTTTTAGGGACCTATTCTGTTTTAAGTGCTTCAATTATAGATCTAATTTGGTGTCGGGCTGCAACCTGTTGCTAATATATTTTGTGATTACGACAATTTTCAACCCTAAAATGATTAGTGTGAAATGTTACACCCAGTAAAAAATTGGGCAAAAACTTGTCGGGCTCTATCTATACTCCTTGCTACCGTCACTTTGCCTTTTTCACTTCACGTTTCGAAAAAAAGGTGAGCGACACTCAAACGCTCTCAACATAGCTAGATCTATCTCCACCTAACTACCTGTCTATCAACGTTCCCATGAATTGCTTCCGGCTCCAGACACCCCTTTAATCTCAAATGTACATAGCCATAGTAATTTAGATCCTATCTGATGGAACCATTGAATCTATGGCGGAGTAAAGGGCCTTTAAGTTTGAAGAACCTGGAAAAAAATACAAAATCAAAGTCTGCGGTGAAAAGAAAGCTCTTCAAAGTATATTGCGCGCGGTGGATTTGAGTCTGGTTGAGGATGGATTTTGAAATGCTGTCTTAACGTTTTTAGTCCTGTACTGGCTTACAGCTTTTCTCATTTATTACGTAGTCTCCATGAATTGAAATATGGTTTATTTTCTAATGGAAGTATTCCATTTTCATAGCAATTATATTACAACTTAGATGCTTGTTGTGATACCTGTCATTCAAAAAACAACCAACCACACTTTCAACCTCGATGGTGATGTCAGGATCAAGTGTTAGTTTGGACAAAGCTTTTATTTGTCAAAAAAACAAAACTATTTTGCCTACAAAATTAGTTTGTACTAACAATTGTTTCACCGGCAACGTTTACGTATCCACTCAAACTTGATGTATCATTTTCCCAGTACTGACAGACACAAAAATAAAAACGGGAAAATAAAAAAAGCATAAAACAACCCGTCAATGCAGAGACAAACGATCGAGTGAACCTGTTAGGGATCACATTCAATTTGCGCACCGTGGATTGAGGAGGGTCTGAAATGACGGGTGAAAAAGTTAGCGTGACGGCCTCGGAAACGCGCCGATGGGCGACGAAATAATAATGTGAGCGATCACATTGATATGTATGTTGAATGGTCATTCGCAAATGTCCGGACGCGTTCGACGGGTTGGATTGCCCGGAATATGGATGACGTTCTGTCAAACTTAGAATTGAGGGATTTTTGATTTTGGTTGTTGAAGCATATCCTTTTTATTTTTATCTTTGAGTGGCATCTCGCAGGTCAGCCTAATGGGCCTGTCACACGCACAAGCTTCGTCACAGTTTTGCCTGCGCAAGCTTCTCGCATGAAAAAACTGTAAATGGACGGTCACACTGAACGCCCAACGACACGCACAGACAAGTACGCGCAGGCCGGGCTTGCGCAGGCAAAACTGTGGTAAAGCTTGTTTATGTGGTAGGCTCATTTAGGAGGCTGTGTACTGCATAACCTCACAATAATATATTAGGCTTAAACCTTAGATTCTATATAGAATCTAAAGCTTCCAACCAGAAGCTTGAACTAAAATTGAAGCATATCATTCGGTCTAAAGTTTCGTATTAGATAAAAGGATTTTTTTTTAAATATTGTTTTTCACAAATGACTCAAAAATATTTTTAAACATGTACAAACATAATGTAATATTTTATGTAGGTATTAATGTTTAATATTATAAATGTGAAAGTAAGTCTGTTTATTTCTTATCTGTAAAAAGAAAAAAGTATTGTTCTTAATAAAAAACAACAATAGCGTTCATGTGATAATAGTCGTCATCTATTTTTACATGACTGTACGATCTGAATTTATTTTCAAAATCAATGCGAGTGAAGCCGAGGGAATGAATTAACGTTTTATTTAAATAACTTTAAAATATTATGCAAGTACGAAATGTCACAAGAATAAAGGAGGTGTTAATTTTTCGGCCCAACCATGTACCGAGGTACAAATTATTATTAAAATCCCTTCCAATAATAAGTATTTTTAGCAGTATTTAAAATCCTTCAATACTAGATAGAAAAAGAAATAAAAGTATATGAAAAAACACTACTTCGCAACGGAACTGCGTTCAAAGAAACGTTTATGACAGCTTCAATCTGTTTCATCTGTCAAAATCACGTCAAAATATGACATCGATGTTTCATTATTTGACAGCTTTTTGACAGTAATGAATATCAACAACAATAGAAAAAAACTATCGAACTAGGTCGGGAACCCTGGCTTTTGGCCGGCAGATAACCAAACGCAAAAAATAATACGAAATGTGAAATAAATGCATTTTTTAAAGTTCTTATTCCCATGATTATTCACAAAATATGTGTACTAGTAATTATAACTTATTTGAAATACATAAATAAATTCTGTAAAGTACATTTTTGGGTTTTTACACGTTTATAAATGAAGTAACGAAACGCATCATGTCGGAGACGTATGACATTGCTAGATTGAAAATCAATTCTTGGGTTGCAAGTTTTAACATTTTGGATCGACAATTTCATATGGTACAAATGCCCAAATAAATACAACATATTTTTTTTCAAAATCTACGATTTTTTTCCTATAATTTCGTATTTTTGTCCTTGAGGTACACGGCTTGGCCTTAAATGTAGGGAACAAATTAACACCTCCTTTGCATTTTTAAAGAAATTCTAAACTTTAAATCGAAATGCAAACTCTACTCACATTATTTCATAATGTGTCTTAAAAGTCAACTTTTCTAAAGCCTTTTTCTCTTTTCCTTGAAAACCAACTTCTATCTTAATTCCAGAAAGTTTCATGTTCGTATCTTGTACATTATAAATTCTCTATGCGTTAGTGGTATAACTGGAGCATGGAATTTTTAATCTAAGAACTTTTCCACTAAACGTCTCTTTCTCATAAAACCTCATGAATTCTGTTATGGATACTGCGGCAAATATTTCGGAAACTAAACGGTCTTGCCTCGTATTGTTTATATTTTCTTAAAAACTTACATCTTATTCACACTAAAATGAAATAAGTAGAGTCAAAAAAGCACAAGGCCAAAAAAATCTATGACTTAGTTTTACCGATAAAAAAAAATGAACGCGATCAGCGCAAATCTAAACTGCGTTCACGATGACGAAACACGTCACAAGGTTTCAATACATGGCACACTTTTGACCAGGAGAGTTGGGTTATATTTTTGATCTTACATTTAAGCCTGTACTTTTTTCGCGGAAATCAAAATTCATCTTCCAACGATTTAGCTGATAAGTTTAAGTTTGATTATCATAAATGTTAATAAAATATGAAAATATTATTACTTTCTATATACTAAAGGCTGCCCTAGTGGAAGGAAAAAAAAGACAGTATTTTTTAAGAAAAAAGTCTTTACGTTGCAGTTTTTCTTCTAAATTGCCGCCAAGTCTTGTCGTAAAGGTACTTGAAGGCTCAAGACTCTCAAAGAGCCAATGAATACCCGTCGAACCACTTGCTTTTCTAAAAATACTAGCAAAAATGTCTCGATACAAGATATTTTATCGAATAAAATGTAAAACGATTTCCGATCTTGTGGAAATTTATCGGGAAGCTAATTCTTTGCATGGGGTTGGCGGGCCGCCAGTAAATGATAATGTCATTTTCTTAGAGTACTGAGCAGATCCCTATTAACATTATAATGGGTTGTTTTGTATGTAAATGTCCTTTGCTGATTAGTTTTAGAAGATTTATATAACGTTTAGCTTTCAGCACTTTGCCAATGAGGAAAACATAATTATCTAGGTAATTATGTGTAGATATGTACAGATTGTACAGGTACACTCTGTAAAGGGAAAATAGAATTTATTGACAATTTAATTAATTACATTTTTTATGACATTATTAATAGCGATATTTCCTATTAATACTACGTCTTACGATACACAAAATGTAGTCCAAATAGGATTATAATTATGAATAGGTATTTTACTTCTCAAACTAAGTTTAAAATTTTAGTTGGCTGGCATACTTATTTTCATCAATATGTTAAGTACAAAACGAAGAGGCGACGTAAACATAAAGACCCATTTTCATGACCATGAAAGCTAGCGTTATTTACTCGCGGTGAAGACTTCAGAGTACCGATTAAGAAGAACCGCACAAAGAGGTAATTCTATAAAAATATACTCTTCAACTGTACGAAGTAAATAAAGATAAAACTACTTTTTAGCTGGCAACCATTCCGGATGCGCTCAGGCAATGGCCGTAATAGTTTAGTTAAGAACATTCTCGAAGCACCAACTGCGAGGGGAAACTATAATGAAGTTAACTAAGCGACACTGGCCCAAGTCTCGGATGCGATACAATGCAAATTAATTTAGTTCCTACGTTCTCCTCTTTTTTTTGTTTAATTACTTGCGATTTTTTAAGGCTGATTGTCTCGGGAAGTTTATGGGCAAAGTGCTAAAAGTATTTTCCCTTCAGACTTTTGCTACGTAATCAAGAATTTTGTAGGCGTCTTTACGATTCAGAGTTTTAAGACTCAAAACACTGAGGCCGAAAATGATGAGAGAGTTGAGAAAGTCAGTGTATAAAAAGACTTTTAACAGAATGAGAAAACCTGATAAGGAAAAAGTCTTAGAAAGGTTTTTGGAAGAAGGCAAGGCTTGCTCTCAAAAAGAATTATCCATATAATCTAAGAAATGTGATAGCCCGCTGGGTAACTATAAAATATCATACAAGTCACAATTCTAGTCAATCAAGTAGAGCTTACCGTAGCAAAAACCTCCTATATAAGACGGTTATAAGGAGTGGCAATAAAACACGTCTGTATACACTGGTATAATTTCTTTATCTCGTCCCCACAGCGCGCTTTCCATTTGTCGTGCTCATCATAAAGACGGGGAGAGATATAAATTATTATTGCGACGCGTGTACTGCTCCAACTTTCTGAGAGCCTGGTTGCCTTTGGTGTTTTGTTTTGACCAGTAAAATATGAGTCAAGTATTAATGTAAGGCTTTATGGTAACATTTCACGCTTAGAACAGTTTTTTCGAGAAAATAATATCTGTCTTTTTTAATATAGGTACATGTTTATTTTGTAACTGACCCAGAAAACTTCGTAAAGCCTCAGAATCATTTTTTAAAATTATATTTACTCATCTTTTAAACCTTCCCTGGATTTACATCATCATCATCATCAGCCGGAAGACGTCCATTGCTGAACATAGGCCTCCCCGTTAGACCGCCACGCCAAACAATTCGCCACTTGCATCCATCGGTTTCCCGTGACCCTCACGATGTTCTCGGTCCACCTAGTGGGAGGCCTGCCTACGCTGCGTCTTCCGGACCGTCGTCGCCACTCGGGAACTTTTCTTCCCCATTTATATAACTAATTCAAAACCAAAATTAACCAAATCGGTCCAGTCGTTCTCCAGTTTTAGCGAGACAAACGAACAGCAATTGATTTTTATATATATTTAGATCTTTTAAGTTTATCTTTAACATCATTATCGTCGGTAAATGAAAACATTGTGAAGAAGCCTGAACTTGTCTATGTATAGTAGTTAAAACAACTTTCTACAATTACGATAACTAAAGCCATGTCAGAATATAAAAAAAATTAGAACTTTGTTTTAAAACATTCGTAGCAGTATTTTCTTTTGAAACAAACTTTCCTTCAATCACACTAGATTGACTCCGGGTGCATTCTCAGAGAAAATTTTTCTTCTATACTTGAGATAATGTAGTGATGATACAGACAGGTAATGGTCATGGTGTATTAAAAATATTAGCAAAATATTGTTTTCTTTTGGAATATAAAATACATTATTTTTTATTTCATTAACGAAAATACTCATATTATTAACAAAGTACAAAGCGTCGCGTCATCACACACCGTCTTTCATTTAAACTTATGAACACAATTTCATAAAACTATTAAAACAACACAACCACTTCCACCGGCTACCACTCAACGAACTATTACAAAACACGAAACGCTGTAGCAACCGCCGGTGTCGCGGAGGTACTCTGAAACCCCCATAAAGGCAAGTTTACAAACCATTCCCTCTTTTATTGTAAAAGTTTAATAGAGAGAGGATCTGTAAATGGACCAATCAATACTTTATTGTGCTTTTCCCAGCTCTCCCCGTTTCAAACTGTACGAATCGAGGTGGAGGGAATATAAGTACACATTTCGAAGTCCCCTCCATACAATTGTTAAGAAAAAAGTTGTTTTTCGTTATTGCATCTGTGAATGGAATGATATATCTTATTTTTATGCGTGCACGTATGCTTATTCTGTTTTCTTGGTACTTTATTCAGTTTTTGTAAGTATACCTTCCTGAATTTTACGAAAAGGGGCAGTGAGTTTTGGAGATTATCGAAGAATTATTGCCTTATGTCTTTCTACTGATACTAACATTGAAGTTATGAACGTGAAATCAACATAACATCGTAGCATAATTATTTCATACCTAGGAATTTTCTTCTAAGATCTTATCTTATAATTAACTGGTAGCTTCTCCGAACTAGGCAATCACTGAATACGATCCTCGTGTAGAGCCTTATGTGTATCTCGATAAATTAATTAATTCACAAATCTACGTATTCCTAACGTTAGTCTGAGCCATTTATTTACAGACGTCAAAAGACGTGAACCATTTCAGTAGTACTGAGACGGCAAAGCCTTTTTAGTTCTCCTTGAAGAACTAGGCTTTCAGATTCCTCTAGCCAAAAACCTTTTTAAAACAGCACAGCCAACGTCAAAAAATTAACAGAACCGAAAAATATTAATGATTGCATTATGAGAAAAAAGCGGGGAATCTTAGGAGGAATGAGCTTCGCGTCTTTCCAAGTTATAAAAGGTAAAGAAAGAGCTTGCATTTAGTGAATACCCATTCAGAGTTGGGGAAAATTCAGACCACTGCAACCGCGTATTCCCAGCACTTTACGAATGCAACTCCTTTTGATGGAATCCGTATTTTTTTTCGACAATCAGACTCGAAGAATGTTTTTTAGTAAGTCAGGCTCTTTAGAATGTTGGACAAGGCTTTTAATTTGAATGTAGTGACTTTTTTCGTTGGTTTAAGCATTCGCTGGTCATTCAAACGTCTTGCGGGAAATGTTTAGGAATATTTTGGCTTTTCAATGTCGTGGTTAACTTAAGGCGGCGCTAGTCGCGAGCTCGAACTCACTGGCAGGCATGTTTTGAAAAACCTTTCACCGGAACTGTTAGCCATATTGTTCTATGTGTATCGCATATCGTCATCCCCCCGTGGAATTTTTAATGACATGAATATAAGTCTCAAAGTATTTTACCTTCGCCAACTATAGTAGATCAGCTAGTAGACCACATAAAAAGTATTTAAACAACACTTTTATTGCTGTCACAGGCTCAATCAATATTTTCATCTAGTAGGCACTTGCCTTGAAAATTACCCACTTTTTTATACTCAACCCTACCTGTATTTTAACTTTAACCGACAGTTACCAAAGTTCCCTATTATGGTGCTCTAGCCTTTCATCAAATGTTTCAGTAAAACTCTAAGATCAAAAGACTTTCCAAGTGGTTGCTCGAATTTCCATTATACTACTTCAAAAAGTGAATTTACATTGCCCCCAGGAATAATTTGTGATTGAAACGAAACGATTATAAGTTTTATTTTTTGTTATTAAAAAATAAAAATTGGTTGTTACAACTTTATTAATTACTGTCGTAATGTTGTTTAGGTTTGGGACGAAGGTGAAAAAGAAAACTGTCTGTAGCAAAAAGTAAATGATTTGTTTTTAAATCATAATAATGATGAAAAGTTATTAAGCCATCCTCAAAATTGATGTATTTTTATTTTTTATCCATCTCTTTGTTAGGTACGCTATGAATATTTTCAGTGATTATTCAGCTTAATCGATTACATCTTAAAAAAATCAATTAAAACAATTGGACGCCGCTCTGGGGTTGGAAGTAGGATTAGGCCGCCGCCGATGGTTTCTGAATCAAACCGATAATTTTAAGTTTCCAATCGGCGCCGCCTATTTCCTGCCACTAACTACTGCCATACATTTCTCTAAATCTCCGGACACACGTGAAGGCCAGCAACAAACAAAAATCCAATCACTCCCCTCTAATCAATCGTAAACCTTTTACGCCGTCATTTGGATGCCGTCAAACTAGATAATCCTTAACTAACTTTAACATCTCAGTTCGGACACGTTTCTGATTGCAAATCTCTCCGGGCGAATTCCTTTTCGAGAACTATCCGGGACTCGCTTCGGCTTCGTATTGGCAATCCGACGAATGTTTATCTGTTTCGTTCGGAAACTTTTTGTTAGGACTTGCACAAAAAAAGTCTTTCGACATGCTGTGACGGTATCAATATTTACGATGATTCGGTGTTTTGTTTACTACTCAACCCTACCTGTATTTTAACTTTAACCGACAGTTACCAAAGTTCCCTATTATGGTGCTCTAGCCTTTCATTATAATGTTTCAGCCAAAACTACAAGATCATTCGCCAAAGACTTTCCAAGTGGTTGCTCGAATTTCCATTATACTACTTCAAAAAGTGAATTTACATTGCCCCCAGGAATAATTTGTGATTTAAACTTCGAACCCGTAAATTATAAGTTTTATTTTTTATTATTAAAAAATAAAAATCGGTTGTTACAACTTTATTAATTACTGTCGTAATGTTGTTTAGGAACTCATTGGGACGAAGGTTGAAAAAGAAAACTGTCTAATAGCAAAAAGTAAATGATTCATTTTAATACATAGTGTCTTAATAAGGATGAAAAGTTGTAATCAGCCATCCTCAGAGACCAAAGCTTGATTGTTTTTTATTATTTTATCCATCTCGATAAGTTGATAGGCCAGAACATGAATACCTTTTCAGTGGTAGAATCATGTGTGAATCTTAGAACTAAAAAGGCAACCGACTGAAGGGATCGGAATTGGTACGCCGTACTGGATGTTGTAGATAAGGATTAGGTGTTATCCTTATATTGAGATAAGAATCATGGCTTTGTCCTGAAATGGCGTTCCTGTGGTATAATTATCAAACCGATAATTTTAAGTTGCCAATCGGCGCCGCCTATTTCCTGCCACTAACTACTGCCATACATTTCTCTAAATCTCCGGACACACGCGAAGGCCAGCAACAAACAAAAATCCAATCACTCCCCTCTAATCAATCGTAAACCTTTTACGTCGTCATTTCCGGTGCCGTCAACACTAGATAATCCTTAACTAACCTTACATCTCAGTTTGGACACGTTTCTGTTTCGCAAATCTAATTTTTCTCCCGGGCGAATTCCTTTTCGAGAACTATCCGGGACTCGCTTCGGCTTCGTATTGGCAATTCCGACGAATGTTCCTATCTGTTTCGTTCGGAAACTTTTTGTTTGGTACTTCCATCGACATGTTGTGACGGTACGATATTTACGATGATTCGGTGTTTTGTATTAAGTCATCCTGGCAAGGTTTTGTTGGGGATACACCTTACTTCGCTCATTTTTGTTTTAACCTATTATAGTGTCCCACTACTGAGTTAATCCTCTATTCTTTCTTTATAGTTTTCTCAGGCCAATTGGCATACAGGCACCTCATTCGCCACATGGAGTTTTCCACGCCTCTGTCGCCTGTTTAACATTTGTGCCTCTTTGTTGATTAAATTGCAAACGAAAGTGAAGACGACTGTAATGTTGTTCGTTTTTATCGGTGTGGCGTATTAAGTGTTGTTTTTTTTTTGGCAACGCTTAGGCAATCTGGTAATTCAGGCGTTGAAAGTTTTAACGGTGACCGCTATTACTAAAGGCCTGTAATATCCCGTTGTAGAACAAAAACTCATTAAGGTCCAGTTATTTGATCAGTAGTTAAATAACTATAAGTTACAATCTTATAGATTTTATAAAGAATGGTTAAAAAATCATATCATTTTAATCCATTGTGTGTAGAAATACAGGTAAGAAACTTCTGTTGTAATCACCGCATTACGTAATTATTTTCTAGCGACCGTTTCACTTCATGTAAATAAGCATAAATTAGCTATTACCTTCGGCTTCACTCGCGTTTGTAGATTTTTTGATAATCAATTTGACAATACACGGCGCTATAGGTACTTAAGTTTGATAAAAAAAGTTTTTATAGCTTTTCTCAGAAACATTTCTTTTTTTAATTTGGAGATGAATTCTTCCGTGGTGGACATCTGACAATGTACATGCAAATAGTTTATACATGAAAAAGTAACAAACAAACTGACTAACTTAAAGAACGGTGTGACACAATCCAAAATTATGGCAAAAAGAAAATATTTTTAGTAAAAATTCATCGAAGCGTGCCGTTAATGTAAACTAGGACTGCGAAGGAATCCTGATTAAAAAGGTCCCTTACAACAAATTGGATTCCCAGAAAAACAAGGATTGATTCCGAAATAGAAAATCGTTTTATGATTTTGGGTCCGGTACCTATTGGTCTGACGATATTCTTGGCAACCCAATTTGTTTTGCCGTATTGGCGAAGTTCTTGATTGCTGGATCTGACAAATTTTATAGTACCTATTGCCATAAAATAAATAAATAATAAATAAACATTATAGTGGCAGTAAGCTATTGCTTATGAACCTCCATCACATTTTTTTTTCTAATAATATCATAATCATAATAATATCGTATTTTAAAAATGTTTTTGTGATTTGTTTTGGAAAATAATTGGAAAAAAATAATAGTGTAAATAAACGTCAGTTCACCCCGAAGAGTTAGGCAGAAGTGTAACTTACATCAAAATATTTCCACAATTATGTTTAACCTTTCGTTTTTGCTATGTAAAATGTGTGATGAGTGTACTCTTTTCTTTTTGTCATCAAATTCATATCCAACACGGAGTAAAGATTTAATTCCTGTTGAATCTGATACAATCAAATAGATCTATCGCATTAGATAGTAGCATTCACAATCATTCGACCAACGAAACAATTACACTACGACGGGGCCCCGTAAAGCCCTTTATGTACCGACCCTGGTACATAAAGGGCTATTGAAGGAACACCGTGGAATTTAGTCAGTACAAGTCTGACAGTCCCTCCTGTCCAGCCCTGGGCGGGAGGACTCATTTGATGATTTTGCCACTATAAAAAAAGCAGCTACACTACTGATTCCAAAATTAATAACTCCTAAATGCTAGTAAATGACATCATTATATTTTACTTTGAGTTGGCCCAACAGTTCTTCCATTCTTCGCCGTCAGATGTCACATCATCATTTAGGCCTTTTTCTTTATATCATTCCATACACAGTTCATCCCTTCTACGACCTTTTTCTTCTTCTCCATCAATCAACATTCATGCCCTTGCATATAACTCAAATACTTAGTCGAATGAGTGTCATCCTTCTTCATCATTTATTATGCATACGGACAGACAATTCTCTTTCATTTTTTTTTTTGTAATGTAACGCCAGATGTCGCCAGCGATGCCAGCCAACGCCAGGCAAGCCTGCCAACGCCAGCCAGCCAGCCAGCAGTCCAGCTCGCCACGTCACTGCCCTACCACGTGAGCCATCCCCGCCCAATTCTGAGCGGAGGGGGTGGAATAGCCGCCAGCCGGCGAGCTATATAAAAGCGAGGAGCAGTGATTTTGGTGTGTCTGTTTATAACGATAATTGTAAGGGAAAGCTCTGCCCAAATAAAAAGCGTAAATTAAGTGTTTTCTATTTATTTTCATCTTTGTCGTTTCAATTCAGAAGTGGGATAAAAAAACCTACGTTAAAACGACGCTCTGCTACACATTAATCTCGACGGTCGTCTTATCTGGAGGACGAAGATTCTGCTTTGGTAAGCCAGACTTCTGAAAATAAAAACGAAGAAAGGCGATGCACACCACCCGCAAGGAAAATATTGAAGTCTCCTTGCACAAGAAGTTGAAAAATCATCAACCATGATCTGGATCACGAAGTGTCTACCCTCACGTCGGAAAGAACACCATGCCGCATCGTTTATTCCGTTAATGATCGAGTTTCAAGAAGCATTCTTCTCGCTACCAGCAACGCTTCTCGGTGGAAATGAAAGCTACCTCAAAGTCGTCAATAGCGGATCCAAGGACATCGCAGGCAGGACGGATTCGTCATACTTCGCGCCGAGAGCTGCCAGGAATCATGCTTAAACAACCAGGTCAGTCATGCCATGCCAATGTTTGCAAAATGCCATTAGCCAAATGTGTTTTATATTTGAGTGCCTCGTGTGTCGATAAATAATCATAAAATGCCATTGGTGACCTTGACAAAACTAGGGTAAGCCTGATAAGCAAATCTGATTGTAATCAATTTATTAGTTTACTAGCTGTTGCCCGCGACATTGCACGTGCATATCCCGTTTTATTCCCGTTCCCGTGGGAATATCCCGTTACCGTATAGCCTATAGCCTCCCTCGATAAATGAGCTATCTAACACTGAAAGATTTTTTCAAATCGGACCAGTAGGTCCTGAGATTAGTGCGTTCAAACAAACAAACTCTTCAGCTTTATTATGTACCTACTATAGTAAATAGTAATATGGAATATAGTATAGATATAATATTAGTATAGATTATCTCGGTATAAAACTGCTTTGCTAGCTATACTAGGGAGCTGGGAAGTTGGAATATACAGATTTAGTCCAAATGCGCATTAAGTACACGTAGGCCTTAGGAATAGATAAGCACATCACAAACAAGAGATTGTTAGAGTCAAAATTAATGAGCCATTGAGCCAGCAGGTATTATAAAAAGAACCCGAATTGATGTATGCCTCTCTTATTGTTTAGTTATGAGAAAGAACGGAGATAGTTGCCTATGTGTCGATAACAGAGCCTTAAATGCATTAATTGTCCGCGATAGATAACCATTTTAATATAATATCGATAAGCAAACTAAATTATCTGGTAAGAAGTACCTACTTCACCAGTCTGAATGTAGTCCAAGGGTACCCATAAACTCCATCATCCAGCATCCATCCTAAAGATACATTTAGCGCTCCCTCAGTTTTTATGCGCTGAATTAACAAGTTCGTAGATAGTTTCGTAATTATAAAGTAAATTATCAAATAAAAGTAACTCCAATAATGTCGTCAAATGGTCGGGTTCAAACGCAGAATTTTTATTTAATTATGTACATGTGGGTAAATGTAAATTTTTACAAAACATTACTTCTTATTTAGCTGTGTTATTTAGTGATGAATTATTATGTTCATGGCATTGAACCGGGTGAATTTAAGTTTGCAGCTGTGTCTCAATTTCCCGTTCTGAGTAACATACAAAAAGTGCGTCAGTTCATTGGACTATGTAGCTACTTTAGGAAGTTCATCCGTAATTTTGCAATAATGGCTCGTCCACTAACGAAAATGAAAAAAAAAATGAGATGTGGGTATGGTATAAAATCTTAGTTTTGCCAATAGAAATTCACACGGATGCATGCAAGTTACCCATAGCAAGTATTCTTTTACTAATACGGATAGGCGGTAGTTTGAGCTCTGTCTTGTATTTTAGTTGCGTTACAAGTAAAAAAAAAAAAGTGTTTTTCACAGCGTTATTACGAAGTTTTAGAATCTGTGTTGTGTAAAAATGTCCGTGTAATTACGGATTGTAGTGCAGTTCGCGATACAATGACTAACGTGATCTTATTGCACGCATTGCCTACTGGTGACTTTCAATTCGAGACTTCAAAATTGCCGTTGACTATTTTATAGACCAGGTAAGCGCTTAGAGCATATCAACGCCTTGTGCAGGAATCCGATAGATGCCGTTAATGTGTTCCGTTTAAAAGTAAACTGTTGGTTTCGAAGAGTGCAACGTAAATTGATCTATTGTAAAGTGGGTGCACAGATAGTGATACTGTAAATAATTATGGGCTGTCTCGTAAAACGCTTTACGATAACCGATCAGTTGTGCCAAATTTCGCGCGTAGAAAATATTTCAAATGCATCAAAACGATGGCCATTACATATAGGAAATATGTGACGTCGTGTTTACATTGTGCGTACGATAAAAGAGAATACGGTTGAAAAGAAGGCAAATTACATCGAATCCCTAAACCTACTAAACCAATGAAAATGGTAGACATCGATAATTTGAGCCCTTTTGAGCAAAATTAAAAAGGGGTGCCAATAAGTGTTAGTTTTGACAAATTCTTTCTCTAAATTCGTTATTTCTGAGCCTACACGTATTGTCAATTCTGTAAAGACAGTTACCGTCTTATTACAAAATAAAAGCGCGTAAAAAAAAAGGGTTTAACTAAAAACCCAGGATTGAATCTCGTAAAACGGTTTGCACAAACGTTATTACATGTCGCGGTTTTGTGATAAACCATGGTCTAACAGTAGTAGCTGTCAAATGTGTGTGAAAGTTTCTGATAGTAACTTTTTCATTGTGTTGTTGATTTTATGTTAATTTCAGCCAAAATGTATTTAAAAATTGTAGATTTAATTGTTTAGACAATGGTTCAAAAAAAAAACGGCACTAGGTCAGGTCAGGGTTTAATCTATGTTTTGTATACGGAGAAATTTAAACCGCGGTTCCGCAGACAAGCCTGAACTTGGTAGTCCAGGTTTAAACTAAGGTTTATTCAGTTTTTGTGATTATTAGAGTTTAAACGCATTTCTAGTTTACTTAGTTTCCCAGATCACGTAGTTTCTGTCCATGGTAAGGCCTTTACCAGTAGATACTTTAAGAAGTTCGCAACAGAAAAACAGTTAAAGATAAAGATATTTTATTTGTTCAAAACATGCGTTTACACACAAATTAAGCATGCAAGTTCTTATAATTTAGTTTGTCCGTACATGTTTTACCTGGTGAGGTTCACAAATTTTGCTTTTTTTTACAATTTACTAGATAAATTACAGGTTTGTCTATTGTTGTACGTGTGAAGTTAAATACATGTTAACAGCTATTGCGTGGCCTAGGTGTAATGGGCAGGTAGAACGCTCTAATTGCACAATTCTCGATGCGTTGAGAGCCACGGAACCTAGCGAGGCCTCTCTTATTTGGGACAATAGTTTACCAAAGTCATATGGAGTATTAATAATACTGTTAATGATTTAGCAGGCTATAATTTATACGAGTTAATGTTTGCTCGTGTAGGTAGATCTGAGTGTGATGTTTCCATCCCTGGTTGGTTTATGAGTCAGTGCGATCTAGACGCAATAGGGCTATATTATAATCGAATTAGAACAGCTAGCAAGAAAATGAAACGTAACTGCGATAAAAGGCGTAAAAATAGCACAATTTACAAAAAAAGCGATTAGGTAAAGTTAGTTAGTACGTACTTTGTTGCCAGGCTCAAACTCCTTGCTGCAATAAGGTTAATTCCAGCCCGTGGTTAATTCTAAGTTAGATGATCTATATTCTGGCCCATGTGTTATTGACTAAGGATTTAGGTAATATATAATAGCTGTAATATATAAATGTCTTAGAGGATACAAGAAGTTCACAGGCCCAATATGCGCTGATTTATTACGACCATACCGTAGCATTGCTTTTATACCCGATAGTGCCAGTAGTGTGGATCAACAGTAGGAAAACGAAGATCTCGTAGATCTCCTAGACAGCTAAATTATAGTCCGTGTTATCGATATGCCATTTGCTCTGAGCTGACTTGTAATCACTGTTTTGTTGTTCCCATTGCGGGAGCAATTGTTCCAGGATGGCCGATTGTAACGCCAGATGTCGCCAGCGATGCCAGCCAACGCCAGGCAAGCCTGCCAACGCCAGCCAGCCAGCCAGCAGTCCAGCTCGCCACGTCACTGCCCTACCACGTGAGCCATCCCCGCCCAATTCTGAGCGGAGGGGGTGGAATAGCCGCCAGCCGGCGAGCTATATAAAAGCGAGGAGCAGTGATTTTGGTGTGTCTGTTTATAACGATAATTGTAAGGGAAAGCTCTGCCCAAATAAAAAGCGTAAATTAAGTGTTTTCTATTTATTTTCATCTTTGTCGTTTCAGTAACTAGCAATGTAAATGCACCAAAAACTTTACGGGAAATCATGTATTTAAAGTGGTTATCACAAAAGCTTCAAGTTTAAACAATGCAGCGTTGCATATAAAGTTCCAAAAACAACTTTGTTCTCAAACGGTGTTGACAAAACTCTATATTAAATTCTGCATTGCATTCAAAATGTTTAGGATTCGTGCCAAAAATATTTTAATAAATATATTTTTCAGGTAAAAAATATGATTTAAGTAATAGAAGTGACAGTTTTCTGGACGATTAGAACTTTCAGGCAAAACCATTTTGACTCATTTGATTAAAGGTTTATTTAACTTTAATTTATACGAGAACATAATTATTATTATCAATATGGCATCTAGTTATAGGCATAATGAAAGATAGTTTGGTTATTATTTGCAGCGTATTAGAAAGTCGTGGTTATATTAAAAGACATCTACTTTCTCCCTATTATTGAGATAAATCATCAAATACACATATATCCTTCAACTCTGGCTGGAAGGCAAGTTTTTCAGTTGTCTTTTGCTATCATTCGCACTTTATAGAATAGCACTACGTTCCGCAACATACATCAACTTTCTCGCTAGGAACAACGTCGTAATCACAAATAATTATGACCAGTTAAATGGTCTATTTCACACCATAACAACCTTTCTGGAACAAGCAGTAGAACGCACTTTAAACTTTATCTCCTGTGTTAATAAAATAATTCGTGAAAGCATTATTTAGAAACTAAAGCAAACTCGTTAAAAGGGGAAATTCTTTACCCCTTTTAACTAATTTAATACAACACGTATTATTCCATCCTAAACGAGAAACACCAACCACGTTTTCACCAAAATTTTCCCTAACATGAGGGTACCCCTACTATCAAGATGGGAAACATTCAAACAATCGTATATAGGTACTTCCCTTATGCTAATCGAAAAGTTTCCAAGACATCGCCTAGTTTTCTTACTGCACCACGTTCAATATCGGACACCGGAGTTTTTAAAACTTTCGTAAAATATTGAAAAAACTTTCAACGATATCCTATCTTTATAGTTCGGCAGTTAAAGTTGTCCTATTGGAAAACATGGGCATTAAAAATAACTGGGTAGTTTGAGTACTTAAACAGGATTGCTTCTAGAGAATATTGTTTGGAATACGAGTATTTTGAATACTCAGGGTAAAGTTTTTGAATATATCTGTTTTTTTCTGAATATCTATATACATGCCTACAAGGGAAAAAAAGTTTTAATACATACATGTTTTAAAGAAAAAGAGTAAATAAAATCAACGAAAATAATTCATTCATGTTTCAAATCTAAAGTTCAAGGGTACAAAGGTTGTACAAGTACATGCTATGAAAACATAATACAAATAGTAAATAAAATAATGAAGTTACAAAGTCATAAAATCGAGAGAAATAAAATTTTATTGATGCTGGAATAACACAGAAAATAAAACTAATTTTATTTACTGAAAAGCCCACAGGGCAATATGTCGTAAATAGTAGAAAAATAAAATAACAAACCGGTCTGGAAAAAACCTTAGCTTATTTTTAATTAAACAAATTGAACATAGTTTAAACTTTAGAAAAAGAGATCGTCTAGTCGGCTAATTATGTTAACTTGTTTTAAGTTTAGATCAAAGAAGATACTTTTATAGTTTTTATTGTAATTTTTTTATACTTATTGTTAATTAATAAATATTAATAGTATCAAAGTTGGTATCCTAGGTACTAATAGACATAGCTATACCAGTCTATTACAGAAAGTTTATTTATTAAAACTAGCATCAATGACTTAATCCGAACTTTAACATTATAAATGTCTAAATAAGTTTGTATGTTACCTTTTCAGGCATAAACCACATAAACGGAAATCTTTAATCTCTACAAAAAGTACTGTTCCCGGAAAAACAACAAAAACAGACTCATGAAAACAGATGGCGCCAGCATGATTGTATTATGTATATTATTACAACCAGCAACGTACTACCGAATTGATAGACAAATTCTAAAAAAACGCAAGCGAAGCTCCGGGTAAAACCTAGTCATTATCAACAACCACAGTCCAACGTTTACATATACAATACGCTGAATAGACGGAAACGGCACTCCATTTTGTAACATACGTTCTAAATCTGCATAAAAGCCACCGCAACTCAAATAAACTTCAACTTCACAGTACATTTTACCGTCATTTACCACTTGTACTTACAATGTAAGTGGACGTTTGTATCCGTCATGCGAAGTACGTACGAACACTGAAATCTTTGCGATGGGAAATGAGCTCAGAAGTATGTACGTTGGTAACGTACCTAGCTTGTGCGTACTTTGTATTACTTTAGATAATGTTTTTTTTTTGTTACAGGCATTTATTTAACTTGTCTTGTTGGAGTATGGAGTGGAGTGGAGTGGAGGTTTAACATAATGAATACTCAAAAACCCCCAATCAATTGAACTAAAAGGTGATGTGCAAATAAGTACGAAGCTCTGCCTCAAGAACGCCCAGATCTATACCACTCAACAGCTCTTTGAAAATACTTTTAAAATATCAAAATTGAATATTATATTGAAAGTACTAGTTCAAAACTTCTGATCCTGCAGCTATGTCGCCTTCTCATGACAAAACTCTTCGCTCACACCTCTTTTTCTTTTGCATTTTCTTTTTACATTCATGACTTTAATGGATCCTTGTGTAAAAACTGCTTTTTACTTATTTTTACTTCTTTGATGTAACAAATACCTGTAGAATAGAAAAGTATTTTCAATGCAGAAAATAGTAATGTAACTAAACCAATTTACAGCAGAAAACACTCGTTATATTGCAAAAATCTAGGGCACAGTCTTCTAAATCTGCAGAATTATTTTTCTCCGACAAACAAAATCATATTTTTCTCCATTATCCAAGTCCGTTGTCTAACATGGTTTCCCTCTAATCACCTCACGACGTAAAGGTCCGACAAATCTCTCAGGTATACCGTATTACTTAACTAAAAGAGCTGAGGCCAAACGGAAGTGAGGGTAGAAAATATAGTCCATAATTTAATACATCCAAAGGGTAGATATCTTTTTAGAGGAACATGACAAAAAGGCGCTACCCTTATTGAATGGAAGGTCCACATTATTCACACATTATATTCGGACGACAATATAAACGTAGACATAATGGGATTGAGTTTTATTTTCGTGATGTTAAACATATTTTTGTATAGAATGTACAGCCGTGTTGAAGACATTGTTTGGAAAATGACGGCGCTTTTTTCATGACAGTCTTTGATGAATATAAAAGAAGTATTTGTGTACTGAATGGTAAATAAAAACAGTTTTTTATGGGTCTTGGACGAGATAAGGCTTTATTCTATATTTGTCGTAGATTTACCGCCAGTTCTTTAACATTTTTTGTTTTGATTACAACAAAACAATTGTAGGTGCACTAGTATTGTTGTTGCTAGGTTTCCATTTATACCGAGAATACCGAAAGTACAAGAGTAAAAAAATACACAACAATCAAAAACAAAAACAATTTTTTTTCTTTGTAAAACAATAAAGTGCAAAAAATCTTATTGTTACCTCTGAAATACATTACCTTACCTTACATCAAATATATAAAATGTCGTTGTAAAATTTTCAAGAACCCAGCACGTGATCCGAGCTTAGTAATACAGCGAACGATTTTTCAATCACGCTAGAAAATTGCATTTTTCTTCTTTGATGAAGCACCTTACTATTAATCTTACTATACGAAGACATAATCCGACGAAAGGAGCGGTTAAACGTCACAGACTTCGATAAATAAGTGTCGCCGACTGAAATACTGTGACTTGTGAGTCTTTGAAAAACGATATCTTTGTAAAGTTTCCTTGGAGCAGTAAAACATACTTATTTCTAAGCTCTTTCCTCTTACGATTAAGTCTTCAAGTCACATACAGTGGTGAAGAGCTGGTTTTAAAATGAAAGGGAGTTGAGTTCTTTACTTTGTTGGTTTTACAACCTGAATGGGAAGATTGACAACTGATAACTGCAGATTTATTTAACTCACATGGAGTAAAAATAAGTTTTGATGTTAAGTAGTTTTCTTTAAATAAACAATCCTTGAAAAAAAAAATATAAACAATCTGAATTTAATAGCGACGTGATTTCAATATTTTGACGGAACTGTTGTTGGCGCAGTGGCTGAGCGATCGACTGCAGGCTGCGCACGATTGCACGGAACAAATATTTGTTTGACCTACAAGTAGTTGTTCCGGGTCTGAGTGTTTGTGTATTTCTATGTTTGTAAACGCACCCATGACAAAACGCTAATCAACAACTTTTAACCTGGTATTCGGAAAGACCAACTCGCCCCACTTTATGAACAAAAAAATACTGTAAAAAATCCTGTGAACGCTCTTAGATAAAGTAAGGTTAGTTAAGGGTTCGTTTTTATAAAATAAGGCGGTTCGCACGTAGCTATGGTATATTCTGATTTGTAACACTCACCTTAAACTTTGAGAAATGACGGAATCAAAATAAAGTAGGACATAAAAAAATCAATACGTATATTAAGATCGTAAAAACCTCGACCCTATCAAATCAGCGTGATTTTATGATTTTCATAAAATACGGTCGATTGGGTTTCTTTTGCAATTTTTTATATTGCACCTACAAAAGTTTGATCAATTAAAATTTTACTTGGCCCGATGTGAATTTCGAAAAACCTAATAACATAAAACATTCGTTATTTTCAAGGCGAAGAAGTTTTATGGTTTGTAAAATATTGAGGGCATAAATAAAGCGGCTGTCTTGTATAACAGCACGTCCCCGCACCTCGGCTCTACGTAAAGTCGTATTTTATCTCGGATTCTCTTATTCGTGAAAAATAAAAAAAATATGGATATAAAACTGCCAACGTACACAGTTTTGGATCCTGCATACCGTCCTGCGGCAGTTCGTAATTGGACATAGTTTTATGTATACTACAGTGTACTTATTGCCAGATAAAATACTCAAGAGTTTTCAAGTATTTTTTTTTTCATTTTTGCTTGAAACTCTTAAACAACAACCTCTGTAGTCGCTTGTTTTTTATTTCTTTATTTTTTTACCGCAAATATTATATTCACGTCGTCACACGTAATACCCACATATGAATTTTAAAAGCGTCCCCAATAGTTTACGTTCTGTTCCCTGAGGGGTAGTAAATCGTTCTTGCACGAGGTATGGGGTTAATGCCGCTATTCTTTGGGAAATCTACAATACTTTTCCGAGCTATTGATAGCGTAAGGCACCCATAGTTTGAAACAGATTTGCAGGGTTTTGCTAGCGCAGATCTCAATTTTTTTTTACTTTATTAGTTATTTCACGACCTAATCACTATTTGACTTACAAAACTCTCAATCAACATTTATATAAGTTACGATCCTTATATTAACCTCAGCCAAACTTTTCATCTCAGAAAGTAATCTAAAACTTTCCTCCGACGAAAAAACTAATCATAGCTGGCTGAGTTAGTTTGTGATTCTAAGAATAAAAGCTTTATTTTGGGGATGACAAACTTAGTTACCAGTCAGACGAATTCATAAAGCCCTTTCACAATTAACAATAGTAAGATAAAAATGAGAAATTGTTCGGCGTTTCGGCAGTAGGCATCGGCGTCGGCATTTACGATTTAAATGGGCCGTCCTATCAAAACAGAGGTCCGCAAGGATTCCAGATTTCGTTTTGGCAACGTGATTTGCCGGTAGTTTGATTTGATTTTGAGATTGATTTTAAATTGTGTTTTTAGAAGTTATTACGTAACGGGGGCCTCTGTTTAATAAGGTCTAGAGGTTTCAAAGGCTCTGTTTTTTCATTTGGTACGAGTTCATTATTTAGGTAACTCCTTGAAATTAATGAGCCGTGGCGGCTTGTATCTGATAATTTTGAAACTGTAACTCAGCTCGGCTCAAATTGGAGGCCTTACGCTTTATGAACCAAAGTCAAAAAGCGATGATGAATGGATTTAATACAAATAAATACACGAAAATAAAGAAAATCACCGATGTATTTACGACCACGAAAGAGCTCCGATTAAAATGCTACCTAGACCATTTAAAATCAGGAGAATCCAAATTATGTATATAACTCATGTTCGACCAAATTGGCTGTTAATACAATTTGCCTTTCCAGTGTCGATATGAGTATGACATCCAAACTTCGATTTAAAAAAATCTAGAAGGTTATTGGAACAATCCATGAATATTGCACTATACCCTTCACGGGCATACCAAACAAACAAAAGAACGACGTCTGAGACTGAGCGAAATGTATGAAAGTTTAGTACTAAAGATGGCCAAGCGATGCTCTATTATAATTTAGCCTGTCCTAAGAAAACATAGGAGGGGCATGCGAGGCATTCACCCTTCATTATGTCCTCGTAACTTGTTTGTCAGCAGTTTGATTTTATTATCAGTTTCATATTGGGTATATGGTGATTTTGTTACTGTTTGAATTTGCCAGACATAGAAGAGGGTCGGGTAGATTTAAAAATAATTTTCCATTAAAATAGCAACTAATATTTGATACGTTTTACGTTTCGTTATTCGTTATTAACATGAATAATTACGTTGGGGTTAGGTCTATCTTTTATCGCAGTTTATATTTTTTACTAAATGGAAAATCGATAATAGGTGATAAAAAATCGCATAATCATCCTATAATGACACCAGCACCACTGCTGGAACACAGACCTCCTCTCTGAGAGTGTCAACCCACTCGGTTGTTATCCACCACGCTGGCCCACTGCGGGTTGTAAATAAAATAAAAGGCGATAAGACGATTAAATAAAAAAGAAATTCAGGCTTATGCCAAGATAAATATTACACAAGAGAACTTCACACAGACGATCTGAGCAATTTGTAATGTAATCGCAAATAATTGAAACATAGCTTAAAATGTAACTGTAGGAACAACAATGAAAACTATTCTCTCACGATTCAATCGTTAATTTCCGACATAAAACTGAGTTGTTAAACTTTCCCGACTTTACGGTCTGTGTTAATTACAAACGCCAACGGGCCCTGGCTTACAATGTGTGAAATAATTTGTATATAAATTATTTATACAACGCCAGGGTTCATCAAAATGGAGGAAGACAAATTGAAATTAAATTTGGTGTGATGTGATGTGATGACGGTTACTACGAGCATTACAAAGTAATATCATACGAAGTTATAGGGAAGTAAGTTTTCAGAAGGAATGAGTTTTTCCTTGGCCAAACTTATTCTCCGTGAGTTGAGATAAGTAGAAAGTTTCTCATAAGACAAAATCAGGTTAACATAGATAACTACGTTTTTTTACCTAAATAAGAGCTATGGTCAAATTGATTGTTAGTGTTTTTGTTTTTTGGGTGGTAAAAAAAATCATCAAATAAGTTCTTCAATAGTTGGAGCGGAAGGCACTATACGACTCTATAACATAAAAATCTACTGCAGTGTTCCTTCAGTTGACTTTTTCATTCCAGGGTAATGGTGTCCTTCTCGCGCCCTGTGTAAATGAGGCTTCAGTATTATTTCTTTCCGATCTATTTTGTTTTCCCAATTTTCTTGTATCTATATATCAGCAATGATGAGTTTCTTTTCTATCCAATCACTTCGTTCATCATCAAATAAAAACGCAATTTCAATTAACCCTACATTCTTTCACGTAAACAGTTCAGATAAACACATCGCCAGGGGTCACACGCGCCGACCGTATAATTAGTAGCAATAATAAAGACGTTTATTACAGCAATAACCTAGCAATGATACCTAAGTATTGTCGCGCGACTCCTTAGATTTTATGATGCCAATTTAAGGAGACGCACTCGTAAACTTAATTAAGTGCAAACGTAACACCTACCGAAATTAACCGTATTATGTGTGTTGCTCCTGAGATTGCTTCCCGCTGATTGTGTTATAAAAGTTTTATTGTGTTTTAATATGTCTTAGGGAGCTAATGTAAATATTATTTTGGAGGGGTAACGTGGTTGGGAAGAGCTGCAGGCGATGAGATTTTGTTTGTTAATGAATATTACGATGGTTAAGAGATAAGTTCAGGAAATGAGTAGTATCTTCTTTGCGCTAATGTATATGCTATATCTTTTAACAGCAGTGCTTGCTAGAGCAGAGGTGGCCCAGTGTAACGGCTTACGTCTGGTAGTTAAGGTCATACGTTGGAACCAAGACTATGACTTCGAAAACGATGTGACATCTATCAATCTTCACTGTTATGTGTCAGCGCAGCAGTAAGATAAATATCAGCAACACAGTAAGCCACATAGTTCGTGTCCCTTTTAGTACCAAGCGGCAGCCATTCACAGATCTTCGACAGTCGTTACTAGTAGACGGAGGTCTGAAAATCTGACTAGGCATATAAAGCGATTAGGTTTCGACCAGTAACTGAATTTCAGTCAGATAGGCAGTCGCTGAGTATAATTTTTTTTTTTTATTATTATTTTATGGAAGGCTTACAGACTAATTACATCAATGATTAGAAAAACTTAATAATACTACAAATTGCTAACAACAAGCCTCCACATATATAAGATAATATAATATCTAACGTAACCTAAAATACAGGTATTCCTATCCAACTGGCTTTCGTTTTAACACGTTCGTTGCATTACGAGATCTATCAGATCTCTTGCAGGACTTTTGTATTGTGCGTTGAACATAATCGTGTTGTTTCACTCCTTGCGGGAGGATCTAACGTGTAAAGTTCTTTTGGTATGAGTAGGACAAATATACATATTTGCTTCCTACTTAAAGCTGAATTCAAGGACATTAAAAAAGAAATTAGAGATGGATTAGGTCCCTAACGCACAGTACTGTAATTATTTTCATTCCTTGCGTTAGGAGATATGTCGGTACTCGTGGAATCGTACGCCTCGTAGACGCAAGAGAGGGAAGGTGACTCGTTTTAGTGTTGTCCTAGCATCGACGTGGGATGTCGCGCGCACGTTTGCGAAATAACATCCGCGTATAAACCTACGTGTTGATTATCATTTTTGTTATACAATGTGTTTCGTTTCCATCAAAATTATTTTCAAAAACACATACCATGTTCACATTTGTCTCTGGGCATCACCAGTAGTAACGAGACACCAATTTTTTGGTTGTCATGCATTGTGCGTATACGTCAAAGCTCAGAGCAATTTGACAGTTCATAACGGACGCCGATCGGAACGCACGCGACCGCGCGACCAGGCAGAATTTTAAATCTAACCGACGCCGCGTGTGATCATCACCAGTCTCATCTACCTGTGTAAACCCTGGCCCCCATCGTCAGCTCATGGACATTCGAAAGGTGGAAGTTCAACGAGTGTCAGTTGCAGTCTGAGGTACGTACTTTGCATATATCCTTACTGTTGGCTGCCTAGATCAAAGTGAACATCTTAATTCTATCGCGTAACTCGTCAGACCTCTCATCCAGGTCTTCCCAGTGTAGTAGAAGCCATCACGGTATTTCGGCGTGGTGCGAATGCTACATTTTATGGTGCCGAAACCCGGGACCTTCCATTTTTGAATCGTAAATCGCCATCTTTACTTGTGGTATTTCTGGTTAAAAGTGTAGCTTAGAATATCTCAATCGATCTATTGTTTTAACTAAAAACTACAGGCACATAACGCAGTCTAAGCTATTCCACAATTTCCATAGAATTACCTACTATCGAATCCATTAGTTTACTTAACGTTCATGAGCTATCACCATCGAACCAGGATTTACAAAATCGTAGTGTAAAATAATTAAAATATTGAGTATCCATTATTCATCGAATGATTGTGAGATCGGGTTATGTTGTGCAATCACATTTCTATCGGTGCACAATTTATTTCGCTCACAATTAATCAATTCGCAACTCGATATTAGGTTATTTGCACCCATCATACATCGCAATCACAACGTAGGTAATCTTGTTGTATAAATCGTGTTTTACAATACAGAAATCGTAAAATATTCCATTGAATAATTTTTTGTCACTTTCTCAAATCGTGAGGGTAGGTTGAAATCTCGCTCGAATAACGGTCGAACTCGAACGGTAAAACCAACATAGGCACGGTGAATATTTCCGTTGCCAAGTGAATGAACAGATGAATGAATGAGTACCGTACAGTATCCAGAACATTCTTATGTGACATAAAAACTTGTTTACTTCAAGTTATCTACTCGGTAGCTAATTATACCTGTTAATCGTTACCTTTCTTCTATTGTATTCATTTACAGAGCGATTTGAATGACAGTATCGGAACAAAATATAGTTTGTAGTGCTTTTGGATTGTACCGGAGAACTAAACGTAACAAAATTATCTATCCGGTATTGTTTACGTTGAACAATATTGTTTAGTTAGTTTTTTAAAAACCGAAAATACTCATCCATTTACTACTAAGGTGGGTGGACCATGGAAGGCCATGCTCCTTCGAAGGCCAATTATTAAAATTTCGTAGTTATTGCCATGTGATGACAAATTCCTTCCGTTTACAAAGATCCATCCAACTGAAAATCACAGACGCAGCCGCGAATCGCTCGCGCTATTATTTTGGTAGTACGTAACAGGCCCTCGCTTCTTGGATATCGGGAATAGACAACGTAAAATTAAGGTGGTGTACCATGGAAGGCCACTCTCATAAATAAACAGTTATTATTAATTCATTTATTGCATAAATTAAACTAACAAATGTTAAAGTGATACTTTGTTTTATTATATAACAATCATATAAACCACTTCTTTTTAACGTAGATTTAATAACAGTAACTTTTAGTGTTAAATAACCTATTTATTACGATGGCCTTCATAGAAGCCCCTGTTCCTAGTTAGGCCATTTGGTAGAGTTCAATAAAACTTATGTCTAATTAATATTGATTAAATCTGCAATTCAAAAAAGTGGTCTTATGATAAGTAATAAAACAAAGTATTACTACAATATTTGTTAGTTTTATTTGTTTAGTAAATAAACGAATAATAACTGTTTATTTGTTAGTGTGGCCTTCCTTGGTTCACCTACCTTATTTGGGTACGTAAGTAACTAAACGCCTAATCGGAACTTATCTACTAATTATTCTGTTATTTTTTTCGTATAAACCTACATAGTGCCTATAATGTCACTTCTAAAGAAAAATAGATTAGGTACTTTGAAGAAGTCTAAGTCAAAATCAATCGACATCCATTATACTACTGAGGATTTACCATCCTTGCGTAGAAAACGAACCATCGCGTATAAGCGTTTGACTAAGGCTTTAGAGATTGGAATGTTAGCAGTTAGTGACCATTCTCAGCGGGACTTGTTTTTATCATATCATCAGGAAATAAAGAACATTGCGGCTAATTTTGAGGATGCGCATTTTACAATTCAGGAGATTCTTGACGATCCTGAAAATGAAAATAACGAAATTCAGGAGCGTTTCGACGAAATGTATTATAAAGTGTTGTCAATAAATCGCACCTTTTCTAAAGGTGATTCAAACAATTCTCACGGTATTGGCAATGCTTCTTCAAACATTCGGTTACCCAAAATAACACTTCCGACTTTTAGCGGTGACGTCAAGAAGTGGCCGGAATATTTCGATACTTTCAACGCTTTGATACACAATTCAACTTCTTTGACTGACACGGAGAAGTTTCACTATCTGTTATCATCTCTTAGCGGCGATGCGTTGACAGTGATCAAACCGTTCCCGATGACTCACGAACACTATCAAGACGCGTACCAAGCACTCATCGCGCGCTTTACTAATAAACGCGACTTAGCTTTTACGTGTTGGCGAGACATCTTAAATGTAAATTTCAAATTCAACGACGGTCACGAGTTCAGAAAATCCCTTGATTTGTTTGAAGAGAATTTAAGTATTTTAAAAACAGTTAATCTGCCGGTTGGTCAATGGGATTTCATTCTAGTATATCATATTTTATCCAAACTTGACTCGAAATTAAGACGTGAATTTGAGGAAAAGCATTCGGATGTCGAACTGCCTACTTACGTACAATTAAAGGCTTTCCTTCATTCTAAGTGCGAGGCGTCATTACGCGATACACATTTCGTTAACACAACCAAGTCTAACGAACTTACGCAGAGGAGTTCGACTTCACATTCGCAACCAAAACGGTCCACCCCGGCGCACACCCTGGTTGCTGCTACCGGTCAAAAGCAAAACGAAAGTAATTCGGTTCCGTATACCAGTAAATGTTCTTTCTGTAGTGATGCTCATTCCATTACGGCATGTTCAGAATTTATTAAAAAATCATACGATGAACGAATGCAGATTGCTACTGAGAAGAACTGGTGCTTCAACTGCTTGAAGCCATCCCATCAGTTGAAGGATTGTAGATCTATATTTTCATGTCGCACATGCAAACGGAAACATCACACCTTACTCCATCGCGATAAACCTATTGAATCCCACCCAACCGCATCGTCGTTGGTGTCAAGGTCACCTATGCATACAACTGTTTTGCTGGCGACTGCAATAGTGCACGTCAGGGATGCTCTTGGTACAATGCAATCATTCCGTGCCTTATTTGACACCGGAAGTCAAAGTAACTTTATTACTCAGTCGGCTATCTCACGTTTAAACTTACATCCGACCTCAGTTAACACAACCGTGTGTGGACTCGGCGAGACACCGGCGTCTATTCTTGGTGATGTGAAGTGTGCAGTAGGTACTAAGGATACCATATTCTTTGATTTGGACATGCATGTTATTTCGAAAATATGTGGCGATCAACCCATCGCAAAATTAAACACTTCTGGATGGTCACATATTCAATCCTTGCCACTAGCAGACCCCGGATTCGATATTCCAGGAGCTATCGATCTATTGCTCGCCGCCGACGTCTTCACCGATTCACTTCTCAACCAACAAATCAAGGGAAATGTTAACCAACCCACCGCTTTTAACTCCGTTTTTGGGTGGCTCTTGTTAGGCAAAACTCGTTTAGCTTCCAGCACCCTAATGCAGACATCCTTAAACATAGATAACGAGTTGAATTCTCTGGTTCAACATTTTTGGGAACTGGATTCTATACCGAAGGCGTCAGTCTTGACTCCAGATGAAACGCTCTGTGAACAGAAATTTGTATCCCACCATTCTCGTGATTCCTCGGGACGATATGTAGTGCGTTTGCCCTTTAAATATGATTCGGAACCCATATTCGTAGGCTCTCGTGAGGTTGCATTGCGACGATTCCACGCTATCGAACGCCGGTTGTCTCGTGACCCCGATCTAAAAAGCCAATACGTGGACTTCATGTCAGACTATATAGAAACCGGACACATGACATTAGTACCAGTGGAGGAACTCAGCATGGGAAAATACTACATACCGCATCACTGTGTCCTTCGTCCCGATTCCGCCACTACCCGTCTCCGTGTTGTGTTCGACGCCTCTGCCAAAGACACTAACTCACGTTCCTTAAACGACTCTCAACTTACCGGTCCTAAGTTACAGCCAAATATTATGGATATTCTTTTGCGGTTTAGAGAACATAACGTTGTCTTCATGGCTGACGCCCGACAGATGTACCGTCAAATTTTAATCTGGCAGGACCATCGTGACTATCAGCGTATCTTTTGGAGAGCCTCTGCTCACGATAATCTCCAAGAGTACCGTCTGAACACCGTTACGTATGGCGTTTCTTCATCCCCTTTTCTTGCATGCCGTACCTTGAAACAGCTTGCTGAAGACGAAGGAGACTCGTACCCCGTTGCGAAGCGAATCATGATGTCGGATATCTATATTGACGACGTAGTTACCGGATGTGACTCGCTGGAAACCGCTGAACTAGCAAAAAATCAACTTATCGCTCTATTCAAACTTGGTTTTCATCTTAGAAAATGGGTTTATAACAAGGCGCAGCTTTTGTTGGATCTTCCCAGCCAGGATTGTCTAACTGGCTCTGTATCTCTCGATAATTCCGAATCCTCAACTTTAAAAGTTCTAGGTCTGCAATGGAATCCGTCACTGGATGCATTCTTTTTTGACATTAAACCATCCGAGCGTCCTTGTACCAAACGTTCCATTCTCAGCGAACTGGCTAGAGTCTTCGACCCATTAGGCTTCTTATCCCCCATCACAATTCAAATCAAATCATATATCCAAAAGCTTTGGATTCTCGGTATTGGATGGGACCAAACGCCGCCTGATGAGATCATTCATACATGGAAGAAATATATAGATCAATTACCACAGTTGTCCCAACTTCAAATCCCTCGCAAAATAACATGCTCGGAAGCAAAATCGTGCGAGCTTCACGGTTTTTGTGACAGCTCCGAGACAGCGTATGGTGCTGTTATTTATTTACGCGTCACTGATAAGGACGGTACAGCCCATGTCTTCTTGGTCTGTTCAAAGGCTTGTGTCGCACCGCTAAAACGCACATCGTTGCCTAGATTGGAACTCTGCGCGGCAGTTCTCCTCTCTAATCTCTACACACTCGTTCGCGAAACTTACCTAGCTCGGATCCAATTCGATGCTGTCTACTTATGGTCAGACTCAACGGTGGTCCTCTCCTGGTTACGCTCACATTCATCTCGTTGGACCACATTCGTTGCTAACCGGGTGAGTCAAATCCAAGACCTTACGCCTCCTGAATGTTGGCATCACATATCCTCGGTTGATAATCCTGCTGATGTCTGTTCACGTGGACAATTTCCTAGTGAACTTCTTCACAATTCGCTATGGTGGGCGGGGCCATCGTGGCTTTCACAAAATCACGAGTCATGGCCTTCGAGTTCAGGCAGAATACTTCACGAGGACGACGTTACTATAAAGGCTGAAGAACGCAAAGTGGTTGTCTTGGTGACCGATGAGACCGCGACGAATAACCCTCCAATTATCGAAACGTTACTGAATCGTTATTCATCGTTATCAAAACTTGTTAATGTTCTCGCTTACATATATCGCTTTATTAATAATTCTCGTATGTCAAATCAATCAAATCGTAAGGAATTCTTAAACAATATGGAACGCCATCACGCTCTCATGCAAATAGTCAAACACGTACAGGGTCGGTCTTTCTCGGAAGAAATCTCCAACTTAAAATCGAAAAAGGTGTTATCAAAACCTTTCCAAAAACTGAACCCGTTTCTAGACGATCAGGGAGTGTTAAGGGTGGGCGGCAGGATTTCTCGATCCGGATTAGAGTACGAACACAGGCATCCTGCCTTCTTACCATCTGATCATCCTTTAACGTTTCTAATCATCAATTTCACTCATCGTACCCACTTGCATCCAGGTATAAACACCACACACTTTTTGCTACTTCAACAATTTTGGATCATCGCTGCAAAGCGTACCATTCGCCGTTGCCTATCTAAATGCATTCAGTGTTTTAGAACAAACCCACAGCCGCTTCAACCCTTCATGAGCGATCTACCATCTTATCGAGTCAATCAAGTTAAACCATTCTCGGTGGTAGGTGTCGATTTCGGTGGACCATTTCGCATTAAACTTGGTTCCCATCGTGGCGCTAAGATGGACAAGGCATATCTATGCTTGTTCATCTGTCTCGCAACCAAAGCAGTCCACTTAGAGGTTGTGTCGACGCTTTCAGCCGATGGGTTTATAGCTGCGCTACGGCGCTTTGTAGGTCGTCGCGGCCGTTGTAACACTATTCATGCGGACTGCGGTACCAACTTTGTGGGCGCTAAAAATCAACTTTCGTCTTTAATGCAACAAGCTTCTAACGAGCAGAAAATCGAATTTAAATTCAATCCACCCAGCGCTCCACATTTCGGTGGTGTCTGGGAAATCCAAATCAAAGCAGCAAAGTCGCATCTATATCGAGTTGTGGGAGACCAAGTTCTCACGTTCGAGGAGTTGACGACGCTGTTCGTTCAAATTGAATCCATTTTAAACTCGAGACCCCTTTACCCGATCAGCTCTGACCCCAACGACCTTTCATGTTTGACACCTGGTCATTTTTTAACCTTAGAGCCTCTAACAGCTGTCCCTGATGAGGATCTATCGCAATTCAATCCAAATCGGCTTCATCGGTGGCAGATGATACAAGCGTTTCAACAGAACTTCTGGTCTCGGTGGAAAACTGAATACTTAAACTCGCTAACACAACGCGCAAAATGGACAAAACACTCAAAACCGTTGTCGATAGGTTCGATGGTGTTAGTCAAGGACGACAATCGTAGCCCATTGCATTGGAATCTCGCGAGAGTCGTAGAACTCCAGGTTGGAGTTGATGGGATGGCTCGGAGTGCATTAGTAAAAAACGCAAACAACCAAACCATCAATCGACCTCTAGTGAAACTATGTCCTTTGCCAACAGAAGACTAGTTTCAATCGCACCAAATTATATATTATTTAGTTTATTAGATCTTAATTTAGCAAACCGTAGTGTAAGATAATCTTAACCTAAACGTTTCTTCTAGCAATCTAAACCGTAACTTAATCATTCTCGTTTCTAATTATATCTTCTACATTTTAACCAGAAAATACCATAGGTATTTTGGTGGGCGGGATGTTTCGTTTCCATCAAAATTATTTTCAAAAACACATACCATGTTCACATTTGTCTCTGGGCATCACCAGTAGTAACGAGACACCAATTTTTTGGTTGTCATGCATTGTGCGTATACGTCAAAGCTCAGAGCAATTTGACAGTTCATAACGGACGCTGATCGGAACGCACGCGACCGCGCGACCAGGCAGAATTTTAAATCTAACCGACGCCGCGTGTGATCATCACCAGTCTCATCTACCTGTGTAAACCCTGGCCCCCATCGTCAGCTCATGGACATTCGAAAGGTGGAAGTTCAACGAGTGTCAGTTGCAGTCTGAGGTACGTACTTTGCATATATCCTTACTGTTGGCTGCCTAGATCAAAGTGAACATCTTAATTCTATCGCGTAACTCGTCAGACCTCTCATCCAGGTCTTCCCAGTGTAGTAGAAGCCATCACGGTATTTCGGCGTGGTGCGAATGCTACACAATGAGTGCTTTTAAAAGAAAAAAGTGTAAAAAATCTATTTTGGTTAGATTTCTAACAAAAAATCAACGCCGGATTATACTGCTGCATCGTCCAGTAAAATTTTTTTTTTGGAAAATGTTCAAATTTGCCCCCCATTGGCTAATAAATAATGACATACATACAGTAATTCTGATTATGAAATATTTGACGCACCTAAAAATAAAATGAAACTTTTTCAATCGACAACTGAGATATTATTTTATTCCCATCACTACTTACTACACATATTGAACTATCTTCGGTTGCGGTACGAGATACAATCGATATCATATTTTTTTTTGGTATTTGTAGTTTATTCAAATGTCATAACTGCGTGCGAACCTAGCAAAATATAAAGCAATAGGCTATCTTTCACCCACAAAAACTTCAAAATATATTTGATTGTTTTTTTGGAAGATATAAATTATTTTCAAAACTGTATCTTTAGGAGACTGATTAGGTCTCAAACGCACCAAAAGGTAGATTAGTTTCGAGATCTTTTAGGTCTCCAACGCACCAACTGAGAGTTCTTTGAAAGTGATGGCGCAGGGAACGTGTTAATGAAAACAGACTGAAATAATTAGTTTGGTAAGGACTATGTTTGATTTTTTTTATGACTATGTGTGATTATGACCTGCTAAAACCGATATCTTTAATACCAAATCGTGGTGATTATGGAAATCTTAGATGGCTAATTGAAGATGAGATTAAAATGAAAACTTGGCTGTATTTTTCTTCAATTAGTCTCTAAACGTTTTCCCGGCTGGAAAGGGTGTTGAGCATTTGCCAACAGATGTGGAAGACATCCAGTCTCGTGTTTCCTTCTAGATATTAAAATAAGATATAATTATGTCATTATGTACTCGTTAACTTGAATGAGGTTTCTCAAAGCAAAATACACGCTGTTTTTTTGCATTTTCGTCAAACTTCAGGTGGTTATCACAAAAGTCATAAATAATCATTTGAAAGTACAGTACCGGGCAAAACTAATAAGGGCTGCTTTTTTTTTGTTGTTGAAATTTTACAGTATTTCAGAATTAAACCCTTAATTCAATACAAATGAAAGAGAATCACCCGACTACGCAGTCCGCGCGTACGCACACACCGATGAGCAGCTGGTGTGCGCGAATTGAATCTACTACTCTTGTAGAAACTAGTTCACACTTACGGATTTTAGTAAAAAGGAAAAATAAAATAAAAAATACCTACCTATTTTATCGTTGATTTGGGTCGAGAATCATGAGTATAATCACGTCCTTGAATTTGACTAGGTTGCAGATCAGCACATTGTATATAGAGTTAAAAGGTCTCTGCAAAATGTGAGAACTAAAATTTTCTTTTATATCTTGAACTCTAATAACTCAACGTTCTAAGTAAACAAAAGAATTTGAATGAAATAATCATCGTTTCATCCTCAATGATATGAGAATATTTTTTCATATCGTCGAAGTTATATTTGAACCGTCATATTTTAAACATAAGGCAGTTGCGAACGTTTTCTTTTTGCTACCCAAGAAATGACAAAACAAAGAGACGTGTAGCAAGGACGAAAGAATATTTAAAACGTTATTCCATAATTTATCCTCTTTCCGCTTCCACGGAACATGCATGTATTACTGTCAGATCCGGCAGCCATAGCAAAGTAGCTATTTGTTAGAGAGTCCCTTAAAGCTGCCCCAACTAACACCGTTTGCAGCAGGCTAAAGCCAAAAGGACGATGTGGTCTACTTTCTCTGCCCCGAGGCTCATTGCATGTCTGAAAGCATTTTCAGTTTTAAGCCCCATTAAAAAGATCAAAGCAAAAATGTGTGTAAATATGATTAAAAGTTTTTGGATGAAATTCATAAATTAAGAACCGTCTCAAACTTTGATTCAAACATAAATAATTTGTGTTTCTGTAAAAATACGTTACCTTTATTAAGTTAGTTGATCATTATTATTATAGTCCATTAAGCATCAAACAAATATTCAAGCAATGCTGTTTTCTATCTGTTCATCTATAATAATAATATGAATTAAAATGTATGGTATGGAAGGTATGTATTTACTTCCTCTTAGGCTCCTTAAAACATTGCAGCATTAATGAAAATGAACTATAATTTGAGATGGAACTTAGATGAGTTCTTCTTTGTTAACTAACAGAGGCCTCCTGGCCTCCAGCCTCCTTCCTGGCACAAAATCAACAATTACAATCAATGTAATTATACATTATATGTACGTGACATTGAAACACGTGCGGATTACAGGTAAATAAAAATTTCGATGTATAACATCACACAATATTCAGTTATAAAATGAGCACAATAAGCCTCTCATTCATTCAAAATTGTAAACGTTTTATTCTGAAAAGAAACGTACCTTTATCACGTTATTTCATTGTATCACCTCCGTCACTACATAGTCAAAGCCTCGTAAAAAAGTCGCCAAGTAAATGACATTATCTTTAGAAAGTATTTTAATTCGATGAAGGAAGTTCCCGTGAAGTTCCCGTCTTGGTCGTCGGCAATACGTTGTCGGACGATTTGCATTTTTATGAAAACGTTTTACGGGTCGGTCTGGGTCCTTACCGTGGGTTGTACGGAATGAGTTTGACTTACTATACATAGAAGTTGCTAGTTGAATAGTTTGGGTACTAGAATATGTATTTCATGAGGTAAAAGAGATGAGTCATTCTTTCTGTCTCTGTAGTTCATACATAAACTGACGCCATTTTGGCTAGCAGTTGGTGGCGTTCTTAAAATACACCACCAAATGCTAGAATAGATACGTTGTGTTTTTTCGTTTATCTTACACGAAGACTACTGCCTCTTTTTTTAGCGTGGTAAAATCATCAAATGAGTCCTCCCACCCCGGGCAGCTGTTCTTCAGTAGCCCTTTATGTTCCGGGGTCACGGTAATTTAATAAGTCCCACGTCCCCGGCAGGCTTTGGTCCTCAGAGAGGGGGACCTGTCATTTTTCTGACGCTCTTTGAGGAGCAACACGACGCGCCGTCTCGACCCGGCATGGTCCATGGTCAGACAGCGAGTTGCCCTTTACTCGCTGTCCGCATGCCAAAGACTACTGCCACTAGAGAATAATGAAGCTAAAATAAATAAGTGTAAGGACCACAGACTGATGAATTGATCATACTGTGAAACCAGTTGAGAATCTATTTACGAGTGGCTCGGTCACGACATGCAGAGGCTCATTCATATTTGATGTACGGTTAACCACACGTCATTCAATACTTGCTCACGATTGTCATACCAGAACTGATATTTCTGAGGTATGAAAAACACCCTTACTGCTTCCAAATGAAAATGTCCGTTGATTGATTCAGAACAAGTGTTTGTAAAAGTAATAAGATCATCATCATCATCATCTGCCTAACCTTTTCCCAACTATATTGGGGTCAGCTTCCAGTTGAACCAGATGCAGTTGAATATCAGTATTTTACGTGGAGCGACTGCCTATCGGACCTCCACAACCCAGAAAAAGGAATAAGATATGAAGCATTTATTTTATACACCTTCGCTTTTATAGCACGTCATTATTCTTACAACCAATGACACTCGTGCAACGCGAATGAAAGCAAGAACATTAAAATAAATACAGCAGCATAAAACGAAGTACTCAAAATAATAGTGTCTACTTTAACACAACTAGCAGCGCAATGTAATGAAAGGAAAATATTATGAACTGTAACGTTATTCCAGTACTTCATATAAATTATATACTGTGTATTCAAAGTTTGAAGACATTTTCTCAGTTTAACGCGAGATATTCTCTTTATACATCATGCATAATGTTCAGCTGCCACGTTCCCGCGTTGCTTAGAGTTCATTCGTGTTTGCAGCTGATATAAATAATTAAATAAATGTTCACGCACATAGCTTACACTGGTATTCCGTGTGTGATAACATTAACTGAGCAAGTGAACAATTGCTAGCATATTCTGTGTAGAAAATTTTTAGTAAATTACTTTCATTTGAACCCTTAAGCCTTTGTCAAACAGGCAGGCGAAAGCGAGGCGAAAGCGAGGCGATCCGATTCCGAGGCGAATGCGAAGCGAAGGGCGACGTCAAACTGGGTGCAGCGAACCGATGTTTTGTATGAAGCCAGTACCGAAT
This sequence comes from Agrotis segetum, assembly GCA_036375495.1. Taxonomy (NCBI): domain Eukaryota; kingdom Metazoa; phylum Arthropoda; class Insecta; order Lepidoptera; family Noctuidae; genus Agrotis; species Agrotis segetum. Next base: position 1,401,745 of record JAQSVV010000386.1, read on the forward strand.
TTATAGCGATCCGAAGGCGAAGCGGAGCGTTTTTGTTACGTCATGTATGGAAATATGAAGCGATATCGCGCCGAAACTGAGACCACGTCAAACAGAAAGGCGTGCCCGCGAAGCGAGGCGTGGCAGTTGTATTAGCTGGCTTTATTAGAACGACGTCAAACAGAGCAAATACGGGAAAGCGAGACCGAAGCGTGCACGTTGTTTGTGTTGCCAGATTTTTCTTTTTCTTCAGTTTCTTTCTTGTAACATCGATAATTTATTGAGAAATTTCACAGAGAAAACAGTTTGAATTCTTTTTATTAGATAAGGTGCGCTAATCGATGAAATCGACTCAGGTTTTTCAAGTTTTCTTCGCGTGGTACAGACGCCAGCAAATCAACCTACAATATTACCCAATTGGCATCGGCTGGCTTTTGCCTGGTCCACTAAAACGCCAGCTGATGTCATCACTGGTTACCACTGTCAAAAATGCAGTTGAAGTGGTGTAAATGCTGTATATTTCACGCCTTTTGAGGGTCTCAGCAACCACAGCAAAAGCGACAGCACAGCCACTGTGCTTGCAATATAAGCACACCAAAGGCCCACCCGCCTTCCAATATCCCAACGTCATGATTGTCGTCTGGTCTCTTCCCATCGTCAGGAACTGAGCCGTTAGGTCCTAAACCTGTAGGTAAGTCGGCGCTGGCTGGTAGTGGCCCTTTTGCAACCCTCTAATATAAAAATACTTATTAGGTATACTATGTAAAAATAAAAACAACATTTTTAAAATTGTTTATTTAATCATCTTTATCAACAATATCGAGGAATCCTGCCCATACAGTAATATTTTGTTAATGTCTAAAACATTACTATAGGTACTATTTTTTGGCAATAATTATGTCTCTTGAAGTACCTACTGAACTGAATAATTTTAACTTTTAAATAGATAAATATTATGACAATCGCGTTGTTTCCAAATAGGTCATTCTCCAAGAATCCATTGATTAATAATTCTAAGGTATCGTGTGGCAAAGTCTTGTCAATAAATCATCTTCCTCCATTAAACCCTCCGTTCGAATAGGGTACTTTTCCCAGAGATAAGACTCTCGTCTAATTCCATGTCCTCATCTTCAACACAAATAGGTACTGATACTGATTAGAGCGAAGCTTCTATGCAGCTCAGAGAGGCATAACAAAGTGTTTAATGAATTTGGCATCCATATTCTTTTCTCTTCAAAGTTAGAATGAACAGGCTTTTTCTGGGTAAGCTCGCTCCATCGTAGGCTTCGTCTCAGTCACCTTTGCCTAGCTATGCTATTCTCAATAAGCACAGCATAAATCACATCGCTGGATCCACAATGTGTTTTTGGACGTGACACAACGACTCTCACCGTTCGCACCTCACGATTGGTTAGGGATTTAACCAAAACCTTTAAAAAAGTTTTAAAATACTTAAAATTAACATAATATTATTTAAGACATATTAGTGACAGCACTAGTGACAAACAAAATAAAGAGTAATACATTCATAGAGAAAAATTGTAAAGAGTTTCTATATATCAGTCTCCCGCACTAATATGTAAAATAAAGGCTTATTCAGACCTGAGCGATATTCGCTGCCGCTGTGGGTAGAGGTACATACCGCGCGGGTTTCGCTCAGGTATTTAGTATCAAGTACCGTGACTAGAGCGACCTGAGCGATATTCGCTGCCGCTGTGTGTAGAGGTACATACATACCGCGCGTTATTCTACCCACAAGAATAGCGAAATCCGTTTTGGTGTGAACAGTAATATTACCGCATACCCGCTGGGTTTTCTCTGACGCAGACGGTAGCGAATACCGCTTAGGTCTGAATAGGCCTTTAAATCATTTAAAAATTGTGGTTGTCTATGTATGCACAGAATACTTAATAATACTACGTACAGAAGAGTCACTTCCCAAAAACAGTCAAACAAACGTAAAATCTTTGCTCGAGAGAATAAAGTACATTTTAACTGGCGTCAAGATTGCACACCTACTTTTAAAATAGCCTACACGACGCGTGCTCAAGCAAAAATGCACTAAATGGATACCCGCGTGAGTTTATTTTGGTTTATCTGACACTAACGACTCTTGAAGGTCACGATCAAAACATAAGTCCCCATTCACACGAGCGCTTTTTTTTCGGGCGTAGATAACAAAAAATTAAATTGAACTTAAATGTCACCGTCCAGCACTTAAAGTCAAATACAGTACAAAATAAAGCGCCGTGCTTTAAAAGCGCTATGTGTGAACAGATACATAGAATTGCATTTCTTCTCTTCGGCGTTTTTTTTAACGCCATATTATTTTATTTTGTATTTTGTGATGTACTTGCTAGCACGACCGTGAACACATTCATTATAACTTTTGATAGTAATAAATTTCTCTCATATTGTACTATTTTAAACCACTAATTAGCGAAGACACTAAATGTCGTAACTTGTAAGAAAAAATGGTTTAATAATTCTGCGACTAATAACGAAAGAGGAATTTACTACCGTCAAAGGTTATATTGAATATGTTCACGGTCGTGCTAAGAAGTACAACACAATTTTTTGACTGAGGGACCACACTTTAAGGGCTGTAGTTTTTAATATATTTTTTTACAAATTCCCAGATTTGTTCTACAATTGTTTTAAGTGTACTACTAAATCCTACGATTCTTATTTTGCGCGTTCCAGTTTGGTCCCTCAGTTCACACACACATCAAAATATAAGGCTATATATAATATATGGTCCCGTGTCTTCAATTTCAATGCCAACTGGAATTTTAGCGTGGTCGTGCTGGGAAGCAATCTTCGTAGCACGACCTGCTTATCTACGGTAATTGAGAGGTACAAAATTGCTAATTAGTGGTATAAAATAGTACAAAGTAAGATGAATTTATTACCATCAAAAGTTATAGTGAATAAGTTCATGGTCGTGCTAGGAAGTACAACACAATTTTTTAAGTTCCTACACCACAAATTACAGAAATCTCGGACCCGGTGATAATTCTTCCACCAGACGAACCATTTCATGATATTATAAAGAGCGATGCTATGTTCAGATGTCAGGTTAATGTTTCCCTTGTAATTGATTGATTTAATTGACAAAAAAATTTGAACTTCATGAAATATAGGTATTTATTTTATTACTCTAAATTACAATACAATAAAAATGAGTAATTTCTATTAAACTATTGCAGTTTTGTTTAAGTTTTGTTGTCTGATAAGGAGGGAAGAAATGTGGAACCGTTATCCCCATCCCGACCAAAATCGTACACTTATTACTCAAAAAGTAAAAGGCACAAATTAATGGATGTGTGTGTGAACTAAGGGACCAAACTGAAACGCGCAAAGTAAAAATCGTAAGATTTAGTAGTGGACTTAAAACAATTGTAGAACAAATCTGGGAATTTGTAAACAAATATATTAAAAACTACAGCCCTTAAAGTGTGGTCCCTCAGTCCTCACAGACCATCAGCCAGATCTCGGAAAGTATTTGATAAATTAATGTTTTGTGACTACTGACATTTAGTAAAGAATTTGTAAAGATGTTTACTGAATTGCTGATCACAAAGCATTAAAGGTAAAAAATATACAACGACTAAACTGTGGTCCCTCAATCCACACAGGAAAAATAATTATTTTAGTGAATATTACCTAGTAAATCTTTCTTTTTCATAAAGTTACCACATAAAGTTTTAGTAAAAATCGTAATGCATTTTGTAAAAAAGAAATAGAAAGATATATCGACGCAATATGAAGATAGCGAATAATAAAAGTGGTCCCTCAATCCTCACCTCTACTAACATAAGTGCATGTATTAGCTGCTAGACGAGAGGATTATCAGAAAGTCTATATAGTGTACTTAACTTTTAGTAAAAAGTTACTACTAAAACATAGTTATCTAAAATGGAGTATTTCTCACCTCTTAGCTGAGATAATATAATTCACACACAATTCGGTTTCAGGGCTGGACTATCCAGTGAGAGTGCTATTTTATCTCTTAAGCATACCGTCAGGTATTATACGGAGAGAAAGACGCCGATATATGCCTGTTTGACGTCCGACGTCAACCGCGAAGCGGTGCTCCGTCGACATTTTCTGGTCATTTGACATTGAATTGAAAATAAAACGGTAGTGTATTTAGTGATATTTTGACTTTTAACATTTTGCTGTGCAATCAGTAATTTTGATGGGAATTCGGAATCTTATTGCATAGCAAAAGGATATTTTTTGATTTGCGTTTAAATACTACCCATTTATGTGTGTACGTGTACGTAATGAATAAAACTGAAAAACTAAAACCGATTCAAATAATCTTGTTTTGAATTTGTTAAAATTTTTATTTTATCCACAATGAATCTTTCTTACGGACTGTATTTTGTTTTTTTTTTTTAAGCTAAAAAAAGCAAATTTCGCTTGCTTCTTTCTCTTCTTCGAGGGCCTGGTGGACTTGAGTATTTCATTTCAGTTTGATACCTCCACGCGTTCCTGAGAAAAAGGGTCTTGACAGATGGACAGGCGGACACCAAAGTCAAATCCCTAGTACATGATCTTATGTTTCCACTCAAATTAAAAAGGTGTACAACGTATCGAAATGCCTCTATGGCGTTTTTGGAATAAAAAAAATCGTATCTTTATATTTATATTGGTTGAATATCTCCCCCGCCCGGTCTGTAATTTTGTGTTACGATATTATTTATTTTCTTTAGGTATAAAATACTGTCTTTATGAAAAGCTATCATCTGTTGATAAATCTCGTTGGGGCCTGCTAGATACACATACACAAGAACTTTTAGACAAGTTTTTATTTACTCCTACCCAAAAATGGCATAAAGCTTAGCTTAAAGGCCTTGAAGTCGTAACCAAAAATTAATGAAAAAAAATAGTGATACCGTAAACATGTCACAAATTGACATCTATTGATATTGCCTAGATAATTCTTGATTTCATGTTTTGTTTTGTTGATTTTCCGTGATTGTTTACTCATCGACCGACTGCGTAAAGTAATGAACTAATATGCAACAAGAAAATGTGCAGCCATTGTGTGTGTGCACATACTTAGTTTTCTAAAAAACCACAGTATGCGATTAAAACTAGGTTTTGAAAATAATACTCAGACATTTACCTACTGTTGACCAAACACAACTTGTATTTACATTTGTGACTGTATTAAGACTTTACCAGTTCTCAAGACACGGTTAACGGATTATTCGAATACTGGATTGGTCCACCTATAAAGGAAAACAATAAGTTATATTTTCATTGAGGAGGTACCAAGTATCTTTGATTTGCATTGAAAAAGTTGAGGCCCAGCCGTCGTTTTGTTGAAGATGAGAACAGTACGACATCAAACAGAGGATTAAATGATGATATTTTGAATGCCACGACCTTGTGTTACGATATCTTTGCATTAATCAATTGACTGTTGAAGTATGGCTTCACTAATATTAATTTATCAATTCCAGTCCTATTTTGGAAACAATAATGCTATTATCATAATCATGTGATTGAACATACATTCGTGCGTATTCTGAAAAAAAATTGTAATGTGTGTTTTGTACGGTTAAAACACATCAACAAAATGTTAAAGAGCAGGGGTTTCATGACATCGTTGTTATAGATAATATCACAATAAAATAATTGAATAATAAGTTGTTTGATTTTTACACGGTGCACCTATTGGGCGTTTTTCCATTAGCCGGCCCGGCAAAAATAGCAAAAATGTATGAAATGGTATGGCTCGCTTTTGCACTGCCAGCGCCGGCCCCGGCGCCGGTGCCATGCCGGCAAATGGAAAAGCACCCATTAGATACGTTACTTTTTATAAAGAGGATAGCAAACGAATAGGTACGGAATGCGTTACTTACGTCCTCATAATTATATTTTATTTTGTAAAGGTGTTTGCGCAGCACTGTTGCCTGCTGCTGCACCTGACCAGTAGTGATATGTCTCTTATCAACATTAAAATACAAATTACAACAACAAAATGTATTTATAGATTTCTTACATAAATAGCTATATTTAAAAGATATTTGTACGCGTTATTCACTCAAGCCGCATGAAAATACATCCGTTCATGATCTTCGTTCATTACACGGATTGTTCTTGTGAGAGGTGTTTTGGCCAGTATGTTGGGCCTGGCCACCGGACACAGCAAGCAGTGGCGCGTGCCAATTAACGCCACCACAACAGCTTCCTCAGCATCACTCCCGGGCTATATGCTTAGCAGTAGCTTTACCACATATGCACCAGTTAAATTCCGTGGGCATCCTGAGCTTGTCGTCAATATCTAGCGTGATGACCAAACAGATTTCACCAGAAGCGTTCGCTCCACTCATCCTCGGTCAAGATATGATGCACGTCCTCGATTATTCCACATTTCTCACAAAGCAGAACAGCTAATTTGTAAATAATATTAGTTTTTAAATCGGCATGACAGTATGTGTCACTGTGGCACTGTCAAGTTTCGGATTCGCTTCGGATTCGCCTCGGAAACGCCTCGCTAACGCTTCGCTTTCGCGTTTTATGTTTGACGTCGTGCATACAAAGCCAGCCATTACTAATAGTTCGGCAACGCTTCGCATTCGCCTTCGCCACGCCTCGCTGAGTTGTAATATCGCCAACGCCTTCGGATCGCTATCGCTATCGCATCGCTTTCGCGTTTCTATGTGACTGGATTCAAACAATTCCCTATATTACAAATGAAAACGCTTCGCTAATTACGATGGGTGCAACCGGAGGATCCAAAAAAATGCAAATTTATTTTAATAAACTAATTTATTACTGTATTACAAAGTATTGAAATTACGACTAATTATACTAAAGTGTCAATTGGTCGATGTCAGATCCAAAAGTGCCGCTGCACGTTTTTATGTTTCTATGGAAAGGTTCGATTGACGTCCATTGGTCACGTTATGCTGAGCTTGCGTTTCGTGCCCGTAGGTGCCGTGTGCAATGTATATGCAGGTATGCCGATGCAGCGATCTATTAAGGTTGACCATGCGTAACACCTCCCCCCGTAGAACAGCGAGTATCGATGGACTTGTTCAAGATGGTCGCTGGTAGACATCCAGGGTCAATCCTTATTTGGCTTGGGTTGATAGTGCGTGGTGATGGGATTGCATAGACGACTTCAGGGTTGCTGTTGAAGTTTTCTGTGATTTCTCTGGATGCTTTTCTTATGCGTAGCCGACGATAGATTAGAGTGGCGATGAGTGCGCATGTACCGGATAGTGCGAGGTACATGGGTATAGTAGTGTGGTAAATGACGGGATCGGTGACGTCATCTAAATGTACAGGCAGTTGCGTCGCTATCTCGTTGCTAAGCGTGTGAAGTTTTTGTAGATTTGGCGAATTTAGGATGAGCTTCGGATAATTTTCAGGCCTCGACTCGTTGTATAGGGGCATCTCAATGATCTTCACGACATGTCCTTTGATGTGGTCGTCAGTGTTGGAGATAGTGAAGGCGGGTGTTCTCAGGTTACAGTTGAGGGGAATGATTGCCAAATAGCTGCCTCGTAGGGTCCGGTACTGTTCTTGACCGCAAGACATCTTCACTTTTGTTGGTACAGGAAAACTTAAGGTATAATGCTTGTCGTCCAGGGTTTCCAGGGCTTCGGTGGTGAGAGCTACGGGTGTCAGCTTGCAGCTGGGTTGAAGTTCTTGATGGACTATGAGATGCTGGATACAATCTGGTTTGCTCTGGATTTGTAGGTTGGCTGTTGACTCACAGAGATATATGGAGTTTACCTTCGGACATTCTGTCTCTATGTACCTAGAGTCTGAGCTAGAGAGTGCTACGAAAGGTGAGGGTGGTATAAGAGTTTCGTGGTTTCTGTTAGGAACAAGGGAAAGTTTATACAAATTATATGTGGAGGAAACAACTATCGGGACTTTTATAACTACTACTATCTGCTTATTAGAATAGAAGTAACCTAGTTTAATTATTTCATAAAAATGCCTAATTTCTACGTCAAGGATTTCGTCATTAGCATATAAAATCCTTAATTTACCTAACATATACTTAATTTCATCTAAATTAAATAAAGAGTACGGGGTACTCGACGCACGAATAAATGTTAGGGTGTTCTCTAAACTTCGTAATTCTTCATAAAGATCTTCTACATTATCTCCTAAGATTAACAGATGTTGGGCCAGATGGGCGTATTTAATTAAATCTGTATCCCTATTAGCATTACTTTCCAAAATTAAGTTTAGTGCTTTACTCATCTTATCTTGATTTGAAATTATACTATCTATTATTTGAGAGCTGCGTGAAATAAATTTACTATTTAAACTAACATGGTTATTAATTTCTAATTCTAATTTATGCTCATTATTACGTAAGGTGTTTATGGCGTTTTCGTATTTAAGTGCATCGGTGTAGTCTAAATTACCAGAAATTGATTTTATTACAGAACCCAAACCGTCGATAAGGCCTCTTTTACTACGAGTTGATTCAAACATACTAATTTTACTAGTAATTAAATTGATTTTACTATTGAGATGTTTCAGATGAGGGTCGAATAGGAATAAGGTTTTATTGTTAACTAAGGGACTTAATTCAGCCATCTGTGTTTTTACCACTTCAATTTGAAGATGGATATTCTCTAAATCTATATGACTTAGGAAAGAATGGAAATGGGAAACGATCTTTGCCGCTCCTAATTTGAAGGGAAGTAGTCCTGGTCCATTGTCAAGTGATTCAACTGTTATCTCTTGTCCTTGGGCCGGATGTAGGGTCATCAGCCATAGTATTATCCTGTAACAAAGTGGGATCTTTAGGACTTCGCTTAAGGCGAGATTTTGCTACTGGACCGCGTTTCTTCTTCGTATAGATGTGGATTGGAAGATCTGCGAGTACAGTATCTTGCGTATAACGCGGGGCTAACTTCTGTCGAGACGCCATGGGATTGCGTACAAAGATTTGCTGGTCAGGGGTATAGTCCTTCTCGGGTTCTCTGTCCCTGTTACGGGTTTCAGTCAGTTGTGTCCTGTCATGTAAGGATGTCTGGTTAATAAGGTCGTATACTTGACTCATTCGTTTCCTATGGTCTTGTGAGTACTGTTGCAGTAAGTGTTCAGATAGGTCAATATCTATTGGGTCTCGAGGGTCAAAGTGTCCAGTTATCAAGTCCAAGGGTCTACATTTGGTGAAGCTATGGATCGAACTATTGTACGCTAAGATGGCATAAGGCATAAGATTAACGACTGGTTCATTTCGTCTCTCTAATTTCAATAACCTAAGATGTTCTAAAATGGTACGATGGAACCTTTCTACTATGCCATTGTCGTTAGGGGAATGCGCTAATATTTTATGGTGAATAATTTTATGAGTTCGGTTGAATTCTAAGAAAATCTGATTTGTGAATTCAGGGCCTCCGTCCGTGACAATAGTCAATGGGACCCCATGGTGGGTGCAAAATACAAGTAGAGCTTGTACTACACTTAAAGCGGTGCTATCTCTAAGGTGATAAGCTTGTGCATACTTAGAGAAAGCGTCTACAATGGTAAGGAATTTCTCTGTTTGAGCTGTGAACAGATCTAGATGGATAATTTCGAAAGGTTTACTAGGGGGTGGTACAATGTTAAATCTTTGCTTGATGGGGTGACGGTCGTACTTAGCCTGACCACAGATAGTACACTCATTTATGTACTTGGAGATGTGTTCTTTCATCTTAGGCCAGTAGAATTTAGAAGATAAGGCTAAGTAACATTCAGTGATACCGCGATGATTTGTTTTACCTTCGTGGTATTTTTTATGATGTCTTGTTGACGCAGGTAGTCTTTAACATTCTCTAATTCAACTTTAGTTAGAACCATGTTCATTGAAGAGCTTTTGAAGTTGTCTTGAATTATGGGGATTATTTTATACATGGCAAGAGGAGGATGGATGATTAAACCGGTTTTGACTTTAGGGTTCACATATTCTTTAACTGCATTAATAACGTCGTTAGTCAGGTTAGACTCAGATAGTTGAATGGTAGTTCGGGTATGCGTTTCAAATGGCTTACTCACTGTCGGTCGTTTTTTAATATCGCCTACAAGTACAAAACAGATTTGTCTACTGAATTTATTTAAGGGTTCGTCTGATATTGGCACTTCTAGAATAGGGGCTTCGTTACCAGTGTGAACAGTTGCTGTGTCAGAGTTGTCGAGTATGTCAGGGTTGTTTGTAGGGGCTGTCAGTGTTTCAGAACCTACTGTTGAGTGAGGCTTTTCAGATACATTTACCGCTATAGACATAGCGTCCTCGTTGTTGATTTCAATGCGGGACAATGCGTCGGCGTTAGTGTTCTTTTTGCCTTGCTTGTATACTGTAGTAAAATTGTATTCACTCAACTTAAGTCTCCAACGTGTGAGTCTGGAGCCTGGTTCTTTAAGGCTCATAACCCATTGTAAGGGTTTATGGTCTGTAACTATCTTAAACTTTCTCCCAAACAAGTACGGACGAAAGTATTTAGTAGCCCAAACTATGGCTAATAACTCCTTCTCGATTACACTATAGTTAATCTCACTGGAGTTTAATGTCCTAGACGCGTATGCTAAGGGCTTATCTTGTCCTATAGGTCCTTGAGAAAGGACAGCTCCTATGGCAAAGTTAGATGCGTCAGTCGTAAGCACAAATTCCTTAGAAAAGTCAGGGTACTGCAGTATAGGGTCGTTAGTCAGTAGTAATTTGCACTTTTCAAAACAGTCGATGTAGTTGGAGTCATTGAAGGTGATCTTAGAACCTTTCTTGAGACATTGCGTCATGGGTTTCGTAATGCGCGCAAAGTCAGGAATAAATTTCCTATAGTATCCTAACAGGCCTAAAAAGCGTTTGATCTCGGTAGCTGTCTTAGGAATAGGGAATTTCTGTATGGCAATGATCTTATCGGGGTTAGGCTTAATACCGTCCTTACTTATTACGTGACCTAAGTATGAAGTTTCAAGCTTTAAAAATTCCGACTTATCCATCTGGATCTTAAAGTTTGATTCCCTTAATCTCTTGAATACTTTTTCTAAATTTACCATGTGTTCCTGTAAGGAAACACTAAAAACGACTATGTCATCGAGATATACGAGACATATGACATTTTGGAGGTCCCTGAGGACATTATCCATCACGCGTTGAAACGTGGATGGAGAATTTTTGAGACCCATGGGCATGCGTAAAAATTCAAAGTGCCCATGTTCTACATTGAAGGCCGTTTTGTGAATATCGGCTGGGTCCATTTCTACCTGGTAAAATCCACTTGCAAGGTCTAGAGTTGTGAAGTAATGACAGTTACCAAGTTTATCTAAGATGTCATTAATATTGGGGATTGGGTACTTGTCATCGAGGGTTTTCTCGTTGACTTTACGAAAATCAATGACTATGCGCCATTTAGTCTTTCCGGACGCATCAGATTTTTTTGGAACTACCCAGATGGGTGAGCTCCAGGCTGACTGCGAGGGACGGATTATCCCTTGGTCTAACATTTTGCTAATCTGATCCTGAACTTCCTGTCTGTGAACAAAGGGATATCTATAGGTCTTAGTATAGACAGGTAATTCGTCGGTGGTATGAATACTATGCTTTATCTTATTGGTGAAAGTTAGAGGTTCACCATCGATATAGAAAACGTCAGCATATTGTGCACAAAGAGATTCTAAGTTGGCTCGTTCTTCAGGATTCAGATGGTCAGTGCGTAGTTTTGATAATACCTCGGATACGCGATCGCTAGGCTGATAGATAGTCGCGCTTTGCTCGTTAAAAAGTTCCGCGGTAACTGGCCTGTCCATTGAGAAAACTACATCATGTTTAGTTGGATTAATTATTTCTATGATGCCACGGTTATTTTTAACAGAAGTAACACAGTCGCGAATAGTGCAATTGGAAATAGTCTGCTCTGATATTATTACGTCACCATCATGAAGATTAATGGGGACTCTAGCTAATTTGGATGAATTAGCGGGTACTATGTCCTCGTAAAGATTACAATTACGTGAATCATACATTCGCAAGGGATTAGATGAATTACGTGTAACAAGAACCTTATTCTTTAAATCTATGTTAGACTCTAACTTTTCTAGTAAGTCTAAGCCTATTAAGCCGTCAAAATAATTGTGGAACTTGTAAATGTATAGGGTAATGTCACAGGTTTCTTTAAATTCCGGGAAGCACGGTATAGTAATGGAATAATTATTACGAGTTGTCGCGTGGATGTTAGTGACTTCGAAAGGCTCATAATTACACTGGATATGATGATAAAATCTTTCTACAACGTTCGGGCTAATAAAAGATAGGTTCGCACCGGTATCTACTAATAGTTTAATGGGTGGATTAGCAATCTGAATGAATGGAAGTTGTCTCTGGGTTTGTAAGTTAATCTCTATTTTGGTTTGTCTGATTTCGGGGCTGTATGAAAATCCTGGCCTTCAGCAGACGTTCCTTGGGCAGATGTTCCTTCAGGCACATTCTGATGTTCCTCTACGTGCACAGGAACATAATCACTATGAGCTAGTGGCTCATACACAGGTTCGTAATTGTAAGGTACAGGGTAGAACTGGTCGTAATAGTCATTATAGGCATAGTCGGGGTATTCATAATAGTCGTAAAAGTCTACTTCGTTAACATTCATCTCACGAGTCTTAAAGTAGTTGCTGGGAGGTGGATTTCCTTGTTGAGTCCAGTCATGTCCTGTCGAAGGTCTCGGCATAGGTTTAGGAACAAAGTGGCTAACACCACTCATGGGCTTAGGGCCATTATTAATGGGCGTGTAACTAGGCCTTTGTTGAGGCAATCGGAACACGTTGCTCTGGGGCCTATAGTTAGGCGGGGGTGCGCTTAACATTTGTTGGGTTCGCGTGGGACCGCGATTGAAAGGCACTTGGGGTCTCCAAGCTTGCATTGGCCTTGGCGGTTGTGGCTGATAAAAACTTTTGGAGGGACCGGGCTGATTAAACGGCGCTGAAAAAGTGACTGGCTGTGGAGTATGCAAATTAAATGGCTTAATCTGATACGTACTGGGATTAGATGAAGACGTAGACTGCACAGGTCTCCGCTCCGGCAAATGGTCATTACGCTGCTGTAAGTACATGGTGTTAATTTCCTCGTGCACAAACTCGAGAGCCTTTTCGATGGTGTCGGGTCGCATGCACCTAATACGCGAGCCTAAAGGTTCTTTTAAGCCACGAACGAATGCCTGTAGGGTTAATTTTTTATATAGTGCCCGTTTGGCCTCGATGGTAGTAGATATGGGCTCATGCAAGGTCACATACGTCATAATTGTACTAAATAAAGTTTGGCACTTTTCGTAAAATTCCGGTGGTGATAAATTCTTTTGCGTTAACAGGGCCAAATCATTGTATAAGGCGGTCTCGTCCCGCTGGTCCGAGAAGTTATTAATCAGGGCGTTTCTAATACCCTGCCAGGTTTCGGGAATGCCGTTTGAATTTATTGTGCGGGCGGCATTTCCAGTAACTTTATTAAGTATGCCGTTCAACAAGGATAAATTACTTAGTTCGTAACCTGGCTCTGCCTTAACGAATTGCGCGACAAGTTGGTCACATAAACGTACAAACCGCGTGAGCACGTTCGGGTTCCCGTCGAATTCGGGAACGAGGCGTAAGGCCTTGTAAACTTGATCTACCAAATCGGTACTCATTTTGTTAGTTAAATTATTCTCTATAATTAAGTAAGATTCTACACTTTCACTATCTTCTAATATAGTATCTAAATTCCTATTCGCATCGATTTGCGAGTTCCTATTAGAAATACTCGACTTAGGAGTCCGTGATATACGTGGGTGAAAAATTTTGAAAGTTTAATAGAAACACTTGAGGAAATTAACACAAAGGAAACACAGAAAAAAAAAGGAAATTACACAAAGGATTCTAAAATATAGGAAGGCGAGCAACTCTAGTAGATCTAGGTACTTACCAAATCTGCATCTCTCTGTGGTATCGATATTCGGATACTCCTCCGTAGCCGCACACCCGTAGGTTCGAATAGCCCGTTGTCGGTGATCGATTCACTGAATTTACTGGACTATCCTACCGACTGCGCCAATTACGATGGGTGCAACCGGAGGATCCAAAAAAATGCAAATTTATTTTAATAAACTAATTTATTACTGTATTACAAAGTATTGAAATTACGACTAATTATACTAAAGTGTCAATTGGTCGATGTCAGATCCAAAAGTGCCGCTGCACGTTTTTATGTTTCTATGGAAAGGTTCGATTGACGTCCATTGGTCACGTTATGCTGAGCTTGCGTTTCGTGCCCGTAGGTGCCGTGTGCAATGTATATGCAGGTATGCCGATGCAGCGATCTATTAAGGTTGACCATGCGTAACACGCTTCGCTTTCGGCACGCCTCTCTGTTTGACAATAGCTTACGGTACATTCGGTATGAGCAATGATAAAATAAGAGTGCAAAATTCAGAATTCAAAAAGTACCAAACCTCCAATAACCAATAATGATTAATAAGATCTGGACTTTACCATTCAATTCAAGAATAAGAGTTAAGTTTGAATCTTATTAAAACCCTACCATTTTATCTAGTCATCCGCCCCTAAACAATAGCGAGTGCATGTTTCTTGTGCTAACTTTAGTTTACATGGATTCCTGGTACCCGGTGCTTTATAAAATATATGTAAGAGTTTTTTTTTATTACCTACAAATCTTTCAAATCTGTACGGAAAATCTCAGCAGTTTCGCTGAAAACCCGTTGAGGCCGCAAGATTTTCTTCCACTAGGTAGCAAGCCACGTGAATTCCCGCATAAAATGTTAAACATCTGGACGACCGACGCTTCTAGGACAACTCCTATTCATTCGTGTACTCCTTGCGACGTTTTTCATCTTTTACATTTTCGTGGGCGACCTCACTGCGTTGACTTTTGTGCCATGTTTTTTTTAAGGAGGTTAGGTGGTTTTTCCTTGGGTTTTAAGATTTCTGTTTAATTTTAAGTAGCATGTTACGGTGGTGTTTTGTGTACGAACATTAGATACCTTAACGCTAACAAAAGATAGTTTATGTAACATGAAGTATAATTATTAGCTTTATTTGAAGTCTGACAAACAGTCCTACCATGGAGTATCGTATTACCCAGTTACTGGGTTGTGGAGGTCCGATAGGCAGTCGCTCCACGTAAAATACTGATATTCAGCTGCATCTGGTTCGACTGGAAGCCGTCCCCAATGTAGTTGGGAAAAGGCTAGGCAGATGATGATGTATAATTATTTTGAAATGAGTTGTTGAATTGTTCGTTGGTTTAATGTTTATAACCAACCTCGTTCACTCTCTTTATCTGCTAGTTCTAATTTTATGAATTTAAACAATATACTGGAATTCGTTTTAGATAGTGGCACAGCTATAAAACTACATAATGCAAACAGTACTGCAGTATGCCTGCTGAATTTTCGGATCTGTCCTAACGGATAACTGTGGACCGTGATCATGGAATGGTGTGAATTTTAGTCAATTCGAGTCTGACAGTCCTTTCCTCTCCACCAAGGATAAGATCACAAAAACCAAAGAAAGCACATAAAGAATAAAGTAATAACCAAAGGATTTTCAGAGAAGATTGCCAATTACGAGTACTTTCATTTCAGAGCTGCAATCTTTACAGAAATCTAAATATAAGCAGATAATAAAAATATTAATGAGTAATTTTCACGAACACATACAAAGCCAAGCATATTAACAGTTTACACAATACGGAAATTACCACCGCATTCAGTAAAGTTGCAAGTGGCGGTAGTTGTAAATCAACAGTTCCGCTGTACTGTATTGTAATTACTGCATAATTATTACCTACGGCGAAATATGAATGGCAATATGTTAATATTTGACCTTAATTTGGGTTTGTATCATTTGGTTATTCTCTTCAGGAACTTTGGAGAATCGAATCCGTTTCTAACTTTGATTTTAATATTCGACACTGTTAACTTTGATTCATAACGTGAGATTTTTTGTAGATATCAAACGAGTTCTTGAAATACTGAAAAATGTAATTGAAATCAAAGAAATAAGGACATTTACAAATATGATTAATCGTACGTTAACTAATGGTAGCCATACACCATACTGCCTATTTGTCAATTCGGCATAAAACTGCCAATTTGCTCAAATAGAATTGAACGTGTATGGGGGTGGAATGCCAATTTGATGGCATGACATGCCAATTTTGATAGGTCATCAAATCGTTTTTGACACAACGTCAAATCGGCAGCAGTGATGCCATCTTAGCAACTTCATAGATAGTTAGCTAATTTTATAAAGGTGCTAGAAAAAAAGCTAAAAAGTGTAACTTGTGGCTAAACTTTTTAGCTACTTTTCTATAGGGACGGTTAGGCCACGTTCACACGGCGATTATTTTCCCGTATACCGTACACGAGATTTTATCGAATAGAGTTGACCAGTTTTAGGACAACTTTGCACGGTACACGGTAAAATATTATATTTCTCAAACACGGGATTTTCCCGTATGAACGCCGTTTAAACTATTTTTAAGTTTTCATTTGTGAACTGTTATTACTGCTCTATTCGATAAAATCTTGTATAAAGTATACGGGAAAATAATCGCCATGTGAACGTGGCCTTACCAGGAAAACTGAGGCTTTTCGCACATGGATCGCATGTACACTCGTAAAAAAAAGAGGTGTTCATTTATTTTAAACCAAAATACGATTGAAAACTTGAGAGGTGTCAAGGGACCACGAAAGCAAGTTAAAAAAAGGTTCATGCTATTTTCGACCTTATTAACATTTATGCAAACACCTGATTTTATTGAAGGAGCAATGTTATCGAATGAGAATGTGAGAAAAACAAACTAAATTTTAAATGTCGATAAGGTCGAAAATCGCTTGCACCACTTTTTTTAACTTGCAATCCTTAAGCAAATGTTTTCCGACCTTCAAGCGATTTTCGACCTTATTGACAACGATGCAAACACCGGATTTTGATGAAGAAGCAATGTTAACGAATGAGAATGTGAGAAAAACAAACTAAATTTTAAATGTCGATAAGGTTGAAAATCGCTTGCACCACTTTTTTTAATCTAATTCGATAGTCTCATGATGAAATGAAAAGGTGCTAGAAATTGTAGCTGTCGTCACCGAATAATAGCCAGATCTAGTTGCTGAGTTGGCATCACTGGTGCAGATTTGAAGTTGTGACAAATCTATCGTATCGATAGGCAGGATGGTGTATGGTGTATATGGACGAACTGCCGATTTGAAACAATTGCAAGCGTGAAATCTATCGTAGTACAGTCAAATTAGCAAAAAGATTGGAAGGAACTCGTGTAGTTGTAATTTTTTTTGGAATCATTAGAAGACATGAATATAAGTTTTCTCTTAGTTTGCACTATTCCTGTTATGTACGGAACATCGTTTAATATTAGGTATTATCATAAAAGTCCCAAAATTTTGAAATTTCATTAATAACTTATTTTGTTATGTTTAGATATATGTAGATACCCCGTTGGTGGATAATTACTTTTCACTAAAAAAGTGTAAGGTGTAAGAAATGCTAATAAATAATTATTTTTAATTTGCGCCTCAAGGGAAATTAGTCTGATGGTGCAAACTCATAATAAGCACCCTTTTTTTTTTGCACCCACCTAGTTACATTAGCACCCTTTTGCACCCCTAGGAAACCGGCATTTTACAATATTTGTAATTGTACTTCGGAGTAAATTATTGTAGTCATGTTTTTTTTAATATACAATATATTCTTAATATACTACATTCGCACCTCATAAAAATAAGAAATATATAACTGGAAGTTTATGTAGAGTTAACGTGGATACATACTGCGCCTCGTGGCGTTCGTAAGGCCAACGCGGGGTCGAAGCGGGAGGCGGCGCGGTGGGGCGGGGGCGAAGACACCCATGCATGTTCAATTGTTCATCATTGTTGTGGCAAGAAGCGATCCGTGCTCTACGCAAATTCATTTCCTACTATCATCTCCTCTTTTTTTATTTTATTTAACAGACTTTTTAAGTAGTTGTGTTCAATAAATGTGAAAAATGGATTATGAAGTGTATTGCATTGTTTGTCGTGAAGGTTCAATGAGTGGAGAAGATACTGCTGCGCTGCGTTTATATCAATCATCCAGTTTAAAATACTGACTAGGGCATGAAACCGGGAAATCCCGGTACCGAAAATACCGGGAAATCCCGGGAATTTTTAAAGCAATCCTGTACCGGTTCTTCATCCCATAGTCCCGGTACTTTCGATACTTTCGGTACTTTATTATTTTCCTTCTTTTTTCCAATATAAAGTTACAAATAATATCCAATAAACTATTTTTTTTACAATATTGATGATATAATAGTAGTTTATGTAACTGGTACATAATGAGGGGTATTATACACGAGTGTGAGTTTAAAAAACGAGCGAAGCGAGTTTTTTAATAGTATCACACGAGTGGTATAATACCTAGTTATGTACAGTTTCATACACTACTTTATCTACTCTTATTGAACACGAACATATCAAATAAAAGATAAAAATTAATAAACACTAATAATCATCCACCATGTCATCCACCGAAAAACAAACGTCAAAATCCCAACATTCCCTTAGAAAGCGCGCGCAGCCACAGATAAAAAAGTAAAAAGATGTATCTATGATCAGTAATCTGTAACAAATGATGAAAAAAAAATTAAATAATAACATTGTTTTATCAGAGAAACAGTGTTATAATTTAATTTTTTAATTCGTTTTTTTAATTTTTTTTAATTTCGTCTAGAATCAGTAAGATAAAGCAAAATGTTTTTATGACGGATATTTTTATGATTGCCGAAGTCTCTCGAACTAAAAAGACGTTAAACGATGCGTGGTTTTAGGTATTTTCTTTAGATTTTTGTTGGGAATGCCTTGATTTGGTCGCCGCGATCAGAGCCCGCGATAAAAGCTATGCAACAGCTTAAAAAAAGCATTTAAATTCGGTTCCTTAAGATTGCGTTCTGATGATTATTGTCAATTATAGATTTACGAATAAAAAAATGTTTTATGAACTACACCATCCCACCCACATTTGTAGGTAATGAGTTCATTTTTCAACCGATTAAGATAATTACATAGTACGTCATGTAGTTAGTGTGCACGCTCGTGCCTTTCATACAATAAGTTAATAGCGACATTTGTACGTGAGTACCGAAAGTACTGAATTTCCCGGGAAATCCCGGTTCCATGTCCAGTACCGAAACTTCGGTACCGGTTTTTAAAAACAACCGGTTCTTGCAAGCCCTACTTGGAGGCCACTGCCGTTTTTTTTTCTGCTGCTGCTTTTGTATTATAAAAAAATAATCTTTTGGTTTGTATACTAATATAGCAGAGCATTCACAATCAGAAAGTACTCCTTCCTCGTAAAACACATCCCACAACGCGCATACGTTACGACGACGCTTGTCACTTCTTGTCAGTTTATTATTATTCCGTGTCGCGCGCTTGTCACTTCCATAGCATAGTTGCTCTTTGACTATCACTAAAATACTAGAAAAATGTATGTTCCTTAAAAAAAATCTAATTTTATATAGGGTGCAAATATAAAGGAAACCAAATTAATGTGATTGTGATGATTTTGAAGCAATCAAAATTTCCCCCGAAGTACAGCGGCAGAAAAGCGTGAAAAACTAATTTCCGTAAATGTCACACTAGGGTTCATAATCAATAATGTATTTAGGTCTAAATGTATATCCCTTGCCTCAATTTACAAAACTACACAGTTTTTCCCGAGGCCGCAATGACCAAAAAAAGATATTCTTAGTTTTTCTTTTTTTTCTGGCGCTGCGTTGGTCCGATTAAAATAAATAAACTGTAATTATGTAGATTGAGGTGTACTAAAGCATGTAAAAAATTACGCTGAGTACACCTGTATTCTCTGGTAAGTTATGACCAAACAAAAAAAAAACAGTTTTCACCCCCTTCCGTATGGGGGGTAAATGAAATTTGTTATTTAAACTTGATTTTTGACTCATAAAAAATCATCAGAAATGTTTTTGTCTCTCCAGAGAATTTATTCCAATCTTTTTTAAAAAATGACCTAATTTGACTGTACTATCGTATCGATAGGCAGGATGGTGTATGCCTACTATAATATAAAGCTACAAAGAACGCTTTGTAATCAATTTTCTTTGAACTAAGTTTGAGTCAGATCATTCAAAACAAACTGCAAGAAATCTCAACCAAATACATCCTCCTTGACCGCACTTAGCCCTTGTTTTTTCAACGTCTGGAAAAGTGCAAACTCATGGTACGAAAAAAAAAATTATGAACGGGAAGTTCAAAACAGTCTTAAGAAATTTTTACTTTAATAGTAGTCGACTATTTAAACCGAAGAGCCAAGAGATCCCGAACTTAAGCAATTAGTGAGCTCCAGTCAGACAGCAATTAACGGAATATGCTATTCGAAAGCAGAAAAGGTAGAAATAATTCAGCCAATAACAGGGTGCTTGCCGACTTGACTCGTTAGTTAAATAATTCATTAACTACTAATGACCGAAATATATCAACCACTCGGCGAGAAGTACTCGAGATCGGGTGTTATATTAACGTTTTGTAACTGATGTAAGTACTGGAGTTGAAATGAAGATGTTGAAGGGAAGATTGTGGTAACTTTTAGTCCAATGTTTTTTTAATTTCTGTGGTACAAACCTGTTTTGTTTCAAGAATGTCTATTATTCTTCTTTTAAATGTGTCGATAGCTATTTAAATTGAATGAGCCCAGGACTGGGCCAGTTTGGCGCCTTCAAACCGTCTATCAGTGAATGAGGAGGAAAAAACAACTATTTAAGAAACATTTTTATTAACATTACAAGCGAAATAGCGACCTAGAATAGGTAAAACTGAGCGCTATTAGTTCTTTCTATAGCTCATCAGAGTCGAAGAGATTTCTCAGTCTCACACAAAACCAAAAGCAATCGAGGAACACCAATGATAGATGGCGCTACTGTAAAAGCCGTTCAACTCACCCTATTCGACGCAAGTGTACAAGTTACGTTTACTATAACTTGCATTTGATATAGAAATTAAATAAGAGTACGCCTTCTTGTACTGTAAAAGCTGTTCAGCTCGTCCTTTTCGGCGTAAGTGTACAAGTTTCCATAACAAAAAACTTAAAAAATAAATAAGAGGACGCCTTCTTCTACTGTAAAAGCTGGTCAACTCGCCCTTTTCGGCGTAAGTGTACAAGTTACCATTACAAAAAACTTAAAAAATTTAATAAGAGTACGCCTTTTTCATATAGAGAGGTAACCTATGTCCCACAAGTGGGTATATTAAATATAGTCTTATCTTGCAACACTCTCTCTTGAGAAATCAAATTTATTATGGGATTTCTATTATGAAATGTATTTCCCTTCAGACGAACTACTCAATATATTGTCTACTATCCTGAAGATGCAATAAGCAATAAATCATATTTTCTTTTATTTTTATGTCAGTTATAAAGTAATACTTGAAAGAAAACAAATTATTTTCAGATCTCGGTGAACACTGAAACGATAAATACTTCTGAAGAGCACAGTCAATAAGTCAATCAATCAAGTTGACAGGTTACGGCTTCAATTAGCTATCTTTGCCTTATAATTTCACAAGCAAAACTTTCGACTAAAATAAGAAGTTTTCAATTCGATCGTTGATATTTTTTTTTACATCTCTTACTTATGCTTTTGAACGTATTAAGTAGCAACTTATACTTTTCAGCTTAGAAAACTGTAATGTTGCAATAATTTTTTGTGTTAAGGAAAACACATTTTGCCATAATTCGGGAGTTTCGACTGGTTTTGGTTTTTTATAAGTATTAGCTGTAAAATATTTTGTACGTAAAACCTTACGTAAAACATATTTTTATACCAACGCGTTTCTTGTCGACAATAAATAGTAAATAAGTACTTAGTTACTTAATAAGAACTAAATAATTTCATGTTTTAATTACAGTTGTTGTTTTCCGTTTCCCTGGGAGCAAACGAAAACTTCGCCGCCATAATTCACTCTGAATACCATCGGAATGTAATTAACTACTGTACCGTGTACTGTAATTAAATTGAGCTTAATGAATCTTGCGTATTTCGCTTCAGTTTTGTGAAAAAAACTTAAAGATTTTTCATTGGTATTTTATTGGAAGAACCTTTATTAATTGTAAACGAATATTTAACAGGATTTTTTTGTTATTGTTTCTAACAAACGAATTTCTCTTAGAACACTCGGAAAAATAGGTACGACTATCATGACTTTATTTCTCCTTTATTTATTCGGCTAAACGAAGCTTCAGGCCGCTTATTCTGATGCTTGGCAACGTCGCAAAAAGCTGTCAAATATTTACAAGTTTTAATTAATTTGGCAAATTTTTTGTATGAAAACAAGAAATATCGCTCTGTAGTGCACTAAAAAAATGATATAGGAATGCAATTAAAACACTGATGTTGTAATCGTTTCAGGTGTATAAAAGGCATTTGGAAAGCTTCCAAATGCTTTTTTTAAATCTAAAACTATATATTCGGTGTTACGATATTAATTATTGCATTCCATTATCATTTTTTTAGTGCACTACAGAGCGACATTTCTTATTTTCATACAGTAACAATGCTAAATTAATTAAAACTCGTTAATATTTGACAACCATTTGTGACGTTGCTAACTTTCGGAATATACGCTCTTCAGGCCTTTGGCAAAAAAAAATGTAAGAAAAAAGCAAAGTAAGCGGGTCGGCACGGAGGGGCAAGTAAGGGAGAAGATGATGCAGATGTGGATGCCATGCCACCGCACACCACAGCATGCCGAAGACTACTTCGGCTGTTTGTAACCTGAAACTACGCGGGATGCCGCAGCACATTCTGCCTTGCCATGCTGGCACTGGGCGCCCTTGCAGAAAGCAATGTTATAAAAAAACTGCGTTTGAATTTTGTTTTACACTAAAGTATAATCTATTAATACTCTCAAGAGACTGAATACACCTCCTTAAATATAATATCCACGTAGTCCTAAAAATCACCTCAAAAATAATGTCTGGCATTACGTTAAGTTCAGCCAAGTTGAGGATGATCTCCAGAAGTGCCGTCTGAAGTGGTTAACTCGTGTGCCATGCGCAAGCAAAGAGGATAATATGGTGAGAATTGCTGGTATTTATTTGTATGTGAAGTTTAATCTCGCGATCAATGAAATATGTCTAAAATAAAAAATACTGGTAGTTTCGAGATGTTGACGTCACAACTTAAAAAAATATTAATCTTATGATTTGCTTCATCGGTTATGTAAAATAGTCCAACCATTTATTTCAACTAGAACATTGGCACAAGGCACTTTTTTAAAGTTCGACTTCAAAATTAACGGAAATAAAATTTCTATAATAAGTACTAATTATAAAAATAAATGACCTACAAGTAGTTGTTCCGGGTCTGGGTGTTTAGATTGTGTGTTTTATGTTTGTAAGACACAGAAAAAATTTCAAACTTGGGACAAGTTTCAAAAAAATCACTTGCTTTATCTTAAAATTGCGTAGGTAGTAGTTGATCCTATAACTTTTATCATTTATAACATAATCATAAATCTAAACTAACTTTTTCCGAATAAACCATAAATATTCTATTGAAAAGATTTTACTTCACACTTTATTGAGGTAATAGGTTTTTTAGAAGCACTGAACATGAAAAATGTGTGATGAAAATGGGGACTAGAATAATCGATTAGTCTTCATTATGTTGGAGAATATAAAATTATATATTTATTATGCATAAAGTTACCTTTGTTATGTTCCACTTATGACGATGTTATTACAAATTAAATGTTAAAACTAAATTAATTTTTTAAATGTTACGACATATACAAGTAATAGGCACAACAGTTAATGCGCTTTGATGAAAATCATACGAGGTAAAATAAACAAAAATTGGTCGCAATTGTTAGGCGGGAGCCACATAGAAAAGACGTAAGACGCAGACGGGGCGGAGACTTATGTCTCTTCGGCGTCTCTTTCGTACAAATGTAAGAAGCGTCGCGACGTAAAACACACAGAAGAGACGGGGCGCGGGTGCGACTCTCATAAGAATCTCAGAATTTTCACACGTCCGCGACGCGTCCTAGTCTTACGTCTTTTCTATGTGGCCCGCGCCAAACGACCAACGATTATTTAATATTCTTCAATTTACTAACCTGCAAAGTTTCGACGCCCATCGGCCAAACATGGTGTTTGTCCTAGTAGGTACAGATGTGAAGATACCACCAAAGAGTTGAATACAATTCACTTTTTTGTAGATTTATTGTTTTTCAATCACTACCTACACGTTTATCAACTCCACTTGAAGAAAATAGAAACGATAAAAGCAAATTAGCACGATACGCCAGACCTCTTTATTACGCATCACCACTATTGTAATACTAATTATCAGTATTAGTTAACACTTCAAAACAATGCGATTGCTAAAACGTTCAACAAAATAAAAATTAAACCGTAGCATGCGTACGCGGCGCGGATGAGGCAAACTCACAAAACAAGAACTACCCGCAAAAAAAATGGACGTCATCGGACTTTGACGCGTTACCGCCATCGCACGCACCGATGTACTATGAATCTCGACACCATCATCCCTTTCCATTTCACTCAAAGATTATACGATTATAATTTATTTAGTTTCATTTATTCGCTGCTCATAATATACTCGTTAATTTATGATTCATTTTCAATTTCAGATTACGTTCGAGAATTTGTTCTTACAAAATTCGAAGGCTTACACTTTAAAATATTCAGTAGGATATGTGATAGTATTTTATGTTTCACCCATCGCTCTTCTTTTTTTCAACCATAATATATAATAGACCGTGGAAGTGTGACGTAAAAAGATGACATTTGGGTAAAAACAAACAGGTTTCGACGTGGGATTTTTGTTATTTTATCTTTTTTGTAATAATAATATGTCTGCGTCGAACTTCTTGTTACTATTGTGTGCAAAAATTGATGGAACAACATCCTTTTCATCAGCAAAATGACAACTACAAAGACAGTCTTCACGAGTAGGGTCTCTATCCTTACGACTGAAATTGAAAATAATGAGTAAGTCAGCAATACAAGTCAATACAACGAGTCCTCAGACTAGAATAATAATTAATCAGCAGTAACGTACCGGCAGAGTGTTTTCCATTTTTTAAAGATTTTTTCACTGAAATCTAAAAAACCCTGCATTCTAGAGACATGGTTGCAACCGGGAGCAAAACAATAAGGTATTTTATACCTTGTAAACACTAGATAATGTATTCAAAATGTAAATTATCTCAAAATGCAATACGTTCCTGTGTTTGTTTTTACCCAAATGTCAAAATGTGACGTCATAGCTTCCACGGTCTATTATATATAAATATTATCTACTTTTTGGACAGCTTACATTTAAATCGAATGTCCATCAGTGTGAGATAAAAAATAATACGTGTGCTATCTAGTCTGTGATATGTGCTAAAACAAACGAAAAGTTGAACATAATGACCCAACGATTATAACAGCCTAAAAAACACTATTGATCTTCAATTCTAACCGTAAACTCAGAAACCTAAACCTCAAAACCATGTCTGTATTCAATTTAACATCTCGCTTGGTGATTTAGTATCGTTATCTTCAAGAGGCAACAATAGAAAGTCCTAAGTGGAACGATACTTAAAGGTTGGACTAAGCGTGATTTATATTAGGCCCGGAGTTTCGCGGGCCCATGTCAAGCCTGATTCCAAGAGTTTGAACCATTAATATTCATTAAAAACCTCAACTTGTTCGCGTTTATTCAATTCTATCACAACTATATTTTCTACGTAAACAGTCTGATATAATTAACTGTGGGAGCGTAGTGTATGTATCTAGGATAAAATGTCTGAAGTTAATTAATTACAAAACAACAGTGTTATCTTGAAAGGAGTCTGGAGTTTGTTTAGTAATGTGTAATTATGTATACATCGTGTATATAAAACGGTACGTTGTTAGTAGCTAAGTTCTTAAAACACATTGTAACATAATATAATCGTTATCGTACACTGTACGAAGTAATGTTCTCAGCTTAGAAGTATTATAGGAAGACTCGCTTGACTTGCGAAATTCAAAGTAACTCCAACGTTTGGATTCTTGGTGCGAAAAGTGGAAAAAGCGACGAATAAACCTGCAACGCTTTACTCGTTACATTCAATATTCGCTGCACTTCACTAGAAATTCGAATTTCATTCGCCACCGCAGATTCTCCTTCAGATATATTTCAAACACTGGAGATTCGTCCAATCTGCTATAAAAAGTATTGCAAAAGGTACAAAATAAAATGTTAGATGCAGTAATTTCAGTTCGGGAAATGTGAAAAGTTTCTAGGTAGTGTTTTTAGAGGTTTTCAATGTTCTACATTGACGATCTATGTACCAAGTGAAGATTGAATATTCACATTTGACGTATTATTTGAACATTTATGGAACTTTGGACCTTTCTTTTATCAAATTATCGGGTTAGATGCAACGTCAGTACTTAATCGTATAAAAGAATGCGAAAAGTATGTACTGCACGACTGTAGAATTTGAATAGCTTAAAAAAGCATAATAGTCAACCAAACTCATATTCATTCATTTAAGAATGTTACAAGATTGTGTGTTCGATTTGATTTGTTGTTGCTATCCAAGATTGAGAAACATTACTTATTATGGATTCAGACATATTTCAAAACGTCTAAATCTGTGAGCGCACCAGCAACATGCAGCTATATTATGTGGTACGGTCACTTCCGCGCGTTTTCCGCTTAGTCTTCAATTTAATTTGATCCGACCGGGACCCCCGTCTCATCCTCTCAAACCGCAACATGCAATGAACGCTTCTTACAAACTCCTTCCAATCCTGCTGTTCTGACTAAACGGAAAATTGTGGAGACTACTTTCATTTGCGGGTATTATTTTCAAGATTGTTATAGAATAGGATTTTGTTACAAATAAGATTTGAGACAGAATTAAAATTTCCGAAAAATGTATTTTTAATGAACAGCAGTCTGCTTTTCGCAAAGCTAATTCCCACGATTTTCACCAGAAAGCCTTAACATGCCAATATAGGAGAATTACTCTTATGTGGTCATTTCAGGCATCCCGGTCACCGACCTTACCTTGTAGCTCTACAACAAACACACTGAAAAACTTTCTGTGGAATTTTAATAAAAAGTAAGATTATTCAAATTCAAAAATATCTCAGTGTTACTTTAGGACTCACGTCTATTCAAAATTGTTTAAAACCTTCCACGCTCAATATAGAGCCGCCTGAAGCGATTAAAATATAAATAAATGCGAAGTTTTCTTTCATACCACCCCACTTCAGTCTTAAGAGGAAACAGCAAGGACTGGAGAATGGAAAAATAGGTATTTGTAAAATCTATTGCTGTCGCGCAGTGCCCACAACAGAGTTACAGAGCGCGATAGAGACAACAGCAGCTTGGACCGAAAATACCTTAAAAATAGCACAAAATCAACGATTCGTAGTCCCCTGATTACTCCTCCAAAACTTAACCGATTTCACTACTTTTTTCTTTAAAAAATAAAGAAAGGCATTGACCGTGTTCCTATGTTTTC
Source organism: Agrotis segetum (assembly GCA_036375495.1). Taxonomy (NCBI): domain Eukaryota; kingdom Metazoa; phylum Arthropoda; class Insecta; order Lepidoptera; family Noctuidae; genus Agrotis; species Agrotis segetum. The sequence continues at coordinate 1,429,281 of JAQSVV010000386.1, forward strand.
CTTTTTTTACATAATCCCGTCAAATTTGTTTTCTGGATATTTGAACACAGCGGAAAATCTGGCTATTTTTTTAGGATTTTGAATGTTCATATCTCTTTTAATAATTAATTTATGGAAAAATGGAAAACATAGAGACATGCCAATAGTGGTCATAGATTTTTTGTAAAAAAATTTTTGCTCTACTGGCATTATCCAGGAAGAAAACAGGGGACTACGTTTGTATGGAAAAACGACCGTGCTGTTTCCTCTTAAGACGGCGCACTGAGCCGCATTAAATAAGATTTCTGTTTTATGTTGGATCAGCCTCCACAGCTTCAAGAAAACTATTTACTGTCAGTTCGTTAAATACGCTTATTGACGAGGAGTTTACAAGTTAATCAATCTTGTACTTTCTTAAGACAAACTTCTTTGGAAGTTTAAATACGCTGAGTAATGATAGTTTATCTTTGAGTACTTTCAACGAGTTTTATTATGAAGGACTTTTAATAGAGAGAACTAAAAACTTCTGCTAATAACAGGTAATAATTTAATTGCCCATAGCTGTTTAAGCTGCAAGTAAGATACTAACCTCCCAGCATGTTTTGATGAATTGGAAATACATACAGGGACAGGGTGTCCCAGAACTCAACGTCAAGCCGAAACATAACAATCACGAGAAAAATCTGAAAAAAAAAATCTATCCCATGCAGTTTGAAAATTATGGGCATTTTAAGAAAAACCTAGAAATTTGATCAAACTGTGGAACCGTCAACATTCGGATGGTACCATAACATTACTTTTCAGCGTTCATAGAATTGGCCGTCAGCACCTGGTTTAGTGTAGTAATATTTTTACTTACATCGTCACCCTAAGTAAAAGACACAAATTACCAAAATGCAGAAAAACAGTATTGAGAATGAGCATGACACAAAAAAATAAAAAAACGTATCTTTCGAACACCGAGCCCGGTCGTCACTGGGGAAATTATGGAATATAAAATATTTGTATGATCGTCACTCCACCGAATTTTGCGTGTTGTATTTTTTTCAGGCTGCTTCGATAAAAACTACGGGAAATTATAGGAAAAATGCATACTATCTTTTGTGCTAGAAAAAATATTGCTTCGTTAAATTTTTGGCGTGTTTTGCTTAACTGATACTGAAATTTTGTTCTCGTTCATAATCAAGCAGTACACCAATCAGTAGTAACACAATAATGGTAAAACACAAAAAAAACACACAGTAAGCATTGCAAGATGATTCAGGAAATAGTTCAAAATAATGTATACCGTGTATAATTTCAAACAAAGCTATCAAAATCATAACACCGTAAAATATTCCTGGAAAGCTCTCTGTACAAAACTGAGACAAAAGAGAACAGTTGTTAGGTTAGACACACGACAAACATAGGAAGTAAATAGAGCCGACGACAGAGTTAAAACTAAATAAACTAGTTTGAAAGTCGATAGCGGACAACGCACACAACGCATAGACTGTGTATTTGCATTTTTATTGGAACCGTTTAAAGAAACAATGGACGGATCGGTGGAAACGCTTGCCGTTTGGGAAATTCAAATGTTTTTTATTTTCCTTTTATACCGTTTTCTGTATAAGCCTTTATCGTTTTTTATCTCGATATAATCTGGGCTATGGCTGATGTTTTAGAAAAAGTACCTATAAGTATTCCATTTTGTAGCACGTTTGTGCTTCATAGAAACTCAAGAAAAGTAATTCCAAATGTTGTAGCCCCTGTAGCCAGTATTCTTTTTAAGTACAAAATGTTGAACTCGGTCAACATTTAACAAAGCAAATATATTGCTTACAAGGTTAAAAGCTACTTATTTGCAGAAAAAAACCAACCTGATAAGTATTGTCTGAAATAAGTCTCTAAAAAGGCCGAACCCCTGACCTTTGCGAAGGCGTCTTTATTAATGTTTATCATCTATCACTTCTTCACCCTAATTTAACGCGACTTCCTGGCCCCAATCTTTTTTGAAGCTAAGTTTCGTTTCGCCAATAGGCATTCTCAAAACAGGCAAGAAACCCCCTCCGTATAAGCGAACCGAAAGCATAGGCTTCAAAAAGTAACAACAATTTCTCATTACCGAAACAGCATGCCATAAACAAAAACATATGAAAGTAAAAATTCTCAATCTTCCACATGAAACCGAATACGAAAACTCTTGTTTGCATGCCGACGGCTTCAAAGTCTTTGAATGACGTCACTGACAATGGGGAGCTCTCAACATGACGTAGAGCACAGCTACCCACTCTTTTTGGTAGTACAATCCTTCAAAAGCGGATGAAATGAGAGCATCTTAATATCCGCGTTTTAGTCTTATTTCGTGTGACATTAGCGAGCCCTCGACGAATGAACAAAGCCCTGGGTTATTCTGCGAAGGTTACTTTTTTTTTAAATGTCATAAGGTTTTTTGTTCTTCATATTTTTTTCTACTAAGAACAAGCACGAACTTTGTCTGATAATTATCTAAAAGCCAGATAATAATAATGACTCTAACGAAAACAAAATATTTCAGAAATAAATCTCGTTACATTATCATAATGTAACAGAAATGTAATTACGTGTTAAATAATATAAAATTCACACCTATAAAATTATTCTAATAAATTATTCAGGTTACACAGCCTGTATCGTTTCCAATATCCATTAGCTAGAATACAATGCATTTTAATTACTATCGAATGAATAGCAAAATATGTTAATAAAATAGCCTGTTATAAATTCGTATTATTACTATCACCTTTATCAGTTGTTTTAAATTTAATATCTATTATTTTAATCTCAGAGTGGACAAGAAAACAAGTAACCAATTGAAGACTTTTGGTTTCTGTACAGTCAACATCCCCATTAGTAGTTACAATAGACTCTAATAGCGCCTTTACAATTTTCATAGTGTATCTTTCAACAACATTTCTACCAACGGGAGGTTCACCGTACAAGAACCGTATCTAAAGACAAAAATACGAAATCAAAACATACATAACATGTAAAATCTTTGCTTTGTTTTTCCAGAAAAGTTCGGTACAATTTTTTTTTTAATCCGGCTATAGCTTTTATATTTTTTGCAGAATAACCCACGAATTTAGGACGCTGCATCTGAATGCAAAGTCTTCTTGTAACAGGATGCGATATCCTTTGTGTGAGAATATGAAATGCATTTTAGACCCGCGTTACCTACGTCCCTCTAATGAGATCCTATATAACTGGTACTTCATTTGAATGCATTCTCATGCATTTTAAATAATCTGTTTATACTAAGCAATTAGTATCGCTCACGTTCCTACAACAATTATGATCCTAGTGCCTTGTGTTTAATTATGTTAGGCTCGATTGTGACTGAGAATTAATTGTCTGTCTAGCTTTGTGGGCTCCATAATTTAGATTTTTTGTATGGCTATTATTTGTACTAGAGCATTGGTGGTGAATGCGCGAACACAAAGGTAAAGGTGACTGACGAATAATATTGCCTATAATTCGAACTCAGTTAAACACTGTATGACATTGTTTTACTTTTTTCTAAAACGGTGAATGATAAAACCAAAAATCTTGAGAGTACTTTTCATAACGTTTATCAGGCCAGCAGATTTGTTCTCAAAGTTCAAGTTCTGTATGTTTTTTTTTTTGTTTTAATTTCTTTAGACTGAGCTAAGAGCTAAATTTTCCATCAAAAGATAATCTTGTCAGTTTAAGATGAAAGTCCTTGTCCTCCAAGTAGTCAGTGACCACAAATCACTTTATGGATTAGTAGTCTATTCTACAAGTGATATAAATAGTGTTCAACAACAGAATCAGCAGTTTGTTTACAGAACGCAGTGCTGCCACGAACGAGCAATTAGCGGCAAACCTTTGTTTTTGTTGCACTAACACAACACGCCTACCGAAGCTGTCGCATAAATGGTCGTAACACAAAACAGCACAATATAGCTCTTATTTACTAAACCAATGGATGCATTATTAATACAGCAAACACGCTAATCGGGTTAAGCGACGCTTCTAATGAATTATTCTAATAGTTTTAATTATGAGAGGGAGGGAAAGAGAGGTGGGAATTTAATGGAAGAAATACATTTTATTGAGAAAATCTTTGTCGTTGAAAATAGTCTGTTATATCTGTTTCCACATGAAATCAAGAAAAGCACAAATAATACTTAGTTTGTTTCGTTTATTTTAATGAACATTAACCTTTAGAATAAGATCTAAAAAGTATCTACGTGAAATAACTTCTACATTTTCTTTTTCGGCGCACACAAAGGTTACAAACTATCGTACCTATGTCGCCTGAATGCTGAAGCTAGACTATCAACTCTTCTACTAGAAATGAGTCCATATTAAACGGACAAACGGGCAATTTGTCCCCTTTGACATGTCACTCGGGAGTCTGGATGGACGATAAAAGGATGACAAGCTGTCGTGTATAGACTGGAATTTGTTGTATCACTACTATTACATGAAAGCAAGGATTTGTTTATCGACCTAGGAGTCTTTCTTCTTAGGAGATTTCGGGAGGTTCCTGTGTTTGATAGGGAAGGAGGAAACGCCCGGGTGCCATAGCTGCGAAGATCGCCCGGAGGATACAGTCGAGCATACGGTGCAAGACTGCCCAGCTTGGGCAGTGCACCGACGTGTCCTCACGGCGGCGATAGGCGGAGACCTCTCGCGCCCGGCATTGGTTGCGGAAATGCTGCGCGGCGAGACGGAGTGGGAAGCGGTCGCCTCCTTCTGCGAAGCAGTAATGCTCGTGAAGGAGGAGGCGGGCCGCGAGAGAGAGAGGACAGCGTCCTCCCTCCGCCCCAACCGCAGTGGTAGGCGCCCGCGGCGTCGGACGTCAGCAGACGATCTCCGGCCACCGTAGGCGCGGGCATGCGGGTAGCGAGTAAAGGGCAACTCGCTGCCCGACTATGGACCATGCCCGGGTCGACGGCGCGTTGTGTCCCACGCGTGCCTCAAAGAGCGTCAGCGTAATGACGGGGCCCCCTCTCAGAGGGCCAAGGCTTGCCGAGGTCGCGGAATTATTTCCTTACCGTGACCCCGGAACATAACAGGCTACTGAAGAACACCGTGGATTTTAGTCAGTAGAAGTCTGACAGTCCCTCCCGCCCTGCCCGGGGCCGGAGGACACATTTGATAATTATAACACGCTAAAAAAAAAAAAGCCGAGAGCTAAGGCTTTACGTGATTTAGGAGTCACGGAGGAAGCTAATGATAGATAGATACTCGTATAACTTATCCACAGTACAACCTCGATTAACCTGTGTGACATTTATTATTTTCGCCACGGATGAAATCGTGCTTTATTATTCAAGAAGACATAAAACTTAACTAAAACTCTTTAAATTCTTGTGCTTCAAACAGTCCTTATATGTATACTATATCGCCATGAGAACTATAACGCCCACACTCATACTGATGTAGTATTTGCTTAACGGTGACAATACTGAAGCTATTACAGTACGGGATGCCTTCTTCGGACGGCGCAAGTACCACTAATTGGGAGGCCAACTGGAGAAGGCCCGTGTCTAGGCCAAACTGGGTGCCAAAAGCTATACGGGCCAGGCTCTCGTCTTGCCAGCAAACCAAACGTTTCTCTGCAATTACAATACATTATGCTAATGGCTAATGTGGTGCTGTTTTTAGTTTCTAAAGCTGTGGGTCATTGGGGTTAATGGCTTTAAAGAATGAGTTTACTCCAGTTTAAAAAATAAAATAAGTTCCAGATGTTCTTAACCGACGAAAAAAAAGGAGGAGGTTCTCAATTCGACATGTATAATTTTTTTTTTGGTCTTAGAAAAAATGAAGACGTAATAGAACTACATAATTATTATTATCTTGTTCATAAATGATAATTCTCGTGTAGTAGGAAGCTGCCGTATTGCCTTGCCTTTTATTATTGTAGTTCGTTTTTCACGAAGACGCTCTCCTTTTTTTGGTGTTGAATATCATCAGGCCCCTCCCACCAAAACTCCCAAACTTGCATTGACTAATAACCATTATGTCACTTAAAATGCATTTTGCTGTTTGCACCGGTTTGCAGCATAGGATAGAACATACTCGCGACTCCAGCTAATGAAGCACTCTTGCTTTTTAATTAGCACTACCATGACGCAGTTTTCTTAACCCAGGATACCGTGGCCCCGGAACGTAAAGGGCATCCGAAGGAACACGTTTGGATTTTAGTCAGTAAGAGCCTGACAGTCCCTTCCGCCCCACCTAGGGCGGGAGGACTCATTTGATGATTTTACGACCTAAAAAAAATGACGCAGTTAAGAAGCTATACCTAAAATTGTGTTTAGCCATGTAAAACCAGAGGAGAGCAGTGGTGACCCAGTGGTATCGGCCCCGACCTACAATATACTTTGCGCATTACTTTGTGTAATTTATTTCATCACCACTGCTCTCAAGATGATAAGGAAAACATCGCAAAGAAACCGACATTTCCTAGAACCAAAAACTCAAACACATGCGACATCTACCAACACGCACTGGGCCCTCATGGTGAATTATGGCCAACTCCCAATCACGTAGAAGAGGCCTGTGTCATGGCCATTTAGGTATAGACTGATGATGATGATGAAGTAAAATCAAGTTCTATCTTACATATAATTAAAGTAAAAACTTAAAACTCACCTCTATAATGCAACGGCAAGACCTTTCTATACAAATGCATTCTTCTTGCTGTCTTCATATACCTCGTGACGCCTATAACGCGGCAGGGAGGTGATGAACAGCACAGAACTTTGGCAGAAGCACCTGATGTCGTGAACACTATAATGGCACTCGCTCCACACTGCATCGCTGCTAGAGAAGCAGCTAAAGCAGTAGCGTAGGGTTGCAGTACTGGGAGTTTCAACTGGAATTATGAACATAGGCACTATAGATCAAAATTGTCACTTACGAGATATCTTTAACGTTTATTTGAGTTCCCGATATTTGGGTTAAGATTGACTCGTTCTACCCGTGATCATGGCGCATGCAACAGACATGAAAAATATTTTTTTATGGCCTATATTACTAAATGCCAGTTCTAGTAAACCCCTATAACAAAAAACGTAACAACACAAAAATTAACATTAGTAGTTTTTTTACATTAATTAACATTAGTGAAGATATGTAGGTGTCGGCAAAGATGAAACATTCAAGTTTCGTATGTTTCGAGCTCTCCTAAAAAATGTTATTTAAAACCTTGTCTTTGATAGTGTTGTAACATCACTTTTTTTTTTTTTAATCTTCAAAAACTTCTTTAGCATACCTAATTTATCGAGATAACGAACTAAAGAAATACAAGAATACTTACCTGAAAACTCATTTTCAAATATTCTGCAGTAGCATTACATTTATTTTCTATAATTTCAGTTGCTCTTATAAAACTTTGAATCAACTCTATGGGAGGTTTTCCAACTCTTTGGTCTCTTAAGAATATTCCGTCTATTCTGCTCTTCATCATTTCTTGGACTTGTATTAACAGCTGACGATCACTGGCATTTTTTTCATAATAATTGTCTATTAATGTTGGGTTCATAAAGAATACTGGTTTGCGTTCCTGAAATCAACAGTCAATTACAACCTGACCAGGGACAGTCGGACTGGTACCGACTAACATCCACAATACACAAACATCCTTCAATTGCCTTTTATGTTCCAGGTTCACGGTAATTCAATAAGTCCCGCGACCCTTTGGCCTTCTCGATTTTTTTTGTCCGAAGACTTTTAGAAGGGATTGGTGCGGTATGTCGTCCTCCTTCATTAACCTATTAATTTTCATGAGTCGAAAAGAACTATAAGGTTTACCAACCAAGGTTTAAGGTTTACCACTTCAATAAAAAAAAAAACCATTTATGTACTAACAACTGATTGTATTATTTTGCGTTCATAAGGCAACTTTATAAAGCACTAAGGTGTAATTGTAGCACCTAAACTATTATAAATTTTAACTTAAGTTACTTTTCTATGTAAATTGCTACGAAAATTAAAATAAATTAGGTACAAGAAGTAATTAAACTTACTTCGTTAACAATATTTACTATAATAGACTACCTCCAGTCTCCGAAGTTGGGGGCCTTTGTTTTTGTTTGGTTCAAATTAACATCCAGACTATAATATTGGTTTAGCCTTTACAACTTCCCGAAAACTTTCAAAAACTTATTTTTATTATAATTATCTAATGGATCGGGGTCGCGGAATTTTTTTCTTACCGTCACCCCAGAACATAAAGGGCTATTGAAGGACACCGTGGATTTTAGTCAGTAGAAGTCTGACAGTCCCTCCCGCCCTGCCCGGGTGGGAGGACTCATTTGATGATTTAAACACGCTGAAAAAAAAAATATCTTTTGGATAATTTTGGCTTCCTCTTACGATAAAATCTATACAAGGGATAATCTTTATGTTAACTATTGTCACGAAGTCAGCAAATTCAGTTTGTGATTTCAATTGAAACGTTTTCGGTAAAATGCCGTTTTTTTTTTATCGATGCTAAAAATCGCTGTCAACTGTGGAACTTAAGATGAAACTACAATGCTAAAATTTTAATGCATAAGTATCCACGTCTGACCAGTGCTAAAATCAAAATGCTAAAGGTATCTTAAGTATTTTAACGTAAAAAAACAAGGGTTCACCTCTCGACATTCCTTCAGAAGCTCATGAAAATTATAAACAATGTTGGTCAAAGTTGGATCCACGACAACGCCAGCTGAAATCTAATGGGATAAAAATTTAAGAAAAATCTCTATTACCAGTATATTGTTCACCTAAATTATAAAATTTTACAACTTTTTTATTAGCCTGCTCTGCTCTCTCTCAGACAAAGGCCTCCCTCCACTCCTTCCACCTTTCGCGATGTGGACCGTCCTCCTTCCAGTTCGGACGGAACCTGTTCAGTTCGTCCCGCCATCTCCTACGTGTCCTGGCACGACCTCGTCTCAGGACACCAGTTTTGTGCTATTTTAGCCCACGGTTGGTCCGGCAGACAAGTCCTGCCCAGTCCCATTTCAGTTGGTCAGCCTTCTAAGCCACGACAGCTGTTTGTTTTGGGGCGCAGTATTTTCACCTGAATTATTTCACTAAGGTCCTTAATTTCAAGCGTTGGTGGCCAGAATAAAATTGGCATTGCAGCAATTTTCTTATTTTCTATCTTGAATTGTCGCAGTTGATTCGTTGAAGTAATGTCCTTTAAAATTATCATGTCAACCTGCAATTTATTAAGTTGATTAGCAGTTAGGTCTGAATCAAAGAATCGCAGGTACGAATCCTGCTTGTAATTTTTAACGGAGCTTAGATGTTCATAACAAAACGTAACGTTTTCCGTGAAGCCAGTTTTATACGAATGTGTGAGTGAGCGCCAGCTTTACATTTAAATGGGCATGGTCACTTATTTTACGTAGAAATCGAACGAAGGGGATAACTTTTGTTCTTTTTAGGTTCAATAAGAAGCCTAATAGGAATCGGGACTTGCTTACAAGTCAACTGAAAACTAGCTTCGCCGGCCACATGAATCTAGTACAGAAGCCAGGATAGTAAAATCAGTAGTGGGGGGTGCTACTAGCCTAAAAAAAATTGAACTCTATCCTATTAAAACCTGTCCTAGTTTGACAACTTCAAATGAAGCTAGTTTTGTCTACACGATGCCAGAAGTACTAGCTTGCTAGCTTACTGACACTACCTTGCTATCCTACCTTGAAAAACTAGCCTCCTAGCTCGGGCAGGAGGCTTTTGTCCCAGTATTATTGTACTGATGCTTGTAGGTACAAATTATACTTTTGAATAACCAACCATATAATTTTGATATTTACCCTGTCGTCAACATCAATAAGATCATTAACAGACATAGTGACACACATTCCAACAGGCGTACAGTAAGCAGTTGGAATCATTTCAGGCAGTTTAGCTGCTAACTCTATTGCTTCTTTGATTTTACGAAAGAATTCCGCATCGTGTTGTGTCATGTCTACATTGAAGATGTTCACTCCGACGTTTGTTAAGGAGTGGATGTCATAGCCATCATAATCCTCATCATCTGGAAAGACAGGCTAACGTTAGACAGGTGAAGAATCAAAGATCCATAAAAAAACAGTAAATTGCGTCATCTGAAGAATTCATTACAATGTCACTTTGCAAATCCAGTATTCTGCTTACTCTCTCATTAAAATAGGTACTTACGGAATACTAATGAGTTTAAAGTTAAATTACTTACGGCAATCATACATAATAGTAACAGTTTGGTAAACTGTATCATTTTCAGTTTTCAAACCAAAATTCACCTGGAAATTAAACTATACAATTTATATTGCGGTCATTAGCAACTTAGCAAGCATGCGACCTATTTCTTAATCTGCAAAAACATAACTTATGACTTTCAGTTTCTTCTCTACTAAAATCTGCAGAAAAAACTTGTAAAACGATTATTCATTACGCTTTAGGAGGAACTTATTCCTTCTTTATTTTGCGTGGTGAAATCATCAAATGACTCCTTCCGCCTCCGGTGGAAAAGACGGGACTGTCAGACTTGTAGTAACTAAGACGGTGTTCCTTCAATAGCCCTTTACGTTCCATGGTCAAGATTACCCGTTTAGATAGTCCCGCGACCTCCAGGAATTTGGTCTTTTATTGAGGCCCCGTCAGATAAACTTAATCCTAAAAAAATAGCCCTTTGCGTTACGGGGTCACGGTTATGGCCCTCTAGAGGGGGGCCCCGTAATCTCGCTGACGCTCTTTGAGGCGCGCGTCGACCCGGGCATGGTCCATGGTCGGGCGGCGAGTTGCCCATTACTCGATGATGACATTAGAAAAACGTCATGCTTAAAAAGGACGAGTGATCGAATGAATTATATTTTTAGTGAAACCACACAGACGTATGTTACTAAATAGGTACCCACTTATTTTAATAAAAGATCAGATAGCATTATGGGTACTTACACCCTCCCTGCGTTGACTTGGCATGCAATGCATCCACCAAACCATTTTGGACAGTTTATTCTATTCCGCTTGGGTACAATTCTAATTTGACTTTGTCTCTATTTTGACAATCAAATCTCCCAGGCCATGACCGTATAGATTTGATTTCAAACGAATTTCATTGTTTTTTTCTTTAAACGAAGTAATTTTTGCATCACGCAGCGCCTATCCACAGTTTGTACGTACTATGGAGAATGCCTGGGATATCTGGTACACATTTTATATCTCTTTTTCTGTCTTCAACAATCCCAAAATAATGTAATGTTAATTTAAATACAGCGGCATGTTTTCGCAACAATTCACGACAAAATTGCGGATGCAATCCCATCCAAAATCTGACCACCGCATTAAATTTTCAGTGTTCAACCATAAGCGTCACCCGAAATAAAATTACCACATGTACCATCGCGCCCTCATTACCAATTATGGCGTAGCAATTCTCGGTAAATTGCAAAGAAACGATATTTTATGAGTTAAAATGTGGCTACATCCATCGTGTACGAAGAGCACTTGAATTTATGCGCGTAATTAAGTGGAGTTTGCGATGGGGCGAGCTCGGCACTTTCCAGCAGTAAATGGAATTTACGTACGCCTCCTTTCGAACGTATCTTGAGTTTTTGGTTTAAAAATGAAAACGGAGCGCTTTGTTTACTAAGATAAAGGTGTTGGTATCTAAGTGGTGAGCTTTCTGCGTCCACTGTTGTGTATATTATTTCTTCTTCTTCAAGGTTTCATATTTTGGAATGTTGAATACCTTGGTTGGCCAATAAGTAATCTTGTGATCGCTGCGCCAGACGTCACATAAACATTGCCATAAATAGAAGTTATAATCAATAAGATAAGATAAGATAATTTTATTCATAAAACATTTTACAAAGTGATAATTTTATTTTTACCAGAGTGAAACATATAGAAAATACACATAGTATTTGTGTCACTCTAAAACTATACAAAAAAGTTGGACATTTTGTTGGAAGCTTCGTCTGCCTGACAACGTTTCCATAAAACATAGTTTGTATTGATATAAATTCTATTTCTATTTTACAATACGTTTTTATTTCGTGGGCATTTAACAGATTACGTATTTTTTGCTAGCCCGTTAAAAGTGGGTTTAAAAAAAAAATGTTATGAATAGAAAAGCTGAACTTCATTATCTCCGTAACCTTTTCCCAAATGGCTTCCAACTAACTGTAGCGGAAATACTTTCATGGGGCAACCTCAATAAGGCCCCGGTATCCACCAAAGCGGAGAGGAGAGGAGATGTGTTTGAATAACCAATCAGATGTCCACATTTCCTCTCCGCTTAGCTTCTGTGGATATCTGATTGGTTATTAAAACATAATTATCTCCTCTCCTCTCCGCTGTGGTGGATACCGGGCCTCATATTACATCTTGGTCACTTTTATGTAATTTTCCAAATTCACACGCTAATCTCAATTTGTTCTCAAACGTATGTGACGGTAATATTCTGTTCAGGTAAACGTTAAAGCTTATGACTTGGTTCAGAAAGAGGCTTTTACTCTGTTACCTTGAGAGAAAAGGACGAACCCAGGACGTTGAATGCGCTATATTGCATTAAAGTTTAGGAAAATGAAATTCAAGTTCAATATGTTTAATGTAAAACACATTGAACTTGAATTACAAAACTAGAGGAAAACACCTGGACCTGTACCACGAGCTCTTAACGCGATCCATTTTAGGCTGTGGGAAAGAGACAAAGCTATACAAGTCGTCTAGCACCATCTCTTTCCCACAGCCTAAACTGGATCGCGGTAAGAGTTCATGGTAGGCCACCTGAACACCGAGATAATCTGTCATGCTATCAGCGGTAATGATAACTAGAATAGTCAAAAAAGTCTTGTTAAAACAAACTACCAATTAACTCATCATCATCATCATCAGCCGGAAGACGACGATTAATAAACAAAACCCGGGGAGGGTTAGACCACCACATCGAACGATAATCCGTCAGCTGCATCCATCGGTTTTCCGCAACTCTCACCATAATTATGTTGTCGGTCCACCTCGTGGAGGCCTGCCTACGTCTTTCAATGTTCGCTACACGAAAACTTTTCTTCCCTACCGGTTATATGTTCTACGAGCGATTTGACCTGCCCATTGCCGCATCGCTTCAGTTAACTCGAGCCTGTTCTAATGGAATTCTTTTAATAACACGCAACTTTGTCAAAAAAACCTCATTTCTGCTTGGGCCAGAGATCGACGTACCATAGTCAAAACATTTTGATGTAGATAATATGCATATTTTATGACCCTCAGCGGGCAGATCAATCTTGGTTATTATTTATGAAAAACGAGTATGAAAATCAATCATTGCATTAGTCAGTTATTCATGAAAAAAAACAAAAATTACTGGTACAATATTGTTGAACAATGTCATTAGCATTTCCGACATTTTGACGACCGCCATGGATCCTGTACCCGCATGTTAAATCGTAAACAGTCATGAGAAAAACTTTGGTCAAAGGATCCTTTAGGAAAAGCGGGAAAAGCTAATTTGTAGACATAACCCTTATCCCCTAACTTCAACTGAGCATCCGAAATATTCCATTTAAATTAAGTTCTGTTACACTGAATTAATCCAACAATTCAAACCAATTAATTTTAATTGAATAGTTCTGTAGCTTGTTAGTTTCAATTATTTCATTATCTTCATTTACTTAAGTAGCGTTATTCTAAGCAGAGGTGCCATTACGTCTGACTTTCTAAATAGAAGCTTTCAGGCACACTCACTTGGCCTATTAAGTTCTAGGTTCCATACTTTTAAATATTAAAAGACAAGAGTGGAGTAAATTTATATAAGCGAGATTTTGAAGGCACGTACAGCAGTCAGCCCGATTTGTATTGATTTTTTGTCCGTTACAATTCTAAATTCGATTTGAATTCGTGCTTGATAAATTGAATCCCCAATTATGTACTTAAAACTAATTTGTAGCAACTTATTCATACCCAATTATTCATAAAAAATGTTGTATGTTATTGGTACATAAAAGGTGCAATATTTCAACTTTACTCTATCTAAAATAAAACATGAAATTATACAGGATTACTTTGTATAAACTAAAGTAAAATTTGATGTGCCTGAAATGCTCTGAAATTCTTATTAGAAACTACTCAAACAAACTGCCCAAACAACAACAATTTCTCAACAAAATAAAGATCAAAGACACGACTTACACGTGTCCATTGTGTCTCCGTCATAGCGTTTCATATCACACAAGAACAGTACGGCAAACTGTTATAATGAAGTGAAATATTCATCAGTTACCGTCTGGAGACCTGGGCAGGGCTCCCACCCCGAAAATGTACGTACTTACAGCCTTATTATGTTTTTTTTCTCACGTTATAGGTAATATTGCCATTCAGAAATTATATTATTGGAATTTGAGGTTAAGAGATTATAATTTATTTTCTCGGTCAATTTTGAAATACAGAGATATACAAAAAAATATACGTTGCGCCAAGAAACAAGATGGCGATGTAAGTTCTAACTTTACCCAAGCGCCAAAATATTTTTGTACAGGTTTATCTTTACGAATTACTATCTTAGATAATTATAATCATTCTTTGCTTCTGGGCTAAATTTGAAAAATGAAAAAAGTAGCAAAATTATTAGCAATCTACGCATAAATCCAAAAATTGGCTGGAATATTATTAAAGTCAATGAATACCACATGTATTGCATAGAGTTCCAAAGATGTATAATTTCTCCAATGGTAATCTGTTAATTCAATGACGGGCCATAATTATCACTCGCAGAGCTGATGAGACAGTCTCTTTGCCATAATCAGTGTGAGTGAATTGAGTGATTAGTGATCATTGTAAGTACTCTGTAATTAGCTGGTATGAAGTAGAACACTACTGCAATTTCGATCGTGTATTCGTTAGCAAGCATTTGACTGATTTCTTCATCTATGAAATAGATTTCGGGATGTACAGTGCATGTAAATATTAGTCTACAAAAATCGAGGTGAACCTGTTTCAAAATCATTTTGTAAAAATAACCGTAAAGTATCTATTTTAAGTAAGTATTCATTATTTACATTTAGTTTTTAACACATTTGACTGTGACGCTGCGTTAAAGATAAAGTTACAACAGTTAACATTTTCTCAATTTTTTGTTGAACATTAGTTTTTACACTTGAGCTACACAATTGTCATAACTTGCTCAAAATACAGCAAAAAAATCTGTCACTCTGCAATGTATCAACGCATCCCTTGAGTACTTCAACCAAACTTCTCTTTTTACATATTTCATTAAAAAACTAGCAATTATAGTAATGCACCTGTTTTCAAAAAAATAAAAGTAAGGTAAACAGAATAAGCCGACGACGACGGTCCCGCGTCGTTGAATTTTTGAGGGCCCCGTGTGAGACTGTCGCATATTTTGGATGAAAATCTGCTGCGGTGTCGTGTCGAATGAAAAAAAAAAGAAAACCTCTTTTCCATACAGTTCGACATACAAGTGAAGCGACGTGTTCATGATGAAACGTTTCGAATTATGATTGTATTTAAAATGAAGGATGAGATGGCGGGAGAGCTTTGTTATCTTTGAATTTATATGATGAGGTAGCTGTGTACTCGTAGGTACGTATGTAGATTTGTGAAAGGTTATTAGCCTGAAGACGTTGAATTATTCTTAAAACAAAATTTAAATATAACGTTTTGCTTTGTCTGTGTTTAGTTTACTCTGCTCAGTATAGTTTTATTGCAGCGATAATTGAATTGTTTGCATAAATTCTCAAAAATGGACTACATTGGGTACCTGATGTTCTGAAATCCCGTCACTTGCACTTAAGAAGACTTTAAAAAATACCATAGGTAAAAATTATTTACTTGACCATTATCATAGGCAGAAGTGATTTAATACGTAGGACCATCGATACAAAAGAAGAACTGCGACATCAGCTCATCTGAATTTATTTGTTGCAACAAAACAAGGCATTCTTTGTGAACAAAAAACAAATCTATCGGAAATAATACAGCGGTGACCCCATTTTTCTACCACGGCTTGCAAAATTTAAACATACATGCAAGTTTATATGGATGATTGGAAAAGCAGTGAAAGCAACTCGAGAACTTGGTATAGATTGCATTTCAAGTATTCATTGCTCTGTCGGAGACTGTAAAACTGCAGGTCGGAACAAATTCGTAGCGTTGAACTTAAAGTGACAAAGATATATCTTTTTCTCTGTCTTGAACAGAAACCGAGCTCGAAATATGAATTTTAAAGGAAATAAAAACATATTTTGCTTGCTTATATATTAAGTTTTGCAACGTGCTTGCAGTTACTTGCATGTAGTGAGTCTGATAAAAAGTTAAAGAGCTCACGTAAAAAATTAGGTAGGCTATATTACTCAGTCAAATGATTTAACGTTTCTGTGTAAAGTCTGAAATGCTGTTTTCTGTCAAAAATAGGCTTACAGTGTGCTGAAACAGTCACCATAGAAAACCAAAAAATAATCTTGGCAACAAAAAGTCGAGTTTTCTTTTCATATTTTTCAATTAAATCCAGATCAACTCCCTAAATAATCCTCGTATATCTTTTCAAATCCCAGAAATGATATTCATCCTCCCGTAAAAACGAACCACAAAGTTAGAATGCTCGTAACTTTTACCTTACGTCGAGTTATAACAAACTTTTAATCTCTTATGTTATCCCGTCAACGACGCAGACAAAGAGTAGATAGATGCAGAAGGTTAACTCCATCCAACTTTGAAGTAAAGTATAGCGGCATCTATTGCGCCAAATACGAACCTCATATCATTTGATATCATTCAAAATCCTAATTGCACAAACTGTGATATAAACCAAAATAAAGGGTCAGAGTAGCAACTGCCCGAAAACTAACATGGAGAAGGAGCTTATCAAAACTTGTACCTTTAACCTCAAACCACTATAACATAATCTATGTCAAAACTTATCTTTGTAGATGTTTCCATCATCCATCAACTATTAATATCGGGAATCGATTTTACATTCTCACAACGATTGGCATTTGTTTGAGTCTCACATGCTTATGTGTGCGTGTGACGCATTTCAGTGTTCAGTTCTGAGTCGTCCTTTTGTATTTATCTACTTCGTGGCCTAGGCGTCTACTCGGCTAGTAATTGTATCACGTATAAGCACTTTACATTTTTTGATTACACACCCTGTTTGTACGTCTGCGCGTCGAAACTCGGTTTGTTGACGAGATAATGAAATTAATGTACATGTTTGGTGTATTTATATGAATTATTATATTTTGTGGCTACATGGAGTTTACCTACATTTACATAAAATGTATTATTTTACTCAGGTATTGATTATGAATGTGGTAAATATTACAAACATTTACATTTTTTGAACAAATCAGTCCATATATTGATTAATTTTAAAGTTTTGTTATTTATCTGTTGTAGGTCATTCCAGTAGTTTACGAGCTTTAACTTTTAGTTTTATTGTTGTACTGAATGCCTATAATGAACCGATGACTAAGTTGTTGGTTTAAAACTATTTTGTGAAAATATCACCTATCTTTCTAAAAACTTTTACTAAACATGTATACTGTGCAGAACGGACACTCGTCTATTGAGTAGTCTTTAACAAAACACACACCAAAAACAAGGAAACAGGATTCTTATCCAAACTTAACAGAGGTAAGAGCCCCTACAAGATTACTTATTAAGTAGATTACCGGGCACGGCGAGCCGGCCCCGACTGCGGAGCCCATTCAGGGTTCGTAGACGGGCGATGAATTTTTGAGAGGCCTTCACAACGTGTGTGAGACTGGCGACTGAAAGCTTTTTTTCAGAAAAGGAATCGGCGTCGCAGATAATGAGAGAGACAGAAAACTACTCAGAAGAGTACCGTAATGGAATGTTTCTGGCGTTACACGATTATGTTTACGGTGCTGGGTGGGCTTTGTTTTAAATTTCGTTTGTGGTGCAGTGTAGGAATGACATGTAGACCACAAACGGAATTTAAACAAAGGATGGAGTTTGTTTTTTTTTTTGTTTTGAGGTGAAAAGACCTCTGTACTATTATACTGTTTGTAAGCATCCACAGAAATAATCCGACCAGTGTTGGGTATAAAAGACACAAAAAGTATTTTCTGTTTATCACAGCTGCAGCATAAATTCAAAGAATGGGCTAGATATTAATTTCAAAACTACAAGCCGGTAATGTATAAGGGGATTTTTAAAAGGAGAATTTCATTATTTATTTCCAACGCGTGCGAAGCCGCTAACATTTATTTATTCATTCCCCTTGCTTCTTATCTTTAACGTTTATTTTATTTTAGGTAACACTGTGAGATTTGAGTATTCATTCCGGACTGTAGAGAAACATGTTTTAATATTTTAAACGGGTCGTGTCACGAAGGCTTGATGAATTATTGAAACATGCAAGTACTTGGTACCTTAAAATGTAAAGAGTATTTAATTTCTAGATACAGAATTTTACACACATTTTTATGATCTGTCTACCGTTTTCCAAACTACATTGGGGTCAGCTTTTAGTCTAATGCAGGCTACGAAATGCAGCTAGATACCAGTTTTTTTACATTGCTGACCTCGCCAAGCTAGTTATTGGGATATACGATATCCCTTGGAAAGACCGGTTGTTTGAGACTTCTGAATGACAGTTATGACTGATAGGATAAATTATGAATCGGCCATCAAAAAGGAAATCACAAAAAAAATTACGATTGCAAATCACCCTTACATTATGGTCTTTTTTGCGTATTAAATACCCCCAAATGAGTCATGATGCCACCTAGCTTAAGATCATCATCATCGCCTATAATGTTCCCACTGCTGGAGCACAGGCCCCCTCTCTGTGAGAGGGAGTGGGCCATAATCCACCACGGGCCCAGTGCGGGTTGGTAGATGTCACATGTCTTTGAATTTTTGATTTTAGGACAAGCCCGTTTCCTCACAATGTTTTCTTTCACCATTTTGAGAGAAGTAATGATAAAATAAATTACAAAAAGACAAGTAATGCGCCTGGCAGGGTTCGAACCGACTCGTAAGTCGGGACCGATACCACTGGGACACCACTGCTCTCGTTTAAGATCAGTGGTAATCTGGTAATCTAATTCGTGTTAAATAGTATTTTGAACGGCAAACAGATAATAAACCTACACATCAAAAGTGCCAGACAAACAGAGGGTAACGCTTCCTGAATTATATTCCATGTTTGTGTTTATCTGTAAAACCACGAGAAATTAATTACACGGGTGGGGTGAAATTAACTAGAACATGAACAATAATAATCGGTGTGCGACCTTGTGATTATAATTACGGTAATGTTCAAAGCAGTAGGACAATTTTATTTGCGCAAAAACATTATACATTTATGTATAATTATGCCTCTTTTTTTAGCGTGGTAAAACCATCAAATGATTCCTCTCACCCAGTGCAGAGCGGGAGGGACTGTCAGACTGACTAAAATCCACGGAGTCCTTCAGAAGCACTTTATGTTCCGGGGTCACGGTAATGAGATAAGTCCCGCGACCTCGGCAAGCTCATCATGCTGACACTCTTTGAGGCGTGCGTGGAACACAATGCGCCGTCGATCCGGGCATGGTCCATGGTCGGACAGCGAGTGGCCCATTTACTCACCGCCCGGATGTCCATGCCTACGGTGGCTGGAGATAGTCTTGCGACAGTTTTTAAACATAGTGAAAAATTAAATTAAAACAATAGTAAGCCACCTGTACCAAGAACAGGGTCCGAAGTATACATAGGGCTCCAGAAAATGGGACTCCTAAAACTTAAACTAACTTCTAGCTTCTATTTAACTTCTTTAAATAACTGACTAAGGTGAGCAAGCGTTTTTTAAGTATATATTATCATTATAATTTTTTATTTGTAAGTATATGGAAACTCAACTAAATTTATGAAATGGGACCGTTAAAAAACCACCATTCTTAGTATGATGGTTTGTTAGACTATGACTTAAAAACGTTTGAACCTCGTTTTCTATGTTAAACTTCTACATTTTATCTCTACTTTGGTGTTCTGCTTTAATCTAGTTCAACGCCTTTGCAGTTTGTTCAACAAATAATTTTAATGATAAGTATTTACTTAGGAACATAAAAATCGCTTTCATGAACAAGCCAATGTAAACAAAATTCTTTCAGAGGAGGAAATAATTTAAATATAACTTTAAATTACAGTAAAAGATTTCTGTTATTTACATATTTACATTATTGTAATAACTCGATCGGAAGTCCATATTTTTATTTCATTTCCCTGGAAAATTAAGGAAAATACTTAATGTTTTCTAAAATTAAAATGTGAATGTTTGTAAATGTATGGATGTTTATTAATCTATCACACAAAAATACAAAAAAATGGAATTAAATTTTGTTCACAGATAGCTCATAGACTTTATTAATACATAGGGTATGATTTATCTCGATATGACAAACCTTTAAAATAGGCAATCTAGTTATACAATTATTTTCCTTTACAAACAAAGCTCCTTAATCACAAAATGATGAAAAACAACAATGAATTATTATCGCCAAACCACAGTAATAAAAGCCGAATACCACCCAAACAATAATAAAGGTCGACAATCATTTTCAACAGGCACCCACATCCTTTCAATATTACCCCTTAAATACAGGCCAATGAGTAA
Source organism: Agrotis segetum (assembly GCA_036375495.1). Lineage (NCBI taxonomy): Eukaryota > Metazoa > Arthropoda > Insecta > Lepidoptera > Noctuidae > Agrotis > Agrotis segetum. Next base: position 1,449,871 of record JAQSVV010000386.1, read on the forward strand.
ATACTTTCCTACATCAATACCCCGACAGTGGTTGACATCTATTGACCCTTAGCCCATTTATCACACCGCCATCTGTGGGGACAATCGAGGCAAAAACAAAGGGGCCACGCCAATCACGTCACGCTTGCTAAATAATCATTAGAGGCCTTTGGGACTCAAAAATAAATAGTCTGTTGTGGACAGTTGTAATGATCTCGATAGAGAATCGTCGGAAAAATATTGCGGATTTTCTGTTTGATAATGTATTGAAACAAGCCATATTTTGTTTGCGAAATATTATGAAACCTATTAATAATATAATGTACCTGATAGATTATATATCAATCAATCAATCAACTCAACAGATAGCAACCCAATACTGGGCATTTGCCTCTTTCCAACTACGCCGCATCACTCTGTCCACCCAACGTATTTTGTAAAGGTGATTCTTCATAATTATACTATAACTTTTGCATCTCAACTTCCTGAAAAAAAAATCTGATTGTTTACTAGTGGATAGTTACCCGGCTTCACTCAAGAGCATTCAAAACTTTTTTTTTCAGTAGAATATACTAGTTTGATATACTGTACAAATATAACAAAAAAAAACAATAAACCGACGGTGTAGCAGTTTGGAAATGCTGCGCTCACGAATTAATTTGTTTTTTGACCAGTCCTCGAAAATTACAAATATTTTTCCAGTTTTTCATTAAAACTCGTTCACATAGTTTTTTGCATAATATTAGACCACATAAAAACCAAAAATTCCACATACATTTTCTGTACATGACACGTTCTTCAGCATATTACCTTCCAGCCTCAAGACTTGAAGTAGACACAACATGTCTGAACATTTGTATGCATGGTGGTGAACTCTTTGCTGGCTCGAGGATCCTCGGGGTTATTTTTTCTTTTACATTTTATGCCCTTAACGTTTTGACGCGTACTTTCGACTCTGCATGTATCGTCCTTAACAAGCACGGATTTCTTTTCGAATGAAAAATTCCACTGCGTTCAAGAAATATTTTGTTTTACTTCTGTTTCTTTGAAATTTAAATAAGATGCTACTTTAGGTTTGTGTCTTAAAAGTAGCTCGTACTTTGAAAATGTTTTAGGTGTTTCACGGCGGAGTAACAATCTGTCACAAAATGACAGCAGCATTTTTAAATGCAGCTTTATGCAATAATTTGAGATACAATCACTATCAATACATAGTATAAAACAAAGTCGCTTCCCGCTGTCTGTCCTTAAGTATTAGATCTTAAAAACTACGCAACGGATGTTGATGCAGTTTTTTTAATAGATAGAGTGATTCAAGAGGAAAGTTTATTTGTATTAATAACATGCATAATATAGTAAAGATTGCTAGTTCGGAATAAAGCGCCATTTAGACGGAGCAAGAACTCGTATGCGAGTTTCACTACATTGCGGCATTTTTTTCATTAACTGAATTTGTTTTACCTATAAATTCCGCAATGTAACGCAACTCGCGTTCGAGTTCTTGCATCGTGTAAATGAGGCTTTAAACTTGTATTATTTTTTGCGAAACTTAGAAATCAATTTGAAAAACCTATTCAAAGTTTCGTCGCAAAATGTTGATCTGCCAAAATTCAAAGCAAAAAATTTAAATTAAATTAAAAACTGAAAATTCAAATGACACTAAACAATTTAACACCCCTTGTAAAAATATTTCAGTAATCCTGATTAATTTGACGGAGTTGTAAGTTAGTTTTTGTAGCAAATTAAAATTAATATCAGTTTGGGATCGCTGTCAAAGTCTCAACATTAATCATGATTAAAGTTAGACATGTTATAGATTTAGCTGACTGCTGTAAGCTTTCGATTTAAATTCGTAAAGATAAGAAAATGCTTACGCGTTTTATTTCCCCATTTTTGTTGCAGATGTAAAAGAGTTGGATCGTCCATTCAAATCGTTACATTACTAGTAGTAGTAGTAGAGTCCTCCCATCCCGGGCAGGGCGGGAGGGACTGTCAGACTCGTAGTGATCGTACTCGTATCGTTGCATTACTTATTGGTAATCTGTACTTTTCATTGATTGAAAAAATGATTAAAAGTATTTTCTTCACTATCTTACCACAAATATGCGTCTTACGCCATAACTAATCGGAATGGGATAAACTGGTATCTAGTGAGTGATGAAAAGCACCGGTCCGCCTGTATTTAGGTGGGTTATTTAAAAATTATATATTTTGTAGACCGGCCACCCGAGAGAGTAAAAATTCTTCATGTTTTTTAGGAATGTAACATAAACAGAAACCATATTAACTTAAAATTAAGGAACTTCAGAGTCTGTACTAGAGAACAACTTTTATCTGATATACTCAAAATAACTTATTAAAACCTACTTAAAAATAATGGATAAAAATAATCACATTCATTAAAAGCATTTTTTGCTTTGAAGCCTAAAGTTCACTGAAAGTCTGTAATAGGTACAACTCTTGATATTTTTCGTGTGTCTTAGAAAAGAATACCTAATTAATTAACTAAATTAAATTTAAATATCATTACGAGTACTAAGTTAATTCTAGAAACAGTGTTCAAACTTACAGCTGGTACCTACAAATGTTAATTACTTTGACGATATTTTAAATTAATTTAAATTGATAGAGGCTGTGACCTTGACCTTCGGTCGCAACTTTTCGAATTTCAAAATACTTTTTATCTCATAAATTGTTTTAAAATATGCACTCAATGGATGCCTGAGAATGGACGACGCCGCTGAGGCTGGCCCAAAAAGAGGTGGCAGGACGATCTATAAGCGTACCTAAATGGCTGGTCCGAAGTGTCACTGGAAAGGAGCGCTTGGACGGATATGGGGGAGGCCTTTGCCCAGCAGTGGGCCATGAATGGCTTACGAAAAAAAAAATTGTTTTTGCGGAATAACTACTTTGGACGCTTCGTATTGGACTTGAAAGCAGTGGTGAGCCAGTGATAGCCGTCCCGCCTAGAGGATTGTAAGTTGTAGATTTGAACCTATCCAATCGCATTTCTGCTAAACCTAATACCTAAATCAAAACCTCAATCACCAATAAATGAAATTTCAATAAATAAAAAGACAACTCATATTCGCCATCTTTCTGCAACAACACATTAAGGTATATTCACACTAATTATAAAACACTAAGGGACGTCATTAAAACAGTACTTAAGGAGTTACGATCTCCTCTAAAAGCTTTGCTAAAGCTTTCTGGGGAGGACTGTTTATGCAGAATGTAGGCCCCCTTAAAATAAAAAAGTTAAAATTATGAAGCACTCTTTGTAATTAAAATGACGCTTAATAGCGGCTTATTCGTTTTATATTTCTTTGTATTTAAATTAAGGTCTACGAGAACGTTTCATTTTGTCATCTTAATAACAACTTTAATATTAGGTATGAATGTGATAGTAAGGGCTAGATGTTAGAAAAGACATAAGTAAGAAATTCACTATTGTTAAAATCCCATAATTTTTGTAAAGAATAGTTGAAAAATAATAGTATGAGATTTAACAATTGATAAGTTTAACTATGAGTATGAGTAAAACTAGCTCTATCAAATAACCCCCCAGTCTTGTCTAAAAAAATTGACAATGTCAAAACGACATTTCTTTGTGATTTAGGGATCGTTTTGCAGTTATTTTTTTTAGACAAGCGTTCAACGGGTGTTTATATTTTTGTGTTAAGTTGGTAAATATTTATATTGTTTATTGTATTTTGCAAATCTGACAATGCGACAAGACAAACATCGCAAAATCATACTGTACATAATTCATGAAATATTTAAAACCATGATCTCAAAATACTATCCTATGAGAACTTAAAATACGAAACGAAAATACAAGAACTATTTAGTCAGCACTTTCGTTCGGAAACTCTCCGAGACAGAACGTCATTCGTCGGTAATACGTCTCCGGCTAAATTCGCTAAATCTCTATTCTATTCCGATTAATTTCCGTTGACTTGACCGCATTTCGACTGTAGCAGTTGAAATTTCATTTTAGATACCAAATGGATATAAATTGATTTTATTTAAGGTGATGTCTAACTGACGGATTGGAGAAAAAGAAAATATTCACTTAAAACGGTTAAAAGGTACTCGTATATAAGTAAGGGTGCGTCTAAACGGGAAATATTTTTACTGCAATAAGTATGTGACTTCAACATTTTCGGCAAGCTCAAAAACGTTTTCAATAATTCTGGCCATCGAAAACACTTCAATGTAGTATATCTCGGTTGTTTGTCTTTGTTCATAAATTTTTTCTTACGGCTAGACCAAACATATGTGGCTATATACGGCCGGGCCACAATCAAAATATTTAATTTATCAAAAAATAAATAAAGAATTTCTTGCAAAAACTTTTTTTTTCAAATTTAAAGGGTGGGACACCACACAAAAGGCAACTAGAAAAAACTACTGTTCAATATTCTATCCGTACCGTAGTCCTCTTATAAAGTCCTAAAAGTCTTTTTATTTGATTCCTAAAAAACGTATGCACCCGACTGCCACGTGACATGTTGAGATAAGTCGAACCCAGATCAAATTCACACTTGATTTAATCTTGAATAAAAATTCCAATGGATTCCCTTCTACCTCATGCTTATTTAAGGTCATATTATTTTTACTCGAATGATCGTAATAACTCGCACTGGCTGTGAAAATCGAGTATGAAATATGAATTAATGAAATTATACACGAAAATTTATTCATATTACTTTGATTAAGCGTAATGTTTATTGAAAGTTGATTTTGAGTAATTCATAGTTTGAGTTAATTTCAAAGTTATGCATACGCTACATTTATTTGAATTAATTAAAAAATATTCAGTTAACACTTAAATGCACGTTGTGCAAAACTAAATGTTTATTTGCCAAATAAAAGTACGGAGAAAAGTCACTTTCATTACGAAACGCATCTGAAATTAATCGAGACCAAAGTTGCCATTTTCTTTGAGTTAAACAAAATATAAAAATAGTCCCGATCAATTTATAAAATAGAACATAAACCTTATTTTTTGCACCGCATGCACGTTTTTGAATAAAAAAAAGTGAAGAAAGTTGCTTAACTGAGTTTTTTTTTCAGTAAGTACATATTTACCATCGCCGCGCTGAGAAAAAAGAAATCTCACGAAAGATATACCGCCACTAGATATATAGCGACCAGACGATAATTTACGTTGGCATAAGCATGTATCGGTGTATTCATAATCAGGTCTTTGTTCTCGAGTTTGACAGAGTCGAGACATCCGCCACTTCGCTCGAGTTTGGCAAGAGTCTTCGTCAGCATGCGACGAATGTACGTACACTATGGGTGTCTTATTATCAATTTTGGAAAAGTAGTGTATCATATTCTTCTGTTTCTCTTCTTTTAAAAATACGTTGCCCCAGACTAGGAATTTCTCATGTGTCGTAGATGCGTAGAAACATAGAAACAATACACATTGTAAGTATAACCAATCTTCTTTTAGAAGTATTATTGATCGCAAAAATAAATTTCCTTGTAATTTTGGATATTTATGAAATCTGAAGTTTCTATTTTGAAACAAGATTATTTTGTAACAAGCCCTCAGAAAACTTCATAGTATTCATGCAAATATAACTCAATTTTTCAGAGTTAGCTCAATCCTCAATTCAAAACTCAATAGCGAAAATAATGTATGTCTGCTCTGCTCTTCCTCAATATTAGGTAATATTGAGAAAGAGCAGATCATATTCTTCTTGAAACAGTCTCAAAATGTTCCCGAAAATAGATAAGTTTTCCCCAAAATCTAAAAGTCCATCTAGTCCGTCCGTGTATCGAGCTATCCCTCACTCTAAGGACCATCTACACAGCGAGAGTCCTCGACCTTCCCCAATGTAAAGGGAACTCTGTTTTAACTTCATCTTCGTGATCCTCGCCTTATTGATTACGTTCAGTCTCGCGCTGTTAATTTGAAGTAGCTGTTTTAAATAAATACACTGTTTTAATATCAAGGTTTAAATGTCAAGAAGGTATTTGCCAAAGGTTGACCTTTAATCGTGGATTAATACTAACAGGAGTTTAAAGTTCAGATTCACAGTCTGTTTACAAATCTTGAGAAGGCTTAAATGTTAATGGATGATTATAATACAGAGCTTCTTCAACTTTATACAACTCCTGCTTTAGTTTATTTCTACTTCAGAGTATTGTTCATACTACGTAATTTTATAACCGCAGCAGAAGATGTTTGAAATGCTGTAGAAAATCAATAGACTCACTGTTGTGTCGCAAAAATTTTTAGGCTAATTTTGCTATCCTATCTGAACAAAAGCCGAGCTTCAAACATTGACTCCAGTTATGAACCCGCAATAAAACACTAACCTTTTTCTCCAACCTTCACAAAAGTTAGATTCTTTTGACATAACAACAACACAAAAAAATACTAACGCACAAAAAAGTAATTTCGCAGTTTGGAACTCCATTCCGACGGTTGTCGGTTACAACCGTGGACAACATTTGTTCGCAGCTACAAAGTTAAATAATAATAACGGGCCCAGGACGTTTTACATTATGGCAACACGAAGTTACTCGACCTGTGGTGGAATCACGTGGAACCACTAAAAGGGTTATGTTCTTGAGTAGGAATGGATGGAGGAGATGTTCATTTTAGGAGTGTTTAGAAAGTATCTTGCAAAATGTAAACTTCAAAGTTAAATCGTTTATATTTCAATTAGGCTAGTATAATAAGGCACATCATAAAGTCACACTTTAAAACAAAAGAGGACAGCACGAATGCCGCAATGGATAAAGGATGATTGCTGACCGTGATGCTGTGTCCAGCCGTGCTTCGTCCAAGCCCCGGACGGAGCACGTGTAAGCATGAATAACTTCATACAAAAAGTACACGACAATGTTCAACCGTGTCCCGTCGTCGAGCGCCGCCCCGGACAAGGCACGGATGGGACACGGCCTAGACACGGCACGGTGTAGCGTGAAGAGCCTATACTACCTCAAATGGCTTAGCAGAAATCTGTGATACGTCGAAAATACTACAGCATTAATTTTGAAATAAATATATGGTAAAGTTGAGGATTAATGTTAGGTCTTATGTTTGGCGAAAACATGATTCCATAAAATTTTCTCGATAGAAAAAAATCCCAAAGTTACCTCTAAATTGAACAATAAAACGCTGGCAATCAGATAATACTTAAAATTAGATCATGAAACTTTTTATACCAACTGAACTAACTATAAAGCAGGTCTTATGTTATTTACTTTTTTGAATTTCCTTTTTTTTCGCCGTAAAATAAATAGATTTGCGTGTAGACAGCTAAAAGAAAGAGCAAGCAATAGTGCGTGGTACGTGCAAGTGCGAGCGAGTAAGATGATGCTGAGGTACTATAGACCCTTAAACCTAAACCTTAGGACTGGCCAATACGCACACGGAATAAATATTTGTACCTACGGGTAGCCTGTTGTTCCAGGTTCTGGCGCTAGCATATGAGAGCTTTTGGTCTCAATCTAGCCTCCTAACAATCCAGCACACCAACGAAACGCATTAAAAACTGTTCCGTGTCGGACTTCTTCAGAATGGTGATTATGTTTTGTCGCCAACGAGGCGGCTCTGGTAAGGCCTACTACGGCCAGTTGGATCAGATCAGTTAGTTATATGCTAAGTCACAGCTATAGCCACCAAGCAGGCAGCAGAGAGCGAACTTATATTAGCAATTACCAGATAAAAACCGAAAAGTGTCGGTTCTTCACCAACCACTAAAGGGTCTGCTGGCAGAAATTTCTAAAGAAATAAGCAGTACCATTGTACATCTGTCAGTATTAAACATGTCCAATCCTTTACTTTTCTTGTGTGTACATAAATAGTTAAATAAATAAATCTTCTAAAACGTCACGTCCAAATCTTCAAGCATCGTTGTTACTGTGTAATATTCGAGTGCATTGCGGTGTAACTCATATTATAACGTCTGGGCTTGTTTATGCATAATATTACAGACGCTAAAAGGATAGCTCGAATTGGTTATAAAATATTATACGGTGTGACATGTCATCGTAAAGTTTTGCTACAGAGAAATCTTAGGTGCCTAGGAGTTTTAGGAAACACAGTATCTTGTTAGACATTCTGTTTGCGCTAGATGGCGGTAGTTTATCAGGCGGTAATGAAGAGAAAACCAGGAGTTGACAAGTTAAAAATGTAATAGTGTTTATGAAGAGACAAAACAGTACTAAGCAGTACTTATTCTCAGTTTTAATTGCTTGTATGGACTGAAAGAGACTATGTTGTCTTGAGTTCGATTCCTAGTTCAATCTAAATTTAATTCGATTATTACAGGAATTTTGCAGTGCACATACTGCCTATAAGTACAACTACCATAAACGGCCTGAAATATGACTAAGAAAATATAGGCCTCTGGCATAAATCATGCTCGAAAACAAACACAAATCACCATTGTATTCATCCTTTTCCTCTACATCACCTTAATTAGGAATATTTTTTTTGGTACAAACCCACTATACTATTCCCAAACCACTGCAATTCCTGAAAGTCAGAATCAACAATAGCAACCACCAGAAAAGCGCCGAGACAATGAAGCCAACGTGTCCTGGAGAATGAATTTACCTGTCTTGGATCCTGCAACGAAATTAATCAGAAAAGAATAGTGGAGGAGTAGGAAAAATATGTTTCCACTTCCTCTCTCTAGGACTTATAAAACATTCAATGTTTCTTTGCCCAACATTTTAAATATCTTATCGGTATTATTCTAAAACATTAACAATTAGACATTCTGATTACCAAGCTTGAAGCACTGCAATCAGTTGACGAGAAACAACACAAACTTCCCACTTATTACCCCTCTATAGTAAAACAATAAATAGCTCTTGAATAATTGATACGCAACCGGTGTTCCGAGTGTTTCGTCTCAGCTTTGTTACTTATCTTGTCTTAGAGTTAGATAATTGGATCAAGATCTGTTGTTTAGAACCGTGTGTCACACTGCTGAATAGATAGTCAAACAAAACAGAGGGCAAAGTGAGTCTTATTTGCAATAACTCTGTACAGAGATTTTTTTTTCTGAACCGTCCCCAAGTTCTTCCATTTTTTTTTTTTTTTATAGTTTCGTCCGACTATCATTATGTCTTGTCAGTTGCTCCCTCCACGTCTCATCGCTCAATATGTCAGGCTGACTTATGCACGCGGGATTATGATTACTTGATTGCCATAAACCAATATTATAACACAGCCACTGCTGGACTTTGGTCTGTCCAAACCGCAACTCAACACCGTGCCTTCCGGTTCCGACTCAGCTCTCTTTTCCAGCCGTAGAGGCATTCCATGCTACCCTTCTCGAAATTGAACACTCAAAGATTGGTTAATGAAATCCATTCAAGAAATTTTAATTTTCCATTTCGTCAATATTCAAGACCACCCCAAAATGTTGTTCAATCACTGAAGCCGTATGTCCAAATACTTAGTGAAAGTTGTCTTTCGTCGGCCTATTGTGAAGGCAGTGAATTATCTCAATGAACGCTAATTAAATTTCTTTACATCTTACTATGCGGAAAGCGCCCCGCGATATCGTTAATTCGCCAAACGAATTGCTTTGTTTGTTCAAGTGATCGTGTTAAGTGTGTTTTTAGTAATAGAAAGCTGTTGTTAGCTTTAATCGGTGGTTTGTTTACGTTTTGAATTTATTGTTTATTTAAATGGAGGTCTAACAATAGAATTTAAACGGACGCGTTCACCTCAGAGGATTATGAATTGTCATATTTAACAAGGAGCTAAAATATTTAGGCTCTTCATACGTAAGTAAAAGGGTATTTCGGAGACTTCCGTCAGCGTTCAGTTGAGATGCCGTGGCCTATTAATGATATATAGAGTTCATTATACTTAGGTAAGGTAACTTCAGTTATGTAGGTACATAACTGAAGTTTAAAGCATCGTACTGATCTATTATACCTATCAGCATCTTCAAGGATTAATATACAAATTAACGACAGATCCAATCAAAGACAAAGCTTTGATTTGACAAACAAATCATTTATGAAACTGATTTGATGACTGCATTGAGTAGTCGCTCGAAAACAGTAAAAGATATGGATGGATAAGGGGAAACAAACATTTATTAAAAAAATATTGGCCAAGTGCGAGTTAAACTAGCGCACAAAGAGAAAATAAGGTGAAAATATTTATATAATGTCAAATAATGACACGAGTAACGATGCAGGCATAAGCTAGTATAAAGTAATACAAAGTATATTCAACTTCTAGACATTTTCTAAGCCCTAGGGAAATAAAAGCGCTCCATCTTCCACACGTTTACGCTATCATTGACATACAAAACTACCTCGCACTTGAATTTCAACGCGTGACATTTTAATATACCTACGTATGTAAAGAATCGTCTGTGAGTTACGTGCGTCGAGACGTCTAGGTCCCTTGGGGACTAAGCTCACAACAGTCTAGATTTTCAGGCCTCTGTGATCTATCATTGCTTTACAATTTTTGTCAAATACTAAAATAGAGCGAAGCGCAAAAAAGAACCGCAGTGAGATCTAAAATGACAATAAAAACTTAAGTCAAATAATTATCTTCCGTAACGATATTACAGAGGCTTGATCATAACTTTATCACACAATATTTAAGAAAAATCTAGATTACAATGTAGCCTCATTTCCATCTCAGAATTGATGCGACACGCGAATCATCAGAGATAAGGTTTAATTTTTTTGCTACGGTTGAAACGAAAGGGACTATTTGACTCGTAACTCACAAAAAATCCGCCATGGTCCTTCAGTTGTCCTTTACGTTCTAGGATCTTGGTAATCTGTTTAGACAAACCCGCGAACTAGGATAACGAATAGAAAAGCATTTAAGTAATTATTACAAACCAGCTGTTGCCAGCGGCTTCACCTGCTACAACTCGAAAATTATCCCACGGGAACATAAAATCGGGAAAAAAACTTTTCCTATTCGTTAATCCAAGTTATAAACTATCTGTGTACTAAATTTTAGCCAAATCCGTTCAGTGGTTTTTTGCGTGAAAGAGTAACAAACATACCTACATACACACATACATCCTCACAAACTTTCGCATTTATAATAATTATTAGTAGGATAAAAGTCATTGAAAAACGAAAAGACACGCTCAACTTGAATTTATTCACTAGTACACTCAAACTTTTATTCATGTTTCGTATTATGTGAATAATCACAAAAAAATAAGCTACAAACAAAACACTTTTTTTCAAAAATCGTAAAATAAATTCATATCACGTGCGTACCTATTAACTAAAGATTCGCGCACCCGAGTCACGACTTTAGCTTATAAGTCATTGCACCCCTAGGATGTAAGCTGGTTAATTGCTATTTATATACGAACATTTTTCATAAATACGCAAGATAACAATTAAGAATTAGGAAAAATATCGTAAATATTTGCACGACTTGTAAGTCGAATCTTTAATTTATCATGTGACACAGTGTACACCTATATTCTGGCAAATAATAATTAATTCACTCATTCGTATTTCGGAGTACTAAAAACTAAGAATAGTAACGACTGCTATTGATTTGGTGCCAATCGTGGTAAAATCATCAAATGAGTCCTCTCCCACCCCGGGCAGGGCGGGAGGGACTGTCAAACTTCTACTGACTAAAATACACGGTGTCCTTCAATAGCCCTTTATGTTCCGGGGTCACGGTGAGGAAATAAATCTCGCGACCCCAGCAGGCTTTGTCCCTCTGAGAGGGGGCCCCGTCATTTTTGCTGACGCTCTTTGAGGCGCGCGTGGAACACGACGCGCCGTCGACCCGGGCATGGTCCATGGTCAGACAGCGAGTTGCCCTTTACTCGCTGTTCGCATGCCCGCGCTTACGGTGGCCGGAGATCGTCTGCCGACGTCTGACGCCGCGGGTGGTTTAATGCCATGGTCGCAAATAGGTACTGTTTCATGAAAAAACCTGTTTGATTAGTATATATACCGAATCCCTAGTGTAAAGTTTTGGTTAGTGGAAGTTTTATTGAGTATACTTAGCCCTTTTTTGGGTGACAAAATTATCAAATGAGTCCTCCTAACCTGGGTCAAACGAAAGGGAGTGTTAGACTTTACTGACTAAAATGTACCGTGGTCCTTCAACTGCCCTTTTGGTTCCAAAGCCTGGGTTACCTTTAAAAAAGGTCCCGCTACTCTGTTCCTTAAGCCTTACTTTGAAGTTGAGTTCGGTTGATGTTAATATGCTCATTGCTCAAGCCTTATTACTGAAATACTTGTACAGTCAAATATTTGGCGATATGTGGTTTTGGTATAGGTATCTCTCTGTCTACATTGAAATACACATATTGTGATTCTATACCAGAAGCATGTATCCTCCCCTTACTAATATAGTTTACAATCACGGAGTCGAAATTAATCCGGGTAAGCAATTTTAGCTAAGCTATTCAGCATTCCCGAAAATAACATAGTAATGCCAAATTTCAGTCACATAATATCTTTACTTCTCACTTTGATTTTGAGTACTTTGGGGCTGGCATCCAATCGAACCAGATACACTTATGAATTTAACTTTTTTTGTGTAACTTCTGACTAAAAGTAACTTCTGTCAACAATACGAATTACGGCATCTAGCGGTATATGTTCTTTCGAAGCACGGAACAAACTGTCATAAAATACAAAACTCATTGACTTTGTCAGTCTTTTCCTTCGCAGCGGTTAGTATTCAGAAGTGTTGCCTACCCAAAAATCAGAACACTACCAACCAGTAACATACTTCATACACTTACTCTACTAATATACTCGTACAAGGGCGAGGGTAGACTCGTTATTTACCAGTACTTTTCATCAGCACAAAAAAAATACACTTAAAAGAATACTCCATAAGTACAGCAGTAGTTTTTAACAATTTCCCATTGAATCCTTTTCAGGGCATGGCTATTCTTGCAGAAGTACACCTTTGACCCACTTCCATAATGCCCCATTCAGTGCTCAAACTCTGAGATTAATTCTACCCCGTGACAAGGGTTTTCATCCGGATATTTGAATAGAATACCTGAAAGATTTCATTTTAAGTTTGAAGGTAATTTTAAATAATTAATTAAAGAAATACTCATTTGAATAGGCTAAAAGATAATTATAGACTTTCGATTTTAAACAAATCAATTAAATTGAACGGTTTTCAATTAAAATGGACTTGATACTTGTTCATTATTACACGGTTTTTTTATAAATCTTGTACGTTTTATGTATGTGAGCTTACATATTTTTAAATCCAACCAGAATACGGAAAAGATAAAATTTGCAAGCTTTATGGGTGAAATACAGTAACAAAATTATATAATTATCACTTCTTATGTTTTCGACCACAGCACCCCAAAAATCTTTTACAGGCTACTGTGAATAAAATGAAGTGCCTGAAATAGTTTCAAATAATTTAAAATGTATCAACGAAGCCTCAATCCTATCTGTGAAGCCGATCACATATCGAATCTATTTCAGTAACAGCCTACACATTTCAAAACCATTCAGTATTCAAAATCGGACTGACTCTAAAATTCCATAATAGTCCCTCGTCAAACTGACATCATGAAACCGACCACCTTGAAATAGAAAATTCAGACTCGTATAAATCGTCATGTCACTGTGCCACAGCATAAAATAGTTCCGCTCAAATCTTGAAGTGTATTCACGGTACAACAAAACTGAAGTGGGGAATTTCATCAGTGTGTGTATTTTTGTTGAGATAGATTTGGCTAAAATCCCTAAGGGAGACGATTGCGGCAAGTGACGTCTTCTAATATTACCATTTAAACAAGTTTTATGGTAATCGCTGTGAGACCGGAGAGCTTATTTTCAACTGAATTTCGGGAACGTTTTTCTTTCACAAGTTTAAAGGCGAAAAGTTACAAGATTTCTGATACCAACCGTTAATAGGCTTGGATGTTGTTTTAGAATAACTTAACATTAATTAAAGAAGTTTTGCTTTCAAATTCTTGATTGGTTAATGTTATCTGTCGATTTATTTATTTAAGCAGATTATAAAGCTGTATATTGGTTAAGTGTTTCGAATGAAATAAAGGGTTACACAGACAATGGTCCTTGATCCTTGTTGGCGCATTAAATAATTGCATACATTAGTACAACTACTTGGATGGACGTATTCTATAGAAACGGAACAATGGATGTTGCAATATATGTAATGTGAGTCATTGCTTTCAGCTACAACTGACAGTGCAGATTCTGAATGTTTTGGTAGCTACAACCATTCTTCCGAGTATTCGTGCTTCACAGTCGACGTCATCGCTTACCATCAGGCGAGATGTTGGTCAAACGTGAGCCTGTAACAAATAAAGTGTACACATTTTGACACACGGCAAGCTACGTATCCCAGGTTCGAATCCAGGCAGGCGCATTTCTTTGTGTAATTTGTTTCATCACCACGGCACCGGCATGTCGTAGAACTAAAATTCGAAGACATGTGACATCCACCAATGCGCACTGGGCCAGACTGAGAGGAGGCCTGCGTCCCAACAGTGGGAACATTAATAGGCTGATGATGAAGCTACGTATGTTTATTACTAATAACAGTTGGTAAATCATTAACTTAGTATTATTTGCTAGATAGTCAAAAGTACTGTCTAACTCCTATGATGATTATGGGCAATTTTTGGCACACATGTGCAAATATTATTTTTTGGTACGAATTTCTAATTCTACAACAATATTTTTTGTTTATGCGAAACCCGATACACCTGTCCAATATTTTTGTGTAAAGAATCTATGCACAACATTTTAAAACCGTTTCATAAAGAAATCACAAAGGTATTTATGCTTGTTTATACCTGGTTGAACGTTCAAAAACATGCTCATTTTACGGTACAGCCGCGTAAACTAGGTCTACTGTGTTATACACTTTTGATAATAGTTTTGCAATAGGTACCTAGCCGTAATTAACTGGTCATAAAATATTTTTTTAAATATAAAACGTGGTGTAAAAATTTTTGGAATCGAATCAGTAACTGATTCTGAACAAACTATATTCAGGTTTCACATAAACTAAAATTAATGTTGTATTCATATTTCGCGGTATTTGCATCTAAAACCAGTTTACCATCCACAATAATGTTACGATATAAATATTTCTCCTAAGATTGTTTCACGTTACCCTTTCTAAGAAGATCCGATTAGAAAAGTTTTGGGGCCAACATCAAAATGAAATTTTCTTCGGAATTTTATTAATTTTGCTGCTTCCATTTTTACTGAAATGCAGTTTCTACCTCCAAAGTCAGTATTCCCGGTGGTTCTTTGTGTTCAATAGTTTCCATACGTTCTGAGGTTTATAGCCACACTGCGGACCATAAGTTTGGTAATGTATTAGGCGCAACGTTCCTTGGGGCTCTATATAGAGATGCTTAAAACGTAACGTATAGGTTTCTTATAATGTAGAGTGTAATTGAGAAGTGGGTTAGCGAAGTGGTGTTGTATATTTTACTGTAATGGGTTTGTTTGAGATTTGTTGGTGATGTTAAGTAAGTTGGGATTTGAAATTATAAAAATTGTTTTCTTTGTATGTTTTATAGGATTTGAGATATTTTAGTTGTTAGTTTAGCTGCATGCATAACAATTACGTACTAAAAAGTTAAATATATTCAGGGTACCTCCAGTAACTGTAAGTAATACCTAACTGCCAAAATAACGAACTTCCACACAAACTTTAAAACCTACAGAGATTTGTATAAATGCTCTTTTTGGGTGTGCAAATGTGTCCCCAGGACTCCTAGACTATTCTGAGTAGTTTGGAGTTTATAAATCTATCCTTAGTGCTCAATTTCTTTCTGATGAAGATTAAGAACTCCTGATCAAGGCAGTGCATTGCTGGTTGGTAAATGAAGCGATTTTTATAAAGTGTACAAAAAACTATGACATAATTAATCAAACTTCAAGCTATTACATGGACACAATCAAATCTCAAGATTCATGACGAACCAGCTTAACTTCTTGGTGTTACCACCGAAGTTTATTTTTTGTTTTACGCGTAAAGTTTTTATTGCCCAACGAGTTCGTGCAACTTCAATGTGTTTTATGGCCTAACTGAGGTATCTTACTAATCGTGATACGTTGATACCACCTTTATATGGGGAGCAACTAGTAATACTAGCGACCAGTATGCATGTACCTATATCAAAATGTATGAACGTGTATGCGCAAAAGAACTTAGTAAGGACCGTGACCGTTTGTATGCACATTTATGAGTACGCAATGATAATATGGGTATATCATACAATAAACCTATTAAAATCAATCCAGCATAGATTCAAACTCCGTGGCTGCTACTGAGAAACGAATGTTAAAACTTAGTAACTCTTTGCGCGACTAAGTAATCGAACCCTCAAACTCAACAGTCGCACTTGAGATAACTAGACCTAAAGGGTAGACAAAGTCTGTATACATAAATAGTTATGGTTGTGTTAAATCTTGATACTTAAATGTTACTTTTATATTCTTTCAACAACATAAATTAATACCAAAATGAGTACAGGTTTCATGATAAAATACTTTGTGCTCAAGAACTTACAAAGTCATGCCTACTGGCTTCGAGAGCAAAGATGAAGATTAAAATAAAATGAGTATTATTTTATCCATGTAACTTAGAATGGGAATTACTGAGACACAGATGTAATAAAAACTGTTTAATTACTGTGGACTGTATTCCTGAAATATCCTGTTTGTAACATGCATACTCGTACATATTATGACCACTGACTCAACTGATGATACGAGTAAGTAAAGAAGTTCTGTCTGAAGAAAACTATCTCGATTGACAGTGAACAACCTATTCTCAAATATAAATATAGACGTAGGTCCACTTGTTTAGTTCTGTTAAAACTACAACATTCTCTCCTACCTTATTAGTCTCACTAGTGCAATTACAGAGGAGTCTCCTTATAGACGTTTCTCCATTTACTCGAACATTTCTAGTATTGCCTTGTGTTGTTAAAACCGTTGGTAATCGATTCTGTATCGAGAACATCGTTATTGAGGTGTTTTTCTTTATCTCGGTAATGGATTTTTCATTTATTCGTTTGCTCTCTATCCCTTGCTATGTTTGTTATTTATCCGCCTTTGCAGTTTACTTTGTTCTTTTACTGCTTCTGTTGATAAATCTGGAAATTCTTGTTGTAAAGTTTCGTATAGCAATAGTTTTGTTGATGTAGACGCGGACGTTGTTCCGCGCGATGTGCGCCGCTCGTCCGCGCGGTGACCGCGGTATACGTGTACACTTAGTACCTACACTAGGCGACGCAATACTCCGATACCTTACGACTTTAGCATTCATTGCCGCGTGCCTGTGTACGAATCTTCATGGATTTCTATTGCGGTAGTCGCCTGATATCAAAGTCGTTTGGTGTAGGAGAACTGCGTTGCCTTGTGTACGAAGGGGATTACGGTTTTCATATTCAACAAAGAGATCAGCATCAGCACCCGAACACACATGCGAGCGGTATCGTGTGAGAGTTGTAGAGGAATTTTATGATTATGTTCAAACTGATATCTATGGAATTAAAGTTCAATCGGTCATGCAAGTCCCAATATTCTGAGATATGTTAATTATTAGTCTTCCAAGAAAACCTTTGAGTAATATTGATATCACAGAATCTGTGTGTGTACTATCTAATAGTAATTTGATATCTATCAAGCTTTACTAATTCTCCGATTACATCTAACAGTTGTTTGACAATAATTACGAAATCAGTAATATAATATTGAGTAATAAATACCAATCTAATCGTTATTAGTGCCCAGAGAGCTGAGATTATTATTTTGTGTTACTAGGAGGTTATCTTTTTTTACTTTGGTAAAATTATCAAACGAGTCGTTTTTTCGTTTTCTTAGGTCAGATAGACCCGCGGACCGTTTTATTTTGGCTCAATGGCCGATCTCCTCTCAATGTCTGCATTATTTTAAACAAGCTTTTGCCCACAGCACCACCCACGGAGAGCGGTTAATCCCACGTTAGAAACTAGAGTGATTTTTGCGTAGCAGAATAGCAAACAGAATTTATATTTAAAGTTCCATCTATACTTTATTTTGTATCCTATCACAATGTTTTCCTACTTAACCCAAAGGTTGACTAGTGGAGAATACCTTGATGCATTAAGTCCCCTTATACAGCACCATTGTACTGAAAGTTTTAATAAATAACTTAAAACATCCATCGATCCTCCCACACTTTTTTACTCGTAACTTTGCTTTTTAAAATGAACAAATCTTCAAATGAGTCCTGGGTGAAGCGGACTAGCAGGCTCGTATTGACTAAAATCATTTGCCATATTTTATGTTATAAGGGACTAGAAGACTCGTACTGACTAAAATCATTTGCCATTTATGTTATAAGGTAATGGTTACCCGTTTGGACCGGCAGGAGTTTTACCTTATCTTTACTCAATCATTTGATTTAGAATCTTTTATATTCTTCAATAGAAACAATAATAAAGAAACTCGCCCCAAATCGAGTTAATAAAAAGAATGAGAAGAGAACGTCTCAGTTTAACTTTTTAAACGCTTGGCCGCGGTCCTCGCAGTGATTTATAGAGAGGGAAGCGACCCTATCTGCAACCACAAACTATTTAAATTAGAATGTTGTCTTCAGATAGCCATGAATGCACCGATCTATTACCCATTGAGTTATGTGCTGCTAGGAAATAGTGGTCTTGGAAAGAATCGAAGACGAGGGGAAAAAAGGGGTGTAATTTTATGTGGGTGAGTTTGAAAACTAAAATTTGAAGGAAATGCGTTCGATTGTACTTTAACGTACAAAAGCTGTGGCTTTAGGGTTGTTAATTTCAGTACTATTGCTCTCAAAATAGTGAAAGATATCAATTTGAGGAAGCTGATAAGTTCAAAATCTATTTTTGTACCTTTTTCGGAATTTCTTTTGTGGCGTGTGTACGTTTACAAGTATTTAAACACAAACAACCAGATCCGGAACGACAACAAATACTTGTAGATAGTACAAATACTTGTAGATAGTACAAATATTTGTTTCATGCGGGAAAAGACCTTGCGAGACGCAGCACAGCAGTTTCACTCATCCACTGCTACAAGTGTGCTGAATGTCCAAATAGTCAAAGCTATGTGAAAATAAGTAAAACTAGCCCCTTAGTGTGCAGTATGTGGACCATTCTTATTCACAAAGCAGAGCCATGTGTCCCAACATTGGGAGCACAATAGGCAGATTGTATGTTTTCTCAAACAGTAGATAATTATGATATTATCAAAGATAATTGATAATGTAATATAATAATATTCCACAATTATCACACAACGCCGTCTAGTCCCAAGCTAAGCCGAGCTTGTGTTATGGGTACTAGACAACTGATAAACATACTTATATATTTCAAAATACATACGTATTATAGATAAATTACACCCAGACACAGAACAAATGATCGTGCTCATCACACAAACATTTGTCCTGGGTGGGAATCGAACCCACGATCTCCGGCATAGCAGTCAGAGTCACTAACCACTACATCAACAGGCCAGTCCATAATAATCCAATAGTAACATAAATGTGGGAGTAATTACTTCTTTATTTACTAATTACTTCTGCTAAAGTAACAAGTACAGTGTAACTCACTACATCAACTTTCCACTCCAATTGTCATAAGTCGTGACCCTTTTGTCTGTTAATTAACTTATATGGTACTCTGTGGTTTCCGCCATTACGAAGGCCGCATCCTTTTCTCCCGCGGGTGTCGTAAAACACAACTAAGGAAACCTTTAACAAAAAGCTTCAGGAAAATCAGACACTTTTCATATGGCTATCACAATTAAAACTACAGTACTTTCACAGTTATTATGTCTTAAGACTGGGAATGTTGCTCCATATATTCTTTTTTTTTTCTTTTTGACTATCCAAAGTGTCTGTAATTGGCCTACGTAAAATCAACGCTTAGCGATCATTTATTTTTGAAACTTTATTCGTAGACTCGTTTTAAGCCCTGAACGTAAACTAAACTTGATCAATTCGTCGTAAAGATACGAACATCTTTCATTTGTACTATTAGAATTTCATAAAAAAAAAAACAGTCAGCACGAAACTTTTCGTCAAACTAAAGTTCAAAATAAATATTCGACTTATTTCACCTCATAAAACAACCTTTTTACCATCCACATAAGGCGCGTTCTTCAACCGCTACAGCGAAATTTTCTCACCCACAGAATAATACAGCATCCAAATACCACCCGTCTAACTAAATATTTTATCCAAGAACTTTAATACTTTCCACGAAAATCTCTTCTTAGTACTTCCAAATCTGTATCTAGGCTCGGTAAATGTACTGAAGTGAAAAGTTTAGGCGTTGCGTAATCCTGACATGTAGGTTACGCATTATCGGCTCAGTCGTGTCATGCCAGATGACTCGACAGTTACAATATAAGCAAAACATAGAACCGCACTCACTGTCTACTTGTAGGTGTTGGGGACTATTATGGTAGTATTCGAATTCGTGAAATTTATGCCGTTCCAATTTTGTTGCTTCTTATTATTTACATGCGACACGCCCCGGGTGCAATCTCTATTATATTATGCAGTTATACACAAAAAAAGTTACACCTCTTTTATTTTTTATTACGGGTTAACATGTGCACTGCGTAACTTTATGTGAGGACCAATTCCACCTTTTCTCATTTGATAAAAGACAACTGAGCTATTGGATCCGAATAGCTAAAATTCCAGCTACAAGCATAGAAACTGAAAGAATGTTACGAACCAGCATGAAGATGAATTATTTTTGGATCAGTGAAACTTTTGTTGATAATGAGAAGACAAACTGATTGTTAGTTGTAATAAAATCAAATAAATGTATGAGACATTGACATTGCCACAGAAGGAGACCTGGACCCGTCGGCGTCGGTTACAACATCCATGCAAATAATCATGCTTTCTTCACATGACGGTAAAGCAGATAACACAGAACTACACCTTTGATCCAGGATTTCTTCTCCACGATTGATTATCACATCAAAATTTTCACAAAAAAAAACCATTCGATAAACATCACCCAAAATATATCTCTCGACACCGGAATCTACCCCCGCCGTACGTGTTTCCCAGGGACGCAAGGAGCACGGACATAAATTCCGGGACGCAAACTGTAGCCAGCTGTTCCGCTGTTTTGGGGAAATAAATACGGATTAGACGCGGCACGGTAAAGCGGAGTACACACCGAACGTTTGAATTATTGATCGTACGGGCCTTAGTAAGACAACAGTGTCTTCGAGTTTCTGTCCGAGTCCGTCCCTCAATTAGTGGTGTGGCAAATTGGTTGGATGTTTGTTTAAAGAGCGTGTTGTACACCTGGCTATATGACAATACCTTCTACTGTAATTTGCTCAAAATAACATTGTGTCTCAATCCATGCCTGGGGATCTTCTCTCTTAGTCCGTCAATACTGATACAGGCCCCTACGAAGACTAACTCAAAACTTTTGAGGAATCCATACTTGTAGTTCACACCACTCCAACACCAGTCACCAGTGCGATGCTTTCTCTTAAAAAAAATGAGAAAAATTTTACACATGTTAAGTCCGTGAGTGTTATAGAATAGGGAACGCCCGAAAAATATACCGAAGCTATGGGTTTCGTGCTGATATAGTCCCCCTGATCAGCATTATTTGATGACTGCTTCTGATTCTGATTTACAGACAAAGGTCAGGATCAAGATTGCCTTCTGGATGTCCACCCTGAGGAACGGTACTACATTGAAACTGTATCCTGCAGTGACGGCCGAGCGATCCCATTAATTGGAGTAGGCCTCACTAAAGCCTCCTGACTCGACCACTATCCTGTCAGCAGTCCGGCGCCAAAAAGTTTTTACTGCCCAAGTAACACAGAAGTCTGAATAAGAGCTGATTATGTGCAATCATTAAGATTATATTCTGAATAAAGAACTGAGTAACGTCTGAATAGGTACCTATTCAGACTTTATTCAAGAAAACTGCTCCCAAATTCAAATGCATAAAGCTTAATAACTTCTGAGTAACATCTGAGCAGGAGCTTTATAATGGTGAAATCATCTTAATAACTTCTGATTAACAGCTGATATCGCTTTTATTAGCGCAATAGTTTTAGTATAGTGTGTGCAGTGGTGGCCCAGTGGTATCGGCCCCGACTTACGAGTTGTAGGTCGTGGGTTCAGCATTTGCTCTTTCTCTCAATATAGTCTAGCAGCAGTGGGAACATTTGTAGGCTGATGATGATGAGGAGTTTTAGTTCCTTCACCATATGTCTCATCTTTGCTACTGGGCTAAATTGAGAGCAAGAGCAAATACATTTAGAAAACATATTTTCTTAGAAATTCAAGGTTCAACAGTACTTTCTACTTTATAATAATTGCCTTTTTACGAAGACAACTTTTTAGTTTTTTTTTTTAATTGTGTTAGTCTTTGGACAGGTGAAGTCACAAGGGTTCACTAGTTACACATAAAGTTGATGATAGGCTTTTGTGACCGTGTATTCCCAGTTGTATTGCTCAGTACAGACGACATAAGGAGACTTTTATTACTACTTAAATAGTTAATGTTCTTACGGTCTATATACTCGTAAAACGAGAATCTTACTTGATTTACGTTTACTGTTTGCTGTTTGCTATTGCTAGCAGCTATCTTTCTGATTTATGGTTTTATCAGAAGTGCTCCAGATTTATTAAAATTTTAAGAAGAAATTGCTACGACCAATCGCCGAAGAGAGTTATGATTTACAGTTTATAAAGCTGTCGCAAAAACTTCACCATTCTTAAATATAATTTTGTGAAATTCAATTTGAAGTGTCACGCCATTCTTTCAATATAAACTTCATCAATTCACTTCTAAAAATACTATTTCATTTTTAGAGTCCCACTTATTTTTATATTTTCAACCTAAAAAGTAATAAAACTTTTCAACGTCACGTAACCAACAGAAAGGAGCTTATTTGGTCCGTTTTCGCCGTGGAGTGTTAAAATAAACTAAGTATTTGAGACATCGTAGACACGTAGAAGTGCTACGAGCTACGCGGCTACGTGGCTACGAGATTTATTGCTACGCTCGTAGCTCTATACTGAATTGAGTATCGCTAATTGTCACAATAAAGTGTTTATTTGTACTAAAAGTCCGTTTTCTTTGAAATATTAAATATTTTGTAATTGCTTTTGTATTTGATCTTTGAAAGCTATTGAAGTGTTCCAATTTCATTTGAAATGGAAATATAAACGTTAATTGGACATGGCCATGAAAATGGATTTAGGACGGCAAAGGAGGTGTTAATTTTTCGGCCCAACCATGTACCGAGGTACAAATTATTATTAAAATCCCTTCCAATAATTAGTATTTTTAGCAGTATTTAAAATCCTTCAATACTAGATAGAAAAAGAAATAAAAGTATATGAAAAAACACTACTTCGCAACGGAACTGCGTTCAAAGAAACGTTTATGACAGCTTCAATCTGTTTCATCTGTCAAAATCACGTCAAAATATGACATCGATGTTTCATTATTTGACAGCTTTTTGACAGTAATGAATATCAACAACAATAGAAAAAAACTATCGAACTAGGTCGGGAACCCTGGCTTTTGGCCGGCAGATAACCAAACGCAAAAAATTACGAAATGTGAAATAAATGCATTTTTTAAAGTTCTTATTCCCATGATTATTCACAAAATATGTGTACTAGTAATTATAACTTATTTGAAATACATAAATAAATTCTGTAAAGTACATTTTTGGGTCTTCACACGTTTATAAATGAAGTAACGAAACGCATCATGTCGGAGACGTATGACATTGCTAGATTGAAAATCAATTCTTGGGTTGCAAGTTTTAACATTTTGGATCGACAATTTCATATGGTACAAATGCCCAAATAAATACAACATATTTTTTTTCAAAATCTACGATTTTTTTCCTATAATTTCGTATTTTTGTCCTTGAGGTACACGGCTTGGCCTTAAATGTAGGGAACAAATTAACACCTCCTTTATGCCTCTATTTTTATTTTGGTTCTTTTTAAATTAAGTAGCTTTATGTATTAGTCCATAATATAGATATAGATTACAGAAATACTTGTTCTATGCGAGAATCGAATCTGCGAATGGCTCAGCCACAGCGACAACCGTGTCGTCCAAATATGCCATAGGTTGATTTTTTTCACAACAAAATAGAACAATTTTAACAATTGGATATCAATACAGTGTTTAAAACTAATACAATTAAACAAAATAGACCTAAAAACAAATTATATCCTGCAAAGCTACAGACGCTAATTAATTTCTTAAATTCACTTAACTAATTTACTAGTTGTACAACGTAGAGGACAATGTAATTAAACTAAGGTTTGGTATTCAGAGCTGTGAGTCAATTTAAAACGTTGAACCTCTTGGACACCTTGGATGCATATTAAATCAGACGATCTTGTGGTAACACTGCTTGACGCAAATGATGCTGGAACTGACATCTTGAATACATAACGTCGTACCACAAAAAAAAAAATTACGTCTGTTGAACACGTTTTGTCTAAAAAAATTACAGATTAGGACGTTTTCGTGATTATGTTTGCAGTCACACTTTTTTTAGACAAGTGTTCAACCAGATGTTTAGGTTTTTGTAGTAAGGCTGTTTATGTTTAAGATGTCATATGACGGGGCCTCTTTAGAGGGCCAAGGCTACCGGGATTGCGAGATCGGGGAGCTCCGGAACGTAAAGGGCTGTTGAAGGACACTGTGTATTTTAGTCAGTACGAGTCTGACAATCCCTCCCGTCCTGCCCTGGCCTATGCTCAGCAGTATTTGTCCTACAGCTGATATGATAATGATGATACTTAGTTTATCCGTGAATCGAACTCATTGTTTTTCAATTGAAACAAGCCGGAAAAATAAAATTATTTACTTATTGCAGATTGGATACTCGCGTCCCTTGCCGCTGGGTGGCCCGAAGATTGCGAAGCAGTTTTAAGAAGATCGTGGCTGTAATAGATCAGTTAAAAAAGTAACAACGTAGAGGCATTATAAATGCTGTGGTTGAGACCTTCCCAAAGACCAAAAAAATACCATTTATAGTCACATACTAGCAATATATCATTTTATGGGTCAACTAGATGCAGCGTTGCAGCCACTATGTCACAATGTGTCGCTTGTGGCTCGGATGCAGAAACTAAAATGCAGAGTTCCTAAAACAATTTGAAATATTACGACGGTAGGTTGTGACGGCCACTCTTTGCTGAATTGTGGCTTAGAGCCTATGCACACCAAGTTTTTTAAACGCGCCGGTGCAGCGCGTTTCTAAAACGCGGCGCGTCGACGGCGCGTTCTCATCAGAGTAGTTTGTTGTCATTTTATGCTAGGCTGCGTCTGACTTGCGTGCGTATCGCGTCAAACACGCTGCACCATCGCTTTTAAAAGCCGTGGTGTGCGTAGGCTCTAATTGCCAGAAAATACGCACACATGTACAAAACTCATAGTTTTCCAATATAAGGCAGAAAATGCCGAACGACACCTCCTATGGTCGTATAGAAACGTCGTTATAATTGGTGCAACAGACATTACGTTTCTAAAGAAACAGCTGGCATTTACACTGCGACCACATCTACCTTGTCAAAAGCTGTTCAGGCGCCTTTCAGCCACTTTCTCAACATGCCTCCTCAACCATCTTTCCATACTTTAATTCTTTGCCACTAAGTACAATAACTTATTTTAAACAACCACCCGAGCTCCGCACGGGTGCAATCTGCTATATTATGCATGTTATACACATAACCACCAATCCGCACTAGGCCCGCGTGATTGATAATGGCCCACTCGCTCTCACAGAGGGACGGCCTGTGTCCCAGCAGTGGCTGATGATGACACATAAAGACCTTCCTCTCGAATCACTTTATCTGTTAAAAAAAACACATCAAAATCCATTGCGTAGTTAAGATGTAAACATACATAGGAACAGACAGCGGGAAGCGACTTTGTTTCTTACTATGTAGTGATTTCAATGTCGTTTTGCTACAAATATCTTAATATAGTTATCACAGCACATCTCTCTTGATTTATATTTTTCTATGTAGATACTCGTATCTGGAAATATCCAAGAAGTCTCTTCCATTGACTCAAGCGCCGCTGTATCGGCGGGCACATCGTCTTGCATAGCGAATGACTACAGAAATTGGCGTTGTAACAGAGCTCAGCATCCTGACTCATAGATAAATGAGTATCAGAGATTTTATTGGCTTACCTTAGATTTAGATTGATTTAGGTAGAGCATGAGCGTAGCAAGAGCTTAGGGCGTGCGCAAACTTAAATGAAATAGTTTCCAAAGGGGTTACCCGTATTAGGCACTCGTTCAGAAGGTATTATATCGCAGGACTGTCTAAGCAAGATAAAGTAGTCCTTTTTTATAGAGGTAAAATCATCAAATTTAATGAGTCCTCCCGTTCCACCTTGGGCGAGAGGACTCATTTTGGACTGTAGGACTTGTACTGACTAACTCTACAGTGATCCTTGATGAGCTTTTCTTTTCTTTTTTTTTCTTTTTGAAATACACAGTCCATAGTTTTGACTATTCCTCTTAGTTGGAATTAGCTTAGTGTTTTAAAAAAGAACATGCTTGGTTAGGCTAGTGCTTTAGGACTAAAATTGGACGTCCCTATTATTTTCAGAGAATTATAACTTAATGAAGGACGTTCAAATCTTTTAAATGAAATTGTTTTAGTATTTCATATTAGTTCGCTTTTACTTATACAGGTTTATTAATAAAATTAGAAAACCGAATTTAATAAAAAAAACTCAGCCCTTTGTGCAAAATTACACTAATTAACTACACAATAATAAATCCACCTTAATTAACAATGTACCTACATAAATAATCACATTATCTCATTACATTTAGTTTGTTAAATTCAAAAGCTTTTGTACTAAACAAATTCAACGACACAAACATATGCAAGATAGTAATTAATGAAATACATACGAACCCGCATGACAGTCTAAGTTCATGTTTACTCTGATCTCTTTGATTACTCTCAGGGCGCTTGCACAAGTTTTGAATCACCCTCTGTACGAAAAAGGGTTAACGACCCCTGATATGCTGAAGAGAAATTGATTTCAAAGTATAATATCTTCACGTCATTTTAGTTCCCCCGTGGGTTGAGATGTGGCGCTGTAAGAACTGAACACCCAGTGGTTTCCATTTTTCTTGCATCGATCGCTGCATCTTGCGGTTGGTGAATGAACCAGAATGTTGTGTTTCTGTGGTGTGACTTTTATTCTTGGGACTGTTGTCATTTATTGAAACATTATTAAAGTAGCTACTTTAGTAAGTGAAAAAAAGGTAACCTTAATAATAGTTGGAAGAAACTGGGAACTGGTTTGGTGTCATGACAAAAAAACCATCAAAAAGTGGAGAGATTCACCATTGGGTATTCAGCAAACGGTTTCATCGAACGACGGATAGAAGTACAACTAAAAAACAAGTATAAAACCTAGACTAAACGTATTTGCCCCTCTCTAGGATTTTTTCCACATCGCTGTTGTGTTAACAAACATATTTAATAAACTTCAATACACAAACCAGATCGGAAGCAACAATTTGTAGATCATTCAAAATAATATATACCAAATTAATTATACACTGCGCAAGTTTATTTCTTACTTCTGATGTACCCGATATTTAAATGGCCTTTATTACAATAACTATTAAACACCCTTACATACATACTAGACTTTAATTTAATAGATAAACTAAAACCCTCTTAATACATGTGCGTATGAACTGCGAAAAATAACGGGAAGTCTTTTGACGCAACATCAAAGCCCTCATTTGTCTAATCCCATGTGTAACAAAAGTTTAATACCCTTTAATGAAGTTACCCAACAGTTTAAAGAGCTTAACGGCGTTTCGCTTGCGGTTAATTATTTATTTAACGTTGAATTTACTTTATTTTCGAGAAGACGCATTACATTAAATATTACTGTAATGCCTACTTATCTAAAAACTTCGCTGTAAATAACAATTATGTTTCTATTTAAAACGACACATGTTCGCATTAATTTACCGTATTCATGTACTTTATATACAAGCCTAAATCTATATTTATTCAAGACAAATCGTTAGCAGAAAACAAAACACAATTAATTAATAATTAACAAACTTTACCTTAAAATGTCTACTAATAATATTTCCTATAATACTTCCCACGAAACGTAAGTTTGAGTTAGAACAAAGGCTTTGGACGCCGTATAAGGTAGCAAGACAGACCAACTAAACTAGCCCGACTCGTAAATGATCTAAGCAACTGTAGGTATTCATTAAAGTCTTAAGTAAACTACGCGACACAAAGTTCCTGTCAGTCACCGAACAGAGGTAAGTTCCCTGAGCAATTTGTGGCTTCCAACTCGTCTGCCACGCTGTGTCTAGCAAGGAGTCCGCCAACTTTGCTATACTAGCTTTACGGTTTAGTAAGGACGCTAAGAATTTATTGGTTTGGACGGAATTGGACTTGGAAAATTTGCTGAGCTGGATCGGAAAGAATAAACACCGTGTTTATATTTTAAAGTGGAAAAGCTTGAACAGAAACGAAGGACTGCAAATTGTTTATTGATTGTCGAATAGTTAATTTATTTTTTAACTTAATATTATCTCTGTGGGTTCTAAGATCCTTGAACAAATTCTTTTGGAGGCTTCGAATGCTTGTTATTCTTTGTCGTAGATGGTCGTCATATTTACTTTAAGTGAGTTATTTTATCCATAAAAGTTCCACCGAACTCCAGCATCCAAATATTTTCAACCTACACACGAACCCTACCGAAATACCCGATGAAAGGCAAAAAAGGTGAATAAAACTCCGAAAGTCCAAGTCAATTTGTGAGGGAGATAAAGTTTTAGGATATATTTCCTTCAAGGATAACATATGGAGTCCCTACAATGCAAGCTATACACTTGTGTAAGCTTCTTTAATGCGGTCCCCGGTACGCTGGTTTGAGAAAATAAGACACTCTGTAGCGGTTACGTAACTAAGTAAATCCCGACCGGATGTCTACTATCGGGATTTTTTATTTTACGAAAGCGAAGCAAAGGGTCTGCGAATATATTGTAAATGTTTTAGGATTACTTGGAATAGAGAAACATATTTCTTGACCTATTTTGTGGAAATATTCGACTCTATTTGATGATATCAGCCATTTTAAGTCATGATTTTGGTTTTTTTCTTCGCAATCTTTTCGTAAAATTGTATCTATGATCCGGTCTATGATAAAATTATAAAATGGGATTTGATTTTTGGTAAATATTATGTCACGGAAAAAGAACTCACAGAGCTATATTTATATTATTTTTTGAAATATGTTGTATAATTTGAATGAGAATAAACAGAAGCCGTTATATGCGTGTTATAAATGACGTTATATGTGCGAAAAATAACCGGACGACACGTCAATCAGTCAAGGGGTTAACATGAACACAGTGTCAGTTTTGCTATTTTATCCTGCAGGTTAAATTATGCGTATAATACAATGTTATAACGTTCATAAAATACTATTACTTACGTAATATTACAGAGAGTAATAATATAGGAATGACTTTACCAGAATATATGCTTTATAAAAAAACCTTGAGTAAGATAATTCGGGACGCTTGAAAATACAGTATTCTATTTAGTCTATAACATTATGGCCCTGTTAGTAATCCATTTTTTTTTTAATTTGCATTTATGTGTAGACTGTAAAATATTTTTTTTTTATGTAGTTGATGGTTTACTCACCGTATCTCAGTACTTCCATTGTCTAGTTCCGTTATTGAACTACTGGGATTTTTTTCTCCCATTAGTTCCGTTATGGGTACAACTTAGCCTAACTCTTCGGGGAACACAAGCTTGATATTATGAGATAGCATTATTGTTGTGACCTTTGACTGCCACAGGGAGACAGTGACCTCATAAAATAGTGATACCAACCTACTGTCTCTAAAACTCATTAATTTTCCACGAAACATTTTAGGGCCACAATCAACCACACTCTGAACGTATACATCAAAATACAATATTAAATAATAAAGCACTAATAAAGGGACCCCACATAAAAATTGTAATGGTGCTCATCGGCCAGGGATCATAATAACCCCTTTCTCCCCTGGTCCATTTTAACGACTTGTATAAGATGTGCAGCTGAGACACTATGTAATATTTTTCATTGCAAAGTCAAGGGGAAGTTGGGTAACTTTGTACTCCGGTTTTGCCGAAGGAAAAGCGTTTTTGCAGCAAAATTACATTCTTATTGCAGTGGCTTTAATATGAAACTATGTTGCGGCGTTTTTTTATAAGTTTTCACTTTACGATATTACTTTAATAAATAGTACTCATTACACGAACCAATAGATATTTCATTTTCCAAACTTAGGATAAGTAAATCAGATTTAAGAATTTAAATATAAATGCATTTGCATCTACTTGGTCAAAATTTTATTTGAACTGTACTATCCTCAAATTCAGTGTGGCGTGAAATCTAGCGTTATGATACAGTATTGTGGCAATATCTGAAGTAATAAGTTTTCGAGCACGTTTTATATTGCCCGTATGCAGAGATGCTACTCTATTTGTGTCACTTAGGAAACTGACGTACGAGGTCGAAAAGTGATCTTAGAAATATGAGGAAGTGGATATGGTATCAAAGTTTGATTTTTTTTTAAGACAGTGTAAATGAAATTTTCCACTTGGGCACCTACTTGTCTTATAAAAGTAACTTTTATCCTTTCAATAAATGTTAATGTGATATCGTCAGGCAATACTGTCGCGTCATTTTGCTAAACTGACCTATTTGATGCTGCTGTGGGATACACAACGTAACATTTTTAATATAATTTATAAATCGTTTTTCATGTTAAACCTGTGACAAATAAATAAAGATTCGTTTCGTTTAAAAATCGTCAATTTTTCAGTAATTTAGATGTGATATCGCAACAAACATACTTTTGCATTTAGCAGGGCCAATTTAAACCGACAACAATATTGTTAAAATTAATATTGCAGTTTCGAGTCATCTCCAGCTCATTCGGTGTTTCCTAGCTTCATTCTAATCGAGTCCCGCGGGAACGGCGGAAGGGTAATTATAGTTCAACTTAAACCTGTTCCATTTTAACAGGTAACACTACTAGGTCAACTATTATTAGGTTAACGTAGTAGCTTTTACAGTTAATGGAGTCATTTTCACTTCACTATTGGTTTTAGAATGATTCTCGACCTTATGGATTTTTATTTTAACTCCCTTTTTGCATTGAGATCATACTTGGCCAGTAGTTACATATTCGGAAAAAAAACAGAAAACGTCTACACTGGTACAGGAAAACCTTTTCTCCAAAACAGTGTCATTATTCTTTTCCAATCTCGTAACTCACCACTAGCGAGAAACAATAGACAGAGCACACCCCTCGAAATCATTGAGGAAAACCCAGCTTTCATAGTGCAGTAGACAAGGGAAAACTGAATAAGTAATGTGTATACGCGACACGGCTCTAAAAAATATAGAAGATAAAACTAAAGTAATCTATGCACCCCGAAAAACGCAAAGGCTTTCATGGTCCACTACTAGTTGACATAATAGTGATTTGTGGTCTAAGTTTCCCCAACCTCCCCGCTCTCCCGCTGACACCCAAGAGAAATAACTTGACTCGTACTTTCTTAACGAAATGATTGCCTACGTGTACGTTGTTAGCCCTATTTATTTTGGGGTGGGTTTTATTTACCCTCTCTCCCCGGTGGATAATTCAGTTTCTAAGAATTCCGTATCGACCAACTGGGACGCATAAAGTATTTTTGCTTTCACAAAGATGATCTTCCTTTGTAAATGGAACTATTTACTTTATTTGTTTTTAGAAATGGGAAGTAATTTGCTATTGCAATTTAACAAAATACGATGTGTATTATGGTATGAAACAGACCAGTACCCTTGACAAGTTTACAAATACCTTCTACAAGAAATGTTGTAAACACTGTAAAGTAAAAGAGTGAAAATTTGTGCTTAATGTCCTGTAAACCTTAATTATTTTCACTCCTTTCTGATATATGCTCAATATTAATGTTCACCATAATGGCTGAGCGATTATGCGCAGTGTGCAGCGCATTCGATCCCCAACCGGTAAAAATATTTATATCAGTTACGAGTATTTGTTCCGGGTCTACGTGTTTGTGTGTGTAAGTTTCTATATTTTTGTAAATACACCCACGATACAGAAGAAATTTCTCGTGGGGAAAAGCTTAGATATTTTTAAAACACTTTTTGCATTCGCTTTTTGTGCGTTTTTTTACTGAGTAAGAAAATTTGAAATATTTGTTGTTTACAACGAATCCATTTGATAGCTATTGTTAACAGAATCTAAACTTGTTACAATAATTCGTCTAATTATCACAACATAAACTATGTCGCACTAATGCATCATCACATTATCAAACTGTCACTCCGTAATCGTATGAATTATTACTGAGATACTAACCAGGTGATATATTATTAGATAATTTAGTGCAAAGTCACAATCTTGGGAATAAAAATTAAAATTATCTTCGTACTTCTACCCTTATATTTTTTAAATGCGCAGATTCGGATCCTATCTTCCGAATATACTTTTAAGTAATTAATAATTATCTCATTTATTTTTCCTAGGCTTTACGCAACTATTTCAGTTTTGGCTACCAGTCTAACAGGAATGGGATACAGCGGAATATTAGCATTTTTCATAACGCTACACTAACGCTATCGATCTATTTTCTCTCTACAATCTTAATTAAACAAAAATGGTCACTTCCTAATGACAGTCAGGACCAACGTCCTGAATGATACGTAGGTCTGAAAAGTCATCAAAGAATATTTTAGATAGTCGAGATAATTAAGACAAGTAAAAAAAAATATTTTTTAAATAACTGTTCAGACTTAATAGCACCTGCTTAGGAGCACGAAGTTTTGTTAAAATCGGTGCGTTCATTTTCAAAATAACGAATTGAATGTTTGTAAAAAATGGCGTACCTACACGTTCTAAATATTTAACCATTAATTCCTAAACATAGCATAGACAAGACTAATAAAACTACAACATTACGATCGACTTGTCAAACAGCACGAGCCGAACAAAACCTCAGTGCGACACTCATAACCCGACATCTAACAAGGAACAGTGTACAGAACAGATCAAATATGACGGATAATCGGCACACACTGAGATTAGCAAACATGGCCGCTATTCCACGTCGTATGGACAGAGCACTCGACTTCTTCTATCGGAAATCCACAGAGTTCACGCATCAGGAACACTTGAGTGTCAGGCAATATTGACCGGTGCCACTGATTTTACTGGCCTTTATAGATAGGTAGCTGATTTTTTTTTTACGTTGTTTGTATCTGTAAATTATTTCAGTGTTTATAAACTAATGGCTCCTTGAGGAGCTCGTGGCTAAATAATGACAGTTGCACAGGCCAATTTTCCGAGATAAGCCGCGTTTGCCAATATTGGTCTGTGGATAGGTGACCATCTATCTTTCCGAGTTGCTTCCGTGCCTCGGAAAGCACTTAAAGCCATTGGTCTCGGCGGTCATTTGTAGATCTTTGACAGTCGTTACTGTTGGTCAGAAGCTCTAAAGTCTGACAACCAGTTTTACCACAGGGTATCGTATTGCCAGTTACTGGGTTGTGTTGGAGGTTCCGTTTCTCCGTACTGACACAAGTCTGACAATGCCTTACGGCAAAATAGCATGCTACACTTTGTTCACAAATTACTGTTTTAGTTTATATTATAAAGAAAATGCTTCAATCATCAAAAAAAGTTTCATACATACAAACTACGAAAAATCTTCAAGTCATATTTTGGAAGATTAACTAGGATTAAATAATGGATACATCCGATTGCAACTCCTTTTGTATAGGTAAACAGTTTTGCTTAATTGGATTTAAACTTCGTGATAAATTACTAGCATTGTATGTATCTACCGCGTTATTAACGAGATCCATAGAAGCTGATTCATTTTGCTTGTTTCTAAGGGGTTTGGAACAGGTGGCAAAATTCTCTGTCATATTCTGTTACCAAAGCGATTGTTCTTACTTCTTTATTTCGGATATACTTAACCCTAGAAAGATAATCATATTGTGTACTACGGAGAAGATAGTCATGCGTAAAATTGACGCATGTGCTATAACTAGCTGTAGATTGAGGTTTATTAATATATTTCATTAAAATCGTATGTTATAAATATTAGCACATGTATTAGAAAAAGTAAGACTGCAGATAATTTATTTTTATTTATTTATTTATTAAATAAAAAAATAATTTTAATCTTCTGCTACAAATGATCAATTTTCTTACACTAAATCTTCATTTATTTTTTTCTATGATAATCAGCATTTTTATAGCACAAAATCAACAATTACAATATCTAAGATATATTAGAAACATACAGATTGTGTGAAAATCTGTTACAAACAACTTTGGAAAATTTCAACGTAAGGCTTACGACACATTGGATTTCTCTACAATTTCTCATTATAAAAGGGAAAAGGAGCTGTTATTTTTGTGACTCATCTATAAAAACTTCTTCTGTATCGCTCTGCAAGTCATCTTCACTTTCATGGTCCGCTGCTTCACAGTCGGTATCCTCACAGAGAAGCTCGTCGTCGCTTTGCATACGGCTGGCCAGGATATGGTCTTCGTCCAAGTTTCTACTACCCCATTATGTTATATTTTTGCTTCAATATCTATATAAGCAAACTGATAATATAAGTAATGAAATACAGTTATAGAAATATGAAAAAAAATAAAAAAAATAGACAAGTCAAAATCTTGAAAGTCACTTAAAAGATAATCATGCGTAATTTTGACGCACTTGGTCGTTATATTTCAAAATCGGTTACACATACCTTAATGACTCGTGCACATTACGGTAGCCCCCAATGACTAATGAGATGTCCTAAACGCACAGTTATGGATTCGCGCTATTTAGAAAGACAGAGCTATATTTCGAAAACGCATGCGTAAATTTTACGCAGACTATCTTTCTAGGGTTAATAGAAAATGTATTCTACTCACCAGCAAAAGCAGGGTTTAGTTAGAACTGCTCCGTCTGTCAAGTGTTCGCTTAGCGGTAAAAAAGTAATGATGTTTATAACATCACTACTTTTTAACTTAACTTACTTACTAAAAATCCACCGTGTTCCTTCAGTAGCCCTTTGCATTCCCGGTTCATGGTTACCCGCTTAGACAGTCCCACAAATCTAAAAACAACTAAGCCGCTAACTTCGGAGACAGCATTCGCGAAAGGTCCAAGAAAATACAAAAACAATGTTCAAGTTACCTTTTTACCTCCTGACCTTTTAAACTCGACTACACAAGTACACACCTTGACTTATCGATATCAGCACATAATAAAGGCGACCATATTATAATTCTCGTAAAATGTACGTCTATCGCCATAATTGTCCATTAGTTTGCGAAGCAGCCAATTACTCGTCCATTAGGCGCGAATCTCTCTAATAGCAATTACGACGTAGAAACTTAAGAGGCATCGCTGTGGCACTGTGGCTGAAATTACAGTAAGAAAACGTTGAAAATCTTTCACTTTGAACCAGGCTGTAGCAAGAATTAAAAAAAAAACCCTTCTTATTACTTACTGTTTAACTTACTTTAGTACTATTTTAAGGCTAGAAAATAGTACTAAAGTACAAAGAATCATTAGTTATGGTCTTAAAATAGCAGGTAAAATCTAAAAAACTATCCTTGTAAGTATTAATTATTGTCTATTTACACATCTTTTGAATGTAAAACACAAGTACATTTATGAATAAATTTAATTTAATAATAGACTAGTTCAGTAAAACAATTTTAATGTTTTAAAATTCGCATTTTCTTTAGGTTGTTTTATGTATTTTTACCTACATTTATTGTGTAAAATGAGGACTGGAATTGTTTGATTTATAATTATTATTTTGAATTGATTCACTGTCAATCAGTTCACAATGGCTCTAATATACTTCCGAGAGTGTCACATAATGAATCAAGTGACGACCTAGATAACATACTTTTATCATAAAGGCATAGGCTATTAACAATTAGCAAAGGATCATATAAGATTCTAATATAAAGTAAAGAAAAGCTGTGCAGGCAAGTCTGAAACCAAGAAGGACATCTTTGGTTTTCGAATGAGCAGAAAAATGAAAGAAAAAGTTGATGGAGGCCGATAACTAATACCTACTCTTATTTTCCAATGATTATAAATCCTGTTTTTTAAATATTATAAACACACAATTTGGAAATCTTTCCGAACATTTCTCAGATGCAAACTAACAACCCGAATTGCATAATGAATCACCGTAACGAGTCACAACGAACGATGCAAGTTTAAATGTAACGGTCGCGACGCCATATTGTTCTAAACTCAAAATCCATTCCCGTCAACCGAGCAATCCAGTTATGCAATTGTTTAATTGGTTAACAACCAACGGAACATTAGAATAAAGCTACATTGATTCGACAGTTCAAATTAAATTTCAATTTTCATAAATGTTTGCTACCATAATTGGGGTTTGTAAGTTTCAATGTTTGGGATTTCATTTAATAATTTGCGCTATTCAAACGAGGTTATTGTATGTTTAGGAATTTTGAAGGTCCAACTATTACTCGAAGTTTCGGGCATGGTTTTGGCATTTTAAATATTCAAGCATTTTACCAAGTGTAAAAGTAAACCTAAAGGCCCATAATCATTCATCAAAAATTCATAATGTGAAATGGACCTTTCATGGACTGAAATTATTTTAAACCACATAGGAACAATACAATTATACATCATGGTTGTTGCAGTGGCCAAGCAATCGACTGATGTGCTGCAATCGACTCCCACACGAATCACATATTTGTATGATCTACAAGTAGTTGTTCCTGATCTGGCTTTATAATATGTAAGTATATATTTTCAAACGCACCCACGACACAGAAAAAAATGCTAGTACAGCGTTCATTACAAAAAGAAAAAATCAAGAACAGTTTTTAAATCACAAAACCTTTCTTGTTATTCATGAACAGCGGCTTAATTACATATACATAGCAAAAGCAAGACAGTATCCAACCATAGCCCGACCCTTTAAGTTTTAATTACAATATACGGTCATACACAAGGTCGTCATCACAAGTTTGGCACTAAACCTTTGCTCCCGTTAGCTCAATTGTGTGTTGTACGTTGACGCACGTACGGCGAACAGCTTTTAAGAACTTTATTATGACATCACCCCGTAATCCTCAAAGGGTTAGACTAGAAGAGCACCTACTTAATTTACCAGATATTCTTTAAATCCCATGTAATAAGAGGCAATACTATTGCCATTAACTGGGTAAGATACCGGTATCCAGACTCTATAGCTGCTACTGAGATTAACTATGGAAATTCCTGTATCACTCCCACCCGCTAACCCCAGCAATCACAACAGTCACGATTTCGACCTCTAGACCAAAAATGCAGACTTAAATAAAAATTATATTGTGGCAGATGGCAGATATTCCCTAGACAATACTGTAGAAGTGAGTAACTGGATGGTACATGCATAGTGGCTTTTTATTATAGGTATATAATATGATGCCTATCTTTGTGAAAGAAGCGAAGCGGAGTGCAACACCTGGGAAATACTGGCAAAGTATATAAAAAAACTGTTGTTATCTTTAATGAAAATATGCTCTTGTGATCTTGTACCACGAGATCATACCACAAGTGTACACTTGCCTCAAGGCTGCACAACATAGGCCCATTTCAGGAAAATTCCGGACAACTAGTGGCCCAGACGCTAGACCTAATATTAATCGCCTATCTATAATACTAAGGCAAGGAAACATCGAAAGCTACGGACGAACTCAGGTAAATTGACTTACTATAAGAAACACAACTTTTATCGTAAGTAAAGGAGCATCCCACCAATACTTTGCTAGTACATTAGCAGAGCCGATAGGCGTCAATACAAATAAATAGTCTGGGAACACATTAGCAAGCTAAGTGCACAACTCCATTACAGCCTTACGTTGGCCTGTCACATCCTTTTGACCTATTTCTGCGATGTAACTGAATTATGTATAGGTACCTTACCTACTCCTTGTTAGTTTATGAGAGTATAAGTTTTGGGTGACACAATGTGAGAGTAAATTCAATGTCATTTTGGGTGTTGTTTCCTATGTTACTGCAATTTTGGAGATAAGCAGTACGAGTTGAAAAATGCTCCATAACTAGTAATGCTCTGTCGTTTTTCTCCAATTATTGGTTCAGCTAGTTATAAATGCGCAAGTACTCTACAGTTTTGAGAGCTACCTTAAAATCTTCCAAAAACCGAACAGTAACCAAATACTATAAACAATGATATCTTTCTTCCAAAAAAACTGAATTCACCGATTCCATTTCACAATTTTATTTAAAGAAGGATTATTTCACCATTGAAAAGAACTCACTGGCCGTCAATTACTGTTATTCCGTCGGTTTCAGTCCATATTGGATTCAATCTAACTGTCACCAGCTGATTGAAAGCCCTGTCCATGTGAAAACCCCAGCAAATATTTTATATGCTATGTAGATGGTGTGCCGGGGATGGATAGCGTGGTCGCCTGTTCGAAATGGTTTGCCGACCTTTGTCACAGTTAGGTTTTTTGTTTGAAAAGAGCCGTTTTTGAAAGGTTTTTTTCAAGTACTGATAGCTCGTATTTTCTTACCTGTTTGCTTCTTTGCTCAACGAAAAGAAACAATTCCAAAATTGAGTCCTCAGAATATTTATGTAATGGAGAAGGAAAACATCGTGAAGAAATCAGCATGTCCTAGAACAAAAAATTCGAAGACAATTTTGCCAACCCGCACTGAATCCACTACGGAGTGGATTATGGCCCACTCCGTCTCACAAAGAGGAGACCTGTGTCCCAGTATTGTAAACATTAATTTCATGATGATGAATATAAATGTAATGTGGTTTGTATAAATATATTAGCCATCAGTCAACAGCCCTTATTTTGTAATACTTTGATATAGCATATTTTTACCATATTATAACAATTTGAGAATCAACAATTCTGTAGTTAAAACTGATCCATATACCATTTTTTAACTACTTTACTTACTAATGGCACAGTTTCTTTGGCATACAGCATACGGGAAGTGCTCGCATGCGAGATAACAACCAATGAAAGTCTCAAGTCGTTACACCGACTGTGGTAGTTCCCCGCTCGTGTTATCGAACAATGAAATTCATCGGTTGATATACAGCATGCGGGTCTGCCACTCTTGTCAATAAATGGCGACGAATATAGAGGTTTTCCTACACCCCGCATGCATATGAAACGAATGTATTAAGACAGTTTTATAGATAATTTTATGATCTACAATTTTTGTCTGAGGTACTTGTATGATAAAACTTACCGTTTTGCTGGCCCTGAGGCATGTGTTACAGAAATCTCTCGCATCCCGCGTGCGGGCACAAACTAATGATAATGCGCCATTATAGATACTGTCTTGTTGTCTTGCTTTCAATTTCATAAAAATTGAAAGAACACAGACGCCAGAATTTTTCGATTCCCTGCGGGACATTTTGACAACATTTCCTCTTTGTTACAAGAGGTCGATTTGTTTGCGTAAAACAGTCTCAATGAAAGTTTCGGTAAACGTGATAATTTGATGTTTGGCTTTGCTGACTTTCAAGTGAACCCGAAAACATAATACTAGCAAAATGATTTATTTTAGAATTATTACTTAGGTATTCCTGTAAAAACAAAAGACTACACAGAATACGTGGCGTGCCTTCTAAGTTTTGACGTTTGAAAAAAAAAACACAAAAAAAGTAAAATATTTTTTTTCTCAGATTCTGTGACAAAAACTCACCATCTTCAAAACGATATTACACTTCTTTGTTTTAACTTCCCATTTCATAGGTGCAACCAAGAAGAAAAACCACTCATATAAAACTAAATACAACTGTTACTTAGACAATATAAGATGGAGACAAGACTTCGCCCGCACCTCCCTAGGGCTCCAAACTTTTGCAGATCCCGATGATATCAAACCGTTTATTCCTCCAGGAGTATCGTCTTCAGTTATGGAAAAAAAAGGATCCGAAGTCACCCTTTGTAATCAAACTTTTCTAATGTTTTTTTTTCTTAGTTATAATGTAGATGTTTTTAGAACTTGGATATAATGAAAATGATGAGGTTAAAATCTAATTTTGTCGCACGAATCGTTTTTGCGATTAATTAAATTTTGATAACGAGATAGATTATGGACACATAGGTTCACTAAGAACCTATAGTCACGTGAACTACCTTACCCGGTAACAGAGAATGCGCAACAGTTCATATCATATTCCTACCCAAATCTCACTTTATATAAGGACAACATGTTTTCTTATTCCGCTCTCCCCTGTCAGACGTCACTTCTGTTTCTACTCTTTCAGAGTGCCGATGAGCATTTCTCATTGCACCCGGTACATTAAAAAAAAAATACATGTCGAATTGAGAACCTCCTTTTTTTTCGTCGGTTAATAATTATGAATGATTGAATGAAAATTGGCAGGGCTGCCACTTCAGAATATTATTTCGAAGTTGCCACAAACGGATTGTTTTATTTAAGGTTGTCGGTACAAGCAGGTTGGTACGAGACGGTACATGGTAGGTGCAAGAAAAATAAAGAAAGGAAATTACTAAAGAGTTGCGTTATGAGTCAAAAGTTGCAAGAAAAAATAGTAAGTACCGACTTAGTTTGCTTGCATATGAAATCTTTAAGAAAAAGCAAAACGTTACTACTAGATACTCGTAATATTAAAGTTTTCAAAACGCGGAACACCCGGCTACAGCTTATTTTAATAATGAGTAAAATTAATACTTTCTTAACAAATATGAATGACTATAATTGGTACAAATTAAGTCATTATCCGTAATTTCAGTGGAATTTTCTGTGGGCTCCGTACATTCGTCGTTTAATTAGTTCTGCTAATATGAGAGTCGCGTCGTTCTAATTGTGCAATTAACGATAAAAGGGTAACGTCAGGGACCATTGTTATGGTAATATTTAATTTTATTTACTAATTATGTATCTTTAAGTGTTTGTTGGAATTAGGAGGATAAACCAGCCAGACTGCGGCAGGCAGCTTCCAAATTGAAGATAGGTCAACAGCTTTTTCACGCATTCCATTGAAATATTGACGCCATTAATGATGGACTCCATTACTTAATCCGATCTACATGAAAAATTAAGTCATTTCGTATTTTTATTTCATGACACTAGCTACAAAGTGAGAGCCTCCGTAGAACTGGTTGAGGCTGCTAACTATGAAGCCATTAGATGACACAGCTAATCTATCTACATAATGATTTATCTCATATACGAGTATTATAACGATGGTGCTGCAAGATGGGTCGATGATTTAAGGAAGGTGGCTGGCAGTGGATGGATGCGGGCTGCCCAGGACCGGGATGGTTGGCGCTCTTTGGGGGAGGCTTACGTTCAGCAGTGGACGGCAATAGGCTGATAATGATTATAAAGGCCTGCCCATTCAAACGAGCCTCTGATTTTCAAAACACAATACAAAAAAAGCTTATTATTTTTAAATGTAACTCATACTTTCTTATTTCAACATACCGAAGGAAGTTATACATCCAAGCAGACGCCGGACAAATAAATCTTGTAAGATACAAGCGACAAGCGTTCTTGCACGGTCTAACTGAAAATCAACATTGGCGCGACCCTTGTTTGTCCATTAGCTTGCCGCTAACTGTGCAAATAAGAAAAGAATGGCCGAGAAACGTTGACAATGTTTGTTAGCATTTTGATAAAATTTTCTTCCTTGCTTTGTTTTTGTCTGTAGTCTAAAATGTTAACAAAGGACACTTAAAACTGATGCAAGATTTTATCTGCTGATATTGGTAAAGAACGTCATCGTTTTTTTGGCGCGTGGTTCCAGTAACAACTAACACCGCCAACTTGATCATTCCAAATCGTTTAAAGAGGCCAACCGTGTCCTCTTTCTTGTGGGCGCATAAATCGATAGTTTATAACCTGGATAGTTTTTATGCCAAAATATCTTCCCGTGGGATACAATTCGAATTGTAGCGGGCGACGCCTCTAGCAACAGATATCTTTCTGCTATATAAAAATAAGTCGGGTTTTCCTTCCTGACGCTATACCTCGAAAACGCACGAACCGATTTCCACGGTTTTTCGTTCGTTGGAAAGGTCTCGGGCTCCGTGAGGTTTATAGCAAAGACTGGTGGCGAAACGGAGTTCACCGGGTTTGCTAGTTAGAGATAATATAAAGAAGATTAAATCAAAAACAACCTTATTTCCTAACCAAGTCTATGACCCAAATATGATACAAAATGACAAATAAACGTCAAAACCATAGAATACATGTCAAAACGATTTCTAAGTGCTTTATTCTAAGAAGTGTTACTTCGTAAATTATTATTTTTTCGGATCATTTTTCTTTTAAGGTATTCTAGTACCGTAGGAGATTTTGTGCAATGGATTCAGAAGCAGATCCGATTGAGTTTAAAAACATAGACATTACTGATCATCGATATGTAGACAACATGATCTTTTCACAAAGAAGAACCCTTCTAATTGCAACAATATGTAAGTATAATCGCCATTAAAGTGATGCACTTTAAGCCCTTTTTTCCTGCCTCTTATCTCTCTGAGTGATGGTACAGAGAGTGCACCTGTTCCTGCTCACAAACTTCTTCACTTATACAGGGACCACATCTCCTCTCCGCTTAGCTTTAGTTGACATCTGTTGACATCTGATTGGTTATTCAAACACATCTCCTTTCCTCTCCGCTTTGGTGGACACGGGCCTTAGACCGTGCGCTGCGTTAGGCCACATAGACCAGCGCTGCGGGC
Organism: Agrotis segetum; assembly: GCA_036375495.1. Classification (NCBI taxonomy): domain Eukaryota; kingdom Metazoa; phylum Arthropoda; class Insecta; order Lepidoptera; family Noctuidae; genus Agrotis; species Agrotis segetum. The sequence continues at coordinate 1,492,711 of JAQSVV010000386.1, forward strand.
AGCGGGTCGCCCGTCGATGAGATTACATGAAAACAGCCCGCCACTCGGGCTACCGTGTCGGGTGACCGCCTAACGCAGCGCATGCCCTTAGGGAGGAACTATGGATGAAAAAGACATAATTTTCAATCTTTTTTCCATAAATGAGAAATATATCTGAGAGGTAATAGATTGAAAATGACATATAATTATAATATGACGCTATTTTTACGATCCTAAAGTCAGTTAGGCAACAAATGTCTACAGATTGCAATTAAAATCTATAGAAATCCGAACGATATTTTCAGTGAGTTTAATGCGTAGTTTGATATTTTGGATGTCCCTCTCGTCTCCAACACTGAGAAATGTTGTCTGTTTGCATTCAACAATGGTTGTGTAATCTTTCTTCCAGCTGATCCGGAAATCTCACTAGTAGATTTTCAGAAATTGATGGAACTGGGAATAAACGTTTTAAAACTGAAAACATCTCATTGTTCAGAGATTGATCGAATAAAAATGATCAGCAGAATTGATAAAGCTTCCGAAAACTTAGCTCGAAAATATGGTATACTTGAATGGCCATGTGCCACATGTATTGAATTGAAGACAGGTACAATACAAACTGGGCTTCTTGAAGAAGTATGTGTTTTTTTATATCATTTTTAATTATTATTCAACTAAAAACGAACGAAAATCTAAAAGGCATTGTTGGCACGGTGGGTGAGTGATTGGCTGCGTCATTGCGTTTCATGGGTTCCATACCCGCACTGAACATAATATATTTGTATAGGCTACAGGTTGGAAAGGAGTTGTTCGGGTTCTGAATGTTTGTGTATATTGGGCGTACCACACACTCGAGCTTCACCACAGTTCTAACCGCCCAAGCTTCTTGCTTGAAAAAACTATACACGGACGGCATAACCACACGCACAAGCTTCACCACAGTTCTAACTGCGCAGGCGCACTATGGGGTTTACACGAGATACAGTTTTACCAACCACACACACGGTGTTCCGTGTACAAGTAAAGTGGCTTGCGAAGGCAAAATTGTGGTGAAGGTTGTGCGTGTGGTAGAAATGGTAGGCCCATAAGAGTTTAAATGATTGTAAACGCCCCATCCATAGTGGTTAAACGAGGCATTTTTTTTTTTAATAATTATGATGTTTGCATAAATAAACATTTGTCAGTTTTTTTTTTTTTAGCTTGGTAAAATCATCAAATGAGTCCTTCGGCCCCGGGCAGGGTGGGAGGGACTGTCAGACTTTTACTGACTAAAATCCACGGTGTCTTTCAATAGACTGTTATGTTCCGGGGTCACGGTAAGGAAATAATCCCGCGACCCCGGCAGGCTTTGGCCCTCTGAGAGGGGGGGCTCCGTCAGTGTGCTGACGCTCTTTGAGGCGCGCGTGGGACACAACGCGCCGTCGACCCGGGCATGGTCCATGGTCGGGCAGCGAGTTGCCCTTTACTCGCTGCCCGCATGCCCGCGCCTACGGTGGCCGGAGATCATCTGCTGACGTCCGACGCCGCGGGCGCCTACCACTGCGGTTGGGGCGGAGGGAGGACGCTGTCCCCTCTCGCTCGCGGCCCGACTCCTCCTTCACGAGCATTACTGCCTCGCAGAAGGAGCAGACCGCTTCCCACTACGTCTCGCCCCGCAGCATGGCCGCAACCAATGCCGGGCGCGAGAGGTCTCCCCCTATCACCGCCGTGAGGACACGTCGGTGCACCGCCCAAGCTGGGCAGTCTTGCACCGTACGCTATACAGTGTCCTCCGGGCGATCTTCGCAGTGGTGGCACCCGGGCGTTTCCTCCTTCCCCATCAGGCACAGGTACCTCCCGAAACTTCCGTGTCCGGTGAGAACCTGCGTCATCTGATAGGTCAGGACGCCGTGACGTCTCTCTAGCCACTCCTCAAAGAGGGGTCTTACCGCCGCAATTGCGGCGTACCCGAACATTTGTCAGCTTAAAATATTTTTCATCCTTATTCCACTTTCATTTTTAGCATGATGTCCATGAAATAGAAATACCAACTGATACAGAAGTGACTCTGACTACAGACGTAAATAAATTTAATAAATGCAATAAAAATAGAATATTTATTGATGATCCATATTTAACATCTGATGTGAAAATAGGAATGCAACTTAATATCGGGCAAGACGAAATCATTTTAGCGTGTATAGCGAAAGACGAGAAGACATTACAATGTAAGGTTGTCAAGGGCGGTTTCTTAAAAGATATGGCCTTCGTCTGCATGAGAGGCATTAAACGAGGCCATCCTTATATATCACAGAAAGATTTCAACCTGTTACAATTTTCCATGGAATACCAAGTAAGCCTATTTCCTGATCAAAAGTACCCAAAAGGACAGGATATTTTTCATCCTGAAGAAAATAACGTTACATGATAATAAATGTATTGATTGTTTAATCCTAAATTAACGCAAGTAAAGCCATGGATAAAAGTAACTAACATACTGTTTTCAGGTGGATATGATAATGATCAACTACCCACGAAATGCTAAAACACTAGTGAAAATAAAAAAGTACCTCGGATGTAACCGATCAAAGAGGCCCATGTTGGTTGTTGGGATTTCTACCCAAGAAGGATTAATGAATGTAGATGACTTTGTTAGGGTAAGATGAAACCAAAGAGTACATAACATAACAAAACAATAAACGAAAGCGTTTAAACGAGCATTCTATTGAGCGTTCTATCCAACATTCTAGCAAAAGGACATTACATTTCGCTTCGAGTTTTTTGCCGAGTGAGTATGAATTCACGTGACCGTCAAGTCCTTCGTGAAAAATTATTTGAAGAGCATCAAATATTCGCTAGAAAGATCAGGAAAATATTCGTAGTGATTTTTGGCTGTATGCTTGGCTCTGTCCTTTTCTCGAATGCTCGATCTTTTGTAGCAACTCAACTGAATCAGCCCCCCTAGACAAGTCAAAACAAGTCGCAAACGATAATCGTAAACGCTCGGTACTCCCCAATAGATTTTCAATTTTATAGCCAACACCCTAAAGTTGAAAATCTATTTAAGACTAGCTGTGCCCGCGACTTCGTCTGCGTGGATGTCGGAATTTAAAAATGTTTTCTTAGTGCGAAGCGCTTAATTTTCGCCTTGTTTTTTATAAATGATAATCGTTTTCATATAAACCCTACTATTATTAGAATTTATTTAGATTTTTCAAGAATATTTGAGCTGTTTGTGATAAACGCCCTCTGTTGTTCAAAGCCCACCTAGCAGCGTTCAAAGCACCCATTGCATCCCCCTCTATCCTGCTCCATCCCGCTCCATCCCACTCCATCCCACTTTATCCCACTTTATCCCACTACATCCCACTCCATACCATTCCATCCAACTCCATCCCACTTCACCCCACTCCATCCCACTTTATCCCGCTACATCCCACTCCATACCACTCCATCCCACTTTATCCCACTACATCCCACTCCATACCACTCCATCCCACTCCATCCCACTTTATCCCACTACATCCCACTCCATACCACTCCATACAACTCCATCCCACTTCATCCTACTCCATCCCACTACATCCCACTTTATTCCACTACATCCCACTCCATACCACTCCATCCCACTCCATCCCACTCCATCCCACTTTATCCCACTACATCCCACTCCATACCACTCCATCCCACTCGACCCCAGTCCGTCCCACTCCATCCCGCTCCATCCCGCTGTATCCCGCTCCATCCCGCTACATCCCACTACATCCCACTCCAATCCATCCCACTCCATCCCTCGCCATTCCGCTCCATCCCGCTCCATCCCGCTCCATCGCCCTCCATCCCACTACATCCCAATCCATGCCACTCCATCCCGCTCCATCCCGCTCCATCCCGCTCCATCCCGCTCCATCCCGCTCCATCCCACTACATCCCACTCCATCCCACTCAGTCCCACTCCATCCCGCTCCATCCCACTTTATCCCACTCCATCCCAATTTATCCCACAACATCCCACTCCAAACCACTCCACTCCAGTCCACACCATTATTATTATATTTGAATATGTAGTTTTCCTATTCCAAGCTAGATCGTGCAGTCGTGCTACTGAACTGCGCGTCTCGGTGTAAACTGACCGTAATTTTACTTCTGGTACACTTTGAATTCAAATATCTTTTGATAGACTGATCCGATTTCAATGAAACAAAAACTAAATGTTACTTCAAGTTACGGTCAGTCGTTGTGTATTAAAGTTATCTACATAACTTTCGTACATTTTACGTGATGCCCGAACAAATAAACATACAAACAGACAAACAGACAAACAGACATACAGACAAACAGACAAACAGACAAAAATTCTAAAAATGCTAGAAATGCGTTCTATTGGTTGTCCTTTATAACCCTGGCTATATTTTTTGAGTTTTTTTTGAATGTACAAAAATTACTTTTCTACAGTTTTATTATATGTATAGATTTCTGAGCGGCAGCGACAGGAAAGATCGAAAATGAAAAGCAATCTTCACTAGATCTTCAACGTTATACTCAAGTACATAGAGTTGAATATCTATTAAAGCCTACTCAGCGTTTGCGTTTATCGTTTGTTACATGGCTACAGGACCAGGACTTGTAAATTAACTCATCTTTTGCCTAGCCTTGTCCCAAGTATTTTAGCGTCGGCTAACCGAATGTAGCTGAATACCAGTGTTTTAAATCGACTTCGTATCTGACTACCACAACCTATGTCCTAGTTAGTACTAGGTACAACGATATTCCTTTGTAAGACTTCCCGTTGATTTTCGCCGAAATAATGTTTAAATTTTCATATAAAGGTCTATTATCGCTATAATTAACCGCATTTTCCGTTAGTGTACGCCTAGTGTTAAACTTTTGGGCTACTGACTAACCCGTAACTAGATTATCGTAGATTTTCAAATTTATCAAAAAATCAGAAGGTTCAAATTCGATTGGGTTAATCTTACAGGTTTTTTTTAGCGCGGTAACATCATCAAATGAGTCCTCCCACCCAGGTCAGAGAGGGAGGGACTATCAGACTTGTACTGACTAAAATCCACAGTGTCCTTCAGTGGCCCTGTACGTTCCAGGGTAATTTGATAAATCTGACAGATTTCAGGTAGGATAACGTGGTGGCGTATGTTCGTAGAAGCTAATGTTTTCCCGATTTCCGATACCAAAGATTAATATTAAAATTTTATGATCTACCCTACTAAATAGACTTACGTTTTTCAGGAAGCCGATGCAATTACACTTGCCCGAGAGTTTTTACCTTACGAAGTGGAGCTATCATTGTTTAATCGTATTGGTCGAATTCAAAGTTACATAGCAGGGAAATGCAGACAGGTATCGTCAACACTTTTACCTTTTCCGTCATTTATTAACTAATATTCGTGAATAGCTTTTGAGGTAAAGTTTAATGAGTTTGAGGTTAAGCTCATTAAGTTCCGCCAAAATAAATGAACCTGAATGATAGCAATAGACGCTTCGGGTTAATACTTATCTGGCGAAATGTTGGAACCCACACTCCAGCGCATCATCCTACCACAATCTGTGAAAGATTTTTTTTTACTTTATCACAAAGCAGAAGGTTCATGATTCGGAAAATTATATTAAATAAAAATTATAGAAAATTAAATTATAAATTAAACATCTGTTTATTAAATTATTATGTATATTACTTATTTACGTTATTACTTATAATAAATTGAAACTTTTATTACATCGTTTCAAATTTTATCATCTGTGTGTTGCATGTCGCGTGACGGTCGGCCGCGGAGTAGGAATAAATCGACAGGCGTTCGTCAGAGCAGCCGAGTTCAATATGGCGGCACCTGTAATTCGCGTCAGCTGACTGTGTAGTGTAAAAAATAATGTGAAAAAAAATCACCCCTCTCCGCTTTGGTGGGTTTCGGGCCTTAACGTGGTTACCACACAATCCTTTTTTTTTTCAATATTTTTTCTCAGGCTGGCAAACCGTTTTACGTATCAGGAGACATTTTTGACGAATTGATAACGACTGGCTGTTTATGCACCAGGGAGATATCTGATGTCACTAATGCCATAATGGAGGGTACATCTGGCTTCGTCCTCGGCGATTTTATTGATATGACCTTCATTTGTGATACTGTTAAAATGATGAATAATGTATGCACTAGCGTGGAACCTCTTTGTATGAACAAGACGGATTTTTGGGACACTGTGTGTCAGGTAATTTTTTTTTTTATTACGATGCAACAGACTGTTGTCTATGACTTTATCCGTATGGTTATTTTTACCTTAAATCGACCCTATTCTGTTTTATACATACTATCAAACCCAAAAACAAACCTCTATTAGTCTTTCCTACATAAGATAATTATTCCAATTTGGTAATCTAATTTTGATGGAAAATAAGCAATTCGCTTCCAACCAGTCCTATTGGAAATCTATGGGAACTCTATATTTAGCAGTAATCATCTTACAGCTGATATGATGACTACTAAATGCTTATAAGACTTGTTAAGCAATAAATACCCTTAAAAAGTGAACACCCAAATACTCCGAAATGGTTTATTCTGAATTTCGATGATCCATCGGAGTCGTTAATTATTAGGAATTTTGAACCATACGGTATTATGAAAATCGGTATTTTGAAATTCGTATTAGTCCTCAAATTTTAGCTACGAGAGCACATTTAATGCATTATTTATTAATATTTTCCCACGTTTTTATTCAGATCAAAATGCCAGTGAATGCAGCAGAAGCCAGTGCCATATCTTGCGCGTTCATAGCCAACCAGACCAACGCCCGTGTCATAATACTCCCGACTGTTAGTGGACGTACCGCTTATCTCCTGAACTATTTGCGACCTAACTGCATTGTCATCGGTGTCAGCACCAAAGTCAGGACCATAAGACTCCTGAAAATTTACAGAAGTGTTGTACCACTTTTATATAAAGGTTTGTTACTATACTTTATTGCACTTCCTGTATCGTAGACCAGATACTACGTACGAAAATACTAGGCTTGCTTCATCGTCGATTTTGTCTTTATCGCCTCTGAGGTAGACATGACGAGTCAAGAACATATTCAAGTAAAAAAATATCAACCAACCAGTCTATTAAAATCATCAGCATAACATTATGCCTGTAATCCCCTTAGGCCCGGTATCCACCAAATTGGAAAGGAGAGGAGACGTGTTTGAATAACCAATCAGATGTCAACTGAAGGTAAGCGAAGAGGAGATGTGGACATCTGATAGGTTATTCAAACACATCTCTCCTCTCCGCTTTGGTGGATACTGGACCTTACGGCCCGTTCGTGATCTTATGAGTGATGACTAGTGATGTGCCTGATGGCAATATTTCCACTGCCGGCAATATTCCCAATATTGCCACTGCCGGTAAAATACCAAAATTGCCGGCAACTTTGGCAATATTGCCAATGTTGCCAGTCAAATAACACCAGTATATTTTATTATTTACTGCAGGTACAGTATACAGAGTGTTTCTTTAAAATGGGACAAAAGGAAGAAATCCGAATCCATAAGAGATACGGGAAAACTTTTTTAGAAACCTTTAGCTCTTTTTTGATGTTGACAATTTTGGCGTTTTTATTTTTTTGGTCAAGTGTGAGTTGTCCACAGAAATGAGTGAAATTGGCCAAAATTTTTTTTAGTGCTGTTCGACTCTGTTTCATGTAAGGATCATTTCATTGTATCACAAGAAAAAAATCGGGACGGCGGAAGTTGGTCAAAAATTGCAAAATATTTTTTCATACAAATTGTTTGAACGAAAAAATTATCACTTTTTTTTATGATGTTATTTCATTTAGTGTCTATTAAGGATCATTTCATTGTACGGGAAGGAAAATGTCTGGGCAACAGAAGTGGGTCAAATCTAATGAAATACTGACTACTACTGATAAACTTTATGCTGTTAGAAGAAACTTTACTGTTCTTTTGACCCACTTCTATTGCCCAGACATTATCCTTCCCATACAATGAAATGATCTTTAATAGACACTAAATCAAATAACATCATAAAAAAAAGTGATAATTTTTTCGTTCAAACAATTTGTATGAAAAAATATTTTGCAATTTTTGACCAACTTCCGCCGTCCCGATTTTTTTCTTGTGATACAATGAAATGATCCTTACATGAAACAGAGTCGAACGGCACTAAAAAAAATTTTGACCAATTTCAATCATTTCTGTGGACAACTCACACTTGACCAAAAAAATAAAAACGCCAAAATTGTCAACATCAAAAAAGAGCTAAAGGTTTCTAAGATAGTTTTCCCGTATCTCTTATGGATTTGGATTTCTCCCTTTTGTCCCATTTTAAAGAAACACCCTGTACATAACTGTAGATAATGCGTCGCGGCATCAAGTCCGCCTTATATAACTACTAAGTTGTTACTCTAAACGGTGATTTACTAATTATGTAAGAATTACCGAAACAAGTTTATTAAAATAATGTTATTTTTGTTGATTATTTGTAGTTTTGATAAAGATTTAGACTTTTTTATTTCCATATTGTATAGGTTCTTATACTCGTTGTTTTTACTATGTGATTTTACATGAAAAACTAGTAGCCCACTCAACGAACAGTTATAGAGGGAAAATGTTAAAACACGATTTTGGACTACGTTACTTTGTTTGAGCTAGTTAGGAGGTGAATGTAATTATCAAAAGTCGCTGCCACTAGCCCTTGAGCTGTGGGGTAGGGGGGTTTAAAGGTTCCATTTTTTGGTTTTTCGCTTACATCTTGGACTTGGACCGGAGTGCTTTTGATATGTTCACCTCTAACTAGTCCAAACAAAAAACAAAGTTATAGTTAAACGTAGTAAAAAATGAGTTCCTAGAATTACCCTCTAAGCTTTGAGCATTCGTTGACTAGATTAAACTTCAATATAAAAGAAATTATTCGAATTTATGCCTTTTTGTTCAATATTTATTAAATATACAATGATCGTCATCGTCTTATCTTAAAATGTATGTGTAATTTCTTATATTCACTGACGTGTGCGGCAACAATGGGCAATATTGCCGGTAAAATACCGGGAATATTGCCAAATATTGCCGGCAATTTTGGCAATTTTTTCCAAAACAGTGTTTTTTTTTAATATAATGTAGGTCATGGTCCGTAAATGCTAATTTTAAGTGTGTTAAATAGGTTTCGCACTTACTTTGACTTAAAATTAAGCAATATTCCCAAATATTTCCACCCGCGGCAATATTGCCGGCAATATTTCCACCTATATTCCCACCTTGGGCAATATTCCCGGCAACGGCACATCTCTAGTGATGACTTAGCGTAGGCGGCGAGCGGTAAGATCAAATATATAGAAATGTTTGAAACACGCCACAAAGCGCCGCCAGTGGCAAAGTAGCGTACTTACAAAGTAATTAATGTCATCGCGCCGCCCGCAAAATAAATGAAAATATGTAATAAAAAAACGTTCATATATTTTACTTCCATTAGGTCCTCCTAGTCGTACGTGGTTCAACACTGTGCAAGCCCGGGTAATCTTCGCCCTGCAACACGCAATCGAAAAAAAATGGATTGACTGCGACGATTTTTACATTACTCTGGAAAAGGCAACTGAAGAAAGCTCTTTTTGTGATGCTGTTCGAATATGGAATGTCACTGAAAAGTCTAGGAGGAATAAGATGGAGTGAGTATTCAGAAGAAGGTATGGAAGGCTTTAGGTGCTTTTAGACACTTGCTCAGCAGTGGGACAATTTAAATTAAAAACTTGATTTGATTTGATTTGAAACGTATTGAGTATTTCAGTAGAAATTCAGTTTCTTTTTCAACGTTAAGTAACTCAATGCTGAATGTTTCTTTAAAATCTCTTCACTTTTGGCGGTTTTGTATCAGGTTTTGTTGCCATTTTCATAATATTGTTTCATAATGTTGTTAACCTGTCCACCTATTTCTTTGGTTGCCTTCTCACATTTCACATTCGTGTTAAGCACTACGGTAACGCTAAAATAGCTCTCAATAATGATAAATGTACATTTTTTCCGTAATATTGCTATTTACGAGATTTTCTAAAACCTAGAATTGATCATAACATTAAATGGTAAATTTTAGTAGATACCATGACTGTGACTATCCATTATACCCTCCTCAACAAGATTGTTTCTTTACTCATCAATGTTAATTTATTTGAGAGAATGAAGGACTTTTTATTATTTTAAAACAATGTTTCAGATGCCCCGAATCTTATCATGACTTTGATATCAATACCTTTGCTGAACCAAGCACTAGCAAGAGAAAGAAGACAATTACTGACATAAAAGAAACGATTACTGAAGAAGTGATAGAGACTACTGAAGTAGTAGAAATAAAAGAACCACTTGAAGTAGAAGAAAATAATGAACCCGAAAAGGAACAGTGTTAATCAAAGAAGTTTAGAGAATCAAGAAGAAGAATTATACTCAAGTCATATGCAAGACATCTTTAGAATTTTTAAATATCATTTATTAAAATAAGTAAAATCATGCAGTTTTTATTTGTTGACCAATGTGAAAAGTCAACACCATAATTATTATGGTCGGAATTAGGTCGGATCGAAATATCAAAGAGGATATTAAAAATTCCGTGATTTATAAAATGAAAAAGTTTTTACTTTCACACAATTTATGTATCTAATCTATCGCTAACGTTTTTAATTATAATTTTATTTATTTGTAAAACTGTTTTCCACACGAGATTGTCTATAAGAAATCCCGGGAAGATCCATATTATTATCAAATTATCAACATTTCGATGGAAGTACCAAATTAACTGTACCTAATTCCGAACTATGGTCATTACTAGTGGAACGTTTATGAAGATTTTAAGATAACCAATCTTCAACCGCATTTGCCTATCCGGTATGTTTACTATTTACTGTACCTAAAGTAAATCTACGATCGGATATTTGATGTAGGTAAAGGTGTCACTTGATACATTGAAAGCACATAACATACTTCTGATTTTACGCCTTAAAATATGAAGCAAGCATTTTCCATGCCTTTTCACCGTAAAGTGGAATATATTTGACTTGAACATATTTTCGCATCACGATTCGTGAATTTCATTGTAACTCTTGATGTGGGCCTTTGGGACTCCGTGAGAGTCTGAATACAAAAGGTTTACGTATCAGGAGGACGAGAATTTTATAGATTGTGCTTCCCTTGGGCCCGTGATACTATCAGAAGTATACGAATTGGCGGTAGTATTAGGAAGTAGAGGCCACAGCCAGGGAAATCATTGTATGCATTTTGTTTACTATACAACAATGAACATGGAATTCGAGGCACTAGATATCCGAGCTATTTTATATGAACTTACATCTGGAGATGTAGGAGTCAGAATACACCAAATGATTATTCTGAAGTTTGGCCGCAAAAACACAATAACACTGCCTGCCCTAAGAACTGAATCCAGGACCTGCACCAACGAAATAATGAACTAATTGACGTAGCAAAACATCGCGAACGGCGGGCACTTTGGGGGCCCCCGCCGTTCGCTTTTCGCCGTTTGCAGTATTATGTCAAACTGACCTTCAAAAAGTACCTGTAAATCAACCTATTTTAAATAAATACCTCGATTTTTAAGTTTCCTTATATAGTGAGTAAAACGGGACTTTATTCTGTCTGTCTGTCTGGTCGTCTGTTTTCAGGCGACATCATGAACCGTGACAGACTTTAATTTTTTGGCTTCCATACAACAGACACGTTCGTGTCGTTCGTTTCGACACGTAACGAAACCCTGCGTGCACAAGTCCGGCTCTTACTTAGCCGGTTTTTTGAAGAAATTCAATAGGAAGACTCCCGAAAGCCTACACTAGGCATGTCGCATCTCGCCTATGTTGACACGTTTATCTTACCTTTCCCTAATGGTTCCACCACAAATAAAACTCGGCTTTGTTTATCTACCTGAGCTTTATTTATTTTTGTCGCGTTGTTAGCGGCAGCTGCGGCTGCCACTTGTTTATCATTCAGCTTACCCCCAATTGGGATGGGACTGATCCCACCTGACTTTTGTAAACATTCTAATCCTCGATTTCGCTAAGGGGATTTAGATTTTGAAAGAATAATCGCTGCAAATAAAGGATTGGCTTTATAGAAATCATTTTGTTTTTTCTACAGAGTGGATTCAAAAGCTAAAGTTGATTTACTTGACGGTACGGTTAGCATAGTGGCTGAGCGATTGGACTGCTGCGCAGCGTGTCGCAGGTTCGATTCCCGCACGGAATAATATTTCTATGACCTACAATTATTTGTTCTGGGTCTGAGTGTTTGTGTATATGTTTTCCTATGTTTGTAAATGCACCCACGATACAGGAGAAATTCCTAGAGTTGGGCAACGTTTTTTTTTTTAAATAGTAGTATATATATTATTATCTTGGTGAAACAAGCTTAAATACTAATTTTAAAGTCTTTAGTTCGATCATTGACTACAGGGACCGAAAACCTTTATAAATTACGGTACAGGTATTAAAGAATTTCGGTTATTTTTCAGATTTAGGTTACCGCTATCTGGGTAACCAGACCGAAGAAAAATGTTACCTCTATTCAGGTTACCGTTTTAATACCGGTTAACTAAAGATAACGACTCTTTGTCACACACACATGCGACTATTGCCGACGGCACGTTTGAAGTGTGCAAGATAGGGGTAAATTTTATTTCGGTAACCGGTATGAATACTGGTTATGTATTCACTTTTAATAATAAAGGTAATCTGTAAAATTACCTGTAAAAGAAAAAAAGGTTGTTACCGAAAAAATACCGGTATTGTTGATACCGGTTTCGGTCCCTGATTGACTAGTCTATCAGTCTCCTGGGTCAATGTTTCGATTGAAAATAAGTGATATTATTCAAATACAGTTAATAAATCGGCGAAATACTAAGAGCCTTTATAAGTTTGTATAAAAAGTACATAAATAATTAAATACGTTTCTTTTTTAGTTGATTAGATTTTCAGACCTTTTTCCAGCACTGGGTCAAAAAAGGTAAACAAATATTATAGGTAAAGATAAAATATATCGAGATCGATTTTATTATGCAACTGAATGTAGAGTTCAAGTTATGGAGCAAGATAATGCGGGCAGTCAAAATCAGAACATCTCATAATGCCTTTAAATTGTCGTTCACGTCGGGGGCCACGAGCCCCGCAGGACTGTCTAAGCAGTACCGTGGCCCTGGAATTCCGAAGGAAAAGAGTGAACTTTAGTCAGTAAGCAAGAATCTGAGTGTTCCTTCTTCTCTACTCGGGGTGGGAGGACTCCTTCGACCCATATGATATAATACTCATTGTCTTACGTTCGCTCTGAGGCAACAAACCTACTGATGTGAAAAAAAAATGTCATCGCCTATGTCAGCCTATGTTTATGTCAATGTCAATTTTTCAGACGTATTCAGAAGACTTTATCGTGAATTTTCGAATTTAATTTATTTTAAGATTATTATTGTAACTTATTTTATATTTAATCATGGTATGGCCAACGGAACAAGATACTAAAATGTCTGAAGTAAGATTATAATTACGTACCTATAATAATAATGTTAAAAGTATACTGTTATCATCAATGATGATTGATACTAGTATAGATACCTATTGTAGTATATTTATCATTGAACTTCTTCAAAAATTTAACACAATTTACGTAACACTTATGCCTACATATATTATTGATGTTTAAATATAGCAGTGATACTTTTGCTCAGATAAGTCAGACAATGTCCAACAAGCGTATCCTCCTCTTTCAAAGTCCGGAGCATAAAATTATTTGTGCACAATCAGAAAAAACCTGTGGTATATACTGCGTTGCTGGATATGGACGTAAGGAAAATGTCATGAGAAATCTAAGAGTCTATCAATCCTAGAATTAAAATGGAATTTACTTATTTACAAACACTGGACTCGTGCGCGTGCTATTTGTTCTTGCGAGAGGCCTGTGTTTGTATCCCAATAATGGAAAGCTATCTTTTAAAATGTTTCTGCTGTTCTAAATAATTATATTTCTCAGTTTGACGCCATGGTGCTACCAGGTCAACAGCTATCGGCAGCATATGCTAATACTCCGCTGGAACATTTGTTGAATTTGGACATCAAAGCACCCCCCGCCTGCACACGATTGACGGGGATTATGGCAGCAATTGGTAAATTTTAGACAAATTGTAACTCATCGGGACTTAAACATTACTGGCAACATGTGGGTTTTTTCATTAAGTACAACTCTACCTATGTAAGCAAGCGCAGCGTAGGACGTCCACCAGCAAGGTGGACAGACGACCTTATAAAGGTCGCCGGAAGACGCCGGAGGATGCAGGTCGCATCCAACAGGTATATGTGGAGATCGAAAGGGGAGGCCTATGTTCAGCAGTGGTCGTCCTACGGCTGTGATGATGGTGATGATGACCTCTACCTAACCCTTTGGAAATTACAGACGTGTTGTTATTTCATACTATTTCAAAAAAAAAAAAATGTCTTTCTCTTAATATAATGTGTGCACTTTTGGTGTGCGCCAATTTCTTACTTTTTATCTTTGCCCCACTTCAGGAGTATCTCTTGTCGTAAGTGTGTATACAAACAGAAACTCACATACACAAACACCCAGACAAGGAACAACCATTCGCAGGTCATGCAAATAAATTGTTCACACTCTGCACTGCGCAGCGGCCTTCCGTGGAATTATCTGAATTTACCTAATATCAATGCCAATTTAAAAACGTTTACAAATTATTGTATTTTTTAGGAAAATCATGTTACGACATTGAAATACTGGAGAAAATGATGGCAGGCGGCATGAATATAGCAATGCTAAACATGAATTTTGGGTCGAGAGAAGAACATATAGAAACGATAAAAATGCTCCGAGCAGCTAGCAAAAACTTTAGCATAAAAATGGGCAGAAATTATCCACTAGCAATTGCCTTGCATCTATCCGGTAGAAAGATAAGAACTGGACGTATTGCTGACGTAAGCTTTCCTTGATATTGTCAATAAAGCAGTCTTTTCAAACTGACTGTATTAGGACGTTTCCTTTGAAAAATCTTTACGTATTTTTACAGACTTACGGGGATACGGTAGAACTTAAAACAGGCGAGGTTGTAAGACTGACAACAGACGAAACATACATGGATCGATGTTCCACTTACACAGTTTACGTGGATTTCATGCATTTTGCTGAGCAAGTGAAGAAAACTGATATAATTTTACTTGATAATGAGTCGATTATGTTGAAGGTAGAAATGATATCAAATACAACTTTAACATGTAAAATTGAAAGAGGAGGGTTTTTGGGATCCTACAAGGACGTTTTCGTTCCTAACGTGGTTTTGGAAATGCCTAATTATACTGATAAAGACAGACTCGATATCGAAATGGGGATCCAGCAACAGGTAGTAAATTCTTGTGTAGACTCCTTTTACCAATTTTTTTATTAAATCAATAGTTTTCTAAAATTTATCAGTAATTGCAGATCGATATGGTAATTGCATCTTTCGTAGACAATATCGAATGTATCTCCGAATTGAAATCCATATTAGGTGAGAAGGGTAAAAAAATTGCTATCGTATCAAATATACAAACGGTCGAAGGATTTCGGAATTTTGACGCAATTCTAGAGGTTTGTCGTATATATTTTTTTTACAACTATTTTCCATATCGGTCCAAGCGTCGGTATTGCTTTTGGTCTATAATTAAGCCCAAAAGCAGAGATACTTATGATGCCTAAGGTGGAACGAGGTAATCCAGAAGGAACTGAAACTCCTGCACAGCGACGGAAGACAGTAAAACCTGTTTGTGGTGACGGACTCTGAGAGGATGATCGCAAGTCAGGCAGCCCTGAAGCTACCTAGCTAGCTAATGGGAAAGCAGGGAGCTCGTGGTGCCTTTGTCCAGTGTCGACCTCTAGGAGGAAGATCCCACCCACCTCAAATTCTCCATTTCTGTAGCCTAAATCCATTGCTTGACTTCCATTTCTTATAACTCTTTTCTTCTTAATGATCTGCAGGAAACAAATGGTGTAATGATTACAAGACAAGAATTGGGATCTGATATCACGCCGAAGAAACTAGTTGTAGCTCAGAAAAATATGATAGCTCGAGCTAATGCTGTAAGTATGCTTAATGCTTATAGAATGTATGGACGTATTAAATATTAAGCAGTTTTATTTAAAGTGGATTCCACAGAACCTCCCCTCCCCTATTCTATGGAAAAGTCATTAGCCAGCATTCCTTAAATTGAAATTGTTTTTTTTTTTAATTACTATAGCTTTCGATTTTTAATCAAATGGTATGGGTTCCATAAAATAGAAAAAAATATCACTACTCTTACTATTTGGCTGCTTTGCTGCGTATTGCGGTTTCGATTCCCGCACGGAACAATTACTTTGTACTACTTCGTTGTTCCGGATCTTGCTGTTTGCATGTGTGTAAAAATGTTTATACACGTGTACCCATGATTCAGGTTTAATTTCTAGAGTGAGACAAAGTTTAAAAAAAAACTTGGTATGTTTAAAGACTCAAATAAGTCGACAATTTTTTTTTAAATGTACTTTTTCCCACATTTCAGGTTAACGTTCCAACATTCTTAAGTGCTCATATTTTTAGCAGCATGAGATACAAAAAGATTCCTCTACGAGGTGAAATGCTTGATGTGGCCAACTGTATTCTTGACGGTGTCGACGTCCTAGTAACTGGACCTGAAACTGCTATAGGTTTATACCCAGCAGAGTGCATCCAAATGTTAAGTGTCGCTTGTAAAGAAGCTGAAGCTTGCGTCTGGACCAAGCAATTGGTCAATGACTTTATTGATAAGGTAAAAAAATATTTAAATTAGCTTTGGTGAAAAGTGCATTTATAAACTTCATTGGTCTAGCAGGCATACGTGAGGGTATCTACTGAGCGTGTCCCAAAGTGTTTTTGGATTAAGAATTCTTTTGTAGCAACCCGGAGTAGTACACAGTTGAAGGAATAGGCTTGCCCGCTATTACATGGGATTTAATATCGCTGCAGTATTGGGAACTAATCTACCGAAACTTCTTAGGGAATCTCAGGCGTTTGTTGTTATAAACTTATGACAGCATGTAAAAGTCTTGAAGGTTCCTAAAGTGGAACTGACTGGTCATGTCTGCCGCATGCTCAATAAGCTATGGGGCAAAATATTCACTTCAGAAGACATTGCAGCTTACCTTTTAGCAGAAGGCAGGGCGAACAGGACAAAACTAACGACCAAATTATTCATTTAAAACTGAACTAAACTGATAAAACTTCTGAATGACTCTTGATGGAACTTTTCACACCGTTACTTTATAACTCAGATGAACACATAATAATTAATATCTGGTTGACCGAGCTTCGCTCGGTTTTTAAAATGTCTATATCTTGGGAACCGAGCTTTTCTCGAACCTGGGACATTGATAAATCGATTCCTTGAGCCGAAAAACCCCTAATCTGTAACTTTCATGAATATCCTTGGAGCCGTTTCCGAGATCCTGATTATATATAAATATACAAGAATTGCTCGTTTAAGATATTAGATTAGATACTAGTAATCCCGTTAGTAGTAATAATTAGTTAGTTTGAACGGGTTTTGATCTGCGAACGACTATAAACATGCAGAACGCTTAAAACGCAAAATGACTAAAAACAACTCGCCTAAAACTAAACAGGCTGATAAAAGTATAAGTGGTCAGACGTTCTCAATCTGGTAACTTAGGCTTTCTGCTTTTTGGGTTATATCAGGTTTTAGACGTTCAGCATTTTAAACATTGATTTTAGGTGTTTGACTTCATAAACGTCTTGCAATTTAAACTTCCTGCTCGAAACAGGTTTCAACTAAAT
The DNA here is from genome assembly GCA_036375495.1 of Agrotis segetum. Lineage (NCBI taxonomy): Eukaryota > Metazoa > Arthropoda > Insecta > Lepidoptera > Noctuidae > Agrotis > Agrotis segetum. Next base: position 1,510,509 of record JAQSVV010000386.1, read on the forward strand.
TACCTAATTCAAAATATTTTACATTTCGCAGACACCAATACCAATCGACCAATGTACAGCGGCTGCAATGGCAGGAGTGATAGCAGCGCAACGGTGTATAGCAGCAGCCATTGTTGTAGTCACGTCTTCAGGCCAGGCCGCGAAGACGGTCGCCAAGTTCAGGCCTCGCTGTCCAATCCTAGCTGTGACGAGGTACGGACTGGTAGCGCGTCAACTTCATATGTGGAGAGGAATTAATCCTTTAATTTACGAAGGTAATCAAATGTATTTTTTTAAATAGACGAAATGGCAGAAAAGTCATTTAGAAGTCCGTCAGGTAAGTTACCGCCGCACCTAATAAATGATGTGATGGACAATGAAGCACAAGTTGACTAGAAGTTATCTATACACTTTTAGGATAATACGATTTGGCGATATTTTGTGGAAATCGATGATAATGAAATATCTAGTTTAAATCCCGCAAGACACAAATCCTAGTTTGGATATGCAGGATGCAGTCCCACCCTCATGGAGGATGCGGTCCCATCCTTCCGCCCTGATGCATCAGGCAGACACTCAGGTAAAGTGAGAAAAAATGAACATGACATGCAACCAAACCAGTTTCTCTCAGCCGATCTCAGGATCTTAGCAGATGCGCTTACGGCCACAACACAAACGATGCATTACAATTTAAGTTTCATTTTGTTTATTTCTAGAACCTCCAGACACGGAATGGGCAACAAATCTCGAGAAACGTGTGAACTTCTGTATCAAATTTGGTGTCGAAAGAGCTTTTATAAGGATTGGCGATCCGATAGTCATTGTTTGTGGATGGAGTCAAGGATCGGGGTTCACAAACACGATGAGAGTCGTATATGCTACTGCTGATACTATCAACGCCGTGTAAACATTGAAAATAAACACAGTTCGCGCCATAATTAAAGGTGCAGGTTTGAAATAATTTAACTTTAGTTCCAACATTTATTTAATTTTTAAAACATGTTCGTTTCCTAAGTTATTTTACTGTTCTCTAGAAGTGTTTTTACTCAAATAAAAACGTTCATACTAGATTCTAAGTTCACTTTACTTCGCTTTAAAATTTCAGGATTGGTCTAGCGTTCCGTCCGGTAAATGTCTATCGAGAATTTTAAATTCTCTCTCGAATGTAACGTGGCTTACTTTGACTGAATATCTATGAAGTGTTTCAAAGCTTCCCGGGGTGTCCGGGTGACGGAATGACGCTAGCGATCACCATCAAAGGGTTAACTCCACTTGCTGGCCGAACGAGGCAATTTGCAAAGCTCTCTGAGGTGCCCAAATTGAATTTATGTAATCTTGCCTTCACGCCATAAACATACTGTCCGCAAACATTGCTAACTATTTGTTAAAGTTATTATTTGACAGAGGAAAGTCAGAACCGGATCTTCACTTAGGCTTTCCTTCAAAGCTCACGCACTTATAAACGAGGCTCAACTGTCGCATACGAGTACTAGTAAAATTATGTTTAATAAAGCGACACACTTTCTTGATACGATTCCTACCCAGGATTACTGATTTTTTTTAAATTTAATGTTGCAAAGAGAGTTTTAATTTTCGTCAATATCGGCCTCGAGACTCCTTTCAACGTTTTAGATATTCCACATAGTTTCGGATATAGCCATCCACGCCCAGTTGAAAAATTCACCCTGTATATCCCCTTAACTCTCGAAAATTTAGTATAGGATTTTTTTTTCTACATATTTTTCCAACCTGGCCCCGATTGTTCTTTACCGTAACAGATGGATGATTCTGGGGGCATATTACTTGTAACCCAGTAGGTACTGGGGCAACTAAATCTAGATTGCCATCGAAACGCTTAGAAGATCTTTGCCGCTACACGGCTGAAATATTTAACTATGTTTAATAAAATGTAATATTACACATCGGTACCAATTTGCTAGCAGACCGCAACGTTCGTAAGTACGTCGTTGCATAGAGATAGCCAATATTGCCGTCCGCCGACCACACGTAAGCCACGACCAACGGCAAAAGGTATCGCCTGTTTCAATAGACAGTTTACGACTCTGATTCTAAATTCTCTGCAGTGTTATTTGTTGTGAAATTCCTTCATCTGCTGCAAAACATTTAGTGTTTATTTTTTTCAAATATTTTATTTCCAGTATACCTAATCTAATATCTTTAAACGAGCAATTCTTGTAAATTGATTTATATAATCAGGATCTCGGAAACGGCTCCAAGGATTTTCACGAAAGTTACAGGTTTTTCGGCTCAAGGAATCGATTTATCAAGGTCCCAAGTTCGAGAAAAGTTCGGTTCCCAAGATATAGACATTTTAAAAACCAAGCGAAGCTCGGTCAGCCAGATATTTGATGTATGATGATTACAAATAAATCAATATAATTTTCATCATACATCATTGATGCATTTTTATTGTTATCAATAATTATAATCGTCTAACAAACTCTGAGACTGCAGGAACTACCTAGTCTAAAAGTCCAAAAGAACCAAGCTAAACCAAGGGCAACCGTTAGAACTAACAATGCACCTTCTAACATAGGTCGCCGATCGAACCAGTCTGTAACGGATGCAATTACACCCTCAACAGCCCCGTTAGGGGACCGCCGGTCACATTGTGAGAGCCCTAGGTACAGGGCAATTTGCACAAAAGGTATTTCCAGTATCCAATTGAACGCTAAACCCTACTAACCCTGGCTACCCTGCTCGGTTGGTTGAACCTACTTTAGGATATAAGCGTTTCAATGTGACATTGATATCGGTAAATCCGCGACTTTCACTGTAATTGAAACTTAATAGGCTGGATTTGTTATCAAGTATATCGGGAGCTTCTTTTTCGAAGCGGAACGATACTTTTTTACTCCGGGAAAGCCAAATATTTTCGACGTTTTAGATAGGTAGGTACTGAATGAAAAATAAAATAATATAAGAATCTATTGAAGAACTCAAAACGACTATTAAAATATCTTTTGGAGGTTTCGTAAGCGTAAACGAGGTTACTCATAAAGAAATAACAAGCGAACAAAAAAGCGAGATACGAAATAAAAAATCCGGTAATAAAGGTAGCGAATAGCACTTTTGGAGGCATCAAGTCGAGATGGGCGAGTAAATTGTAATGTTTACAAGTTAAATTAGATGAAGGCTTTGGAAGTTATTCATAATGGAGAAAGCTCACCTTTTTGCGGGCGGTGGTCGACAAGATTACGCACAATTTGTTTTGACGGGATATTCGCCTTTCTTCTTTCTACAACAAGGACTCTTCCTCTTATCTACCTAGTTAAGTACTTAATACGATTTTCGCAGTCAGCAGTCTAACGAAATTAAATATAAATGTATTTATGTCAGTCACATTTTGTCTGTGACATGTTTTATTAGCGCTCACAAAATTAAATTGATTACAAAAGGACTCTTATTTCATATGTTTGACATTTGTGTAGCTTGTAGCACCGTTGACTTTTAATTATTAATGTTTTTGATAAATAATTTTGTTAAAGTTCAAGGATGATATAAATTAAAGCTTACAAACTTAGTAACGGTAACATTATATTATTGTTATGTCGTAATTATGACAATCTCACACACTGTTTTTTTTATTCTATTTATCTTAGCGTAAGTCTTCCATGGTTATGAAATAAATAAATCTGAAAATGACCTTGAGATTACTCTAAAATGAATGGCCTTGTTTTCCAATCCTTTACGAAGCCTGCCAAATATCGGTAGCAGTACGTAAGTGACCAATGTTATTTGCCACTTTTGTCCTACTCGTGGCTGACTTTAACCACAACTGGCCATTACTGTCCAAACACCTGTACAAATAATTGCAGCATCAGCTGTTTGAATAATTCTCGACTTAGCAGCAATCAGTGGACGTGAATAATTACTAAATACGGTATGTGTACTCAAAGGAAGCTGGGATAATGACCTCCGCACCGTCTAAACAGACTGGCTAACCCGCGTTATGTAGTCATCAATTAGGAGATTGAATAAATTATATTATTACTGGTTGCTAGCAATACGTGTATAAATAAAACTTTTGAGTTGGATATTGCAAAGCAATGGTGATCTGGTTTTCCTATAAAAAAAGAAATGTATCCTAATGGTCATGTATTTATTTCATATCTTTAATCGGTGGTATTTTCTTCTTACACATATTTCTAGTAACAGAACTAGTTACTCTTAGGGTTTCTTACCTAAATTCTCATTCATACTTCTTAAAACATGTTTATTTAATGAGTACAAGTAATAATTCTATTATGGTAATTTGGTAGAAAATATTATGTCATCATCTATGTATTGTATTTTATTGTTTGTCAACTCTTTACCTAAAAATAATTGAATACGTGATTAAAAGTAATTATTGTTCAGCACCATTTGTTGCTACATAGTATGTACAACGATTTTTAGTCTGTGCACAAAATACACACTGACCCAACAAAGCGTTAAAATTGGCTTCTTATAACGTCGCCATTGTTATGTTAAAACAATTAACATATTTTAAGAGACCCACTGAATCCTTTCTCCGAGGTTATAACCGTACTACCCAGTTTACGAGTTAAACGAGTGTACGATATTAGGGAACCTTAGTTACGTAGTATGCCTACAGACCGCAGGACAAATTACTCGAGTTAATGTGCCACAGGAATTTAAAATGTATTGCTTTAGTTTCAAAGGTGATTTTGGCAAAATGAGACTTAGGATTCATGCTATCGTATTATTGTTGTTGTACTCAAACGAAATGACGTTGGTATTCATAGTTTCATGAATGAAGAAGTTCTCAAAATTCTTCTAGGTGGCGCGGCGGTCGTCGAGAAAATTAGTCAAGGTATGCGGAAAATGATTACATGAGATTATGATTTCCCAGTGGGCTCTTGTACTGTCTCACGAATTCTTCATCTTATAACAAGCGCAGGCTTTTCAGTGCTACTTTTGTTGAGTGTTTAAATAATTTGCCTCAATCGCTCATAGATATAATTTTACTTGTAATTTTGCATCACCTTTTGCTTGCGCGTCTTACCGGAATATTATTGCTCAACTTTGTTAGTTGTAGTTGAGAACATAGTCACGTAGGAATACAACCAAATCTATTTTAAACCTATTTGTATGACGTGCTTAATAATTTCAATAAAAATATGTCTTCCTTCCCTCATCCCATTATACTGGGAATCGGCGCTACTTATTATCTTTTTCAATTCTCCATATCCAACGTCACATCAGCATTTTCTATCATTATGATTCCTCACACAATCCACCTTTTCCATCTTTCTAAATAACCACCTCATTAATTTGCCAACCAAAACATTAACACAAAACCGCCGGAAGTGGTAATATTTGAAGTCCTGTAGGCAGCACTGGGTGGCTAAAGCTTAAAGACAAAGAAGACATAACTCTAGTAGAACTTTCTACTAACCACAATCATACCATCAGTGTGTTCTGCCTTTGTTCCCTTTTCTTAAGACAATCGTTTACCGAACGCTCGTCCATACTAAAAGAGATAACGTTTTTCTGCCCCTAAATGTTATTCTATCTCAATGATTTTTTTGGAATGCTTCTGACCCAGTAAAAACTAGGTTTATAAGTTTTCTTTTTTTTTAAAGTAACTCTTACGCGCCTGTAATTTTCAAACTAAAAACAATATTGCAAAAAAGAAAACCTACAAACCTAGTTTTTTACTGTGTCAGAAGCATTCTAAAAAATCATTGAGATAGGATAACATTTAGGGGCAGGAAAACGTTTTCTCTTTTAGTATGGACGAGCGATCGGTTGACGATTGTCTTAAAGTCGCTCCTTTCTCGAAATGTCGATCTTACATGCTGTAAGTCATATACTGACACCCTCACTTTAGCGTCTATACGTCGAAATTCCGATTAGACATTGTCGGCCAAGCCCGATCGAGCCCTATCAGACATAGTCATTAAGTTAGCGTTACGCCCAACACCCACAGACGAACACGAATGAACACCTAATGATTGCATCGCTATAATGCAATCAGCACGCATCCCTCGTGTTAGTTTTGGGATGTTGGATATCTTAGGCGCTCCCTTAGGAATCTCTCTGAAATCGAAGCTGATTGAGAACAGACATTTGTCAGATTTCCGGAACGACTGATACATGAAACCGGGTAAATTGGCATTTAAATTAAGATGGATAAGAAGGATTAAGGCCTGAAGAAGTGATGCTAAAGTTCATTAAAAACTTTGAAAGCACTTGACATAAAAATAATGAAAAATTATTTAAAGATAATTTATCTCTTTTTTAGGGGGGAGGCTTTTGCCCAGCAGTGGGACATAAATGGTTTACATAAAAAATATATCTCCATAATATTTCGCTTTTAATTGGATTTTTTCTTTATGTTTTTAATGAAATAAATTGTCTAACAATATATTTTTTAATTTAAATTATATACGTTTATGTATCATATATTTTTCGAAGTTTCATCGCCTGCTAAAATAATTTTGTTACACTGTAATGTGTGTTATTTCAAAGGGATATATAACTTTTCAAATTGCCCCAAAACCATTTTTCACAGCAAACATAGTATCTTTAAAAATCTATGAATACTTCTCGCTATTCCCCAGACTAGTCTGCAATTCTGTGATTGTGTATTATAAGAGAAGTTTCGGAAAAGTTTTGAACGTGCTCCAATAATATCCATCACAAAAATGTCCACCAGCTCTCAAAATGTTATGTTTTGTTTTCGCCAGTCTGCCTCTTCATGACGAGTAAATAAAACTGAGTGAGCGAAAATAATGTAGTTTAATACCTAAAATGCCAAGCCGCAAACTATTATGTAAAACAACCTCTATTCATAGCAGAGACCCAGGAAATTGAATAAAATTTTCTCGAAAATGTCCATTATTTACGTGGTCATAAAATGAGGCCTGATAAGAACTGCTCCGGTAACCGACGACGCTTTATATCACAGGATACAACACTATTATCTATCCAATATTTCAGTGAAGATACTGTTTAGGAATAATAAAGGACAGTGGCAGCCCTTGGCACCTTTTTTTAATGATATTATTATATGAAATCCGTGAACCTGCCTCAGATACGTAGGTATTATGTAGATTATTTTTCTAGAAGGCGATTGCGTTTTATGGAGGTAATACTAAGAGAGTATCTTTGCTTATTTTATGGTCCTACTTTTGCAAAAATAAATAAGTAATACGTTATATAGCTCAATGAAACTAAGAGCATTTAGACTAAGCTATATTTAAAATAGCGTATGAGAAACAGCAATATCACTCATTTACATTTATTTAGAACTCGTTCAGACTTAGCTAGATTTTGTACAAATTATTGGATTGCTGTAATAAATGTATGGTAAGCAATATTGTTATACTATTAATCTTATAACGTAGTCTGAAATGCGCCCTACTGCTGTTATTGATTATTATAATGAGTAAGTATAAACGAGAACAACGAATAAATTAAAAAAATACCAGTTAATCTGAATCGTACCATATAAAGGTAAGAAAAAAAAAACATTAAGCTTTTGTTATTCCGAATTAATGTGGTCAACTTTAAACTGAAAAAAAAACGTTCAGCACATCTTAACGACGGTAACGACGGTTAAGAGCTGTACCTAAGTGTTTACGTATATATACCAAAACTATGAAAATACCGACATAATTCTTTAAACACAGTTTTAATCTTAATCTCCGCTAGTTTCAAAGAGCACCCTTATAAAACCACAAATGAAACTCTTATATCTAGACAGCCTAAAAACATAATTAATATTCTTAAACCTATACAAGCACTTGAACTTGATGGCCTTCAGTTAAAATTTACGTTGCTATTTAACATCTCAAAGCCAAACCCTTCTTATCCCTGACTTAGGACTGAGATTACACACGTCAAGTTTCTGCTGTCGGTGACTACGCGTTGACGAATGACTGGGATTATAAAGGATTATAGAACGCTAGCATTACCTCCCTCATCTACAGTAATATAGGTCCTAAAACTACCAAGCTTCTATCTAGAACGTGAAAGTTGCAAAACTAAAATATTCGATATCTTGATTAAAAATTCTTTCGCCCTTTGAAAAGCTGTTTATTTATGGAATTCAATTTCGTTTCGATATTTTTTTTTTCATTAAAATAAGTAAAAGACCGGACGGTCTGTTAATTTTTATTTTAACTTTAAAGTAATATTTAGATACTAAATTTTAATGTTATTGGAGGTGAAATGTTATTACTTATCAGATTTCGAAGATTAAAGCTCGAGTGATGAATATGCTTTGTAGAAACAAACCAAACCCATAGTATAAGCAGCCCATAATGTTCTCAATACTGGGACACAGGATTCCTTTATATGTGAAGGGAGTGGACCATAATCCACCATGAAGACCCAGTGCACGGTTTGGTCTTCCAAACACCCGAACTCTCTCTTATCAGACTTAGAAAAGTGAGTCTATTATACACCGAATAAGCATTGACGTCGGCTACCAAAACCATGCCTATGCCATGGACCGCTTTCTTCACACAAATTGCTACAAAACACACAAAATGTACACAAGACACACACAACTGACACAACACATCGAATTACGTAACTGTGCACATTGTTACATCCCAGTAACTACAGGTGTCCTACAAATTTTCTTTTCCAGCGCAATGAACTAACAACAAGGTATTCTGGAAAGCTTTGTGCTCTAGACGGATACCCACACTCATGTTGCAAGTCTTTGAGCGTTATTGTTCAAGATATTGCTTTATTTCAGGCATTTGCATGCGATAATATGTTCTTGCAAGACTTTGAGGCGGATTTCTGAAGTGTTTTGAGGGAAATTGTGGTTTATAGATAGGTAGGCAGGTAAGTATGCCATGCACTTAAAATACACTGTGTAATGTGATAGTTGCGTTCAGAATCTGTGTTAAAAGTTACTTTATTTTAAATAAACGAAATAATAATAACTTTACTAAAAAATAATGTCATCATCATTATTTTTTCTTTGGGGTGCAAAATCGTCATATTATGAGGCCTTGTGTGGAGGCAATAGAGCGGTCTGCCATCCTACTTTCCACTTTGCGTTCGAGGGCCACTGTATCCTGTTTAGGCAGTCCCGCGATTCCCGCGATGCTTAATTTATCAGCTGGTAGAAAGACAGTCGTAAGACAAGTACGTAATTATGCTAGTGTGTTTTCATTAACATAATTATTTCCACTCGTCACCATAACGAGGATAAGAAATTGAATCTGGGTTAGAACATACCTATTATATTAATTTATTCCAAAAAACATTTTTGCTCTGACCTCATTGGATTATTGCAGTGAGCTCATACTTCGTACGAGTACAATTAGCACAGCCGAGATAATAGCTTATTATGCAGTTTTTGCAGCAAATGAACGTTATGTTTTTGCCTTTGTGTGTGTGTTCATACTTTTTTTTAAACTTACAACTTACCCGTAGGAAAATAATCCAACATTCTGTAATACACATTAGATATTTTCTATACAAACAATAAAATTGTCTATATCAATATACTTTCTAGAACATACTGGATAAGAATTGCATCTACAAGAGAGCTTTACCAATCCGTTGGGAATTCAAATCCTTTTCATTTAAGCTTTCCACATTTTACTATAGTCAACACAGCTTTTTGCATTTTAACACGTCACTCAGCCAGACAGGTGCAAAAAGGTAAAAGGACAAAAGGGGATAATAAGGGGGATTGAAGTGGGGGCCTCAGAGAGAGTGTGCCCTATCGTCCTCACGGCCGCGCCTCGAGAGGCTGGCTGTGGCTGAGAGGCGTCCCTCAAGGCAATTGGGAATGCTTACAGCACGTTTAGTTTGGGATCTTACCAAATATATTATTTACGGAACCGAATGCTAACTTAAATGACAATATATTTTGGTAATTGATATTGATGTCCAGTCAAAGACAATCTGTTTATCGAACTATCAGACTTAACTCGTCATTAATGTGCATTATTTTTACAAGCAACTCTAATACACAGTATCATACAAATAAGGACATAACTTTATGTTGATAAGGTTCATTTTCAAATGAAGATGACGCGATAGAACCAAACATGCGAGGTTTGTTCTATTGCTATTAATACTAATTGTCAGATAATCAGCGGTTTAGAGCATTACGCTTCGGGGTCCAAGTCGAGGCGAGGCAGAGACCAGAGTGACGCGGACAAATGAGCCGACGTACCAATAGTAGGCAGCTTCTTGGAGCGCGCTCTTGCGCCTCGCTGCCCGCTGGCATCAAGTCCGAGGCCTTACAGTGCCTTATCGTAGTGATACCTATTGATAGCCCGCATTGTTAGGAAACAAGATAGCCGTAAACAACTTTAGTCACGCGCCTGAACATCTATGGCTAGGTATCTAAATATTTCTCTCTTTTCATGAATTATTTACTTTTTAGCAGGTGTTCCTTTGAAAGAGCACTGCTTTTTCAAGCACGAATTACAATATTATGTCGCCTCGACTGGGAGGTTTAATTAAAATACAGGCTGTAATGAATTACTCACAACTGGCACAGAAATATGTTCCGTAATGAATTTCCTTTTTAGTTTCAATGAAAAGGAGAGATGTAGGTAAGTATATTTTTCGACACCTAGGCAATTATGGTCGCGAGATAAACCAGCGTGAAAGTTGACAGGTAGCCTGTGATAATTGCGTGTTGTAAGCAGATTGCCTTTTGTGGAAAATTAAATAGGTAGGTATTTTTTAATGTTTTCAGAAGTTACAGAATGTCACCTGTATGGGCTGTCTATGTAAGCACTTACCTTTTTTTTCCCTCCACGTTCACACATCTGATTCTACAAGCAGGAGGTTAGTCCAACCGGAAGGCCTCTACCACCCTCGACGTATTAAGAAAAATATCACAAAATCTCATCCAAATTCTCATCCACTCAAATTCTTAATTAGACCTCATAACAAGAAGCAACATAAAAAAATGATATGACGAGCTCGCTTTGCTCGCTCTGCATTGGGTTCTTCTATCAAACGACTTTTTTAAGAGGGTATGATAGACTTGATAGTGCCAACTATGCCACTGAACACTATTTTACTACCATCACTTTTACATGGACTGCCCAGCTTGGGCGGTGCACCGACGTGTCCTCACGGCGGCGATAGGCGGAGACCTCTCGCGCCCGGCATTTGTTGCGGCCATGCTGCGGGGCGAGACGGAGTGGGAAGCGGTCGCCTCCTTCTGCGAAGCAGTAATGCTCGTGAAGGAGGAGGCGGGCCGCGAGAGAGAGAGGACAGCGTCCTCCCTCCGCCCCAACCGCAGTGGTAGGCGCCCGCGGCGTCGGACGTCAGCAGACGATCTCCGGCCACCGTAGGCGCGGGCATGCGGGCAGCGAGTAAAGGGCAACTCGCAGCCCGACCATGGACCATGCCCGGGTCGACGGCGCGTTGTGTCCCACGCGCGCCTCAAAGAGCGTCAGCATAACGACGGGGCCCCCTCTCAGAGGGCCAAAGCCTGCCGGGGTCGCGGGATTATTTCCTTACCGTGACCCCGGAACATAACAGGCTACTGAAGGACACCGTGGATTTTAGTCAGTACAAGTCTGACAGTCCCTCCCGCCCTGCCCGGGGTGGGAGGACTCATTTGATGATTTTACCACGCTAAAAAAAAAAACCATCACTTTTACATCACCATAATTGGTGATGGAAAAGGTAAAAAATCGGTTTCACTGCCATGTCTTTCATCAACGTATGTCGTTCCTATTTATATTTACAAGACATTCTTACATTTCGATTAACATTAAACAACACTTTCCTAGTATTAATACAAGAATTTAAAAAAAAACAAGCAATAACCTACAAAGAAACAAACGGAATACATTATAATTGTGTGTACCGCTACCGACATATAAATGTTCTTAATTATTGTTGTCCCGGGTAAAGCTACTCGTAATTTCAAGAGGAAAGGCTCTAATATTATAGCGTCGGCAAGAATGCGATTTAAATCCTGTAACACACTAATAGCCATGCGATAAGTTTGAATCACATAATAATGGTATCGCTTGTCAACTGAAAAACATGAGCATCAGGTTCGAAATATCATGAGAAACAGAAAACGGGAAAATTATAGGATTTTTTATATATTATAGATTTTAAAGTTTTTACAAGAATAACATTTAATGGAAAACGGGATGCGTTTAATACCATCCCTAGAAGAAGAAGTTTTTAGTTTACAAACAAAGGTACATAAGCTCTCGCTTTTAGTGTAGTTTTAGATGTTCAATTTAGTCTTATAATAATAAAAAATGTAAGTATTATGAATGATTCTTCAAAAAAAAAACCGAATTAAAGTCTACGTTACAGCATAGCATAGTGTACACATGTCCTAAACCTCCAGCTTCATACATTTTTTGTTAAGCACGCGTGAATTGAGCTCCAGCCTAATGAGGCGCGTTACGATACATTCATTACTTCACGCCAACACTACTTCGTTAGTCAGCACTATGTAGACTAGGCGTAATGATACGCACGCGTTTTGTCCAACGAAAATAATGTACACGAGAAATATTCTTTCTGATATAGAAGTTACTTTCCTACGTATGTTGGATTTTTGTTTCGTAGTTATATGGTTTCATTATAAAGCCCTTTGTTTGCAGGATATGTAAGAATATTGTTTCACAAATGGGTCACATAATTTGGGGAGAATCACTACGCACCACGAGATTACTTCAGTTCTTGAAATATCTTACTCTATGTGAAAGAATAAAGCGATGAAACTTTTTTAGGTTGTTCGAAGCGTCCTCTTCTTCAATGATTCTCTATTAGCTAGCCACCGTCTTAACAGTCACTTAAGGCCTATTTTACACGCGCTGCAACAATGTAGTCTTGAACATAAACTAACTTAAACTTTTACTTACTTAAAGTTAATTAAATGAGGCTTAAGAGAAACACCACGGCCGTTTTTCCATACAAACGTAGTCCCCTGTTTTCTCCCTGGGTAATGCCAGTAGAGCAATAATTTTTTTACAAAAAATCTATGACCACTATTGGCATGTCTCTATGTTTTCCTTTTTTCCATAAATTAATTATTAAAGGAGATATGAACATTCAAAATCCTAAAAAATGGCCAGATTTTCCGCTGTGTTCAAATATCCAGAAAACAAATTTGACGAGATTATATAAAAGAAGGAAAACAGGAACACGGCCAATGCCTTTCTTTATTTTTTAAAGAAAAACGTAGTGAAATCGGTTAAGTTTTAGAGGAGTAATCAGGGGACTACGAATCGTTGATTTTGTGCCATTTAATAAGGTATTTTCGGTCCAAGCTGCTGTTGTCTCTATCGCGCTCTGTAACTCTGTTGTGGGCACTGCGCGACAGCAATTCATTTTACAAATACCTATTTTTCAATTCTCCAGCCCTTGGTGTTTCCTCTTATGTGATCGAACGAACATATAGATGAAAATAAAATACAACTAGAACTGAAAAAAAAACAGAGCCGCCATCATTTTTAACACAAACTGTACTTTATGAACACAAAAAATATATTTCAAATTGATCTTGTACATTGTACCAAACAGTATTTCAAGTTATTCAGCCCAGACAGTTGAACATCAAAATTGCCAAACGGCATTGTGATTGATACAATACCAAATTCAAATCAGAATCCGAGTCTATAGACGAACAAAATGTTAATGTTGAATATATTGCTGCCTAACCTCGATGTCTCGTATAATACATTTTCCTTCTGTATTTTAGATTTCGGGGTTAGGGCAAAAGCTCGAGTGAGTTTCTTTTAGAATTTTAGATACATTCATGAAATGAAATGTATTAAAATTATCCTGATTATAATATTTACTAGTGTCTCTTATTAGTGTCAGGACATACATGGAAATTTTATAGAGCAACAAATACATTACTTTCCGAATAAATCATTACGAATCGCAACACTGGCGTTTTTGCATAGAATTACTAAAATAAATATTGGTACATACTTATGTAATGGATAAAATAGTACAGTACTGACCTTTTTAACACTGTTCCTTAACAACTTACTAGATTTTTTTTTTTTAACTTTGCCCCACACTAGGAATTTCTCCTGTATCGTGGGTGCGTTTACAAACATAAACTCACGTGCACAAACACCCAGACCCGGAACAACTACTTTCAGATCATACAAATATTTGTTTCGTGCGGGAATCGAACCCGCGACACTCAGTGCAACCGTCAATTGCTCAGCCACTACGCCAAACGTGCCAGTTGTCTAGTGCCTAAGTAATTCCTAGATAGGTACTGAAGAAAAATAAAAAAAAAAAGTAAGTTGAGATTTACTCCTACAGCGTACTTACAAGAAATCACCATTACCGCAAGAAGCACAATAAAATTAACGTACATTATACAAGAAACACAAAAGGCAGGCGGCGTAAGACTATTTCAGCACTAATGAGTCCATCTACTTTAACTTTTGTCCTCAAAAGGCCACCAGCGCAAAAAAATAGTCAATTAGTGTTCTACAAAACGTTCTTACTAATTAACTTGATCGAGTCCTTTTATTCAGGGTATCTTATAAATTTTTATTTTTTTTTTTTGCTTTTTTGTCACCAATGTCGAAATTGACAAACGGTAACACAATTTTCAACATTGTGTTCAAGAATCTGTAAAATAAATGTGGACTCAAATACGCTAAATATAGGGTGACTGGTAATTAGTGTACGATACTTAAACACGTGATTGTGCTCATGATAATAAACAATTTTTAGTATGGGAAAAAATATCTGCTGTTCAGTACATTAAGCAAAAATAAATGTACTGAACATGTATGTGTTTTTCGAGTTTTCAGGTACACTAATTACCAATCACCCCATTTAAGTATAAGTTCAACCGTGGCTTTTACTTTCTTTATTATGAGAAGAGGTGTTTACTGTTTACATCCAGTTTAAGAACCATGGAATGCTTGTGTGTGCTGTTAACATTCATGAAAGGTATAATACCTATTACTAAAAGATCTTTTCCTTTGAATCTATGAGATACTAGTAAAGTTAGTTATTTTCTTAATAATAAATTCCGGCCTTAAACAGGAATGCGATTTAAAGAATTCCAATAAGTTTCTAAAATCCAATTCTTTATCTGAATTCTTCGAAAGTTTTGGCCTTTGTTAACCGATGACCTCGTTGTAGAGAAATGGGTTTAAGTGTTTTCCAAATTCACCTTCTCACACACTTTCACCCACCCTTAATCACACACTCTCATGCGGTCAAGTCTGCGATCACGCCGCATTTTATTTTTAGTATATACGTCATAATAGTATAGTTTTCTTAAAAATATGAAATAACATTTTTGTTATGAAACAACTAAATTACAGTTTTCTAAGTTATAGCAACGCGGAGTCTCCGAAAACAGGCTTATTTGGCTTTAGGGAGGCTCCAACGCTATTTGTTAAGGATTTCTTGTTAAAAATAACAAAGCATTTTAATATTTACCTATAGGAGCTATAGTTTCCACCTGAATGCGGCTAATACTTATTTGATAATTTCAGAATACTGAGAAGTTTTGTCATAGACGAATAAGTCACGGACACCTCTAGTTCTAATTCCAGGGGTGTAGGGTTTTAAATTGAAATCGTCAATTTTATTTGTTTTCGTCTCATTCAAACGTTTCAATGCCGATGCCGTTCGGAATTTCTATTAGGTATGTGCTTTTGTTAAAGGATCTTATTTTTGTACCTAAGACGGTATTAACTGTGTTTTATTTATACACAATAAAGAGTGATAGAAAAAAGAAGTTGTATCCAATAATCAGCCTATTATGTTATCCCCACTACTGGAACTCAGGCCTCTTATTTGTAACGTAATAAGGTATAAAATTGTTACAAATATCCCACAATTCAACAAAATACATCTTAACCGCATTCGAGCCAATCCAATCATGGTCTTATACCAACAAACCGTTATATAACACCAATCAATCCATTGCTATAGTAACAATAGTCCTCAGAACAAATGGCAGTTACTATTGGGAAACAAACCGTTCGATTCCGGGTCGAATTCGATCCCGCAATCCCGCGGATTGTGGACGAATTCAATTTTCTTCGCGTCGATAACTGAAACAATAACATGTCCAACCACTCTGGTTAGAAATACGAGTTTTGAAGTATTAGGTACACTATGTTTTGAAATATCAGCTCGTAAGTACAAAGGTACAAAGGACTATTATTACGAGTATGATAAACATCGGTCTTCGTAAATTTTGTACCATTAGACTTGTTTTATTCTATCGGTTTCTTGACATGGAGGACACTGGACACTACGTATATTACCCGGTTCCTCCGTTCTTCTTTTCTGATTTCGTTGAAGGATCCATGAACGTTAAATACATTGTACAGGATTTCGTACATACAGAACTTCTTCAAACTTCATTGTCTCGCCGCTTTTCTGGTGGTTGCTACTGTTGATTCTGACTTTCAGGAGAAATACTGCAAGCGTTTTGGGAATAGTACGTTGGAATTATCCCAAAAAAAAACATTATTTCCGCATTAATTTTAAAACCGCCACTGTTATGTGTAGCTTTCAGGCGTTGAAGTGTTCTATGAATAGTTTATAGAAATAGGATTATCTCTGAAAACCTCAAATACTGTAATGAAAAGACAATACTTTAATTTGAAGAGTTTTTAATCTTTACGTTGTTTTCTTTCATGATCTTAATGATAGATAATTTTAAATGGCAGGTCGTCTGATCAAGATTGTCGACAACTTTTAATTACTTCTTAGTCTACGTCTTCGTCCATCCTAGATGGCTCAAGGTAGAGGTAGCTACTAGCTAGCGTATACTCTAACTCGGTTCTGTAACTCACTTTTGGTAAACATTGTAATATTAATGTAAGAATATGAATGATTAGAAAGGAGTATGGAAGATCGTAGCAGGTGGAGATGTTTGGTTTCTTCCTACCCCCATCGGAAAGAAGCGTAAGATTACGTATATATTAAAAGGAACATCTCGATTTTCAAGCTTTTGCAGTTTACAGTGCATGGATCATTTAAGACGTAGCCAAAATCACTACAAACACGGAACTATTTGCAGCTGATTCTTATGGCAACCAAAAGCGCCTAGCTTAAGATATTCTATAAAGTTTAAACGCATCATAGAAATGAAACAGAGTGGTCAATCACGAAAGCTGTTCTAATAAATTAATAAAGCAATTCAACTAGACGCCCAACTCACGTTTATTACGTTAACCACTCCGAAAGCGGTACGGTCAGCGACCTAGTTGTAGAAGCTCCAACTAGTATTTTGTTAGTTGCTCACTGTAGTTAATGATCGTGTGAACTCAGCCTTATATTGCACACCCAGAGTGAGTTTTGTAGGTACGAATTATGGCTCGACAGAAATTGAACCCTCTCACCAAAAATAAGTATTCATGTGGAACGTCATATCTAGTAAACAGATGAATCGATTTCGATGTGGTTGGGTTTTTCTGTACTGTTTCAAGATAATAAGAGAGACCAGCCCATTATGATAAGAAACCCTATACTTCAAAATTAGGTAATGAATCAAATGATACTGTACATAATTATGTAGGTACATAGTTTTATTTTTGTGATGGATCTTGGAGTCATGTTAACTACTCACAAAATTTCTACCTAGTACTTACACATTGTTCATACATCACAAAACTTGTGTTTACGTATATTGTGTAGGTACCTACGTTAAGTAAATTATAGACTTTGTTTCAAAAGAAGTTCCGAGTTTTGTTTATGTTTATTAGAATATATGAGAGTTTCCGGTTAGGTAGGTTTTGCCACAGTTTTGTTTACACGAACGTATAAAACTTAGTTATTACCCCGCCTGTGGACAACATTCGTTGTAATGCTTTAGATGTTTATATTTCAACGTTTTGATGATTTTTGTCCATATCATGGAAAATTTTCAGATGAATTTAGTTCTTCCTTTTTTTTGAATGGTCTAAAAAAACAAATACTATTACACAAAAAAAAAACATTCTAAAGCTGCGATGCATGTACCGCCTGTGTCACGCCATCATTGAATTCTAGAGGGAAGAGCTATCTACGCGATCGTAGCACTACATAGCGCAAGCTACGTCGTAGCTCGTAGTAAACCTTAACGGCGTTTACACACTACGTCCGATCCGAATCCGATCCGAACCCGTGAAAATACGGTCCGTCGTAGCCGTAGAACTATTTCTATGGTAATCCATTGACAAAAATCCGATATTACCGATTTAATTACATTTAACTTAAATGAAATTAAAATGTTTTATATTTTTGTTTTTTGACCCTGCTATGCATGAACGTTTTCATTCGTTATTTCTTAAACATTTATTTTCGTTCCATAACCTGATAAATTTAAAATAGTAATTTTAAAACCTTAAGCTATATTTAAAACAACAACCCTGCCCTAATCTTCACTATCTCTCCCGAGATTTCTTTCGCGGTCCTAACTATCAAACTTACATCCATTGTGCCCCACCCTGTAAGAATTACATCTCCGGGGCTATTTGGTGTTTAGATAGGACTCTAACATAAACTAGTTGCGTCGCTACTCTCGCAGAGTTAGGAGAACTTTTAATAGTGTTCATGTCTCCAGAGTGGTTCCGAGACGTGATGTCGATGTACGTTAATGTACAGGTTACTAAGTTATTATAGCATGTATGTTTAGTTACGTACGAAGTGGGTAAGTTTTCCAGGTGTTTCGAAAGTGCTTGAGAGGAATATTGTGGTGAAATGCAATGGAGACGGGTAAATTTCTCTTGAAGATGAGATACTTCCAATCGTTTGATTTTGTAAAGTTGGTAGCAATGTAGTAGATACTTATAAAATCAGAGAAATGCTCCTATTTATTAGTTAATCCTGGCACAACTCAAAACCATAACTATGTGTAGTAAAGATCGCAGGTAACATTTAAGTACGTGTATCTTTACTTGTAAAGAACCTGTCTTCAATTTACGTCGTGAATTCATGATGCTACATATTTAAACACGTAAGTTAAATGAAGTGCGATATTTCAGTACCTTCCTTGGCATCGATGTATGTTTTTTCTCAGTTCTCATCATCCCTCGAGACGCAATCCTGCTGTCTACGCGAAGAAGGGCCCCCGAGACACCGTATCCTTAAATTTCCGATGAAAACAAAGAATCCGTGAATATAGGTCCGCAGAAGCGAGCGAATGGAAATTTACATCCTAATTTCCCAGGTGTATACCCACTGAGCGTCTCTATTCGTCAGCGTTATCAAAAATCGGGTATATCAAGACCCTGTAGCGTAAAAGGATGGCCTGTAATTCGATTATCTACCTACTGACGTACCGATTGCCAGGTATTTGTTAGCTTTGTTTTTGCTTAAAGGTATTTCACGTTCGAAAATAAATGAATTAGTAACTAGCATCCGACTCCTCACCTTAGTACCTAATATGGAAGTCCGATTAAGAAAAGTACTGCAAGTCCGTCTTTCTCAAAGTTACAATGCATCAGCAAACAATACCCTTGTACAGCTTGACATAAAAATGTAGGAACGGAACTAAAATTTTTATTTCTGACAGCGTTTTAAAATCTTTGATATTTGATGTAAACAAAGACCGCAGGTTTGTTAGATTTATTATCGTGCCATAAAACTAACGTAATAAGTGATGAAAATTAAAATAAAATCATTCAAAGTGCTGGTAGCGCGAAGACAGTGGCGACTTCCGGTTTTCTACATTTTTATGTAGAGCTGTACCTACAATTCTCTTAAATGAATACCACGAGATAAACAACTTTCATGTCCATCATTTTGTGCCCTTTGATGAAAATTTATTAAAGAAATATACCACACCTCATCAAAACTCGTAACAATCTAAGACTTGAGAGAATATTTTCAGCGCGGTCAACAATTATTACAAACACTCAAAGCAACGTTGAATAACCATCGACTTGCGAAAATATTTGGCGTTGGTTCACTTCAATATTCATCACTCAATTTGATGAGTTTTGAAGCGAGCCTATTTTTGAAGTCAGTCGAGAGTCAGATCGATTGATGGACAGACACCACGGTACCAACGCCACTCAACCATCGCCGACATGACAGCAATGAAAAGCAACGAAGTTCCAAACGTAAAGCTTCAAGTTTGGAGACACCTACACCTACCTTTGTAAAAATGGAACCGAGTGAATAATTTTTTGTACAAAACTACATTCAGCATTTGACATCCTGTGTGCTTTGTCTTCAAAGGTTTTTAATGACACAATGTGTTTTCCATTCTTTTCAGAGCCCGGAGAAGAACAAAACATTTCCAATTAAAAGATAGATACGACGATAATTAAAACCGCGAAATAAAGCCAAAAATCATTATAAGCAAGTAATAGGATAGTCTGGTAGGTACGAGTACCTACATAAAATCCACTAATTGCAAGCGACAGCTAAACTAAAGCGCTTTTCTGATTGCCGCTCCGTCTCGCCGCCGCTAGTGGTGCTCGAGACGTTGAATTCGTCACCTGTTGAAAATAATTAGTCAAAAAAAATCAGTACTAAAACAAAAATGCAGGTGCTGCGTAATGCTCGACATCTAGCTTTCTGTTCTAACCTCTCGACGCGAAAACTCGAAAAAAATTCAGACAAAAATTTGGTGGGAATTTTCCAACGAACGCAAACTATTCGAACGAGTGTGCTCGCTCGTCTGACGAAATCACAAGTGGAAAACAAACCTCTTTGGGTTCGGCGCAATTTTCGTACGTATGTATGAGCCCTTAGCGGATTTTTAATATCGGTTCATAGGGTGTTGAGTACCTACCGATGTAGGGAGATAGAAATTATACCTACCTTCCTAAGCTATTTACATACCTGCTTCTACCTAGGGATGGAACAAGTCGCGCATCTATAGAATTATACCTATTAACTGTGAGTAGTTCAGTACCTAGGATTCTAATGATGATGAAAGCAATTTTGATTGGTAAAATCAAAATTTGATTTGGTCAATCCTGTTCCACTTCCGTTACATTTCACGAAATCTCGCCTGCTTATGTGATGGGATATAATATTATTACACGTCAAAAAGTTAGTACGTGGGTACATAATAATAAATTGTTTCATTATGGTTCAGCTCGGGTCACTAATACTATATCTGCAGTGCCTAAATTGAGCTGTTACATTACAGTATGTGAAAGCTCGAGGTTGGTGTGATAGGGTCTTTATCTATCCCCTTCAGTTCTTATCTATCAATCAAGGTTCTACTAAGGTTCTACTTACCTTCTTCGGGGATTTTTTTATAACACACACACACACACACACACACACAAGGCACACAGATTACTTAACACATGACTTAACACAGTGTAATTAGCTAAAGCACTCATAATAAGGAATGGATTTGTGATGGACATTATGGTCTGTATCATTCAAGTTTTAGAAACCTGTGTCCATGACCTGTGGGTAAAAAAAACAAAATAATTAGTTTTTTTAAAATCTATCATTTTTAAATCCCGCGTTTTGTTGCTATGTAAGCATGTTGCGTTCCAGAATAACTTTGAAACTGTTCAACATCCGTTACAAAAACTTTTTATTTGAATGGGGATGGCAACTCAAAGCTAATCGTAGATGGCGCTGCGATAGTTGGTCCCCACGTCTACCTTGTACAAAAAAACAATCAAGACCATTGTTATAAAAATTGAGTATAAATACAAAACAAAATGGAAAATTATTCGTTGCAAGTACTATATACTAAAAGAAGAACAGACGCCGCGGCGCATCTACAAGAAGAAAAAAGTGATTTAATTGAGTGGTTATACATTTGATTTTACCGTAATAAATCCACTACTTGTAGTTGAGGTTTCAATTTTTGAGTTTGGGTATGTTTTACCTGTCCTCTCCTATAACAAGAATATCAATGCTGCTTCTGAAACTTTCTGTGATAAAATATCATAAAGTTTTAAGTCAGTAAAAACATTTTTTTTTTTAAGATTCGAGAAATATCACTATATCTATTTCTTAACACCACAACTATTACAAAACTCGTTCCAGGTGATAATTCTTCGATTTTCGAGCGATGCAAAACTGGTACATAACCTCCAAAAGAAAAGTAGATATTATTTTGAAAAGTGTATTCCATCATTTTTACAGCTTAATAAACAACATCTAGTCATATTACATCAATAAATGGTTTTTTTTCTGAAAATTCCTTTGATTTTACAGTTCTTTGGGGACCAAACTGTCATTTTCACTTTGACACTTGCCTTCCCCATTCTTGGAAACCCTTTAGAAAAAATAATGATAATTTGTTTATTTTAGTTGTTTGAATATTTTACGACTTTGTTAAAATCACACATTTGTAAAACGTTGTATAAAATATTAAAAGGAACATGAAAATAATACATTGTTCGACGACCTCACATTTTCGTCCTGGAGCACGACAAAATGTCAAACAAATTGACATTTCCCGGATGTAAACATATTGATTGGTTGTATTTTTATCACATTTTATTGATTTGCGTCGGGTTAACAGTACAAAATGGATCAAGAAACCGCGAAAAAGCTTTTGGTTGAAGGAGGAACGTTTGTGTTTCTCGGAGTGCCGCAAGAAACACAATTTGGTATCGATATGCAATGTTGGAATACAGAAGAGGATTTTCGCGGAATTAAGATGATACCGCCTGGATTACACTATATTCATTTTTCTGGAGTGAGCAAAGGAACTGGCGATGTCTCACCAAGGTAAGTGCTCCTTTCAACGGCGCATAATAAACAATTTAACATGTTGTAAACATTGACCACAACACACACACAAGTCATTTGCTCAACAATGTTTTTTAATTGAAACCATCACTAGATAATTCAATAAAAGATCATCACTAATAGCTAAGTCCCAATGGGCTGGGTTTAAAATATTTATGCAAGTGTAATCTTTCAAGGTCAACATAAATCTTGTTCATTTCCTAACATAATCTAAAAGAATATCAACATTAACTCATTAGCCTATGTCTTCCATGGATTAAGCTAAAAGGTATATTGTAAAAGAGTATCCGAATTTCTTTGACCTGGCCTCCCAAACCAGCTTACAAAATTACTCTATAAGTATCTACTATCAGAGTTAAAATTCCCCTGTAAATAAGAACAAAGCAAAATATTACAAACTGGTAATTAACAGCTTGCACATGAGATACCTAAGAACACTTGTTACAGAATCACAACTCATCACATTATAAACTAAACGAAAAAGCCTTTATTACTCTGTGTCTTCTTGGTATTTGAAACCATGATATTTATTTAGGTAATAATAATGGAGATGCTTTTCTTACCTACATAAATTACATTTTCTAACTTAAATATTTCCAGATCTGGTTTCATGCATTACTTCCATAAAAAAGAGTTTCTAGTCAAAATGTGGGACAAAAAGACGGAGGATATGAGCAAAGATGAAATTACAGATGAAAGTATTCAACGCCTTAAAGACAACCTGTTCAATTTGGACCGTCATCTTGCACCTTATCCATATGAGATTTGGCAGAAATGGAAGCTATTGACTTCTCAAATACCAGGTTGGTTATAAAATAGAATATTAATTATAAATGCAAACTTGAATATTAGACAACACAAGTTAACATTATCTCACAACAAAATTTATCTTTTAACAACTTGATTAAATGGTAATTTGTATCTTATTTAAGTTTTTAAGCAAAAATTCAGACTCCTGAGAATTCCAAGTGGAAATAGGTACCAAAAAGCAGAGTGAGAGAGAAACACTAGAACATTCAATTCCCAAATATTGATAATTTTGTCAAACGCTAAAAGCATAAGTAATTCACATTTTTATCATTCCAACCAATGTTTTACTTATAATATCACTAAAAATTACAGCTGAACTAGCCGCAAAGCTATCACCAGAAAATGGTATGATCAGAGCTTCAGTAGAACTTCTGTCTATGACTGATGAAGAAAGACCAAGAGGTGTGAAGAATACAGCTTCTATGGAAAGCCAGGAAAGTTCAGAAGAATCCACAAAGGAACCAGGAGAAGAGAAGGAGGAACCAGCTGCAGGACAGTCAGATGCTAAGAGAGCAAAGAGAATTACAAGAGAAGAGAGGGAAGATGCTATGTTGCCACATTTGAAACCTGCACCAGGTACTTTTTATTGTTCCTCAAGTTATTT
The DNA here is from genome assembly GCA_036375495.1 of Agrotis segetum. Classification (NCBI taxonomy): domain Eukaryota; kingdom Metazoa; phylum Arthropoda; class Insecta; order Lepidoptera; family Noctuidae; genus Agrotis; species Agrotis segetum. Next base: position 1,534,555 of record JAQSVV010000386.1, read on the forward strand.
CTTTTTTCTGGTGGACAGCTGCATCCAATTAGACAGGTAATCAACATTAATGGTTTTGGGAAAACACTGTGCATTGAGGAATGGCATAACTGAAGAAGCAATGGTTAAAGAGTAGCTAAATACAATTTTTCTATAAAATCTCATTGAAAATGATAAGAACTTATCATGAAAAAAGTTACACAATATTTTGTAATAGAAGCCATCCAATATGCAATGTAATTATCCAATCATTTGTGGTTAGTTTCAACAACCTGTTATTATTGAATTTGTTCAAAAACCTTACCTTATTTATTGTGTCTGTTTCTGCAGCAAAATAATGTCTTAAATAGTCATTTAGATCTGATAGGAAATTGTTTTCCCAAAACGCATTACTCGCCCGAAAAACGCACGCCGTGGGCGTCTCTCGTGCCAGCAGAGTTGTGAGGTGGAGGCCCTCTCCCCACGTGTTCAGCCTCCTCCTTCGCTAGCATTACTAGGTACTTCGTTGAAGGAGGTGACAGCTTCCCGTTCTCCCTCTTCCTGCGAGAGTTCGCCGCCGTCTATCCCCTTCATGAGGACACGGCGTGCACAGTGATCTGCCCAAGCGATGAAGATCTGCACCATGTTCTCAGGGCGGGCATATCGTATCCGACACAGGTGCCTCCCGAAACAACCGTGTCCTGTGAGGACCTACGTCAGGCGGCAGGTAAGGTAGCGGAGGTCCTCCAAAAGGTAGCGGAGTTTCACCCTGGCGTTACGCTTCTACACGCCACACGTAGACGTGCCGTAGGTAGGCCTTTTGCCTCTAGATTACATGACGGCAAGGCTACTCGCCGACCTCAGGTGTGGCGCTAACCCGGATCAACACAACAGCTTGTCTGATCGCTTCTTCATGGACTGTTGTTCATCCATCCATCCTAGGAAACTTTCACATCGAAAATAGTACTTAGTAAGAAAGACGAGGTACTCTTATGCTGATGGCTATGTGGTTATTATAAACCAAGACTGTTGAATTGTCTGGTTTCCTCTATATAAGCTTTCGTGCTAGCTAAAGAAAGCGAATTTTATAACTATGATTTGCAAAATTTCTAAGTTAGGTCTTACATTGGGGTGCTATGACAGGAAACCTCCACGTGCGCCCGTGGACTGGAGTTCCCTCTCGGATAAGTCCGGGGAGAATACCAGTTTTTCGGGCCGGTGCGCCCTGGGATGCGGGCAAAAACTCTTCCTTAGGCACTGTGTGCCTAAGTGGTCTCTTTGCCCGTATGAATTTCAGTGTGGATGCTCCTATGAGTGTCCCTCTGCCAGCAGAAACAGCGGCGGAGCGGGTGACAAATTTCCTCCAGGATCAACACCAGAAGAGATTACTAAACATTATTTAGATCAATCATATTCATTGGAACTTATGATCGCACAGCATGATGAGTGAGTTCTTGATAGTTTTTCTAAAAATTTATTATTAGATTACAATGTTTAAAAATATTATTGCCTCTTTGTCTAGTGGTCAGAAGGCCGACTGAACATGAAATCCTGAGTTCGATTCCTAGGTAGAGACAGCAGTCTTGGAGTGATTTTGTGCCTGGCCCTGGCAGCAGGCTAAGCCCTCATGACTCCGCCATAAACTGTTGGGCGCAACTTTACCTTAACCGATTCGTTGCGGATGGCACGTTTCAGTGCCATCACTGTCTTTCGCTTGTGGCGTTAGGCACGGATGTGTGTGTCATTTTAAAATCGATGGTAACTCCTTATTTTTGTTCGACGCCACAGCTCTAGAAGTTAGCGAAATTAAACATCGCAACCGAATCGGTTAGCCTTCTGGGATATCAGGCATAATGCAGTTGTTCATCAGTGCATAAATTATTTTATTTCTATTTTCAGGCCGCTGCATATAATCGGCGAACTACAATTTGCTTACCTATGTTTCCTTATCGGACATTCCCTCGAGGCTTTTGAGCACTGGAAAGAACTCGTGATCCTCATCTGCTCCTGTGACGACGCTATACACAAATACCGCAGCGTATTCTTCCATTTTATCAGAACAATTGAAATACAAATTGAAGAAATGCCAGAGGATTTCCTAGCTGATATTGTAATGAACAAAAATTTGGTGTACAAAAAGCTCCGAGAATTCTTCCGTACTGCCTACGTGAGCAAAGTCGATGGTCGTCTTCTTACAATGATTGAGAGATTCAAGGATAATTTGACTGATAAATTGCAATGGGATTTCACGGGTTTAGATGCTGATGAAGAAGACGAAAGACCAGTCATAGTACAGTTGAATGAGGGAGAATAAATTAGACATAAATAAATATTTTAATTATGGTATTAACTCATTTTTCTTGAACTTATAAGGGCTGCCTTGCTGAGGCAGTGTGACGACGAAAAATTTTAACTAGAACATTCTATGCGAATGGAAACGCGTATTTTTATAATAGTATTAGGAGAAGACAATTAATTTCCAACTGAAGTGTCTACAATACTTCAGTGAGGCTTTAACATTAAAAGCGAAGTTTGTTTGACAGGAGGCATGTTTTTTTTTTTACAAACCAAAGCAGGTATTTTTATCTGCAAAATGCAGAAATGAGTTGTTGAACAAATCTTATTGTTATTGAGCAAAGTCAATCAAACTTCATTAAAATATAATTCCATATTATAATTAGATTCATGTCTGTAGTTGTGTACTATGTACATTTTTACTAAATTTTTCATGTTTAAAATTTTTTCTATAAATAATTAGTGTCCTGTGAACCCCGCCGCACATATCAATAAGTCTTATAATATTGCAATTTACCTTTTGGTAGACTTTACGGTATTGGTTTTATTATTGGTGTATTTTAAATATTAGAAAAATGAAGTCAAATAAAATGGTACCTGCAAAACTGTATATTTATTCTGTATCATAAAAGATACTAATACAATATTTAAACATAATACAATATTTTAATATTGATGTACTATACTATACTATTTCTTTTTAAACTGTTTCTTCAAGGGTTTTTGACTCTGTTTCTCAAATTTCGCCTTCTTGGGTGAGATAGCTGCTTCTGAAATGGAACATTTAAAAAAATAAGAACTCTGTAGCTATTTATAGAATTATAGGTGACTAGTGTTTGCCCGCGGCTTCGCATGCGTTATTTTAGAATTTGAGAAACAATCTGGATCGTGTGGCGCCATCTGGAATATGAACGTAATTGTTTTCTCGACAACAGCTCTCTTCTGTTATTCGGGATGTAAGATACCTTATATCCGTGTCTATACTCCTGACAACGTATATGCTAAATTTTGGGACGTGCGATTCAGTAGGTAGTAATGCGTGAAAAGGTAAAAAACAAATATACTTGCATTTTTATTATTAGTTTGGATCAATAATGTTATATCTAGGTACATAGTTTGCATAGGAAACGTCCTTATTTGAGCGACATTAATTTCAAAGAACCGTGTTTATTTTAAACATTAGACTTTCATTTTTGGGTTGATTTACAGTATCGCTGCAAATTGAACGTACGATAGCATTGCTCTTCTCCCTTTAGCATTCCGCATGATACCTAAAAAATAACTAAATATCTGACTCGATGAGTACAACTTGTCGTCGTTTAAAACAGAATCTATGCACTGGTTTGATCACCAATTCAAAACATAAATAGACACAATTTTTCTAATCTTTAAATTCCACACCTCGAAACAATTACAATTTAAAAAAATATCCAACTTACTACCTACAATTTAAATCAGTGTAGATTTAAATATCCTAGAGAACGATTGAAAAAAAATAGTAATAATTTAAAATCGCGAATAATATTGAAATAAAAGTATGCACATTTTTTTTTTCATTATTTGAAACTCTCAGGACAAATATAAGAAATCTCAAAAAGTGAAAAAAAGAAACTGCGAGATTCGATCCAGAGACCCCTTACACGAAAGTCAAGCAGGATACCAACCAGACTGGCTAGTACGCTGACAGTGATTTTCAAATAGCGGTTCTTATACAAATGTCAAAAATGACTGAAAATCAACATATTATAAAATTGCTAATCCCCTAAAGGGAAGCGTAATTATACATATCCTATTAATAGAAGAGCAGTTTAAGGAATATTTGGGGAAAAAATGACTAAATAATATCCAGTGGTTTAGCTTCCAACTAAAAACAAACAGATAAAAACAACAAAATTCAAAATTGCTTATATCCCAGGAAAAATAGCGTAATAATACATAGCCTGTTAAAAGAAGCATATTATTAGGAATATTTGAAGAAAATTTGATCGACAACTTTACAGTAGTTTAAGAGATAGATCAAATCAAAAAAACATAAAAAATTTCGAAAAAAAAAAAAAGTTGATTTGGCATCAGAATCGATCCCTTATCTCGAAAAAAATACAAAAAGAAAAAAATATTCAATGTACAGGAATGACAGCTCTACGATTTTATTATATGTAAAGAAGATTTATCTGAAGCCTAGTTTGACAATGTAACTAAAGCAGCTCACATCACTATTTATGCTTCTTCACTTGCAATTGATTAAGGACCGCTCTGTTGGTGATGACCTACTTCGCGAGCGAAGATCTTCGCTACACCAACTTGACCGACACTTCATAATATTTTCCTATCAGAACAGTGAACACTCAAGAACAAATCACAATAAAAAGGCCTGACTATATCAGCTAAATTGTCAAAATTAATTACGAATATCATCATCATCAGCCAGAAGACGTTCACTGCTGAACATAGACCTCTTAAACCGCCACACCAAACAACAATAAAATTGATCAATTGCATCCATCGGTTGCCCGCGGCCGCGACTCACGATGTCGTCGGTCCACCTAGTGGGAGGCCTGCCTACGCTGCGTCTTCCGATCCGAGTTAATTACTATACTCATATTACATTTTGGACTCTACTAAACTGACAAAAAGTTACTACGAATTTTTTTAAACATTTATGTATATATTTATATTTCAACTTACTATGAGGTGCTTTTCTTCTAGCTTCAACAGGTTTTTTTTGTTCCTGTTTTTTTACAGAGGGTTTTTGAATTTGTTGTTTCTGTGTCTGTTTTCTAGTTTGTACTGGTTGTACTATTTTTGGAGCTGGCTTTCCTTTGACCTTCTTTGGAGGCGCCTCTTTTTCATCACTGGAATTTAAAATATCACAATTGTAGTTCTTTGCAGTCTGGTTGCTGACTAAATCATTTTTCATTTAACAACTAAATTATGTACTAAATAAAAATAAGTTAAGCATACATTCTCCAAAAAGAAACACGAAATAAACAATATAATCGTTAGATTGTAGTCAGTCAGTATTGGTAAGTATCCTTTCTTCATTTAAAAATGGTATCCTAAACATAACATATCAAAATTACCTTTCTTCATCTTCACTGGCTTCCCCCTCACCACCAGACTCATCATCTTCATCACTTAAAAATGACAATTCAGAGTTTTCACTCATTTTCTCCAACATCTTCTCATATGCATCCGAGTCAAATTCATATTCACTGTCACTATCATTACCAGATTCTTCGGAATCCTCTCCTAGTTTAATAAATTCTGCTGGTTTCACTCCAGCATCCTTCAATTTCTGTTCCTTCTCTTTTTGCTGTTTCTCATTTATCTTCACTGGCAACTTTTCCTTTTTGTTAGCTTTTGGAGCAGTTTCTTTTTTATCATCTGCTGGCTTGTTTTCCTTTTGATTTTTGTTGTTCTTCTTCTGTCCTTTGCCTTCATTAGTTAGTGGTATTTTCTGTACTACTTCAGGTTTTTGCTCTTGTTTGCGCTTTTCAGCTTTTTTAGGCTTAATATCTTCTTTAACATTTTTCTCAGCCTCTTTTTTAGGCTTATTTTCTTCTTCAACAGCTTTATCTTCTTTTTCTTGTTTTACAATGTCATCTAGCAGTCCCTCTGGCACATCTACTGGTGCAAAGAAGTCATAATTTATTCCTATTTCACTAAGTTTCTTCTTATTTTTATTTAAGCTGAAATAAAAATATTGATTAATATTAATAAGTATGTGAAACAAATAATTAAATTTCAGCTGTAAAAATAGTGACAAGTTAGTAATCACAGATATAATGTCATAACAATAATGATACAATGTCAGAAACATACTTAGACAAAAGTTTTCTCGCCCTTTTTAATTCATCCTTTTCATCTTTGTCTGCATTGAATGCCTGGAAACAAGAAGGGTTTGCTTGAAACTAATGGAAGCAAAAACACAATAATAATTCTTATACTTTCATAACTCTTAAAATATCATACCTTTTTAGTTTTCAGTCTCCTATTACTTGTAGGGTTATAAACACTATTCCAATTCTTTCTGAAGGCCTTGTATTTTTGCTTTTCAGGAGGAATGTAAGCAGCTGAAATAAGTAAGCTTTATTAATCATAATGTAGTCATTTGAAAGTTGAGTATCAGCATGTAGCTATAAATTAAAATAAATAGATTTTTTGGGTCAAAACAGTTGTGACAGTAGTTAAACGATTGGTCTCCTTTGCTGCATGTCACTTGTTTAATTCCCACACAGTGCAAATATTTGTATGATTTACAAGTAGTTCTTACGGGTCTCAGCATTTAAGTGTTTGTGAGTTTATGTTTGTAAATACAACCACAATATAGCAAAACATTACAAATTATCGGAAAGGTTTTTTTAAAAAAAACAAAGCTTTTACAGGCAGACTTTACCTTTGATCAACCTCTTGCCCATGAGATAATTATTCATAGTCTCAGCTACAATCTGTCCTACTGCTGGCTCCTTGAACTCTACAAATGCAAAGCCTTTTGAAGCACCAGTCCGTTTAGACCTGATCACTCTTACATTGGTAACAACACCAAACTGCTTGAAGTATTGAGTCATTTGATGCTGAAATTTATTGCATAATATTATTATGTGGCAACGGCACAGTTAATGCAACTGAGGGATTCACTTCATAACTGTGTGTCACAGGTTCGGTTCCTGCAAAAAATACAATTTGTCTGGCCTATGGATAGCCATTCTGGTATTTTAAGTACACACACCCATGATTAACGAGAATTATCGTATAATTGATGGAGCAGTTATTTTTTATTAAGAATCAAATAAATAAATCATATCACATTTATTAACAACTTTTTTAGCACATTTTGTTTTTTTTTTCAACAATTTTTTTTTAAATATTTTTGTTATCAATGACTGCTTCTGTAAGTTTTGCTGCTGGTGTACCATACTTAAATAAATATACACAGAACTAACCTCGTAAAATCCATGCGGAATATGCGACAAATACACCAGTCCTCTTTCCTTGCGCTTCCTCTTTTTATTGATTTTGCCATCTTTTTTCAATCTCATGCTAAACGGCTTCTTCGGAGTAACCTCTTCATCATCATTTTTTTCAAGCTCGGCTTTTACTTCATTTTTCTGTAAAATAAATTTAGGGGATTATGTTTGCTTTTCTTTAACCCCACTTTATCCCATTATGACTGAATATTAGAATAACTAACCTTAATTAACTTTTTGATACCTCTAATAGATTTTACAAACTTCCTCTGTTTTTTAGAGTCTAAAGCTACGTTTTCTTCCATTTTATTCTGTTAATAAAAATATTATAAACACTGATCGCTAACCGACCGCCACACGTGCACAGACAACAGACAATTTGACTTGACGTTGACAGTGACAGAACAGTACAGTGTTGCCAATACGATTTCTCAAAAAAGTACGGTTGGCTTTCTGAAAAGGTACGGTTGGGTCGGTCGGGATGGTCGGGATACTGTTTTTTGGAACGAAGTTCCTTATCGCGCGTTGTGAAAGGGGGCTAGACGGAAAAAATTCTTACGAAAAGTTGTCACGACACTTTTTGGAACGAAGTTCCTTATCGCGCGTTGCGGAAGGGTGCTAGAGCTCAAAGAGTAGAGTGGAGTGGAGCGGAGAGGAGTGGAGCGGACCTGAGCGGAGCGGAGTGGAGTGGACCGGAGCGGAGCGGAGGGGAGTGGAGTGGAGTCGCGACGATTATTTTTGTTGAGTCTATACAGTCTATGATGTAGGCTAGCAGTATCAGTATCTGATGGGATATGGCCAGTAAAACAATAATTACTTGGTTTAGCAGAGTTTATTTAATTAAATATAGGCAGTGGTTGTGAGCCGTCGCGAGTACAGAGCCAGAGAGAGAGAGATATATAAGTGTGCGAAAGAGAAAGCAGTCATTTAAAAACATAGACACAGGCAAGGATCTAACGCTATACAGCCAACACTCCCACGAAATGACAACTTTCTATTCCTTTACAAACTGTTTATACCTACACTTAAAAATGATTAAGTAAATACATAGCTTGGTTTACACAATACCTAAACTTTTTCTCAAATACATAAATTGAAACTTACTTATCGGCTTTGTCAAAATATCAGCAATTTGTTCTTTAGTGTTTACATAGTGTACACTTATACTTTTATCATTAAATTTTTCTCTAACATAATGCAATTTAATATCAAAGTGTTTACTTCTCTTATGTAAACTTTCATTCTTAATTAACTTTATAGCACTCTGATTGTCTATAAACAAAGCAACAGTTTCATTAAATTTACACAAATCATTTAGTAGATATTTCAGCCAAACAATTTTTCTTGTTGCATTACAGGCTGAAATATATTCTGCCTCACAGGTAGACAATGCTACATAACTTTGCTTCTGACTTGCCCAAGTTACAACACTATTATTAATCATTGTTACATAACCACTGGTTGATATCAGAACCAAAGTCTGCATCACAGTATGCTTCTATATTTAAATTTTCACAATGTGTATACAAAATACCTAAGTCTTTGGTACCCTTTAAATACTTCAAAATTCGCAACACAGCATTGTAATGTGATTGATCATGACATTCAATGTACCTACTTACAATATTTACTGCCAACATTATATCTGGTCTACAGACTATTGCAAGAAACATGAGTGCACCTACCATCTGACGATACAATATTTTGTTTTCAGGAAATTCAGGTCTACACAATTTTATATTTGGGTCAGCAGGCACTGAAACAGGATGACAATCTTCCAATTGAAATTTATTCAACAATGACTCAATATATTTTCTTTGATGTACAAAAATTGAATTTTCACTCATTTCTATTTGCATACCAACAAAACATTTTATATTTTCAGTAACTACAATTTGAAACTTTTTCTGTAACTCTGATAGAAATCTATTCATTAATGTGTTACTTTTACAAAACAAAAGTCCATCATCTACATACAAAAGTAAATACATTACATTACTGTATTTATTTGATATAAATGCACATTTATCTACTTCACAAGCTGAAAAACCAAAATCTTTCAATATTTCAGTTACAGTTTGATTCCAGCACCTTGGTGCTTGCTTAAGACCATATAGTGACTTCTTTAATTTACAAACTTTATCACCTGCATTTAAACCTGGAGGAGGGGACATGTAAATTTCCTCAGAAATTGTACCATACAAAAATGCGGTTTTAACATCAAATTGTTTAACATTAAGTTTTAAATGGGTAACTAGTGACAACATTACTCTAATGGTATCATACCTTACTGTAGGTGAAAATGTTTCAGAATAATCTATGTCTTTTATTTGTGAAAACCCTTTAGCACAAAGTCTAGATTTAAATCGAATAGAACCATCTGAATTTTCTTTTACACGAAATACCCATTTACACCCTATAGGTTTCTTACCAGTAGGTAAACTCACAAGCTCCCACGTTTCATTTTCTTTGTGAGCTTCCAGCTCTTCGTTGATTGATTTTGTCCAGTACTCTGCATCCGGACATACCATGGCTTCCTGGTATGTTGTTGGGACTTCACAATCTGCTATCAATGCCTCTGCAATATAGGTCATTGTGTCTTCCTCTGGGTGTTCCGAGCACTCTTCCGAAGACTGCTTACCCAGGGCTTTATTCAGGAAATTTTCAAATACATTCTTGTCAAATAGTGACTTACTACCATGTTGGCTTCTGCTTGATGTCGACGACTCACAACCACTGCTGGTGGCACCTCCTAACACCTTGGCATCACGCTGGGTACTCACCACAGCATGCGTCGGGGCCTGCGGAGTTGGAAGCGCACAGGTCTCCTTGGCATCACACGATGGGACACACTCCACCGTATGCATCGGGGCCTGCGGAGTCTCCTTGGCATCATACACGGTGCTGACCGGTGTATGCATCGAGGCCTGCGGAGAGGATCCTGCTTCTGCTCCCTTTTCTGATAGCGGACACACCAAGCTATCTTCATCATCTAGGGGCAGCTGGAACAAGCTCTCCTCAACTTTTCGTTCATCACAGGTAGTAGTTTCATCGAATATTACATCTCGAGATATCTCCACCTTCTTGGTACGTAGATCCATCAATCTGTAGTTGTCCGAGTTATTGTCATAACCTACAAGTGTCATCTTCATACTTTTCGGCTGAAGTTTATTGCGTTTCTCCTTGGGCACATGAACATAGGCTGTGCAGCCAAATGTCCTGAGATGAGAAAGGTTAGGCTTTCTTCCAACCCATTTTTCAAATGGAGTTATGCCATCTCTTTCTTTTCTGTTGTACAAATAAGCTGCAGTGTTCACCGCTTCTGCCCAGAGACTTGCAGGTAACTTGCTGTCGAAGAGCATCGCACGCGCAGATTCCATCAGTGTCCTGTTCATTCTCTCACTACAACCATTTTGTTGGGGGGTATAGGGAGCTGTCCGACACAACTGAATTCCATGTTCTGATGCAAACTGCTTCATCTGACTGCTTGTGTATTCACAACCATTGTCTGAGTGAAGGGCATTGAGCCTGACACCTTGACTGAGTATTTGCTTATAATAGTCTTTAAAGCACTCAAAAACTTCACTCTTTTTAGACAATAAATAAACCTTACAGTACCTTGTTGCTTGATCGATGAAGGTCACAAAATATCTCTTGCCACTTATTGACCTGACAGGCATGGGTCCACAAATATCACTATACACCTTTGCTCCAGCAAGGTTAGCACTTCCTTGTGATTGTTTGAAGGGTAAACGGTGCTGTTTCCCTAATATACACGGTTCGCAGAGAAAACTGTTTATTTCTTCTACTTTCATACCTGGTATAAGTCCACTTCGCACCATTTCTCGTATAGTGTGCACACTGATGTGTCCAAGACGCCTATGCCACAGTTCAATGTCACATACATTCGCCTCTTGAGATATTTTAACACTGAATTGCATTTTATATAGGTTATTATTGCTACTTTTGTTTGCGACCGCAACTAACATTCCCGAACTATCGTATATTTTGGCACTGGATTGTTCTTTCACTATTTTAAAACCTTTTGAGGTTATAACACCTTCCGAGAACAAGTTCTTACATAGTTTTGGCACAAAGTAAACATCGTTTATGGTAGACTCGTACCACTGTCCATTGAGTAGTTTGTTTACATTTATTGTCCCTTTTCCACACACTTGTAACTCAGTTCCGTTGCCGATACGCACTGTTGATTCGAAGGGAATTAAGTTTGCGAAACATTCTCGAGCGCAACACATATGTGCGGAGGCTCCACTGTCCAATATCCACACGTATTTACTATCAATGTTTATGTTGTTATCACTGACGAACGCAGATTTTTGAGACGCTTGAGTGCGGCCCGTGCGGTTACTCGCTGGCGCCGGCATGACAGTGTCAGTAACGGGAATACTTTGTTTACAATCACGCGCATAGTGACCGCGCTTTGAACACTTGAAGCATTTTGCTCGGGAACGCGTGTTCTGCTTGTTTTTACCTTTTTGTGTTGAAACTAAAGCAGCGGGTTCTTGCTCTTCAGCACGGTTAAAACTTGCTTCCTCGTCTATCAGTCGAGCTGTCAAATTGATAATCGTCTGTCTCTTTTCGTCCAGTGACAACCATGCTTGACGTAGGTTTCGATATCGGTCGGGTAATGATCCCAATATTTTGGTTATCACGCTTATCTCCGAGACCGATTCACCAGCATCTCGAAGTTGTTGTGCGATATTTTCGATTTTTGTAACATGTTGAGCCATCGAATCGCCTTCCGCCATCTTTAAGCTGTGGAACTTTTCCAATAATAACATTTTCGTGTTTTCACTTTTCTGCTCGTAAATGGATTCCAGTTTAATCATCATTTGCTTTGCAGTAGTACACGTTTCAACCAAACTAATGAGAGACATGTCGAGTCCCGATGTAATTATGAACATCGCTTGCGCATCCGCTTGACGCCATTTTTCAAGCACGGATGAACTTCCTTCCGTCTTCACATCGTTTGTTTTATCTTCACTTTTCTCCTCAGTGAGATGATTGCTCAATCCTTTTGCTCTTAACGCGCAATTAATCATGAATTTCCATTGGCGGAAACCTTGACCGTCGAAACGCCGGGCAATTACGTGCGAAGCAACGTCCATCTTTCCTGCACTTTCCTTTGTCTAGCAGCGACCGCGTGGCTGACAAATCTTTGGATGTGATTATTGCGTAAAATACTTTTGATTGACTCGCGACTTCACTTGTGCAATCTACTGGGCCCATAACCTGATGGGATATGGCCAGTAAAACAATAATTACTTGGTTTAGCAGAGTTTATTTAATTAAATATAGGCAGTGGTTGTGAGCCGTCGCGAGTACAGAGCCAGAGAGAGAGAGATATATAAGTGTGCGAAAGAGAAAGCAGTCATTTAAAAACATAGACACAGGCAAGGATCTAACGCTATACAGCCAACAGTATCAGTATCAGTATACAGTAACTTCGTTCCATCCGGGTGTCCCTTGACACCACTCAAGTTTTTTTTTTTTCTTCGAGTTGGCTGTCTGTGATCCAGTACCATAAATCTAGTCTGTGAACAATAGGTCGGAAAAAAATAGGGAATCGAATATTCAAAGGGATGTGATCACAGACTAGATAGGTTGATGTGGTAAAGTACAGCTTAAGGGGGATGCTCCAACCAGCCCGCGAAATTCAATTTTTTTTACTTTTTTTGCAATTTGCAGGCCAGTGCAGGTGCATCGTAGTTAGATTTCGGAGATTTTAACATGATGCACCTTTTCTATGTGAGAGCTGATGGAGCGAATTTTTTGATAATTTATATATTTAAAATTATACTTGTTATTACCGCGATTCATAATATTTTGATAAAGTTACAACATGTCACTGGCCTGCAAATTGCAAAAAAGGTAAAAAAAATTGAATTTCGCGGGCTACATCGACGCAATCACCCTGACATAAAAATGTAGAAAACCGGAAGTCGCCACTGTCTTCGCTCTTCGCGCTACCAGCACATTGAATGATTTTTTTTTTTTCACTTATTACGTTAGTTTTATAGCACAATAATCTAACAAACCTGCGGTCTTTGTTTACATCAAATAACAAAGATTTTAAAACGCTGTCAGAAATAAAATATTAGTTCCGTTTCAATACGTTCTGGCCAAGCTGTAGAGCATTATTACCGATTGCCAATATCGAACACAATCATTTGTAAATCAATTATAGAGACACTACTTTATCTACCTACTCTCACTGAACACGAACTTTAACAAATAAAAGATAAAAAGATTGACACAGTTTAAATGTTTGGTTAAATAAAAAACTGTGTCAATCTAAAGTGTTCATTTTTCAAAACAGTGAAGCGTTCTTTTCAGAGCTCACGCAACCACAGAAAAAAAAAATAGATGTATCTAATATGATCTGTAATCTGTACCATAATCAATAACGAAAAAAAAAAATTATAACATTATTTTGTTACCGGGGCCACTCACATGCGCGCAAAGATTCGTACATTGTACGAATCTTTGCGCGCATGTGGAGGGCCGTCAGACATACATTCGCAAACTTTGCATATTTGCAAATGGGTTCGCATACTCTATTTGCGAAACTGTTTGCGCTTCCTCCTACACTTGCTTACGAATGTCTCAGTTAATTTTATCTTAACAGATCGATAGTGTTTCATTTACCGAATTACCGACGTAATCGATCCTCCACGGGATTAAAAGGATCAAAATTTAACGGTGTATGAATAGGTACTTATACTGATCAGTATTTCCTCACACAAAATATAACAACGACACGACCGTTTGCAGGTTTGCTTCGCAATCGTGTGCGCAACTGGTCACACGAATGTGTAGGAGACTACGAGAAGGTTCGAGGTTCGCGCCCTTTGATGTGCGTTAAAAAACCGACACAGCTTGGAAAAGCACGAATGCCACGAAAACTTCGCAAAGTCATTTGCAAATGTCGTCCTACACTTGTGGGTTTGCGTATTCGTGCGAATGTGAGTGGCCGGCATTAGAGCAATAGTGTGATAATTTTTTTTTTTTTTCATTTCATTGCGATACACTATGGTATAAAGAACGTCTTTATAAACTCGTTTTGAGTTTTGTATTTTGAATTGTATGTTATGAGAGTAGATAAAGTCATTAAATTCTTTAAATATGCAATGTTTTTTTATATTAATTTATCATAGGAATAATGAGGAAAATTGCAAAGCTGCCAAAGCTGTGTGCCTCTCTTTCATAAAAAATAAGGCTCATTTTTAATGTTATAAGCCTTCGCTCCCTATATTTCTTTCTCCATGTCACAGAATATATAACCGGGGCCACTCACATGCGCGCAAACATTCGTACAAAGTACAAATGTTTGCGCGCATGTGGAGGGCCGTCAGACATACATTCGCAAACTTAGCGGATTTGCAAATGGGTTCGCATACTCTATTTGCGAAACTGTTTGCGCTTCCTCCTACACTTGTTACGAATGTTCAGTCTTTTCTTCGACTTTAGAAAAAAGTACTTTTTTTTAAATTTTATTTTTGCAAATCTATGGTGTTTCAAGTACCGAATCCTCTCCACGGGATTAAAAGGACCAAAATGTAACGGTATATGTATGCCTGTACTTATGCTGATCAGTATTTCGTTACACAAAATAATAATAATAATAATGTTCCACAAATATCACACAACGCCATCTAATCCCAAGCTAAGCAGAGCTTGTGTTATGGGTACTAGATAAATTACAACCAGACACATAAAACAACGACACGACCGTTTGCTTCGCAGTCGTGTGCGCAACTGGTAACAACGAATATGTAGGAGACTACGCGAAGGTTCGAGGTTCGCGCGCTTTGATGTGCGTTAAAAAACCGACACAGCTTGGAAAAGCACGAATGCCACGAAAACTTCGCACAATCATTTGCAAATTAAGTTCAAGGGAGATCTTAATTAAATATTGTTTAAAAATGGGTAATTTTTTCCTTCATCTGGCATCCCTATATACACGCACACATATTTATGCCGCCGCCATTGTGGTGCTTCAATCGTTTCTTAGTGAAGTTCCGTCCGCCTTTTTTTTTAGGTCCATGCATACAACGCGGAGTGAGACAGGCCTGTCCATGTTTATGTGACAAATGGTTTGAATATTTTTGTTGTTTTTGTTGGTTTTTTTCACTGACTTATTAATCATATGGACCTGAAATACCTACAAGAAAAACGTGTATACCTAAACTTTGCTGAGAGATTAAAATGGCGGCTAATAGAGTAAACCCATGTCGATATTTCTCTACAATAACATCGATAAAATTCACACGTGCAATCATGTAGTTTGGATAATATTGGTGCCGATTCTCTTGTTCAATAACTATAAAATAAATGGAGAATTTCTACCTTTTAGTCGGTATGCCAGATTAACATTTACTTTTTTTTTAGTAAGCAAGTTCAACTTGCTTACTTGCGAAACTCGCAAAGATAACATCCTTCTTCTAAGGTAGAGCGAGAAAAAGGCGGTTGAGCTAAGTTAGAAATTGACAAACTACTTTGGTGAGGAGTCGCGATGAATGAACACTTTGATTCGGCTCGTGTCAGATAAACATTGGCTCGATGCAACTCGTTTCTTCTACAGTTGACGCCAGGCTTAAAAGTGTTATTCAAGTATTGCGTTAAGACGCGGGCCCACCGCGGCGCATGCTGTGCACGGGCACGCGGCGCATTTTAGCTCCGTGTATTAATTTGTTTGACAACGTGGGTCTACGTTTCCACTGGAGTACCTATACCAAGACCCTCGACTATGTATAGCATGGCGCACGGAGGCACGGCTACGCACGTGCCATTGCAATCCACGGACACGAAACGCGTCCGTCCCATCCCACAAGGCCTATGACTGAAAACAAACGAGCTGTAGATAGTTGTGAGTCATATTCGTGTACCCAAGTGGAAATGTCGACCCACGTCAACAGCGTTGAGCTATGTATTCGAGCAAGCCACGCATGTATCAATGACTCTCCGTGGGTTGTAGTGGACACGACCACATACATTTTCTTACAAGGCGAAGCCGAAGCTTAACACACGTACGTAGCCTCTCCGTGCGCCGCGGGGGCCCGCCCCGCGCCTTTAGGTAGACGTTCGAGACGGAGGGAACAAACACAAAGAAAACAAATGACGCTGCATCCGCGATGGGCTCCCAGCACGGACATCTCCAACACGTATCTTTTATGACATGCCGATGATTTTGGGTTTTAATTAAAAGTCAACAATAATTCAAAGCCAAATCATTTATTTCAATAAGGCCATCAAAGAGGCACTTTTAAACGTCGCATAATTAAAATTAAGGAAATGGGATGGGATGGGATTGATTCTACACCCATTCGCAAAGGTAGGTTGGATGAAGAAGAATGGGCAAGAAACACCATACTTACTCTTTTTAAAAATGTTTTACAATATTTTCATATTTGTCCAGTTGAAACAAGATTCTTCAAAGTGAAGAAAACAAATGTGGATTGTTTTTGTTGACATCTTTAAGTTTTCAATGCCAGTTGTTTCCAGCCAAATTTTCTTTTTTGCTTTATTAGCAGGTAGCCTTGAAAATAAAACATTAAACCATTAAAGAACTTTAGTATAGCATTATCGATAAATATTAAAATGTCATGTATGCACTACTCTATTCCTAAAATAAACAAGAAAATGATTTCATGAAATACAATGTTATTAGGTACTGTTGATATTAGAGGCAAAAGGGAAATTATGAATGCTTTACTGTTGAAACTCTTCAACTAATGCAGAATCTTTTGTTTATTATCTAAATCTAAAAGTGTTAAAGCTGAAAAATGAAGTACGTACTGGTGCAAAGTTATTTTCGGGTGATTTCCGCTTCTTTTGACGCCACATCCTATTATATTGCAATTGGGCATCTTGTAATTGATGATTTCCACTATAGAAACGAGTTCAAACGCAACAACACAGCAAAATTACTCCAATATTCGCAAATATATCCACAGCTCACGAACATTTGACAGTTGACGTACCCCAAGTTTGTTGACAAACAGTGAGAGATTAAAATGGCTACCGGCCGCAAATAGGTATTCAATGACGCGAGGAATGAGGTGTTTCCATTTTAGGAACTGTTAAAAACACTTTCATCCTTTTTCACTTACGCAAAATGAAAGAAGTTAAAAAGAGATAGCATATATTTTTATGATTTTGGTGTCGATATGCCTCATATTTGTATAACTACTTTTGTATAGTTAAACATTTCAAGTCCATAGGATTAATAAGTCAGTGGTTTTTTTTTTGTTAAGTTGGTGACTCTTCTTTTCCGTCATTGTCATTACTGTCATTTGATGATTTGACATCCACTTCAACAAATATTTGTGTGAAATAAATCGTAAATCTACAATTATTTGTTAACGATTATAGAACGCTAAAGTTTTAATTCATATAATCTACTATGATTCTGTATTTTGGAGCTTATCATTAACTGAGCTTTCCATTCCCATAAACAGCACCAAAATGTCGGCTACCGGTACCCTTAACCAATACATACAGTTCGTCGAGCGCATGTTTAGAACTTCGCAGGGGAATTTGCTGGCGCGTTTGCTGTCCCTTCGAGATGAACATGTGGCTAATAGGAATTTGCGGTCCAGTGATATTGCTACTTTGGTGGAAGGAAACTGTCTCGCTCCTTTGGACGAGATCATCATCAATCATCTGTTGTGTGTAAAAGTAAGTAGTGGTTAGTGGAACCATAGTGTACTGTAGCTATGCAAACGCAAGAGTGGATTAACAGGGAAATTCTGGCTCCTACTGGACATAGGTATAGGTACTAGATTGTCATAATTATTTCACTTCATTGACAACTCCTCAATAGCAGTTATATTAATGGTCTACTTTTTATTTATTTATTTTTTTTTCTTCTTTGGCAACGAGTTGCTTGACTACTCTGCCAGTGTCATGTGGCGACGGCTGCTTAGCGGGTTGAGCCGTCGGACTTTAAACTTCAGGGTAGCTTAATGTTAGTAGCTGCAAGGACGAACACATGGTGTTAGTATGTATTAATATTCTATTCTACAATAATCTAATCTACAATATGTACAGATATATATAGAATACATAATAAACAGGGATGTATTTACAATCACACACTTATTAAAATTTCAAATTATTTTCATTTAAAAATGTGGCTAGAATATAGATAATTTTGGGGGAGAAGTGGGATAACAGGCAATGAAAGTTAGTTGGAAGAGGAATGTTATTTTTGGAGATTTTAAGATACAAGTCGAAAGAATTGGAATTTAAGGAAGGAGGTTATATTTTTCCTTCCTACTTTTTATTATTAATAATTTACACTATACAAACAATCTACTAAAAGGTGCACATAAAATACGCACTTCTGAAATGGAGTTCCAGACACTACTCCCCCTATACTAATACCCCTCGCTTTTACTGTTGACTGGCCTGTTTGTCTAGTGGTTAGTGACCCTGACTGCCATGCTGGAGGTTGTGTGTTTGTGTGATGAGCATGATCATATTTTGTTCTGTGTCTCGGTGTTTATCTATAATATGTAAATATGTATGTATTTAGAAATAATTACATAATGTATGTTTATCAGTTGTCTAGTATCCATAAATAACACAAGCTCTGCTTAGCTTGGGACTAGATGGCATTGTGTGATAGTTGTGGAATATTATTATTATATGAGTAGTATTACTGTGTATTTTACAAAATTTTATGCAATGCATTGTGTCCAAAATACACATACTTGTATATGTGTATAAAAGATGTTGTTTACAAAACTTGGTAGAATACATGTTTAATATCTTGATGAAATCGAGGAGGTGAATGTGTGAAAGAAATATCAAAAACAAAATCGTAGTATGGTTTGATTTTGCATTGTTGAGTTTTGTATCAAACTAATATTTAACTTGGTTATGTTGAAAATGGGTTAGGGTGCTCCCACATCTAACGACGCGGATTCGGATTTTTCCGTCGCCCTTTCTCTTTCTGTCGCTTAGAACTGCCATTTGCTTCAAGGCGGCCGCGTGCTACGCATTGTCTCGGTCTAGCAAATGGCATTTCTAAGCGACAGAAAGAGAAAGGGCGATGGAAAAATCCGAATCCGCGTCGTTAGATGTGGGAGCACCCTTATACACAATTCAATGATAGGTGTTTTGTGTAAGAATTATTTTTTATTTTTTTACTTTCTGACCTAAGAATTAGATTTCCCTGAAGTCAGGAACAAGGTTTAAGCTACCAGCGGTCAAGTCACCACAGAAAAAAACTTCTAAATATTTATACTTTACCTTTCAAACCATGAGCATTTTAAGCAATTCTGAATATGTTTTCAGGCACTATGCATGAAAGACTATATGGAAGCCTTTGAGTACCAGAGTGCCTGTGTAGCTTGCGTGGTGCGCTTGTTACAAGCACAAAAGGAGGTGAACTGGGGTCTACCGTTGATGTACACCGTGTGCTTGGACCTTAGGCTCGTTGCATATAGGGCTGAAGCGTGTGGTAAGTGTGTTTGCGGATTATATTGTTTTAACTATACAATCTATACTAACATTGAATAGCTGAAGAATTTCTTTGACTGAATGCACTAATCTCAGGAAATACGGGTCCAAATTGGATAATGTTTTTGTGTTGGATAATCCATTGATTTAGGGAGGCTCTAGTCTAGTCTACATAACATAACCTGGAATCAAATAGAAAAAACCACAGGAAACCGCCGGTACAATTAAATAATGAAAATGATCTAGTAATATTTCATAAGGATCAGATTTATACTACAAAAAAAAAAAATATACATTATAACGGATAAAAATCGAAATATATTTTACTCAAAGGTGACTGACTGACATAGTGATCTATCAACGCACAGCCCAAACCACTGGACGGATCAAGCTGAAATTTGGCATGCAGGTAGATGTTATGACGTAGGCATCCACTAAGAAAAGATTTTATCATTTCTACCCCCAAGGGGAGAAAATAGGGGATGAAAGTTTGTATAAAGTCAATTTGATAAAAAAATACATTGTTAAGTTCAGACATCCAGGCAAACGAAGTTGTGGGCACAGCTTTTTTTTTTTTTTTTTTTTTTAGGTGGTAAAATCATCAAATGAGTCCTCCCGCCCTGGGTGGGGCGGAAGGGACTGTCAGACTCTTACTGACTAAAATCCACCCGTGTTCCTTCCTATGCCCTTTACGTTCCGGGGCCACGGTAACCTGGGTTAAGAATAAACCCGCGACCCCAGCAGGCATTTGGCGCGAAACACGACGCGCCACCGACCCGGGCTTGGTCCTTGGTCGGACGGCGAGCTACCCATCACTCACCGTCCACAAGCCCGCTCCGCCACTGTGCCCTCTGCTGATCAGAGGGACACGCGTTGGAGCATCCACACGACAGGCTATTCGCATACGGGCAAAGAGACCACTTAGGCACACAGTGCCTAAGGAAGAGTTATTGCCCGCATCCCAGGGTGCACCGGCCCGAAAAACTGGTCTTCCCCCCGGACGTATCCGAGAGGGAACTCCAGTCCACGGGCGCACGTGGAGGTTTCCTGTCATAGCACCCCTGTGGGCACAGCTAGTCATTAAATATACTTATGTAAAATTTCGTCAGTTCTGTATATTTATTCTGTTTTTTTTTTTATTTATGTATACCCTTGAGGTCTTTTCTCCTATTATTATTACATTCCTTGTATTTCTTTTTCCAGCTCAAACTAATGGCAAGATTCTTGAAAAAGCTGCAGAGAGTCTACTAGCCTGCTTTAGGGTGTGTGCTGCTGATAATCGCTCATCCGAAACTGAAACCAAGAGACTGGGAATGCTGACTTTAGTCAACCAACTACTCAAAGTATATTTTAAGATTAACAAGCTTCATCTGTGCAAACCCTTGATTAGGGCTATTGATTCTTCAACCATTAAAAATCAGTTTCCATTAGCTCAACAAATTACATACAAATACTTCGTAGGCCGAAAGGCGATGTTCGATTCAGACTATCGAACTGCTGACGAATTTTTGTCATTTGCATTCGTAAAATGCCATCGAAGAAGCATTAAAAATAAGAGGCTTATTCTCACTTACTTAGTGCCTGTTAAAATGTTACTGGGTTTTATGCCAGCTGAACATTTGTTGCAAAAGTATGACTTGATGCAGTTTTGGGACCTTGTTGTGGCTGTGAAGAATGGTGACCTAAGAGGCATAGACCAAGTGATGGAAAAATATGAAAGTTTCTTCATTAGTGCTGGAATATATCTGATTGTGGAGAAATTGAAGATTTATGCATACAGAAACTTATTCAGGAAGGTTTATGTTGCAGAAAATAACCATCAAATTGATATTGCGAGCTTCCAAGCAGCTCTGCAACTGATGGGTCACGATGACGTAGATGCCGATGAGACTCAGTGCATCGTGGCGAACTTGATCTACGATGGAAAGATTAAGGGTTACATATCATATCAACATAAGAAGGTGGTTGTGAGCAAGCAGAATGCATTTCCATCTTTATCTAGTTTGTATTAGTCCAGTGTGGGCTCTGTTGAGGTGGAGCATGAATGTGCAGACTTTTTCTAAATAAATAGAAGGATAAATAAATATCAAAGATCATTATTGTTAATCCTACATTTAATTAAGCAATTATGCAATGCAAAGTTAGCAGTGGCACATCAATTTTAGACTCTTATCAACTCCTACACACTATGTGGCTATTCAACGAAGTACCCTTCGTTTATATGACAATGAAACAACATACCCGCCGCCTGTTAGGTTTGCATAGTGTATTGGCTATGATGTATTCTCTAACGGCCAGTTTCTTCATCAAAAAAACATTTTTTGGGGGAACAAACACGTTTGTGTTGTTGTAAATGTCTGGCTTTTAGGGCTCCCGCATACGAGCCACCGGCCACAACCATAAAACGCCGCTACGAATATGTCCTGTAGTTTTTATACATTATAATTATGGACTCGTCGCAAACGGTTGGGGCCGGTGGCCGCCACACGGTATAATCGTCACTGCTCGCTTCTTGTGGCTCGCGACGTCCACTAAGCGCCGCCACACGCCACTCGCGCGAATTCGCACCCCTCTCCCTTACCTCAGTAAACCTGACTGCATGCATTGGTTAAAAAAAGTAGCAGCCAACGACCACAAGTGCCGACCACCGGCTACAAATGGCTTCAGCTACTTCTGTAGCCGCTTCTAAATTCTCGTGGCAGCGTTTGTAGCTGTCGCAAGTGACTCGTGTGTGGCGACCCTTAGTTAAGCCCTTCCATGATGTGTGACATTTGCTCTAATGTTAGAGAACTTTAGCTATTGATGAATAAACTGGCTGTTTTAGTAACATCAAAATAAAACTAGTACCCATGCCAAAAGATATGATGAGATCTTTGATATTGTTCAAGTCTGTTGGCTGACTCTCTCTAATAGAGCCCACAGTGGTTTACCATAGTCATAGGTATATTTTTGTATGAATTTTGTACTTTCAGTGGCATAGACAGTGGTGGAAAATTATAGACTTGCTAAAGTACGCACAAGCAAGTTATGTAATGGACGGTTCTGAGGACTGGTGCATGATTCATTAATTAAACATTAAACTGCGTTTCAACTAAGAATAGGACGGCTTTGAGGCCATAATTATTAGGGCTCATGTACACGACGCCGCCGCCGCGCCGCCGCCGCGCCGCTACCGCGCCTCTAGGCTGTGTACACGGTCGCTACCGCGCCGCCGCCGCGCCGCCGCCGCGCTGCCACCGCGCCGCCGCCGCGCTGCCACCGCGCCGCCGCCGCGCTGCCACCGCGAATCCAATTCGATAGTGTTTTATTTATCTGAAAAAGGAGGTTTCTCATTTCGGCCATAATGTTTTTTTTAATGTTTATTCGCGGATTACTTCTTTGTTCATGAACCGGTTTTGATGATTCTTTTTTTGTTGGAAGGCAGATATTTCTTACTATTTAGCTCCACTCGATTTCTCTGGTCTTCCATCATCAAACCCTAATCTCCATATCATGGAACCGCCTTTGAAATACCTTCTTTCCAACAAAAAAAGAATCATCAAAACCGATTCATAAACGAAGAAGTTATCCTTGAATTATCAAAAAAAGAAAACATTATAGGCGTCAATGAGACATCTCCTTTGTTAGATAAATAAAACACTAGCGAATGGCATCGCGGTGGCGGCGCGGCGGCGGCGCGGCGGCGGCGCGGCGGCGGCGCGGCAGCGGAGCGGCGGCGGCGCGGTAGCGACCGTATACACAGCCTAGAGGCGCGGCAGCGGCGCGGCGGCGGCGTCGTGTACATGAGCGCTTATGGTGTCTTATCTGTCACTCAAATTATTTTGGTAGTATCTGAAAAAAGTTTATGTAATTTAAAAAAATCTTATGTTTGCCAGAAAATATATACACGTACCAACTTTTAAAATGACAGTTGACAGATCGAGAGTATTGACGTGATCCTATTCTGATTTGAATCGCTATATATTTAGTGATTTCCTAATTTGTATTCTTGTCTACTTTTTTTTCTGAAACTTGTGTTTGGCCGCAGAAGATATTTTTTTATAAATAAGAACGCTGCTGTTATATGTAAATTACATTATTGCAAAATAGTGTAGGAATCTGAAGTTGGTTAATAGAATGGTCGTTTGTAAAACGGGAGTAGACTTATTGAGTTTGATGGCTTAACAATTTACATTGGATTATGAATTCCAAATTGAATATCATAGAGTTTAAAATGACGAATGTTATTTGAAATAACTGCTGTATTCTCTTTATGTTAGCACCTACTAAGTGAGGTATCTAATTATATAGGATTGTAATTTGCAGTAAGTTTTGTCAAGTATGACATTCAACAAACATAAACAATGTCAAATTGTGTTATACATATAATTATACATGTAGGTTGTCTAGATATTTATTGTATGGATGCCAGCAAATCAACCTACCCCATTCTGCAAATTTTCCCAATCGAATATGAACCTTGTGCTTTTGTGATTAAGTTGAAACTCTTTGACAGATTGGTTGATGTTTTGGGGTCTGTATTGCATTATCCATTCACATGTATCAATACTGCATTTTTATCTGAACAGTACCTAATATATTTTTATGACTGAAGCTTGCGTTTTTGACTACCATACATAGAATTTATTTTCTGTTTTTATTTTTTATAAATGGGTAAATGCAAAAACAACTTTACAAATTCCTAAAAAGTATCAACGAGTAACAGATTAAAGTTTGCAAAGTTGGGGCGGGTCGCTAATAATACATAATGGATTACTTTCTAAAATGAAAGTCCAATGACATTAAAACATTTTTTATTAAATCCACAATATATTTCAAAGAATAATATAAATATTATAAATTTTGCTAACCACTAATATACCGATAATGCTGAATATAATGTAAGTCTTACAGTAAAGTTATAGAACATATTTTTGTGATTTTTGAATAGAAAGTCACAGTTCTAAACTATACATACATTTACTTATCATATAAGATTTGGTATGCAGCTGAGAGATTAAAGAATTCAATGTGCAATATTGTGTTATGCCTTTTTATATCTATTTACAATATACCTACAACATAGATTGAAAGCATATGAGCCTGTCGGATTTCGTAATCTTTGTCAACCGCGGCTGCTGATTACCATATACTTTCCAACAAGTCTGTCTTTCTTCTTGCAGCGTCTATCCATGCTTTCTCTAACTACCTACCTACATGTTTGATAAGCCATTGCCATAAAATTGAGATTCCGGAAAACCGGTATTCCTTGTTAAAACGTACTGATGTCTTGTTAAAAAATCGACTACTGTCTATGTCTTGTAAAGATCAAACAATTTTTATGATACACAAGTGAGCAAACACGTTACCAGAATAATCCTCGTAAAGTGTGTTCATAAAAAGGCGTTTTATTTTAAAATATTATTTATAATATTTTTGTTTAAAATAGCGATCCAATGATTGATTTCAAGATATGTTTCTTAGTATTGATATGCATTTTCTGTGGATCTCTGATGCATGTAAAGCTCAATTTTCTTTCTATATTATGGAAACACAAAATTGCACATTGTAGTAACACATTTTCATCACCACAAAAGACCATCATCGTCAGCATTTAAAATTACTGATGGCAACAACATAGACGAAAGAAAGTCGTAAGTATTTTTTACTAAGCAGTAGTGTTTGGTAGGAATAATATTCATGTAGGTAATACAAAACAGTAATTGTTGCAGCCCTAATGTTGCCATTCTTGGTAATTTTCGTACGCAATGTGATGATGAAAACGTTCAGAATATTTTGTAGAAAAATATGAAGAAATATTAGTCTAACTATTAAATATATTTCAATATTATCTTACATTTAGCACTTATATTCTTCTACAATAAACCAAGCTAAACGAGAAGGTCTTACATGCAAAGCTAACAAATATTTTTGCCTTTATAATGTAGGTACTTAGATTTTATAATTTAATTGATGTTATATATTTATGATACTGTAATAAGTCTCTTGGGGTATACGATAAAGGGTTTTGGACTCTACGCAACTCAAATAGTCTTTAAGACTTTGACATCAAAGGAATAGGTGGAGGTCATCATGCATCGGTTAGTTGAGTCACTGCCGATCATAGGCCTCTCTCTCCCTTACATTATTTTGACATTACATGGTCTTATATATTACTTAATAATTTCTGGTCAACTTTTAGTCAACCTAAAATAGAGTTTTTTTTTTCAAGGTAGGGATTTGAAACGTCATAAAATATATTTCACATTACTTATCTATCTTAACAAGTTTTATATGTTGTAATACTAAGTTAAAACAATGTTGGCTCCTTTACAAGTACAAGAGATCAAGTTTTGTTTCATTTGCTTCAGCTTTTTAACACATTTAAATTGATTATTTATGATTACGCAAGGATATTGAATAGAGTATGGGACAAACGTGCGACAGATATCTACACACCCCTAGATATATGGAATAATAATTAGATACAGTTTCATTAAAAATAATTACGGAGATATGGCACGGCATACAAAATCTATCAATATAAAAAAATTTGGACTTTGTGGTTATCAAGAATAACCAGTGTAATTTAACTTAGTTAAAGGACGCCATCTAATGGACAACTTACACACTAGATGGTGTACTTCACTTTTTAGATACCTAAATTAAATATTTAATTTAAATTTTATTTATTTATTTAATAATCTATCTACAAAAACTCTTACTTATTCCTGATATTAGTTTTACCACATTTAGCAATATGTTTTAGCATTGCAATAAAGCTTTTCATGAAAATTAAAGCACCAATATAAAAAAAAAGTTGCTGATGATAAGTTAAAAGGCAGTATTGTACATTTTCGAAAGCTTTTCTTAATTTAAATAAGTGCCATATCTTCGTAGTAATTTATAGTTGGTATCGGTGTTAAAGTTTAGTTCATCTCTGGGTAACCCAAGGTGTGCATAGGTTGCCTGTTTAGAAGCTCATTCTTGTATACTGAAAGAATTTCTCGGGAAAGATTTGGTTTGGCTGGTCTGGCGTCGAAGAAGTGTCCCATTTGGCTGTGGAAATAAAAAAATAATGTTTAATTGAAAAAATTGAGCTACCTGCGTTTTATAGTTGTTTATGGCCAGCATTTTGAAGTGAACTTAATGAAGCTACAATAATGCAAGTGAAAATGAATTAGAACAAAAGCAATTCCCAGTGATTCAATCTACTTCTTGCACTAGATACACAATAACGGGATAATTATCCTGTTAATTGTCGCGTTAATGGACGTTTATTAACAGAAATGCTTTTAGTGTTGTTCGGCTATAAAGGTAAGCGTCCACAGGTCTACGTATCAGAAGCATCGTATCAAACGGATTAATTAGACTGCGTCCACTGTATCGGCAACGATCGGATTGCCGATGCCACCTTCATTTAGATTTTCTTAGTGATCGTGCGTTCGGAAAGTGTTTGTGAAAAAGGAGGAAAGCGATGCAGAAGTTGTTATTGCTTGTTTATTAGCAGAAGTGGAATCCAAGAACAAAATTCAGTAAGCGTGCGGGGCGCGTCCACTGATCGGCATTCCGTATGACGTCATCGGTACGCATCGCATGTAGGCATTGCCGATGAGCCGTCCGTACGATACGGGTCAGTGGACCGCAGTTGTATGAGTTTTAATACGAGGCAAACTAAAGTCCGTTACGTACGATAAGTCCGATACGTGCGATGCGGACCTGTGGACGCTTACCTTAAGGGACCATGTCAAATATATCTATGAACTTGTCAGGATTTTCTTGTCAATTAGTACCTTATTTTATTCCTTCCTAATTATTCACTTTATACCGATTTCTCGGATACAGCAAAACTGTCGAAAAACAGTTAAGGCTGCAATTTAAATTAATTTTACTGCTAGACTTACTTTGTCGTGGATTTTTGCTTTTTTTCTTGTGTGTGCTAATGTGTTTCCACTACGGCTTTATTCTAAAGTAAATGGATAAAATGTTTGCCTATTAGCAGCTGGGTTGGCAGCCATTGCTTCGCGTGGTGACAACAGCTCTGGGTGATCGCTTATTGTGTCTGTCAGAGCGGCAATCATCAAGTCTGAAAAGAAAAATGAATAGATGTAGTTTGCTAATCGATAGGTACTAGGCGACAATGATGACTGGTTGAAAACCACTAAATTTGAGACACGCCGATGAGTCATCCAATGTGATTGCTTAATCGAGAATTCTTATAAAAATTAAAATTGCCATTTCAGCAGAATGGGCTGTGAAGGTAGGTGCTAATTATACAGTGTGTCCGGGCACGAGTTAGTGATATTTGAAGGGGATATTCTAGGCTCATTTTCATCGACAAAAATGCTTAAAAAAATTCTTACTCCAAAACTTCGCGAATGGCAGACATTTTAATTTTTTGATCTGTCGAACTGGGGAAATACAAATATCTTTGAATCCAAGAGACCTACATTCATGCAAATGATTTTATTGCAAAGTTAAACGTTGAGGCTTATCAAAAACTTACGAAAGTTTTTAAAATAATATGTAAAAATTACCAAAAAACATGGGCAAACACGTTGACTATCGCTGTCACCGGAATATGCAACCATATAAAGATTTATTAGTAACATATAATCTACTGAGCCTTAAGTCCAGAAGGGTTTTCCTTGAAACTAAGTTTCTATATGACGTATGTAATCACAGATATGATTGCTTGGAGATTAGTAATAAGATACATTATGTTGTTCCTAGAACTGTTATAAGACGAGAGGTCCGCACGCGTCCGCTCTTTGCTGTTTCTTCCTGTCGCACAAATGCTGGGGAGCGTGCACCTCTGCGTCGGATTTGTAATACCTATAACCATTTGTCAACTGATTTAGATATATTTAACATGAAAACTAACAAGTTTCGTTACTGTTTGGCTGAATCCATAAAAAATAATAATTCAAGTAACTCCAAATAGTAACTACTTGTTACAGTATTATGCTGTCAACCGTTTCGTGCTGATGCTTGTTTTTTATATCTCGTGGATAACGGTGTGGGTTGCACATTTATAATATTTAATTTTTTAAGTTAGTTTATAAGATCAAATGTGTAACTGTTTGTTTATCCCAAAAAAAAAAAAAAAAAAAAAACACGAAACTGTACACAAAAATTACTAATTAATTTCACATTTTTAACTGTAGCTCGATAAGTACCCCTGAATTTTGCTAGGGTTTTTGCATTAAATTAAAAGTGTTTGAGTCAGGCTATAAAATGATATCAAACTTATTACGATACGTTAAGTATCTTAGGAGTTATCCTCATTTTATTCAATCATATTACTAACGTTGAACGGAAACCGCTAAAAAGGGGGAGGAGTCCCCCTTTTTAGCGGTTTCCGTTCAACGTTAGTTCTTGCTAATGGACATGGACATCTCTAACGATGTGACAAGCTTTTTATCTTTAAATCAGTAAATAAGATAGGTTTTTATATAAAAGTTACCTAGCACTTTCTTCTCAATGGTACGGGACAGCTGGCCTCTTTCGGCTTGGAGCTCCAGGAAAGCCATGAATCGTCGTGTGGCTGATCGCGCCGATGCTGGGTCCCGTGTTAAGGATTGCGAGAACATCATCTGCAAAAAGGCAATACAAAGTGTTCAGTTTTTGCTCAGGATTGCACATAACTATTTTATTTGATAAGAGAAATCGATTTGAGACGCACTGGGGAGCTGATCAACTGAATAGGTGCCCGCCCATATGACAGGAAAATGATTTCCTTTTTTGCGACTGGGAAACCAGCCGCCAGCGCTAACCGTTCGAAAACTGTGTTGACATTTTCTATTTACTACCTAATCTCTTTAATATGATTTTAATCTGGGATTTTACCTTAAAACAAAGATTCTTAGACGTTTACCGCCAACGACGATATAATACTAGACTCGTAATAACAGGCGACCGATGTCTGTCATCACATTAGCCAAAAAAGTCTTATATTCGTCTCATTTCGACCAATCCTAGCCGTAAACATACGTTGAGACAACACAGACCTTGAGTTAGCCAATCACAACGCAGTACCCCGTCCCCCTCGCTTACGTAGTACCTCAGCGAGTTGACAGAATCGTTTTTGTTCCTTAGATCGTGCATGCGGTGTCTAGTATTATATCGTCGTTGTTTACCGCCATATGGTAAGATGGTTTTAGGCTTCTGCCTAGTCCATCGGTATGCCTATTGCCTATAGTCATACCTTAGCCAGCTGGTAGATAATCTCCTCAAGCGTGTATTCATTGTAAGGAATGCTGGTCGGCTTCTGCAATTTCTCCATTATCTCTTCATATTCCTCGTCGGGGAAGGACTGCGTATCGCGTTCGTACTCTTGAGCCCCTGAAATAAATGACCGTAGTTATAATATTTTGTTCAAATACAATTTACCTTGTAATGTGTACGCATTTTAGTGGCTTGGGCAGTAGGTACGTACCTAAGTAGTTGGATGCTTCGCAAGCAAATCTTATGGCAATGCTTATTATATAAAAGTGAAACATGCGCTGATAATTTGCATGATTGGAGTATACATATAAATATTTAATGTTGACATGAAAATTGATTCTCAGCAGAATCCTTAAATTAAGAACTATTCAGCTATTCATCTTGAATATGACTAGACATCTTATTTAATCAGATAGACGTAGGTAATCGAACTACGTATTGATCTAGTTGTCCTACTAGAGAAACTGCATGAGCATGTTCCTGGTTCAGAAACTACTGAAACAGAAATTTCGATATCTATCCTACATTTCTTCGAAAATACGAGGAATGGACATGCAAAAAAAAATTGTCAAACCTCCTTCTTGAAGTCCATTAAAAACAATGTGTCTACTCACGCATGGACTGCTGAAGCATAGGGTCAAAAGTCCTCTTGATAGCCTCCGGCCTCAGCTCACTGCTGACAGGCAGCGAAGGCACGGGGGACAGATTGTTACTGAGCTCCCAGTTCTTGTTGGCAATCGTTCGGATGATGTCGGGGCTGTTACCGAACGGGAATGACTGGAGAGCCGGACTGCGGTACTGATACTCCTGGAAAGAGTGAGATAGCGTATGAGGTAAGGCTTGGTGTTCCTTTTTTAAACGCACGCGTCGATACAATCGCAGTTTTTGAACTTTTAAATGTTAAGCAGGTTTAATTTTGCGGTTATTCAGCTGACTACGCTCCGCTCATGATAAACGTGTCCCTACAGAGCTGCGCTGCTGGTGAGTTTATTTGTTTGGTTGAACGCGTTCATCTCAGGAAATACTGGTTTGAATTGGGGTCGCGGCACTATCTGATACAAATAACCATGACGTGGTCCTAGAACGTCAAGGGCTATGGAAGGAACCGTGAATTTTATAGTCAGTACGCGTCTGGACTCATTTGATGATTTTACAATGCTAAAAAATGCTATGAGTTCGTACACTACGTACGTACGTACGAGCAGCGGGAAAAGCCTTGTAAACTATACACATAAGAAATCGTATGTAGGTCATCTATTTACTATGAAAATCTCTGACATCATCATAATAAATGTTGATAACAAGTAAACAATCTGAATCTATTTATACCATACTTTACGACATAATAACTAACAGTTTTATGAACACTAAAGATTCATTAACACTCAACCGAGTGTACCATATGTGACACATGGGTCTAATAGACACATAAAACCGAGTATTTGTGTCGCAACGACGTGAGAACTAAATGAACTCCTGTATAGATACTTGTTAATTTTTATAGTCAATGCTTCAGTAATAAAGTTTATGACTTGAAAGTTATTGTTGAAAATTAGTTTGATGCACGAAAGTATCAAGATTTTTCATGAAAATTAATGATCAAGTTCAATGTTAAAAAGTCACCGTAATTGGAATGACCTGAATCACAAAGTCAAAAGTTTAAAATTGTACGAAAAAGATCGACTACGTTCTGTAGATAGCTCGTAGCTACGTGCTACGATTCGTAGACTTTTCGTAGCACCCAGCTACAATTGCTACGAAGTTTCGTAGCGCACTTTGTAAGTTTTGTTTGAAACCAATTATTGCAACTTTAGTTGCTGGACATTCAAAAATAAAAGAGTAATAAAAAAACAATAAACGCAACCTTTGTATAATAATCAAACATTCTAGTGTCATGTTGAAACAATTCACTTGGTAAGTATTTGCGTGGGCGGCCAGCCACCGCCTACACAGATTCTTGGCTTCGGGTTATTTCACATTTTTCTCGCGTAGCACTTTGTTTATGTTACCACAAGCTGTTGAGTGACATTTAATTAAACTTTTTGAGCGTACGTCTATAAATAAACGTTCCTCGTGTCACCACAACTATTTAAACCGAGTTTCTATATAGCACTGTGGCATTAAACCCGTTAATTTTCATTAGACTGTAATAAAATAAATGTGAAACTAGTGATTGCTAAGTAATTAATATTAGATAATATACAGTCAGTTTTTTTTGACCTTATAAATGTCGCCGGATTACGATGGATTCAGTCCCCCTAGACAAGTTGCAAACGATAATCGTTAACGCTCGGTTCTCTTCGAGTCTTTAGTTGAAAATCTATTGAAGATTTCATGGCGTTGTCGTTCGTTCCAGTCGCTAACGCTTAGAAATCCTAAATAGATTTTCAACTAAAGACTAAGGAATAAGGTTGAAAATCTATTGGGGAGAACCGAGCGTTAACGATTATCGTTTGCGACTTGTCTAGGGGGGCAGATCTCTTCCAACCGGTATATGTGGAGATCTAAAGGGGAGGCCATACGCACACTGCTGAACAGATATGAAGAACAAAACTCAACCACGTAGCAACTGTTTGACAAAAATCAGCCAAACAGTTGCTACGTATTTGAGTTCGTGATTGTATATCTAATTTTGCAATCACTAGTTGACTGTAGTATTGGTTGTTACTAAAATAGTAATTTGAATCTTATACCATTGAGTAATAGGTCTAATCTCAAAATGGCAATTACAAGAGAAAACACTGTATATATTTTTCTTTAGTGTAAGTGAGCGCAATGTGATCCTGACGCTAATGTTGTCATTCGTTTTAATCAACCATATATGTTTGTAGCGTATCACAACGGTTCGTACATTTGATATGCAAAAGGTCAAAGGCGTTCACTCACAGTTAGCTACGAGTATGAATAGCCAGTTAGCGGCTGATTTATTCTATCCCACGCTTTAATTCGTCTGATTTTATTTTTCGCGAATATTTTGTACTACTGCCTGCGATATTAAAGTTTATTAAGATATTAAAACAATGACAAACTACTACTACTACTTTTGGTTGTTAACTATAATAGGTACTAAGATCGATATTAACCATTTTTGATAATTACTAGCATTTCCTGCATATGACTAGTGGGTAAATAGGTCTTTTTTGGGAACATTTTGAATAAATATATCTATTATTATTTGTAAATAATTATTCTAATTGTTGTATCAACAACGTTGTTGTTCAAAACTTCTTGAATCAACAATTTATGTCTGCATCATATACCCCAGCAATACCATGAGCCTTCTGAGAATAATCGCGTAACATCAACAAAAATATTTACCAAATGAAACCCACTAAATATTCACGAGTTAGAAACCTACGCAGCAAACACGTGACAACAGGAAAGTGACCCAAAGCCACCGAAATCGAATCAAAACGGTTTCATAAACACGCTGACACGTGCGTATCATTTATCGACTAGAGTCGTTTCATTAACTCCGGATTAACATCGGATTAGCAGTGGTGGCCCAGTGGTATCGGCCCCGACTTACGAGTTGTAGGTCGTGGGTTCGAATCCCGGCAGGCGCATTACTTTGTGTAATTTATTTCATCACCACTGCTCTCAAAACGGTGAAGGAAAACATCGTGAGGAAACCGGCATGTCCTAGAACCAAAAATTCGAAGACATGTGACATCCACCAATCCGCACTGGGCCCGCGTGGTGGATTATGGCCCACCCCCTCTCACAGAGAGGAGGCCTGTGTCCCAGCAGTGGGAACATTAATAGGCTGATGATGAACATCGGATAACGACACACTGGACGAAATCTACAATGCCAATGAAGCATTTGTAAAACTGAAAATCTGTTTTTCATTTTATCTTACTGCTTGGATTATCTCGTATCTTAATTATCATTTCTTTGTTGGACATTAAAAAAATTGCAAGAAAAGATTATTTGTGACTAAATTTAGTAGGTTTTTTTTTTTTTTTTAGCGTGGTAAAATCATCAAATGAGTCCTCCAACCCCGGGCAGGGCGGGAGGGACTGTCAGACTTCTACTGACTAAAATCCACGGTGTCTTTCATAGCCTGTTATGTTCCGGGGTTACGGTAAGGGAATAATCCCGCGACCCCGGCAGGCGTTGGCCCTCTGAGAGGGGGCCCCCGTCATTATGCTGACGCTCTTTGAGGCGCACGTGGGACACAACGCGTCGTCGACCAGGGCATGGTCCATGGTCGGGCAGCGAGTTACTCGCTGCCCGCATGCCCGCGCCTACGGTGGCCGGAGATAATCTGCTGACGTCCGACGCCGCGGGCGCCAACCACTGCGGTTGGGGCGGAGGGAGGACGCTGTCCTCTCTCGCTCGCGGCCCGCCTCCTCCTTTACGAGCATTACTGCCTCGCAGAAGGAGCAGACCGCTTCCCACTCCGTCTCGCCCCGCAGCATGGCCTCAACCAATGCCGGGCGCGAGAGGTCTCCGCCTATCGCCGCCGTGAACTTTAGTAGACTTGGAATAAGTATACAAAACAAAAAAAAGAGCAAAAGGTTTATTTTCGGTTGAAAATAGGTACCATTTCAGTCGGATACTAAAAAATATTCGTATTTAATTCTTGTACTGGAGTGGTGAGGCATTATGGAGCAGGGGATCATCTTTTTACGAATTCCCAGTTTCACAAAAACTTTTGGGCTTACGAGGTCAGAAAAGGATAAGACACAGCTTACTCTATCAGGAATTTGCGGGAAGCTTTCTTTAATTAAAGATAGCTAAACTTTTCTTCTTGGGAATGTAAATTGGTGTACAAACTTTTTTACTCTAAAAAGAAAATGGCCGGAATAATGAATAGCTAAAATTCTTTCAGCGCCCGCTTGATCTTGTTTCGAATTATTTTGATGTGGTATCTTTTTAATTACTTGCTGAATTAATTTTTTCCTTTTTTGTTTTTAATTAGGACCTAAACATTAAAGTTTGCGCTACATTATATGCCGCATGAGCTAATCTATGTAGTATCCAATGCCAATTGCTTGCAAATGCAGGTACGGCTCCCGACTCATCGTCTTCACTATTTTCAAATAATCTCTTTATAGCATCAATTTACTTATGCTATAAGTGCTTTCTTACACAATTTATTGTACAATACTTTTAGTGGTTTTCTGTAGAGCTTGTAACAACAATGATGATTTTTATTTTCCCTTGTTAGTAGGTATATACTTATCTTTGTTCTAAGTACTTTCACAGAGGGTTTTCATTCTAACTAAGATTTGATGAAGAAACCTTTTCGTATTTTATCTTAATTAACTATGAGCATCGTTAAGTAACGGGCACACGAGTTAATCTACTGTAAGCTGTAAGCCGATGAAACCTACAATCGTAAGTGTTATTTGCTAATCGGGCGATTCGGGCCATCGATTTCTTCCAAACCCAATCACAACCATTACGAAAAAAACACATACATAAATATGAGAGAAGATTCGTAACAATAAAACTTCTAAGAACTTGTGTAACGACTTCGGTGTGAGTTCTAACTGAATACTAAAAAACTACAAATATTTCAAACTAAATATTACAAAGACAATAGGACATTTAAGCTTCGTCCGGCACGGTGATAAATTGCTGCGAGTAAAAATGAACATACTCTGATACTCAAATCCAACCGCGGCACGGTGCTTCCGCCCATAGGTCATTAATCGAAAATTTCATCATCTCCTAACCCCAATTTAATTATCTATAATGATTGACCGATAACCAAGCTACCATAAAATATAAATATGTCACCCATTTTACCTAATTCTCAGTTATTTTTCTACCTCCGAAGTCAACACATCGTAATGTTGCCCACGCTTTGTTAGTAACTCTTTAGCAGTACTGTTTGTGTAACTTTGAATTCTTAGAAATGCATTGTTTCTGAGTGGTGTTTTTGACATGAATTTCAAAGATCAAGGTATGATAATACTAATTTGTTATATTTTTAAGTTTTGTTGTACCTATTATGACGTATTTTTAGGTGCTACGCCACACAGTATTTCTACCAAATATGTACCTTATATTTGACTTCACATAGACCTACGAAAAAAGTCTACCATAATCGACTATTCTCACATATCTTATATTAAAGATTGAACTGTCTATTTTGAAAATATAAAAGGTTTGTCTGCCTCCTGTTGCATCTTTAGATGCTATATAGCCTCTACGACCGCGTAGGCTCTCTCGTAGCACGGTCTACGAAACAAACGTAATTTACTTATATTTTGTTTTTCAGGTAATTTGATTAAATTTTCTTTCTCAAAGATGCTTTTCCTTAAGATTTGGTCTGCCCTAACTGGAACTGTTCCTCAGAAATATCAACACGTGTCGGAAACTATTCTAGGTTCACTGGATGAGGTCGAAAGTGTAGACATAAGGAACTTAGATAGTATGATACTCAATTTATGTAAAAGTCTTGATAGATTTTGGAAAATTATCTCTAGAGAAGTAAATTATAATTTTTGCACAAGTACTGAGATTGGTTAAATGAAATTGAATGTGTCGAATTTGTAGTAAGGGGTAATGGAAAGTACATTCAAGAAAACGCGAAACAGCCCGTGCCATCTTGCGAAAGCGAACGTAAAGGAAATATTTTTCAGATTAAATAAAGGTTTGATTGAACGTTGTTCCACAATTTTACAAGCCTTATTCTCGGGTTTTAATATTGATTCGAACAAATTTAAAGAATATTCTTTGGAAACCGCGCTGCTTTTAATTCAAGAACATCCGTGGCATAACGTCCCAACTTCCGTTAACAAAGTCCTCATCCATGGAGCTGAAGTAGCAAAATAATATGTTTTATTATCCATCGGGGAATCAACCGAAGAGGCAGCAGGATCTAACAACAAAAATGATAAGGCCTTCAAGCGGGACCACACAAGAAAAATGTCGCGAGTACTTACGAATACGGACTTACTTTCAGACGTTTACTCAGCTCAGATTACTGGTCTTTGGAAACTTTCCAGGAAGAAAAAGAGGTTTTAGATTTACTAAGAATTTAGTTTTATTGAAATTGAGTTGGTTGTTGTAGTGATTTAAATTAGTTGTGGTTATGAAGATGATGATGTTTGTATACATATAAATTGTTGTTTTAGTTTTCTTGTCTGTTGTTGTACATAACATGTATAATGTATAAAAGAATACATTATTTAATTATAGGCCCTTCGTAGAACAGTGGTGATATTATATTCAGATGTATTTCCGAGCTTGGGAGAATAAATATCAAATATTGACTAATTATGTTTTTATTAAACAGTACATTTTGTACAGTTTATTGTATATAACGTACTAAATTATGTAAATAAAGCATTAATATACATTCGTGAAGTATCTTTTTATTATTTTCCCCTCAGAAAAAAACCCATTTAACAAATTTAATAGCGTAAGGTATTTTTGACCGCTCTTGTTCGGCGCTTGAACCACCGTGCGCGGTGACTATTCGCTGCGGATAGCCTGTCACATACAGCGAATACTTGCGGCGAGTAGGTATTCGCAGCGGTAAGTCGCTGTGTGACCAACGCTTTAAGCGTCAAAATTAATACTGAATACCAAGTTCTTTCAAAGTTCGGAGCTACTGACTCGCACGTTCTTCAGAAGCTAGGTACTCAAATATTGGTTCCTTACCTTAGCTTCGGCTTGCTCAATCAGCATGTTTCTCAACTTTTCCTGTTGAGCACTTTCCTCTGCTGCTTTCAAGTTTTGGGAGTAGTGTGTTCGCAAATAGTCGATGTTGAACTTGATCTCTTGCAGGAATTCTATAGCTTCTTCCTTTGACATCTGAAAATTGAGGCAATCATTGGAAAATTATATAGGTTGAGTAACCTCAATGAGAATGGGATCTAAGCAGGTGGAGGACACAAAGCCAATTTCAGAAAAAGCGTTGTGTGTCTTGAAATGTAAGTTTTATGCTATTTTTTCTGTGTCTACCTACCTACTCTAAGTGTGGTTATATTTTAAGCGTTACTGAAAATAATTTAATAGGGTAGTGCTAGACATAGGTATGAGTACAAACGGCTACACATCAAGCTATAAATACAGTATAAGCTGACCGTTGAATGTGCGGAAATATCATACAAAACGAGACCACAATAAACTGGTTTTGTATAGCTTGATGTGTAGCCGTGTGTACATACACTCAATTCACGTAAAACATTACACATGACTCTGGTGTAAATAGAAATAAAAAGAAAAAAAAGTATTGTAGCCTTAACAAATGGGAGTTCCAACCAACACAAGTATTTTTGTACTTGCTGAACAGACTTCGAACATCGAAACTCAAAAAAACAAAAAAAAATTGTTCGTTCTAAAACGAATAAGTTATAATATTTCTACGTTATTTGATGATTGACCATATTTTATATGCGTTAGAGCAATTAAATGTTCTATAACAAGTGTGCATACTGTGTACTGTTCAATGTGAATGCAATTTATACGATTGGTTTTAAAGTGCGTCACACTATCCGTTTAAACTAAAATTATAATGTGTAATATTTTTCTGGAAAACTACGACGATAAATATCACAATTTTAACCTACCATTCCCTCCTGAAGGAAGGCTTCAATAGCAGTGGTCACTCCTCGCTCATCGCCAGTCCAGAAAACGTACTCAGCCATATCCAGGGGAGAGTACTGGACACCAGAGTATGCGGCGTAATGATCCATCTGTAACAACATGGAGCTTACAGTCGTAACTTATTGTAAAAGCATAAGGTATTATTCACATAATAGCATTAGCATGGCATAATTATTAGCCTATAATGTTCCCGCAGTTTCCACACAGGTCTCTTTGCTGTGAGTGACCAGTGCGGTTTGGTATCATATTTATCCGATTTTTTGGTTCTATGACGTGCCGGTTTCCTCACGATGTTTACATATTGTGTCCTAAACAGTTTTAAGAGCAATGGTGAAGAAATGAATGACACAAAGTAATGTGTCTGGCTTGGTTCGAACTCGTGACCTAAAACTCGAAAGTCGGAGCCGATACCATTGTGAACTGCGCCAACATTGCTTTCACATATTTTAAAGTATTACTAGCAGTATTTTTCTTTGTTGCTTTCTACTAAGTAAAGAAATACGAGAAGGAAAAGAACTAAGAGCTACGTTTCTACAAAGATTTTGGTGATGTGTACAGTCACGAGCAATAGTATGTATACACTAAGCAGTATTCAAAAGCGATGTTCTGCTCCTATATTGATTAAACTTTTGCCTTTTCATTAGATTTCTATTTTGGAAGCCATACTATTACGAAATAGGTCTTATTTCAAAGTGGAAACCAGTATTTTCTGAGTAAAGTGCGTTTGAACTTTGTTAAGTGTTTACATGTTATTGCTCGTGTACCTATGGCAGCAACCGTTTCTTTTTCTTATCACAATTACCTCACAGCTAGTCAAGTAAGGTTTTTGTATTAGCTTCAAGAGAAGGCTTTTTTTTCATTTTTTTCGGGCGACATTTTCGGGAATCGGGATAAATTCGTACTTAGTTAATAACCAATTTACTACCATGCCAAGTAATAATATTTAAGATTTTCTATGTAAAAATATTTTCTTGGTTTTATGATAGATGAAATGATCTTTGAAATTTATCTATTCTATCTTTTTAATTTATTTGTTTTTATCACATTTACGCAAATAAAATCCTATTTTATTAAATAATTATGCCGTTTGAAATAAAAAACGTGTGTCGCTGCGCCACATTCCAGATAAATTGTTAGAGGGCGCTTAGGGAAATGAGAGGAAAATTAAATGTAATAGAAAATGTGATTTGAAGGACGCTGCGTCGAAAGAAACGTGCAATGCACACCTGATGTTTTTATTGCTTCCGACCTTCAGGAGTATCTTTGTGCATTGTTTTTTTTCAATTGAATGGCGAACACGGTTACAGGCGTATCCTACTTCTTCATAAATATTATGCGCATATAACGCGTGGAGTTGCGGAGACCAGCCCGTTATACAATACAAATACTTAAATATATTTTTTTTTGGGATACACTGGAGTCCCGGAAACACACCAGTTTTTCAAATATCTGTTTCATAGCTAAAAATAACACACACAACACACAACAATAACGTATATTCGAGGAATTTCCCAAGTAACTCACGTTATTCTTGGTCTCCTTAGTGATGTCAGCATTGAAAGCTCTTCGAACAGCGGTATGTTGTGGGATGGGTCCAGTAGGGATGTTGGTTGCCTGCCCTGGTTGCACGAGTCGAGCAGCTCCGTGGAACACCTGCGGATAAATAATTAAAATTATTTAACACGTTCACTGCGTTAGTCAAATTTGATGACTTTCAGTTGGTGCGGCATCGGGTCGATTATATCCGAAGCCCGACTTGTCCCTGGTGCGGTGCTGGGTCGAAAAGACCTGTTCGACTTCGGTCTGTTTAGAAGGACTTATCTTAATAGGGATTATGATAAAAGCATATTCCTTTATACCAATATGTTGACAAATAAATACTCAATAAAAGGCTGAAGTCGCTGGTAAATGCACTGAATGGTTTGCTTGTAAATAAAGGTATTGTCTGTTGGATCTTTCCGACCCCATATCCGCACTGGTTAGTTAAAGTGTCGATACATTTTTAGTGTTGTGGATAACTAAAAAAACTTTGATATCGATAAAATGTACTTACAATATATTTTTGAGAACTATTTAATACAAAAACTTAAAATGTCACTTACGGGATTGTCTTCCGTGATTAAAATATTTCCGTGAGAACTGAGAAGATATCCCGTAAAGGTGCATCCACACATGCCCGGCGGCACGGCCGGCGGCGTGGCCGGCGGCCGTGCCGCCGGCATTTGCCGCATCTCAGCCGGCACGTTGTTCGTTGTTGGGCAAGGCGGTCTGAAAGCCGGCGGCATAAGCCGGCGGCATAAGCCGGCGGCATGTGTGGATGCACCTTTAGTGACATTTTAAGTTTAGAAGCAAACTGTGATAGTTAAAAAAAGTATTTAATACAAATAAAAAGAAATTATACAATCATATTTAGTAGTATGGTTTTCTAGATCGTTTCATGACTGCTACATCGTTTTATGTTTCATACACTTTCTCTTCTCATTTGGATAAAAAATCATCGAACCAGAAGGACCTCACTAGCTCTACTCACATGTAATCTAGTGCGGCTATGGGGTCATCGGGTATCGGGTCGTTTAGATCCGATAAACGCACTAGACGTAAACAATTTTGCTCCAGTCGGCATTTTTTTTATTCCTTTATTATTTATTTAAAGAGGCAATTCCAAAACACTAACTGTCTCATTCATATTCATAGGGAAACCAAATATATCTGTCCCGCACCAGCGGTTGGAACAACATTTTTTACCCCGCACCAGTGGCAAGATGAGCATCGGATATAATCGACCCGATACCGCACCGAACGTGTTAAACAATATTCTTTTATGTAATTACGTTTTAATCTTCACTGTACGCGCTTTTCCACGAACATTGGTTGCAAATTCAAATAGTACCGGATTAATTTTAATTATGTGCTTGTAATTCCGTGTCGTTAAAATTAAACATCATCAGATTTTCGCATTCACAGGTTGAATAATGTGGAACCAATTATTTTAATCTCTCTGATTGAATAAGTAAATTGGTTTATTACTGGCACAGTTTATAGATTATTTTGATTAAATGAACAGTAGCTAATTCTCAGAATTGTCAGTGTAATACTGTCCGCCACAGCTTCATATTCAAGTTTTCGACCTAGTACATTATCCGAAAGCTTTAATAAATACGAACCGTGATTGAAACAAACAATAAATGGAATTTAGTTGTCAGCTACATGTTATGGCTGCAAAAGAAAGCTTCCAGTCATCATAATGCTGTGCTATGGGAGACCCATAGCTCAGCGCTGATTCTCAGTGTTCACCCGAAAGAACATATAACATGTAATTATTCCAAGGGCTGATTTTTCAATAGCCTGTTAGTTCTTTTAAATCTCTTTGGTTTGAGATATTTTCTATAGATAAGCTGTCAAACCGCCAATTTTATTGCTCTGTTAGAGGTTATCAGGCTATTGAAAAATCAGGCCTAAGTATAGAACATAGTGTAAAGAAGTAAAGGTCGTTCCCCTTTTGTTTTTAGTAAATACCTTCACTAGGCAATTTAGCCGAAGACGTTCTTCGAGAGATATTGCGAACGGAGTGACAAATGGTAGGAAATAGAAGCAATATGTTCGAGCGGTGTGGGCGTTCGATTTTCTTTATTGAGATAGGGGCTGTACTAAAACTATGTCTACTGAAAGTCATTCCGAGGGAGATAGACGAAATATCAAAACTTTATAAGGTATTCTAGAAGTAAGAATTCTAATGTGACCAAATAATTTATAGGAGTTCCAGTTCCTTCAAAGTGTCGCTTAGAGTGGCAGCATAATAAAATCAACGATCAATAGCTGAGCACTTTTAATTCTAGATGTTGTCCCATGTGGGTCATAAAGATTCATTCCTATAAAACACGTCACGCTAAAATTATAATTTTTAATTATGATCTCTAAAATTA
The DNA here is from genome assembly GCA_036375495.1 of Agrotis segetum. NCBI lineage: Eukaryota > Metazoa > Arthropoda > Insecta > Lepidoptera > Noctuidae > Agrotis > Agrotis segetum. Next base: position 1,576,964 of record JAQSVV010000386.1, read on the forward strand.
TAGTATAAAAATTGGGCCACCCACATAAATTGGCAACCCAAGTTCATCGCCCATGGCTGTAGGTACTTACCCACCCACGTGCTCAGCTATAGATATCACGCGTTTTTAATTTTCCGGCATGAAATTCCAATTTTGGCAACATTCATTTTAAGGTTCAACGCCCTCGTGACTTTGATTAATATAATTCTGGCTTTAGAATATTATTGAAGTTTTTTTAGGTTTCTCTTGACTGGAAGAAGGTCAGAAGTGAGAGGTAAAGTCAACGATGGAGTGACCTTATCCAGAAGAAGGTACTTCACGCTAACTTGGAAGATGTGTTTGGAAAAACAAATGCGAGAACTTACTAAAGTTCTTCTCTTTTGCAGTCATTATCTACTAGCGTTTTCCCAACTATATTGGGGTCGGCTTTATGTGTAATTTTTATGTTGTGTGCTAAATGAAATGACATCAAATAAAACCTATTCTTTCTTTATTTATTTAAGTCCACGTATACGTGAAAGTATCTAAATAAAATAGATAACAACCTCATTCAATTTTGATACCTACTGGTCTTTGAAAGTACGATTCTGCTAAACTCTTTGGGCAACACGGTTTAAAATCTATCAACCAGTGTTTTTCCTAACCCGCTTTTCAAAGCAGGACTCGATAAAAATGAACATAGAAACATGATCCGATCTAACAATGCATGGCCCGAGTGCTTTATGTATTCAGATGATATCAGTTTCCAATAGACTTTCATTTACACTCTGGAGAATTCTCATTTTTCTGCATGTTCAAGAGATGATTGAATATGAGACTGAGATCCTAAGCTCTTATTGTTTAATATGGAACAATTGAAGACTTGAGCTTTTCATAAAAGAATGAATTTATTGTAATAAAACTCAGTGTTCTACAAAAGGCTATTTTACTCAAAAAATATATTTTGTCAAACCTGGTTATTGTACCTTTTGAGTCAAATTAATTAATTCTACTGTTAGTAATGCACCAACGAGTTTTTATAGATATTGGTTCACATTACTACCAAGTTATCTCAGAACAATCTATAAGTTTCCCTCTTTGAGCTAAGTATGATGTTGAACTCATCAGTCTTGGTATTAAAGTATCTAATCAAAATATATAAGCTCACCAACTGTGCATACTAATTTTATCGTTTGATTGATCAAGAATAACATCAAAGCTTGAGTTGAAATGTTCAATTTGCATAATCACCTAGCCATAATCATCCTAGCATACATAGCTCGAAAAAGGTCATTGGCTTTAAGTATAGATGAATGAATTTCAGTTCAATTTGCAATTAATGATGTCAAGAATATTCTGTATTTAATGTATCCAGAGACACAAATAAAACGAATGTATACAAGATATTATTATGTAGAAAAAAACTAGGTATGTAATTGGAGACAGTCTGCCGATGTCGCGGGAACTTACTATAAAAGTTAAAGGTAAGGGCAATTTATGGAACAGGTGGCTTACCATGAACTCTTAAAGCGGTTAATCCTTAATCCAGTTTAGGCTATGGGAAAGAGATGGCGCTACACGACTTGTATAGCTCTATCTCTTTCCCACAGCCTAAACGGGATCGCTTTAAGAGCTCGTGGTAAAGCTTCAGGGCGGTCTTATCCGCTCTAAGTCCCTTCCGCTTGCAACGCGGGAGATTAGAAATAAAACAAACAGACAAAAGAAACAGAACAACTTATTTATGGAAATCAGAAAATGTGTTCTATAACTGACATAGAACAACTGAAAAACATACATGTTAGACGGATCGATGAATAACTTTTATGTACATACTTCACCACAGACGGACAAAACTACTATGAAATCTAGGTTATATTAAAGCTAGTCACTGATAAAATACAGGACTAACAATTGTTTTGTAGTAGATAAGAGGCTATTAGTGTCTGAGCTCAGCTATCTAGTCCCCTGATAGTATCGCGTTTAGCTTTGTTCGCGATAACAAGCATGACATTGGACTGCCTAGCCGGGTACGTCGCATGAATACGTTGTTTAATGTTGAATCAGAAATAGTTCAATTCCGAGTTTCATGCCCAAGCATTGTAAAGGACCGTGTCATGTAGAAAATGTCAGGTAGAGTAAATTGTTTTCATTAGGTACGTTATTTTTTTTTTGGGTCGAGTACCAAAACATTTGATTTAATTGTGTTGATGGATCAATTTGTAACTGTGTTTTCTTTTTACCTATTCTGTTGTTTTGCTAAACTACAATTGGTGTTTTTTTTTTTAAACGTTATTTATTAAGTTCTTAACATAAATTATGGAATCAGGCGTTACTTTGCGGAAATCCATGACATTAAAATGTTATGAAAAATATTTAGTTTTAATTCCGCGACAAAAATCCAGGCTTGTTGCAGGATGCAATCCCACCCTATGCAGTCATGCATATGCACATGCAGCAAAGGACCCACCCTCCCGCCCTCATGCATATGCACACATGCAACAAAAGGAAAAAACAAGCCATGCAATCAAACCTATACTCGACACGTGTTTCGCCCCTCCACGGGGCATCCTCAGGAGATGTTGACTCGACAAGCGCTCGGCCTCGAATGAGCTAGTTTGACAGCTTTCGCCTCTTTATATAGCGTCGTGATGACGCATCGATAACGCAACGAAACGTTATCGATACAAACGTTATAAAGACGTTTGTATCGATCTACCTGTAATCATACTTAAAAGAGGTGATGTAATTAAGTTTGTTTGTTCATTCAACAGTGTATTATTATTATTATTATGTTTGGAGATTCTAACTGCTCCAACACACACAACCGGAAATTTTTATTACAAACATGGAGAATTTTATACGTGTTATTGTCGCTCAAGGAATGGCCGGTATCGATTAAATGTTTTGCGAAATGTGATTTGTCTGGATGGCCATTCCAAATCACATTTCGCAAAACATTTAATCGATACCGGCCATTCCTTGAGCGACAATAACACGTATAAAATTCTCCATGTTTGTAATAAAAATTTCCGGTTGTGTGTGTTGGAGCAGTTAGAAATCTCCAAACATAATAATAATAATAATACACTGTTGAATGAACAAACAAACTTAATTACATCACCTCTTTTAAGTATGATTACAGGTAGATCGATACAAACGTCTTTATAACGTTTGTATCGATAACGTTTCGTTGCGTTATCGATGCGTCATCACGACGCTATATAAAGAGGCGAGAGCTGTCAAACTAGCTCTTTCGAGGCCGAGCGCTTGTCGAGTCAACATCTCCTGAGGATGCCCCGTGGAGGGGCGAAACACGTGTCGAGTATAGGTTGATTGCATGGCTTGTTTTTTCCTTTGTTGCATGTGTGCATATGCATGAGGGCGGGAGGGTGGGTCCTTTGCTGCATGTGCATATGCATGACTGCATAGGGTGGGATTGCATCCTGCAACAAGCCTGGATTTTTGTCGCGGAATTAAAACTAAATATTTTTCATAACATTTTAAGTTCTTAACATCATACCCTAAAAATAGTTATTTATGATACTAGTGCGGTAAGTTGGTTTTTACAAACGAGTAGACGAATGTAAACCCGAGGCGAATCCGAGGGTTTACCATAGTCACGAGTTTGTAAATACCAATTTCTGCACGTGTGTCATACAACGTTTTTCAACACATTTGCGAGAAAACAGTAAAATATGTAATTAAACAACCTTTATTTAGTAGAAAAGTCGCAACAATTTTTGAAGTTCCTAATGTGAAAATGGCGTGAATTTGCAAATGGCGCCACATGCACGTGGTGGAAATTAGAACTACATCTTTCGTCTCATTTACTCATAAGTATTAAAGTGAGACAACGTATTGATCAAAAAGAGCTTCCAAGGAGGTTCGATCAGTCAGGCTGTTTATTCTCATAATGTGAAACTCTTTGGTGGAATTCTTTTTTTTTAATGGAAATTAAAAAAAAAAAACCGTAAAGAAAACGCACGGCGCTATACAACGGAGCGTGCGGTAAAGTAGGTACTTAGGTGAGAGTACCTATTTTACCGCACGCTCCGTTGTATGGTGCGTAATTTTTAACTTTCGAACAATGTATACAGGCTTCGTAAATGCATTTTTCGAGCAAATGTGTTGAAAATAATATAATCAAATCAAATTACAGAATCATCACTGCTGGGTTTCCTGGCTAACAGTCCCGGGACTAACTCTAAAAAAAAAAAACAATCCACATATATCGAACTGATATTTTCACACGAAATTCTGTCCAAAACTGGTGAAATATCATTCCACTAAATCTATCAAAGAAAACATAATACACTGTTCAGATTTCTGAACTAAAGTTAAGACGCCTCCTAATAAGAAGTTACTCAATAACATTATATCATCTAGATCTCACTTCGTTCCTAGATTGCTACAATTGGATTGGCAATAAAACACTTATAGGATTAAGCTTGTAACGTAACAACGTTAGTTATTACTTACCAAGTCGGTGATACTCCACATGTTCGCTGTTCATTTCTCCTTCCTTGCCGCTCTCCGCTGTAATACGATTTAGAAATTAGTTTCCATTTTCTCCAGGATACATTCGAATGGTATAAAGCTGAACTCGATTATTCTTCTTATTCGATTTGAAATTGAAAAATAATATTCCATTTGAAAGGAACGTTATTGTATCTAGACTTGTTCGTTTTCTGTTTGTAGGGTTACCACGCTGACATTTGAAAATTAAAAGAAGAGGAAAATTTTCAACGAATGATTTGCATTTCATTTATTGAAAAATAAAACGTTTGTGTGTTTTTTTATGAATGGATAATGAATGTAATTGTAATTTGATGACGAAAAGTGTCAAATGATGACAAAGTCTGGTGCAATTGGTTCCCAAAAACCAGTCATGTAAATTCAGACAGACGTATGGCAATTAAGTATTCTGCAGTAGGGCAGAATAGTTTATTGTCTAGAATGGTAAGCTGTGATTTTATTTTTTTAAGACGGTTTCTGAATGGAATTTTACTAAGTTAGTCAATATTTTTCAGTATTTTGAAACAACAAACAGCACGGTAATCATTGTTTGTAAATAAATATTTGTTTCTTTTTGTGAATAGGTAGGTAAGGTTACTATTTGTTTAAACCCTACAATAAATTCTGCGAATTGGTACCTAATCCTTCGTGGTTGTACCAACATGGATATGTAAATAAATATTTGAGAAACATATGTTTACATTTAATCATTAACCCAGTTTAGCTTCGAAAACATGGGAGTAATCGGTCATGAGAGGGGAATGACTGATTGATTTTCAATGATATGGGAAAATATACATTGTTGTATATTTTATACATAGATCAAGCTCGTCAGTAAACTCGTTCAGTAAAAAGTTAGAAAAATACAACAGTAGTTAATAAAAATCGGGCTTTGCAACTGTTTAATAGGGTCAATAGCACTGTACGTATAGTACAGTCGACCAGCAGGCCAATCTAAATCAATTTGTCAAAGTTTACCAATCGAACATTAACCTTCCACTATTGTGATAAGGTTGAAAATCTACCTAAAAAATTCTAAAGGAAAACAGAGATAGAGGTAGGTTGATGTACTGGCAAATGTACATCATACCCTTGATACGAGATTTAACATTGACACGGTAATAATATCTATCAGTATTTGATCTCCCTACAAACGGACGAAACGCGAGCTATACCTACGCGCTCGATGTCGGGGCGCGCTCGGGGCGCAGACAGTCACGGCCGTACCGTAGTGACGAACGGACGGTGTGTTGTTTTTTTAGCAAAATCAGTTTAAGTACCTATTTTAATATGACGAGTAGAAAATATTGTGCTGTTTTTGGGTGTATAAATTCGACAATAACGCATCGAGACATAAGTTTTATTATTTTTATTTAAATTACCTGCAACCTCTGAAATGTAAGTACTGACTATAAAATAATTTTACTTACTAGTAGCTAGTAGGTACGTGCATAATGTGTGGCTTTTTAATGGTTATGTATTTTCTTTTATCTCACGAAAAAAAGGGTATTTGGATTAATAAATGCAGTAAATTATATGAATAAAGTAAAGGAGAGTTACTGAGACACGTGAAATAGGTAAGTTAAAGGCGGTTCTGAATGAATCATAATACGGTAGGTACTTACTCTTGTGCTAAAACTCCGGTGCATGTGTGTTTTGTTAGTTTGTATAATTCAAAGTAAAGACGGCGCGGTGGGATTGTCGGCGGACACGGAAATGAAGCAGTGAGCTTCATTTACCTACGGTACGGTGTACAATCAACGTTACAGTGTACTACATAAACTATATCACAGTCATGAATATTAATCTAGGAACGTAGATAACAGTAGGTATATCTAGGGCTCGCGCAGACATAGTTCGCTCCGTGTTTGAGTGTGCGCACTCGGTTGCATTAGGCCGACTGCCTGCGCGAGCGATGCGCCGCACAGTGGTCGGACAGCCCTAACGCATGTTTACGTACCGCGCGGCTGTAGGTATTTATTTCTATCATGCGGCCGAGATCCACTACTGTAGATATTTATACTGTGACATTGATTTCAAAGTCAGATGTTATTGCACACAATGGAAAAATTAAACTTACCTTACCTACCGAAAATTTTATTTAAAGTACAAAAAAAATAAGTAACACGGACAAGGCTGTAAACCCCTACTAACAATTCAATTAAAATGCTAATATTTAATAACTCCACCAAAAATAATGAAAACGTCATGCGCAATAAGTTTTTTATTGCGCATGTTTTCCCCACAGACATAATAGGTACTTAATTTCCGTTGTCCTTTCATAGTTCTGAAGCCAATTATGATTCGACCTATTTTCCAAAACATAAATCAGGGGCCAAATAAAATAAAAACGATGTGAGGGATAATTTCACAATTTATGCCTGATAAAAAATAATCTAGTGACCCGGTTAAGAGACTTGATCGACTGAAGGTGAAAACAGTTTGCTGCCAACCTTCATAAATATTCAAAAGAAGGTAGATTTATTGTGTACTAGCTGGCGCCCCATCTTCGCATGTGAAAAAAAAAAGCTAAAACGTATAAAACCTTGAACTAATTTCGTGTTTTACTATTTCATACCTAAAGATTCTGCAGGGCCGGGGTCGCGAGCCTAATAAGCTACCGTTACCCCGGAACGTAAAGTGCTATTGAAAGACATGTGGATGTCAAAAAGTCGTTCTGCAAAAGTCTCAATGTAATCTTAAAAAGTGAACAAAGGGCCAAGATTTTTGGTCGCAAGAATTACAATCCAATATATGAGAAGAGAAGACTAGCATCGTAATAGTTGACCGCAGAACTCAGAACCAGAATGATGCTTAGTAAAGAGATTGGCCATATTTGCAGTCACTGACTAGTCGTAATGATCGGCGACTAGTGGGCCAAAAGCGCGGACTTGTCGGCTAAGGTGATTAATACGAAATTCAGGACGATATTATAACATTTCTGGATAACATTTTAACTAATTCTCAGCCTTAAAGTTGATTTCAATATTTCAATTAATTGGCTTAGTGACGTCACTGATATTTTGAAGGCCTCTAAACTCTAACGACGACAATGATCAGCTTGAGCGACCGTCAACCTTTTTGCAGCCGACTAGTTGGCCAGTCGACAAAAGTCGTAGTTTTCATCCTATCTCTAATGCTTTCCAATCTCTTCAAATTATCTCTTAGTAGCGTTAAAGTCAGTTGAGGGTGGCGAAGGGAGGTGGGGAAGTCGCCTCCTACGACCTAGTCCCCATCTAATACATTATTTCACACACAAGAATCTATTTTTAGCAGAGGCAATACTTGACCGAAACTTACCACGTCCTATAAATCTAAGTACCTAACAAAGCGCGCACTTTCGACCTATTTTTGTCTTAGAACTCATTTCATGGGATATAAAGTCTGCTGTGCTTAATTTACGACCGTATAAACAGCTCTAAATTCACGAGCATAAGAGCCCAAGTGTCCGGACTTCGTGTGTGACGACTTTTAGGTCATCACCACTGCATTCAAAACGGTGATGAAACACATCGTGAGGAGCAACTCTACCGCAATATTCCCAAATTATTGAAATTCCTGAAACCCAGAACAGTAGCAACAACCTCTAGAAAAACACCGAAATATTGAAGTTCGACGAAGTCTCGGAGAATTAATTTAATTAAATAACTCTCTTGGATCCCGCAAGGAAATTGATCAAAGAAGAATACCGGAAGAGTAGGAAAACACGTAATTTGTACATCCCTCTATATTAATACAGAAAGAGTACAGACATCGGCTGGAAACAGAATCTGGACGTCCTAGAACCAAAAAGGAGAAATTATAACAATACCTATAGCATTTACAAACCCACACTGGTCCTGTTTGGTGAAAAACAGCCTAGCCTGAGTGAGTCTCATCAGGCCTAAACAGATCTTGGAGTTTTACCCACTTGCAATAAAACCTTAATTTTAAGTAACCACTCAACATCAATAACTTGGGCTCCTATAAGTTGGCACACTAGTCCTTAAGTCAATTGGATGTATCTCATACCTTTGTATCAGTGTATTGAATTATTGTTGAGCCAAATAAATAAAATAAAAGTGGATCAAAGGAGGTAGAGGAAAGTTTTATCAAGTCATGATTGATTTCTAGTTACACGCGTGGCTTCGTAGAACCCTATTAATAGGTTTAGTCTTTTGAAGTTAGCTGGAAACTTTCGCTTGGATCACTTTGTAAAAGACGGTATAAGGTTATTTGACATAAATAGAATTTATTTTAGTTTATTGGTTTTGGATTTAAGAAGGCAGGTTTTCTATAACGAGTAGCAGAAAGATGTGGTATAACTGTATTAAAATGAAGCTGGCTGAATGATAATCTATGTAGTTCTGCTTATTTTTTGCTATGAATTACTAACATATTTATTTTTATCCTACACTAATATTTCAAAGAGGAAAGATTTATATTTTTGTGTAAATGTTTATAATGGATTAACTTAAAAACTACAAGACCGACTTCAAAAATTCTTTCACCAGTTGAAAGCTGCTTTGGTCCTAACTGCCATTACTACTATCAAAATAACTATTAATTTCGGCCTCATAATTATATCAATAAAGTCTATTAACAACATTTGACTTTCAATTGATGACGACACTGCCCACGAAGCAGTATTTAATATTCCGATGAACAGCAATTAGTGAGCAAACAAAACAATAATTCAACGTCTTAAATTGCTTGCTCAAGAATAAAATGTGTTCAACTAGAATTAATTTAAAGTTTCGAAAAATTTAAAGGTTCCCCACGACTGTTATTTAACAATGCTTATGTTTTATGGACCCATTTACAGTGAGCTATTTTATTGCCCACAGAACAGAACAATAAATTGGTAGCATTATATAGCACAATACACAAACACGGAACAACTACTTGCTGATCATACTGATTTTTGTTCCATGCAGAGATCGAACCCGGCACTCGATTTGATCGTAGCTGACGTTCGCAGAGCCACACACTACACCAGCTGTGCTGTCTTAGTTATACATCTAAAGATATAATTTAAACTGCTGAAAATATCGTACATTTTATAAAATTTTATAAAATAAAACCATTAATATCTTGAAAGCTTTTGCCAAGAGACCATTTCCACCAATATGTAATTGGTATTGCTAAAGTAGTTGGTGTTACTTAAATTGGAAAAGTTGTTGACAAGTTCAGTCCCCCGACGATTTCATTGATAGGTTGTTTACCTCTACGAATTTTATAATTATCTTGCTTATAGTCTACTTTCCTTTGCTAAAGTTTATCGACCTAAACCTTGTAGTCTTTCTTTAATATCGAAATGAGATATTATTCAATCCAAATAACATTTATAAACTTTATTTACGACCGACCCCTGATTCACACACTGATTCATAAAATTGAATAAAATTATTCATAAAATTTCACAGAAATCTGATTCAATAAACATTTTTCTATGTCAGACGTTTATCTATGCCATCGGTATTAGTTACGTTACTTAAGTGTACTTATTTATCTATAAATAATTTTCCAGACCACAAAATAAAATAAAGCAAAAACAATCTTGACGCGTAGAACGCACACAAATCGTTTAGAAAATAAATGATCGAAAAATTCACATTGAGTCCCGCATTAAATTGGGGGAAAGATCCCTTTTTCTCGAAAATTCCGTTTTTAGCGCTGAACACACGCCATGAATGAGAGGCTTCAAATTATGCGCATGGCATCACGCGCATTTTTATCCCACATCCATTGTAATAAATCTCTTATAATAGCTGTAAAATTTTTCACGTAACGTGGCTTACCGGGGTGCTACTGAAATATTATGTTCTTAGTAGATACCAAACCAAGTTAGGTAGGGATTTTGGTAGCGAATTAGTGCCGAAAAATTGTTTTCACCAGTTACTTTTTTTTGGATTCGCTTTATGAATATATTCTTGGAAGGCTGGAAGCTGACCCCAAAATAATTGGACAGAGGGTCAGGCCAATGGTACGATTTAAAAACAAAACATCATCTACTTTGGCACAGTTAGGTAACATTGCTCACCTGGTACTTTCAACTTTGAAACCTGAAATATCGACTCTTTTTTTGCAGTGGCAAAGTCATCAAATGAGCCCTGGTTCGGACATCTGACTGATTAGAAATCGACTTAGTTTCTTCGATTTCCCTTTGCGTTCTAGACGTCGCGGGACGATTTCTGGCCCGCCCGTAGGCGCGGGCAAGTGGACGGCGACTCGCTCTCCGATCATAGACTCTATCCGGGTTGACGGCGTGTCGTGTTCCAAGCGCGCCTCAAACAGCTGTCAGCAAAATGACGGAGGCCCCCTTAGAGGGACAAAGCCTGCCGGGGATGCGGGAATAACGCGAGTAACCGTGGCCCCGGAACGTAAAGGACTATTGAAGGACACTGTGGATTTTAGTCAGTACAAGTCTGACAGTCCCTCAGGTCCTGCCCTGAGTGGGAGAACTCATTCGATAATTTCATCACGCAAAAATAAGGGCCACGGTGGCCATTTTAAGACAGTCCCACGAGCAATATATACCATAACTATGTATTATTATCTAAATAAGTACAAGCAGTTATTTAATTCTATGAGGGATCTACTAACTTTCGAAAACAGTTTTGGCTGTTACGTTAAAATAGAACACAAGTGGCCTAGTTTTAACGTTCACTTTATCTACGTTGTTAGTAAGAGTTATAATACTCGTAATAATATGTTGAGAATTTATTTTATGAATAAAGTTATATTACTATTCCAAAATATACAAATATAGCTTTAGAACGAAAAGTCCAGTCCAGTCTCGTTCTTGATTTATGAAGTTGTTTGATAAAACTATTTGGCAAATAAATATTTTGCTGTGACCCGAAATTTGGAAATTAATTAAAAGATCGTCTGTTACGGGTCCTTCTATCTCTATGGGCATTCAAACACAGATAATAAATAAAAAAATAAATGAATGTCTACTATGTACCTTTTGGGCTTTTGTGGGTTACAGGTATATCGAAATTCATTCATATTAAGGCCACGTAATTCGGAATCAACCTATTTTTGATTCAACGGCAAACAATCAAATATTCGTTTTTCGATCTGAAAAAAATGTATGTTATAGTTCAATAAACTGTCTATGTTATTTTCCAGTTGAAAACGCGATATTTATAACTTGACTCGATCAAAAAAAATCGCGAAAATAGAGATTTTTTTAACGTTTTTTGAGTGGTACTTGAAGTAGATCAAACTTTTGGTCCTGAAGAATATATCAATAAATAGGTAATGATGTTTGTCAGAACTTTATCAGGTTACTTTTTCATTTAATAACAATTTTAATTTATAAAAAGACGTCAATGTGTTTGGGCACATACGCCGTTTTATTCTAAGCACACATTCACTATCGTCCTCTCATCTTTTGCCTTTCAAAAGTAGTGTCATCACTGTCGCTCGTTGACGAATCAGTCAGCCAGCGTGGCTCTTACAGACTAGACCTATGACACTTTTTTTCTGATCGGGGCTGTCAGATTTTCGTAATAGAAAAATTGGAAATTGAGAAAAAGATAGCGTAGGCTTATTGATTATTCAAAATATGTTTAGGCATATATACGCTGTGTTTAATGGGACCTGATTAAACGGACATGGCTGTAAAATAGACCTATAAACTTTCTATTTTCAATAACATATTATTTTCATTAATAAATATTGAAAAGAAACCGAACTTACTGAATTTAATTGCAGGAAATTTCTGACGCACAGACATTCTTGATGTACGGAGCAAATAAGGGATTTGAGAGAATGAGAATTTTAGAATACGTATAATATACATTACGAATTGTTTCTATCAATATAATAAATTACTCACAGGTACCTATATCAATGTTATCGTGATATCGTAGTACGGTTCTTGTTCATCGTTCTGCAATATTTTGCATTCTCCATCGTCCAATACTTTTGGATATATATAACATTTCACGTGAACTATTTTTATTAGTACTGAATTTCAGTCAACAATAATTATGTAACTGAAAACAACCACTAATGGTATCGAATTGCAATATAGGATAAGATGCACTTCACTTTTATTATTATTTATTTCATTTCGTCAAAGATTTATAACAATTTCGAAGAAACAGGATTAAAATAATTAAATGAAAATTACTGTATTGTCAATATTTTGAATACTTCAAGATTACATGATGTCACCCATGTCACCTACAATTAAGGAGTAACACCCACAACGCTGTTAAATATCGCATAAAGCTCCATTCTCACTAGCGCTGTTTTTTGGACGTAAAAAAACGCAGAGTTTTAACAAAAAGGTACAGTCGAACTCTAAATTCCTGGGTCAATTTCTGAAAGCAATAGCCTGACGCTTCGCTGTGACTTACGACCTTTTATTATAAGTTGTTTTAATACTATACAAATCAAAGGAACTTACGGTATACTTCATAATTTCAACCTTTTCCTACAAGTAATGCTGGCGCAGTGGTTAACGTGCTCGGATATTTCCATCACTGCTGGCGAAGGATCGATCCTCACTTTTTTCTAATTACTTTTATTTTATTTAATAATTTTAAATAGTTGCGATATTCTTTTTGTTATTTTTCATGCATTTTTTTGTAGAAATTTGATAAATAAAATTGTTTTTTTTTAGTAATTACTAATACTAGTCATTAGTGTTGTGTGTCGACCGTTATCATCATAATTATAAGTATAATAAAGTTTTGTAGGTAGATCAGGGAAATAAAACAAAATTTACAAAAGTAAATTATTTCGATTTGTGAGGTAGACATAACTATGTTAGTTCGTTTCGAGTCTCATTATAGAATGTTGTTGATTCCTGGATATTTTGTGTGACGATTGTTTACATCTATGTTACGCTGTTTTTATGTTATTGTTTTGTAGTGAAATATTAACAGTGGAAATAATATAATCACTGAGGTTGAATATTATAGCCGTGCATAAATATGGATGAAACAATACAAATATCAAATTAAACCGGACTAAGTGTGAGTATTAATATTTAATTTTTAAGTGTTTCACATGTTAATATCTTATTTATTAGTTAAGATTCCCTACAATAGGTTTGTTTAAAAGATAGTTAAACGTGTTATTTACTTATAGTTTTTACTTTTAGTAAAATAAATTATCAGTTGTATTTTGCATAAAGATAATAATAGTATTCCATGTTTTGTTCTAGTGAAATACTGTGAGTCCTGTGGAAGTGGACATGAGATATAAGGAACGGTCGAGACCAAAGTCCAACACCGACGGTTGTCAGACATCATAATAAAATTATGGTGAATGAATATGAAGGAAATGGCTTCCCCAATGAGTAACTAATTCAACACGAAATGAATAACCGTTCAGTTTCACCGTGCACTCAAGACAGAAAACTTCACCAATCAGCCAAAAACCCTTTTGTTTTATAGAAATAAAAGAAACGTTTAAAAGCACGACCATATTTTTAATACTTATGGCTTTTGTTGTATTCATTCTTAGTTAGCGAAAACATCATTTTATTCACAGTTCTTATTAATTTAGGGCTTAGATTTGAGGCTAAGTTTCAATCATTCTTTTCATAAAGAAAACGAAAATTAAACTGATGTCCTCAATAGGGTATATTTATGGAGAGCGGTTATTTTTTTATGGTTAAGAAAATAATAATAAAATTAATTTTTCAGATATAGAACATATTTCGATATTATTATTTTTTTTGCTAAATCGCACCTAGTGGAACGCAAAAAGCTTGATTTCATAGAAAAAAAAATTTGGGAACCGCAGCCCCGGAACGCAAAGAGCAACTGGCCCTTTGCGTTCCAGGACCGTGGTGCCTTCACAATCATAGCTGTAGCAGTATTTTTTATGTAGTGATAATGTTATTTATTTGCGTGCTTCTATTTCAGTAAAAGAACATTCATCCTTAAATACCTAACTTTTTTTAAACAACCTGTTTCTGGACCGTGGCCCTGGAACGCAAAGGGCAACTAGCGTTTTGCGTTCCAGGACCGAAGTGCCATGAGACGTTTGTTTGAAATAGTAACAAGGCACCGCGGCCTTGGAACGCATAGAGAAATTGGCCTGCTGAATTATTACTATTTCAAATGGCTTTATTATATAGTCATATCTTTAATATTTCTTTTGTTAACATATAGACAAAATTACACATTAATTTTTTTATGGGATAACATACTAAAATGGCCGCACTTTATAAAATAAACCCTATAATTTCTTAAATATAATTAAACGTAATTTAGTCTTATAATCAGCTAATTAAATTGGATAATATTGTTTTATCTTCACTTCTAATTTTTTAATTGACTTATTTTATTACTGATAGCTGTTGGGCTAAGTGGAGCTATATCAATGAGATCTGAGTCTTATAATGTGTTTAGCTATTGTTTAGTTTTTTTTTTGAAATCATGATCTTATTAATCAATGTCTTGTTAGTTATTCATGTTAATTTATTATTTATTTAAAAAAAGTTAAATATTAGTTTAATGTTTTTTTTTGGTCTTGGTGGAAATAAAAAAAGTCATGCTGAATTAAAATGTTTATTTTGTTTTATTTATTTATGTAATTAACAAACTTATAAATTATATTTTTGATATCACATTCATACGAATCTGACAATTCCTCAGTCAACAGTCAACTCATTTGATGAACTTCAACATGACATTGCAAAAATATTCGTTCTTTCCTCAATATTGATATTCGCCGGCATTATGAGAATACTTAAATATATCGCTATCTATATAATCACACGTCACTAACCAACAACCACAATCTAACGACAACTTGATTTCGATCAAGTTAAATATTCCTAAAACTTGGTCTACCTCACAGAAATTGTGAACAAGCGATTATAATCATATTTCTGTCCCATTACAATATTTAACAATTGAGTAAAACTTACAAAAAGAATATCACTGCGAGGGGATCGAACTCGTGCCTTGCTGTTCACCGCACATTATGTAGTGGAACGCTTAACCATTAGGCCAACTGAACATGTATTATATATGTTGAAATTATGAATCCTATACAATCAGAAGTTAATGATGAATGTGTTTCTTAAAAATAGAAGGTCGTAAGTCAAACAAAACGTCAAGCTATTTCCTTAAAAGTGTGTTTGACCACTTTTGAACCGCTACTGTACATAAAATTGAACTTAACTGTCACCGCCTAGCATTTAAAATCAAATGGAGTTTGAACAAAAACGCCGCGTTTTATAATCGTTGACGTTTGAACAGATACAATATGGGAATACATTTTTTTCTATTTCCCATGCCCAGAAAAAAACACTTGTGCGATTGGCCACAAAGTACTGCGAATGCGATGAAAAATCGGTGGTTGTTGCTCAGTCTCACCATGTGTTCAGTACAAGTTGTTTGTCGCTCTATTTAATTTTTTTTTGCGACGTGGTTGAAAATCATAATTATCTAAGACCAAATGTACAATATTGTTTTTTTTTTAAAGAATTTAGACGTACTTGTCTAGAATATAAAGAATAATTAGTAAATTAAAAAAAATAGTGATCGTGATTCAAGTTTTGTGGCGCGTCCACAATCTGTTTTACTAGGAATTAGCATCGCTTAAACGACACTGCATTAATTTTTTTTTTTTTTTTTTTTTTTATATTAAACGCATTAACGCATGCGTAGCGAATTTCAAAGATTTATTTATCTATTTATTTCATGCGTAGAGAATAGATGGCGCTGAACGTCACCATGAGACGTTAGATATGGAAGGACAAATTCGCCGCGGCAGATAAGATCCTCGGTGGCTCGGTTGGAAATGAGCGTCGGATGTACTGAATCCGAAGGTCGTGGGTTCGAATCCTGCCCGCGGATCGAATTTTTCCTTTCCAAAGAAAATCTTTGACACTGCATTAGTTTCATAGAAATTACTCTTTTTAATATTGTATTTAGTAATAGTTTTTCTAAATAATAGCAATTTTATTTTTACATGAAGTGTGATATTTTATCCTACAAAAAAATAGGAAAGGCACGTTCGCGGGAAATTTATAATTTTGGTTGCTCTAATAGAACGAATAGAGGATGACACTACCATCATTTACTTCATTTAGCCAGCTGCTAAAGTGCAGCAGTAACAAAAGTTCTCCATCTTGTTCTGATTTCCCGCCAGAAACGTTAAGACGTCTTTTTATGGCGATCGGACAAAAAACCTGCAATTTTGTTGTATAAAAACAACAAAATAAAATAAAATGTGTTTAAAATTTATATTTTAAACACATTTTATGAATAATTTGGTGTTGTAATTTAAATGCATAATAGAATTAGAATAATATAAATTCCATATTCTTTGTAGTTTTTTTAATAAACATTTATTTATCGAAGTTCTAATTTTGATAATGTTTTTCCATGCATCAGTGAAAAAATTGTTCTTAAATTATACACAAAACATCGTATGATCATGATGATGATGAATTGATGATAAAAGAGATAAAAAAATATGTTTTTAAATTCAAATCAGTAAATGTTTTATTCGTAAAATGTGTACTGGTACACACCACCAGATGGTGAAGGGCGTCCCGCTTTGCGAAAATGTGAACGCATGTTAATAAAACGCTCCGCTCGTGTGTTTGGGGCATTATAGATAATTGGGTATTGTCATTTTGGCACAGTATGCCAATGCTCATAAATTTTCTAAAAAATAGTAGTTTTTTTTTTGTTATCTGGGGACATCAAAATCTGTGTCAAAATGTTATAAAATATATTTAGGTCTGTGAATGGACGAATATATTTATAAAATATTTGTTTGCATCAACAGGTATTTATATCATTTTGTATTCGTAAATGCATTGACATCCTTGTGATAAAATATTTCTACTAGAGTAATAAATGTATTTTTCATTTCTCATACTCGGAAAGTAGTGTTTGTTTGATCAGAGCAGCGGGTCGAAAACGATGCTTCCCTCCCTTGGGCGGGAAAGACTCATAGTAATTGCTTCCCTCCCTAGGGCGGGAATGAATTTTAAAAATAGAACTAAAATTAGTTGTTAGTCGGCTATAATTTTTTTTTAATAATTAAGAAAAATATCGATTAAAAAAAATGCTGCGGTCTTGTGAGTGTATACGGCCAATGTGAATTAAAAAAAAAACATATTATAGTGGGATGGCCCGCGGCGGCGGTGACGCGGGCGGTGTGTTCCATATTTGAAATTTAAATTAAAAAAGACTATTAAATAGGTACTGCTCGTGTTATTACTATCAATAAATATAGAAAAACTACTATTTTTTACTTTCCTTATATTTGAAATGAAAAGTAGAGTGTTTAACACGGGTGAAAGTCATCAATTCCCACTCGGACTATAGCCGCCCTCGCTTCGCTCGTGCGTCTAAATACCTCGTATGGGAATTGATTCCTTTCCACCCTTGTATAACAATCTACTATTGCGTGAAGGGAACACTGTATGAAATATTGAAGTTTTAGAAATGAAATACATAAAACTTAGGTTTTCAATAATTTCGCGACAGTGGCGCTGGTGGCGGGGAAATCGTCAAACTTTCCCCGCTCATCGGACGTCGATTTTGCAAAATATGAGAGCCTTAAGTATATTTTTCACTTAAACTTTACTGGCGATATATTTCAACTTACAATCACGATTCATAAATATTTTCATTTAAAAACAATTTATAACATTTTACGCCTTTGTAGTTAAAGCTTGCTATTAACTACAAAGGCGTAAAATGTTATAAATTGTTTTACTAGGTCAGAACCGACTACTATAGTAGGTTAAAAGCATTTCTATATTGCATCGCAACTTCGGTGCTTAGAAAATAAAATAGTGCTTTCTGTATCTTGAAACTTTGACCGTATTTTGGAATTTAAAGTGAAACTTAGCTACTTAGATATTAAAATTAAGAGTGAAACTGTATCCTAGAACCCACTTTAATAAAATTTAAAGTAATGGAGGGAAAAATTCAAGGTTATTTAAAATATCTTTAGAAACAACCTGTTAACGGTTTTCACAAAAGCAGAGAGAAGCGGAGACGAGAGGAGATGATTGTGTTTTGAAAACCAAGCAGATTTCGTTATTTCCATATCTCCGAAAATCAAAAGACCGGTTCTATTATGTAACGAAGGCCTCAACCATAGATTTCCATCTATGGTTGAGGCCTTCGTTCAGCAGTGGACGTCGTAAGGCTGATATGATGATGACGACCTCTCCTGTCCGCAAAAATAGATAAAAGATTGTGTGTAAAGTGGAGAGAAGAGATGTCTCATTTTTCTATAGAATTTTGTGCCGCGAGCTGAAAACTGGCTCGGTAGAACATAGTCGTGGGGCCGGGAGGACACTGCTCTTCCCCGCTGTCTCACATTTCCGCTACACACAGGTCACATCTCCTCTTTGCCACACATCTCCTCCGGTAGAAGTAATCTGCCAGCTTCGCAACACATCTCCTTTGGTCTTCTCTCCTCTCCACTCTGGTGCAAAGCGGGCCTTAGAGAACACCTTATTTGTAAATTAAATTGAATCGAAGCGTGAGTACGTACTCTTACAATGGTACTTTGACCCCTCAAAGGAAAACGGGTGTTCTAAATAAAGATCTGCCATTGAGACGAACCATTCGAATAAAATAACTGTTCCGTAAATAACTAAATTTCACAAAACATTCACGTTATAATTATTTTCGCGAATTCCCTACAAATTATACGTACACTGAATAAATTATACTCCTGCTCTGAATTAGTTTTGGGGCAAAGTTTCTTGTTTATTGCTCCCAACAAATTACACACGTGGATTTATTACAAAAGCTTAGTTTTGTGTTAAGTGTTTAAAACAAAAGTTTCCGTGTTGTTGCGTTGTTCACCGTTGTTGCTACGAATATCCAGTGCACAAATTAAACTAAATATGCACTAGAAGCTACTAATTAAATGCTAGTATCCCTTAATTTTCAGGTTTAATAAATAGACCACGCTTCGTGCAGTCTGGCTTTAGAAACCATGGCTGTGACCCCTAACTAACACATACCAAGTACATCTTATAAAAATTCAAGATTAAAAATATTCTAGGCGAGATCGTTTACGTACTTAACTTGGCGATTATACCAAGTCCATTGAGAATGTATACATGTATACAGCTTGTGTTCACGGATGATTAGCTACTCAATCATGTTGGTGTGAATACTACCTACGCTATCTATCAATTAAGCTCCGTATTATGTTCAACAGGTAATATTATGTTGTCTAGAGCTTTAGGGTATAGATGGCCCGATGTTTCTTTTATCGCATAAAAAGCTAAATCCACCTATTAACATTCCCATTGTTGGGAAACAGGCCTCGTCTTCAAGAAGTGGGTTTATGACAGGACAAGATGGTGTACTCATGATATTCTCCGTAACCACTTTGGATGCAGTACTGATAAATTAAAGTGGGTATACGCTGTCTAGGTTTAAACCTATCAACAACTTTTAAGTTTAGGGCTATTACCGCTGCTATTTATTTTCATATCCAAATTTCAAGGCCTTTTTATTTTATTTTTGCTAAGATGGCCTCCAGGTATCGCAAGAATATTTATTAATTCTGAATTCAACGTCAAAACAGACAGTCATCTACATTCATAAAGGTTTGATGAATAAATTAACTGAAGAACGAATTACACTAATTTGATGAATATTAGGCTCGTGAAGAATATTATATTGAATTGAAATGATGGATTACGAATAAATTGTGGAAAATGGATGACAATTATTTTGAGTAATAAACAGGTAATAGGCAACCATGATGTGAACAAAAACGTCAGTGACATTTTCAATAAAAAGCATCTGTTCATCAGTATGATTATTTTAAGAGCGTCCAAGTTTTAGAAAAACATGTATGATGATACCATCTGACACCATCACAGTTTCATTCAGAATCGTGGTCGCATGATACCCATGTGCCATGAAGAAGAAACGGTTGTATTGTGGATTGACATAAAAGCAGTTTGGAAGCTAAGGCTTCTTGCCAACAGAAAAGGAACAAGTACATAACTGTTTGCCGGCTTTTCACATTTCCTATCTGATATTTCACATTCTGAATGGGTTTTACCATTTACTACTTATTCGTTGGTCATAGTGGGGTTTAAGTTTAATCTTGAAACAATTTCGTTTTTGAATAATAAGTACTAAACATCGTAGTTCAGTTTAGAATAATTAAATAGCAAAAACTCACCCATTTTTAGTTTTTCAAGTTGCTCCACAGGTACGTCCTGTAACAAAAAGGATTTTTTTTATACTTTTTTTTGTAACTAGAATATAAACACGAGTACACCTCTCTACATACCGAGTCGCTTCCGCTCCACCCTCCACCCAGGGCGGTAGGACTCATTAATAATGATTTTATGACCAAAAAAAACAGATAATAACCATTGCGTTTTAATTACCACTTTCAAAATGTAGGTTTGTACATATAAACACGAACCAGAATTAGGGCTGTCCATGTCGTAACGACCTTATGGTTTTTGCCGTATCATATTTATACGTAGTTATTTATTTAAAAACACTGGCCATTCAAGTAGTAAAAATATGGCCATTGACATTTCCTGAACGCCGTTTAGGTGTACCCTACTGAAATTAAGTTACGAGATAGGAGGAAACCGTCTCAGTTTTGTTTGATTGACTTTTTTATATGTACATTATCTTGTGAAAGAACCTAGTCATCTGAATACAGCCCTACGCTAGGTGGGTGTATCGAGTGATAGGCATTTTGAGGGCTCTTTAATTATGTACCTATAAGTATGTATGTATGGCAATGTGAAGTTTGAAAGGTCATGGTTGTGCGTCATGACGTTTTAGATAGACTCTGTTTTGATTTCAGAACGAATAGGCATATCAGGTGTTTTAATTAATTAGTCGAACGTGATTTGAATTCAAAACTATTAATAACTACGGAGAAATAAACGATTTATCTAACTTTTATTTAATTAATTGATCGAGTGAGGTTTGAATTCGAAATCTGAATTGAAAGTAAAAATAGAGTAGGTATAATAACACTTTTATATTTTAATGACGATTATGATATAAGTATGAACTAAGGCCTTGAACTTTTAGTGACCGTTGTGGGCTGTTGACCCAATTTGATTCATTCGGTCGTAGTACAGTTTCAGTGTAGTTAGTATGCGCTTATTTTGTGTTGTATAAAGCCAAAGCCTATAATTTTAAACTAGGTATTAATGTTTTACTGCACCTGTTATACAGGTACTAACATAATACACGGCTACACGTCAAGCTATGCAAAGCTAGTATAAGCTGACCGTTCAATGTGCCGAAAGATCATATAAAGCGAGTCCAAGACAAACTGTTTTGTATAGCTTGATGTGTAGCCGTGTGTACTTTGAGCCATGTGCGTGTCTAGTCTGACAGTTTTAAAAAGGGTGTATCGTATTGATTCGTTAGTAATGAGTTGTGAAAGTCAGGTAGGTAGTGGCTAAAACAGCAGTAACTTGAATAGTTTGTTTTGCAGATCTCCCATAGATTTTCACACGACACCGCCCATCCAAGCAGTCGGGCGGCCAAGCTAAAAAGTCTATATAGATCTATGTTCGTGTAAGAATTTTCATTTCCCTTCAGGAAATGTTCATCTTAAAAAGTTATTGACGGAGTTACGGAATACTTCAATTAGATAAAATTTTAACCTACATTGTAACGCTTTTCAATTCATGAAATCGTAATTTGAAACCTCGGTAGTAGGATCCCGTGAGACAATATTAGAACTGAACACCACACAGTCCCAGTCGACGCCGCGGCCGTGAGCATAAACTTATTATTTATCATTATATTAGTGTATTTAAGTATTAATTAAAATGTTAGGTAAAAGAAGCTTTTAATTGAAAAAATAAACAAAGAAACTACAATATAATATAATTTCACAACTATCACACAAGGCCATCTAGTCCCAAGCTAAGCAGAGCTTGTGTTATGGGTACTAGACAACTGATAAACATACTTATATATTTCTAAATACATACATATTATAGATAAATTACACCCAGAACTATTACATAATCTGATACTTTTTAAAAAAGTTGTACCTGCTTACCGAAGGACCAAATACAGTTCAATTAAGTCATTCATTGTAATGAAAGAAAAACAGCAGTCATCGGTAAAATACGGGTAAAGTTTGTTTAGTCCTTTGAGTGTATGCCTACCTGCCCTCCGTCTAAAATGTAATTTTATGCCAACCTTTAATTAAAGCCGCAATTCTGAAACTTTGTAGCGTGCGAAATGGTGCTGAAGCAACATATTTAGCACGTTATACTGCATGCGGTAACTTTCCAAGGCTTAATAATTAGCAGCAATTTGTCACGCTAACATAAATAATGGCAGCGTTGCTCTATTTATTATTTACTGTTTCTGTTACAATGGCCAGCACATCAAACTACCCCAATAATATAAAAGACGAGGGTTTATATTTTAGCGGCTCCTCATTAGTGCCGTGAATTCACGCCGCGAATTCTCGCCGTGAACTCTCGGCACAATAAACGAACGCGCGTGAACCACGCGAAAACCATCCATATTCTCGTTCACGCCTTCACGGGTGTTCACGGCCACAGTCTAGAGCCGGCATTTGATTGGAAAAATTTGACTAATTGCGGTAGGTTGTGCGATCTTAATGCTGTCCTAACCTTCTAGTCAACCTTTTGGTGAAAAGGTAAATCCAATGGATACAGATGATATTGTAAAAGTAAATTGTTTCATTATGCGTACGTCAGCACATTTAAGTTCGTTATAGAAACGGAGTTTTTCGATCGACGGAAGAAAAAATAAAATGATTAGAACGCTGAAAGATTTTTACAGCTTTAGGCAGAGTAATGTCTTCTAAATACGTGTGCTGTACTTAAATTATGATTTCGTTTTTATAGGTAGGTTCGCGTTTGACCACTATTTTGATGTATATTTGAACTTTTCTGTAAGTACAGCAACTGCCGCCATCATTCAGCGGCACGGTTAGCGTAGTCAGTGGCTGACCGATCGACTGCTGCGCAGTTCGTCCTGGGATAAAACAAAAATGTTTGTATGATCTACAAGTTTATTGTTTCGGGTCCTGGTGTTTGAGTATGTGAGTTTCTATGTTTGTAAGTGCACCCACGATACAGTAATAAATTCCTATAGTGTGGGCCACAGTTTAAAAAAACATTTCTGCTATCAATCAACTTGCAATGTGGTGTTAGTTAACCTCGCCTCGGCCTAAAAATGACAACGTAATATGCTAGTTGCCCAAAAAAATGTAATTAGTCCGTCTTATAAATTATTCAAAAATAAGGGACACGTATTTTTTTATTTGTAAATTAGACCAAAAATGACAAAGATATAGCCTATTAAAGTTATGTGTGACGTCACGATGCGTCGCATTTTTCGCGCAGGGTGACGTCACAGGTAACTTAAATAGGCTATTATCTTTGTTATTTTTGGCTTAATCGAAAAAAGAAAAAATACGTGTCCAAAATTTTTTTTTAATCTAAAATGCGGACTAAATAGAATGTAATTATTTTGACCCTGGAAACTACCCTATTTATATAATGACCGTCAATACTATTTTTTGTCGCACTCCCTGCATTTTCCCCTATAATAAAATGACCTAGTGGACTTTCACTAGGGTATTAAATTAAATCTCTGAATCTCTATTTATAAGTCTGACCCTGTTCTTCACGGAGGCCAGGCTACGCAACATGTGTTTTCAAACCAAGGCTAGTCGGCTCTTGGCGGTATAGATAATAGACAGTATTTTGTGTCTTTTAGGGCTGATTTTTTAATAGTCAGATAACTTTTATCTGAGGAATTAAAATGGCGGTTTGACAACTTAACTATAGAAAATATGTCAGACCGCTATTTTTATTCCTATTAGGGCTGATTTTTCAATAGCCAGTTAACCTCTAACTGAGGAATTAAAATAACGGGTTGACATATTTTCTATAAATAAGCTGTCAAACCGCCATTTTTATTCCTCAGTTAGAGGTTATCTGGCTATTGAAAAATCAGCCCTAAGTGTGACAATTTGGCATATATTGTATGAAGCGAAACAAATTTACGCTTTCAAACCTGAAGGAGTTACGTGATTTTGACATTAAGCAGCTGCCTTATCGCGAGCATTCACCTGCTATGTAACGTTACAGGTTCGAGCATTATTCATCAGTGAGGGAGGAAAATCGAGCATTACAATGCGCACCTTGTAATGATACGAAACCAGTTTACATCAGTAAAGGAGAAGATGCAAGCATTACAATGCGCACCTAAGCACCTTGTATCACCCTGCTCGTCAGTCCGAGAGGTAGTATTGTAAAGTAATGCTTAAAGTCGAATCTACTCGTATAATGTTACATATTGCACGCGAATGCTCTTGTTGAGATCAGCGTTTTAAGGTACTTTTAAAGTTCATTTGTAATTCTAAATCCAATTTACCTGTTTATGTATCTCGAGATGTAGGTCGTGGGTTCGAACCCCGCCAGACGCATTACTTTGTGTAATTAATTTAATCACCACTGCTCTCAAAACGGTGAAGGAAAACATCGTGAGGAAACCGGCATGTTTTCGAACCAAAAATTCGAAGACATATTGTGACATCTAAAAAATCGCACTGGGCCCGTGTGTTGGATTACGGCCCACTCCCTCTCACAGAGAGGCGGCCTGTTAGGCTGATGATGATAATAATTATATCTTAAAGTTGAAAATACATTTTTCTTAAAAATATATATAAATAACAATTTGAATATGGAAAAGCATATTTTACCGCCAATCAAACTAATAAAGACAATGTTCCATGTACTCGTATCAACATTCTGTTAGTATTGGTATTGGTTTTCTACTAATAAAACAATGTTGTCATGTGAAAACAAATCACATTAATTTAATAATGATATTGTAAGGTTAGCTTGTCGGAACCTATATTGTTCGTATAATAGAGCAATTACATTAAATTACTATGTGTTTGTTCAAATACTGAATATTCTAGGTAATTCAGATCGAGGGCTATGCGAGCTTTATTAGTTATTACTAAGTACTTCAAAATTCTAATGAATATTTTAAAGTGCCGCCGTTCCGAGGCCTTATCACAAGTTTTTTTACAGCGTACAATGAGGAACTAATTTTTGCGTCAGAAAAATGGGAAGTTATGATGAAGCCTCCGTTCCCTTTTCGTTTTCATTATTTGAGGGGGTAGCTGAAAAAAAAACAGCGTCTTTACATAGTAGGTATTATACATCATCTTTATAATTTATACCCAAAGATATTTATAAATTTTATCCCGAATTTCTTCCGTGCTTGGAAAGCACAGGCCCAGCTGTCATTTATTGATCTTTGACAGTCATTACTGGCTGTCAAGCCGTTATCAAGTCTAGTACCCAATAAACATTTTGGTTAACCAAAATGTTTTTCACTAAATTGGATATGAAGGTGGGAGTTTAATAGGCAAACAGTCCATGTAAAATAATATAAGTCAGTTACATCCGATTAGACTGGAAGCCGCCTCCAGCATAGGAAAAAGTTAAGCGAAAAAAAGTCTAAAGGTCAAAAAACACGTAAAAATAATCAAAATTCCATCTTCATCATTTTAAGATAATTACGTTTGGCAGACGAAAACACCAAAATATCCTTCGGTAAAGTAATATAATCCTATTTGCATGCTGCGGGATTCGCTGACTTGAATATTAAGGAGCCCTACTAAAGTACTATTTATGAAAAGTTCTTTTATTTTAGGCTTTAGGGCTTCTGTTACTAATATCTTTATTTATATTATTGGTATTTTATATGCTGTACATGGTATAGCAGATAAGAAACTTATAAAACTTCAAATAAACAGCGTATATTGCTCTCAGTGCTGGTTTTTTTTTGTGCCAATTCTTCAAATGACTCCTATAATACGACTTTGGGTGGAGAGGAGCGGCTATCTGACTCCTGCTGACTAAAACCCAGTGTGGGTACGTTTGAAAGAAAGAAAAAGAAGAAACACTAGCCTGGAACACAGATCTCATCTCACATATTGTTAAGGTCGAAGTTACAAATAAAATGAAAACAATAAAAAAAATCCCTTCCCAACACTTTGTTTTATTGAATTATTTAATTAAAGATCTCGTAACCACTTCGAGGGTACCCAAAAAGACTATATTTCAAGTGCTTTTGATGCCAATCGAAAAATCTCGGAGCTGAGAAGGCCAATTCTTTTATACGACCAATAAGATCCCGGCTTTTTGCTTCAAAATTCAACTGTTTTAAATTCCGATGAGCCTCATTTATTTTCGCATACCCTACAGTTCAATTCTATTGGGGCGTAGTATTCAGGGCTTTCAGATACAGAAATAGAATTTCTAATTTAATCAAACCTACTTACAGTACTTAGAAACTTCCCCTTGTTTCATTCGAAACCTTTCTAAAAATAGGTTTCTCGAAGATGTTAATACAATAGCTATAAAGACGATATTTCGGACCTCACAAATGTCTATAAACCCGTTGAGGAGTCTATTGTACCGATATAAATATACCCTAAAGGTTTTCCCAGATATATTTAGATTACTAAGCAGGAGAAACAATAAAACCCACGACTCTCAGGACCAAACATTTCTTCTGCCATTTCGTCAAGTTCGTCACGAGACTGTCTAAGAAGAACACCGTGTCCCTGAAACGCAAAAGGCAATAGAATAGAATAGAATAGAACTTTATTTTGCAAACATGGGTAGTACAAGGTGTTAAAAATGTATATGTCGGAGAATGAACACAGAAGCACAATATTTTAGAATAACGCCATCTATTATCATGCTGCGGAATCAACAGAAAATTGGAATTTGGAAATTTGGAATCTCTATTCATTATTGTTATTTTAGAATAACGCCATCTATTATCGAAAGCCTGGAATCAAAACATAAACGCGATTTAGAATCTCTATTGATTATTGTGAATTTAGAATAACGCCATCTATCTCTAATTGGAGTAACTATTAAGTTAGAATTGACAGATTGTTTAGGAGCGTCAAATTAGTCGTAATTTGGAGACGGTTAGCATGGGGAGCAACGGAAACAGCGAGCGAATAGTCGAGTCAAATGTCGGTTCGGAAGTCAAATCAGTTATTCAACGTTGACAGGTAGTGACGTTGACAGTTGTTGGCTAACCTGTGTGGGGTAGGCCACATGGGCGGACAGTTTAGTAAAGTGAACACTTTGAATCGGGCCGGCAAGCTGGGTAGACATCTTTGTTGCTCCGCCATGTTAAACTTCTCGCGTTCCTAAGTTTTTAATCGAGCGATATCTCGGACATCCTTGACTATTTTGTATTCAGTTTGTGTTAGTAAGTAATTAAAAATGTTAACGAAGACTTTGTGAATGTTATTTCCGATATCCCAACCCCTCTGATAACGAATTCTCCGTTATCAGAAGTGGGATGGACCACGACGACCCACGTGTTGGAAATAAAAACGCTAACGACGAAAAATGGATGCGTTTGTTGGAACAATGGAACTGCAATTTTCTGATACCGATTCAAGCCGTGAAAATACCTACCACGTTGTCACATGGCCTTCGTTTACCGGATTTCAATCCTGAGAAACAAAATGTGGATGCACGTGGTTGGGTGACGACTACAGTGATGTGCTTTAGGACCAAGATCAACATGGCGGGTGCCCCGCTTATGGTCGCTGTAAGCCGCGCCTTGAAGGGAGGAGATTCTACCTGGCTGCCTACCGTGTCGTTTCCTGGGATAAAGTGGACTGATTTAAGCGACTTTTTATTGCAAGACACGTGGCTAGCTACAACAAGAGCTGCACCGAAGCGAAGCGAAGCGAATAGTGTTGTGAAGCCTCTGAAGTGTTTTGCCTGCCGCAATGCCGGGTCATAAATCCGTGCACTGCTACCGCAATGATGTGAAACAGGATACTCAAGCTACTCCGAAGCACCACAACCACAGCAATGGCAACAAGATTTGTTCATCGACAACTGCGAGGTTTCATGCATCCGGGGTCGCCTGCTTCCACTGCCACGGCGCGGAGAGAGGAGCGGCGCCGACTCCGGGCGTCGAAGCCTATTAATGAGGAGAGGGTTGACCTGTGCCTCCTGAGCGCGTCGACTGGGAACCTATCCGGTGAGCAATTTTCATTTTGTTTACGACTCTGGTGCCTTGTGTTCTCTATGTTGGCTTTCGCTGGTTAAGCGTTGGCTGTTTTACCGCTGGATAAGCGTGTTATGATGTGTGCTTTCGCTGGTTAAGCGTTAGTGAGATAATATCGCTGGTTAGGCGTTATTATTATTCCTGGTTTAGTGATATGATTTGTAACGCTGGTCAAGCGTTACGGTGCAAGTACTGGTTAAGTACTTCAGTGATTTACGCTACCGAGTAAGTAGTGATGCATAGGGAGAATGCCCGAGGTTCGAGTACCATTTTGAAGTAAAGGTTTTGAGTTGGATAATAAGCGTGGAATCTTAGGTCGGCTGGTCAGACCGTACCAGTAGCCATTTCGTAGTCGTAGTCCGTATCTTATTGACATTCCGGTGTCCATAGACGCGCGGTGTGCGAATGGCTCTGGCGGAGGTCGTGTGTTGTGCGTTCATGGTGAACGGTGTGAAACAAACAGAGGTTTGTTGGTGGGGCTAGTGTTAGCCACAGGCCACGAATTTGATTCCTGCTGTTTTGATGATAAAATTGCTGCATTGTGATGATACAATTGCAAAGGTACTTGATTCCTCTGGGATTTTCAGTCAGTCTAAATTATGTTGTGTTTTGCGTTTGAATTTGAGTAGTCCATGTGATTTCTTTTTCTCTATAGAAATTTTCATTTGTAACTTTGTAGAAAAATAAGGTAACATGTTGAACAAACCTAGTTAAAGAATTATTTTGATATAGGCTCGAAATGATTATCTTGGTGGTGTGTAACTGGAGGGAGGTTACGTGTTGAAGACCGGATGGAGGTCGATTGGTTTGATGCTTATGACCGGAGGGAGGTCATAAGTGTGATGATGATGATGACTGGATAGAGGTCAGAGTATGAGCACTGCAATATTTTAATGAGTTTCCTATTTGAATGAGTATGGGTGTTCTTCGACATGTTAGTTTTGAGAGAAAGAGTTTGTTGTGATTTTTATTAGACCCTGTAATTATTTTGATGAGAATATCTTTTCCATTTGGGTCAGGAATGGCCGAACGGTTAGAATGATTACTGTTCGAGATTTTTTTCTCATTCCAGATTTCTCACACAAGGATGTGATGTCTCACACGAGGACAAGTGTCTCACACGAGGACGTGTGATTGTCAGAATGGCCGTGTCGGAGAATGAACACAGAAGCACAATATTTTAGAATAACGCCATCTATTATCATGCTGCGGAATCAACAGAAAATTGGAATTTGGAAATTTGGAATCTCTATTCATTATTGTTATTTTAGAATAACGCCATCTATTATCGAAAGCCTGGAATCAAAACATAAACGCGATTTAGAATCTCTATTGATTATTGTGAATTTAGAATAACGCCATCTATCTCTAATTGGAGTAACTATTAAGTTAGAATTGACAGATTGTTTAGGAGCGTCAAATTAGTCGTAATTTGGAGATGGTTAGCATGGGGAGCAACGGAAACAGCGAGCGAATAGTCGAGTCAAATGTCGGTTCGGAAGTCAAATCAGTTATTCAACGTTGACAGGTAGTGACGTTGACAGTTGTTGGCTAACCTGTGTGGGGTAGGCCACATGGGCGGACAGTTTAGTAAAGTGAACACTTTGAATCGGGCCGGCAAGCTGGGTAGACATCTTTGTTGCTCCGCCATGTTAAACTTCTCGCGTTCCTAAGTTTTTAATCGAGCGATATCTCGGACATCCTTGACTATTTTGTATTCAGTTTGTGTTAGCAAGTAATTAAAAATGTTAACGAAGACTTTGTGAATGTTATTTCCGATATCCCAACCCCTCTGATAACGAATTCTCCGTTATATGTTATATAGTTCTGCCATATTTTACCATTCGGTGTGCAAACATTTACAATAGTAGTTAAAAGAAGCACACATTTACAAACTAGTTAAACCTAATACAAAATTTAAAAATAATGGTAATAAAAAAATAAAAAATTGTAATAAACTAATAAACAACAACATATTTATACATTAATTTTTTCTGTTAAAAACTCAGTCACACTGTAGTATGTTTTGTTTACTAAGAATTTACGGAGTGTACTTCTAAATTGTTGTATATTTAAATCTTTCCAACCACTCGGTAATTTATTATAAATAGTTGGAGCCATGCAATAAACACTGTTGCGCATCAAAGTGGTTTGACATGTTACCTGAAGTAGTTTGTTATTGTCACGCCTATTTCTAGGAAACACATCAGCAAGGCGCTCAAAACGACTGGGATTATTTTTTACAACTGCAGCTGAAACGGCAACTGAAGTAACAGGGTGAACTTTTAGTTAGTAAGAATCTGACAGTTTCTTCCGCTCCACCCAAGTAAAAGAGGGCTCATTTGACGATAATGACCTTCAAAAATAACTGAAGCCTTTGCTAAATTAAAGAATGCTGTTAAATATTAAGTTAAGCATTATGAACAACGGTTATGAAAAGCTAAAAAAAAGGAAACTTCCGCAAAAGACCGTAAAGCGATGAGTTGTGTTTTTATTTTATTTACAAACAAGAATTTGAATACTACACAAATGAAAAATGTTGCCGTATTGCAAAAGCTATTGTTGCCAGTCTCAATAAAAATCGTTCAATTCATCATTCCACAGTTGTTTTTAGAGATGTTAGTATTTTATTAAGCGTTTGTACCTTTTCGCTTACGATTACCTAATTGAAGTTATTTTGGGAGTACTCAGACAGGTCATGAACATAGAGGTTTAAAGTGCTTGTGTGTTTATTGAGTGGAAGAACGATCACTACATTAAGGGGACAGTAGGTACCAAAACCAGTAGACACAGTAAAACGTGCGTAGTAACAATTTATGACCAGCAATTTTTGCCAAAAATAGCTTAAAATAGACGTCTTACTAGACTAAAAAGGCGTATCAAGTATCTCAGGCTTATTTTTTCCTAATGTGTGCCTATTTTGCTCAAGGTGGGCTAACTTTCGTGGGCTATTGTAGTGTGACTAAGACGCAAAATGTCTGCGTTAAAAATAAATTAGGTCACCTTTCCTTCGCCGTCAGCGAAGGAAACTCGGTCGTCAACAAAGCTTAGAAAATATAGATGCCTAATACTGTTTCACATGTACTAACTTAAGCGTGTGGGCGTACAAAAATGTACGCAAAGCAGTATAACTTCTAGGAACTCAGGCTTTAGTAGTTTACATAAAACTTTATTTACTTACACATAATATATGGTTTGCTTTCATACAGGTGAGAAAATGCAATTACGGGTAACAAAGGTGGGCGTAATTATACTGCCAGTTTATTCCCTTGAGCCAAGAGCGTGTTTTATTTAATCCGTCAAGTCGTAAATTGAGAATATTCTATAAGTTAGAAAAGTTCGCTTATATTAGTTTCTGCAAACTAAAACTGTAATATGATGCTGAACATACTTGAGTAAGCTATAGTTTTTGACGAATTCATATTACATTGAATAGCTCTGTAACACCTGATTTTGTGAAATTATTCATTTTGGTTCATGGTATTGTTTTTATTAATTTAATTTAGTTACTTTAGTATCAAAAACGTGACCTTAACTTTTAGCTTTTAGTTTAGTCCTACGGACAGAATTCGACATGGCTCTACCTATTGTTCACTTTTACATACAAATAAATAAAAAGTAAACGATTCTAACGCTCAAAGCGATCGATATAACTTATTGTTGAGCCCGCGGGTCTCAACCAGCAAACGTCAATCTAATCTTATCAGACATCTAGCAAACAAGGTTTAACAGTAATAAAGCCAATATCACTCACTGCCAACGTCGATATTGTGTTATTATCATTGAACTTTAATGTACTAGGTTATAATGGTATTTTTCAACCATATTTCATGAAATATTCAACAGATATTTATGAAATCGAATGCGAGTACAACGACAGTTTTCTTGATATTGTTACTATCTCTAAGAAATATTCTGGTCGGATTCGAGAGAAGTATGGCAATTGACTACATACATAGGATTTTTTTGGAGAATTTGATTCGAAACTTAAAAGCAAAAGCGAGCGAAAATCTCAGTAGTCGATCGCTTGTCAAAATATGGCTATCATTTCACGGAATTGATTTGACCAATCCTGTTCAATTTCTGTTTGCATAGTTCCGCTTCATTTCTCTTAATCACTTTATAGAAGTGATGAAAATCATCAAAAACGCATAATATTTCTACAACGTCAGTTCTACAAGAACTGAAAAATAATCACTTCAGTTATACCCATATACTTACATGCGCATAACAGTTAAAATCCTATACAAAGATCTTCTTTTCAAATACTCTCTGGGTCATTGTTAACGTTTATTGTACAAAATCTTGCACTCAATTGCAGTCCTAATTCACTTGAAGAGATCCCAGATGGGAATCGCCAATGCATGTGATGTAAAAACGAGCTCTTTATCCTGGCAACTCAGCCAACGTTAGATAGGTATGTGCAATTGTGCATGTGTTTTTAGAAATTGTTATTTCAAACAAACCATAGCACTAGTTACCAGGGCATGCTGGCAGCGAGTAAAGAGCAACTCGCTGCCCGACCATGGACCATGCCCGGGTCGACGCGGCGACGGTGAATTGTGTCCCACGCGCGCCTCAAAGAGCGTCAGCATAATGACGGGGCCTCCTCTCAGGGGGACCAAAGCCTGCCGAGGTCGCGGGACTTACTCCATCACCGTGGCCCCGGAACATAAAGGGCTACTGAAGGACGCTGTGGATTTTAGTCAGCACGAGTCTGACAGTCCCTCCCGCCCTGCCCGGGGTGGGAGGACCCATTTCATGATTTTACCACGTTAAAAAAAACACTAGTAACCAGCATGGTTCTCATAATCATGACTTTACCAACACAAAATTGACTAGGCCATGAAAGAGACTGTGACTTCTGAGATTATTTCGGATGTTTATTTTTGAGTACGAAATACCGGCCTCACAGATAGTTAAAAAGAAAGCAAAAGTAACATGTCATCATTTACAATAATGAGTTTTATTTTCTATAGTTGGTTTCCCCTCATTTTAAAATCAACAATACAGATCTTTGTATGATGATTCATGATTTACAGTTACGATGGGATTTGATTGGGACCACACTAACGTGGTCCCAATCTCGTGGTCTTTCACTATCGGCCTCATCTCAAAGCTCAAAGTCGCTCAACGAGCTATGGAGAGGGCTATGCTCGGTGTTTCGCTACGTGATCGAATCCGAAATGAGGAGATCCGTAGACGAACTAAAGTCACCGATATAGTCCACCGGAGTAGCAAGCTGAAGTGGCAATGGGCAGGCCATATTGCTCGCAGAGCAGATGGCCGATGGGGTCGAAAAGTACTAGAGTGGAGACCACGGACTAGCAAGCGTAGCGTAGGACGTCCACCAGCAAGGTGGACAGACGACCTTATAAAGGTCGCCGGAAGACGCTGGATGCAGGTCGCATCCAAAAGGTATATGTGGAGATCGAAAGGGGAGGCCTATGTTCAGCAGTAGACGTCTTATGGCTGAGATGATGATGATGATGACACTAACGTTAAATGCCGTTAATTTTCGCAATAATAGTCTTTAAAAGAGTTCGTATAAACGGTATTTTCCGTTAATGCAACTCCAGCATTACTCGTTTCATAGTCAAATTGATGAGTAACAAAATCATTGTTGTCATGGCAAGATCTTGTCATTTTAATGAATTGTTAAACTAATAATGTAATTAATAAAGCTAAATGTATCAAACTTTGATGAACGACCCCAAAAGATCTTTTCAATTTGCCTACCTCCTAATTCTGAATATAACTTTTCTCCATAGTCATTATTGATTTTATTTCTAGAAATGTAAATTATTTTCATTCAAACGATACAGAAAATTTATAAATCAAGCAGTTTCAATAAACCCACGTTTAAAAATAGATTCAATATAGGGAAAACTTCTAATACTCCTAGGAAAATATATTTTTATCAATGGAATTGGATTTAAGGGAACTGTGAAATACGTTTCTGTATAACGATTAAATATTTGATGTAAATATAGCGATTTTATTGAAGTTTAACCTCTCAAGGGAACTTTGCTTCGTAGTTACTTTTTAATATTATTATGTAGGTAGATAAGGGTACATTTTTTTTTTTGTTTTTACGTGGCAAAATCATCATCACATAATTATTTCTATGTACATTTTGTTTTGTTAAATAATTATTTACCTTGGACGGATGGTTACAAACGCACTCTATGACAATAACAGGCACAGATATACCTTTCTGATATTATGCCTGTTGTAGCCATAAATTAACAGTTTTACCCCCCAGACACGACTTTCCGACAGATCTGTCGAGAATCATGTCATTAGCGTCTAGCGACATGTTTCTATTCAAATCAGTCGAGCCATTTTTTAGCTTTAGCAAGATTAACGAACGTTCTGCATGTAGTGTGGAAGGATGTAATACTTTTATCACGCGAGCTTTTTTTTAGCGTGGTAAAATCATCAAATGAGTCCTCCCACCCCGGGCAGGACGGGAGGGACTGTCAGACTTGTATTGACTAAAATCCACGGTGTTCTTCAGTAGCCGTTTATGTTGGGGTCACGGTGATGGAATAAGAATAAGGGTACACCGGTACAGTCAAGATCTAAAATATATGTACACTTTTTTAACCTTATTTTGTCAGCATTGGCTTCAAAATTATTTTCGAACGTGACTGTTCGTTGAAGTGTTGTTGCGACTTACCGATTTGCCGCCCGATCCATCATTGCCTGTAACAATATAAAAATAAAGATAAGTTTTATTTTCCTCTTGAGACTTCAATGAACTGCCAAAAGAAAAACGGGTACAATATATAATTATATTTTTTAACAATGATACCTCTTAGTTTTTTTAACGAATCAGTTACCAATTGAGTGCTCAAATATTATGAGATCAATTCAAAATAGATTTACATTGTTATCAGTACAGGGAATAGTAAAGGAGTAATTGATTTCCACAACCCAAAATGTATTATACTGTACTTTGACTATTTGAATGAGAATTATAAATATTAAACAGTTAAACTCTAAAAAACACCGTCAGCCTTTCAACAAGAACTTAAACATCTGTTGAACACTTGTTTTTTAAATGACAGATTATGACGTTGAAATAAGGTCCGTTTTGCAGTCACACTTTTTTTAGACAAAGTGTTCAACAGATGTTTAAGTTTTTGTAGTAAGGCTGCGTATGTTTTCAATAACCTCTCCATAAAATATTACAAAGGTCGAAAAGCCGCCACTATTTACACAATCTATCTAGTTGTTTGTTCCATAATTATAGACTTTGTTTTCATGCGTACAAGGTTTCCAGCAGGATGGGCTCGTGAGGATCGTTTTCGCGGTCGGCCGCACATTTAGGCCATAAGCTTTGATCGTATACGCGACACTAACTTTCACATAGTTTGATATCAAACGCTCATCTTTCATTAATATACATAGGTTGATTAGAAAGGGTAGGTAAATAAGTGAAATCTGTTGTAAAATTTTAAAGTCATCTGCAAAAAAAAAAAAAGGTTTCTTTAAGTGGATTATGATAATGCCATTCAGCTGCATCCTATTAAATTGTAAGATGACCCTTATTGATGAATATAGTATAAAATATAAGGCCCACCAAATTTGAAGCAGAACAATCACAGACATTTCTGAATTGTATAAAAAATAGGTGTAAAAAAGTACTGTAGTTGTAAATTTCAAAGTGTAGATCTCTATAGGTACGAACGGCCAAGATACTAATAAAAAGGGTGAGGTGGCGCAGCCTGGGAGAGGCCTAGCAAAGAACTCTGATTGGCTGAGTTGATTGACTAATCTACTACTAATTCAACAATTTTCTTGGGATATCTAATCGCTATGGCAACATAAAAGTTATTGGTTTCAAGATGGATAATATGTAGCTCTCACACATACAATATATGGTTTATATATGTTAGGCATATAGAGGCCTGAAGTTTCAGCGCCAATAATGCGTAGGTGTTGTTATTATGTTTCGGTTTAGGTAATCTATTTAAGGCGTCAATGGTTGGGGAATATGGCGTCGGCGCGCCGAGAGCTTAGGGATTTTATTAGTTACTAGTGTTTGCCCGCGGCTTCGCT
Source organism: Agrotis segetum (assembly GCA_036375495.1). Lineage (NCBI taxonomy): Eukaryota > Metazoa > Arthropoda > Insecta > Lepidoptera > Noctuidae > Agrotis > Agrotis segetum. The sequence goes on from JAQSVV010000386.1 coordinate 1,613,563, forward strand.
TGCGTTATTTTAGAATTTGAGAAACAATACGGATCGTGTGGCGCCATCTGGAATATGAACGTAATTGTTTTCTCGGAAACAGCTCTCTTCTGTTATTCGGGATGTAAGATACCTTATATCCGTGTATATACTCCTGACAACCTATATGCTAAATGGGACGATCGATTCAGTAGGTAGTAATGCGTGAAAAGGTAAAAAACAAACATACTTGCATTTTTATTATTAGTTTAGATCAATAATGTTATATCTAGGTACATAGTTTTATTAGGAAACGTCCTTATTTGAGCGACATTAATTTCAAAGAACCGTGTTTATTTTAAACATTAGACTATCATTTTTGGGTCGATTTACAGTATCGCTGCAAATTGAACGTACGATAGCATTGCTCTTCTCCCTTTAGCATTCCGCGTGATACCTAAAAAATAACTAATTGTCTGACTCGATGAGTACAACTTGTCGTCGTTTAAAACAGAATCTATGCACTGGTTTGAGCACCAATTCAAAACATAAATAAACACAAATTATAGAAACCCTGATTTTTTTTTCAAATCTTTAAAATTCCACACCTCGAAACAATTACAATTAAAAAAAATATCAAACTTACAACCTACAATTCAAATCCGCGAAGATTAATATCCTAAAGAAGTATTGAAAAAAATAGTAATTATTTAAAATCGCGAATAATATTGAAACAAAAGTACCTATGCACATTTTTTTTTTATTTATTTAAAACTCTCAGGACAAATAAAAAAAACTCAAAAAGAGAAAAAAAAAACTGCAAGATTTGATCCAGAGACCCCTTGCACGAAAGTCAAGCAGGTTACCGACCGGACTGGCTAGTACGCTGACAGTGATTTTCAAATAGCGGTTCTTATACAAATGTCAACAATGACTGAAAATCAACATTGCTAATCCCCTAAAGGGAATAGCGTAATTATACATATCCTATTAATAGAAGAGCAGTTTAAGGAATATTTGGGGAAAAATTGACTAAATAATACCCAGTGGTTTAGCTTCCAACTATCAACAAACAGATAAAAACAACAAAATTCAAAATTGCTTATCTCCCAGGAAAAATAGCGTAATAATACATAGCATATTAACAGAAGCATATTATTAGGAATAATTGAGGAAAATTTGATCGACAACTTTACAGTAATTTCGGAGATAGATCAAATCAAAAAAACATAAAAATTTTCGAAAAAAAATAAAAGTTGATCTGGCATCAGAATCGATCCCTTATCTCGAAAAAAATACAAAAAGAAAAAAATATTCAATGTACAGGAATGACATCTCTACGATTTTATTATATGTAAAGATAAAGATAAAGAATACACTTCGTGTTTATTACAAATATCTTCGTATAGTTACTGTTACCTTGTACTTAATACGATCTGCGGCTTAGTTGGTATGTTTATAGGTCAGAACAATATATCTTTTGATACGATTACAAGAGCAGTGGTGGCCCAGTGGTATAGGTTCCGACTTACGAACGTGGTCGTTTGTTCGAAACCCCGCCAGGCGCATTACTTTGTGTAATTTATTTCGTCACCACTGCTCTCACAACGGTGAAGAAAAACATCGTGAGGAAATCGACATGTCCTAGAAACAAAAATTAGAAGACACGTGACTTCTACCAACCCGCACTTGGCACGCGTGGTGGATTATGGCCCACTCCCTCTCATAGAGAGGAGGTCTGTGTCTCAACAGTGGAAACATGTGCCTGATGATGATGATGATACGATTACATGTCCAAAATCTTTGTAGAAAATGTCAGTCATTTACCTGAATAGTAACAGGACGTAAACAATATAATACCTCGAGGGTTCTAATATTTTAATTAGGTTTTATTAAGACTCTGTGGTTGAAAAGGGCCTCGTGGAAACATGGAGGACATGTCTGACCAACAAAAGTCATTACATTTTTCATTGAACAGTAATCGCCGTTATAGAAAATCCCTCTAAAAAACTTCCCGCCACGTCTGTCTGTCTTTCGTGATAAACTCAAAAAAAATCTAAGAGAATGAAAGTTTATGAGTAAAATTTATTAAAGTTTGACAAACCGTAGGAAAATTTAGGTTTTTAGCATTCAAAGTGGAAGCGATGACGGTGATATAATACACATTCAGATACAATTTCATGGGAAGGTCGTATGTAATCTTAGTATCGGTAATGACTCAGTTATGTCAAATATAGGTCAACTTCACACTAGGTTAATATAATTAGAGCAAGGGTAATAGCATAAGTGTTTACGCTCACGCCGCGGTCAGCTATAAACATATTCTGTCCTTCGATATGTTTACTTAAAGGGGAACATAAATATTTATGTATCAAGAAGATTGATTCTTTCTCTAATATTACATGAAAGTAGATCATTTGAGCAGTGGTGGCCCATTGGAATCGGGCCCGACTTACGAGTTGTAGATCGTGGGATCGAACCCCGCCAGGAGCATTACTTTTTGTAATTTATTTCATCATCACTGATCTCAAATCGGTGAAGGAAAATATCGTGAGGAAACAGGCATGTCGTAGAACCAAACATTCGAAGTCGTGCGACATCTACCAACCCGCACTGGGCCCGCGTGGTGGATAATGGACCATTTCCTCTCACCGAGAGGAGGTATGTGTCCCAACAGTGGGAATATGATGATGAGATCTGATATTTATTAAATCCAGCAAAAGTATCTAGAGTACTAGTTTCTGGACTAAGTTTTTTCTGTGAAATTTTCTTTAAGTCCTTACAATAGATTCTCCTGTATCATGTGTGTGTCTACAACATCAAGACACACACAGCTAGACCGGAAACAACCTGTAGTCTATACAATTTTTTTTAAAGAAACGTTGCCACACTAGGAATTTCTCTTGTGTCGTGGTTGCGTTTACAAACATATAAACTAATATATACAAACGCCCAGACCCGGAACAACTACTTGTAGATCATACAAGTATTTGCTCCGTGTGGGAATCGAACGCAACGCAGAAGTCCAGTCGCTCAGCCACAAAATATTTAACGAATCGAACCGTGCCGTCAAACAAACTTTTGTGTGTTCCATAAAGTAGCAGTGTGCTATATATCTTAATTCAAATCCGTTTTTGATTAACAAACATTCAGATATCCAAACTAATATTTATTATTAGTATTAGTAAAATAGTAAGATATTTATCATGTTGAATATTTTTGTGTTGAAAGCAATACTTCAACGGCTTAGCAACACAAAACAAATTAATGTTATCATCACCCTATTCTGAATTCCCAAGTCCCAAAGCTAGTTGAGTAGCTATCACTCTCTATTGCGTAATACGAAGGCCGCAAATACATGTCTGCTAGACTGACACTAACAATTTAGTGTCAGACACTACTGTTGTTTCACAGCTCATTATATAGCTATAACGTCCACAGCTATGTTTAAAATAAATTTCGTAGAGGAATTTACAGTAGTTTCTGTTAGTAGCAGACATTTTTGTTGTTATTGTGACATGTGAAATGAATATCAAAATGTTGTTTAAAAGTATTCCCTAAGTGCAAAAGCGAAAAATGATTGTAAATAAGCGCTTTCAAATAATAATAGTTTCATTTTGTTGCCTTTCCGTTGACACAACATTAACATTTCAACTGAAGGAATGCTTGTCAAAAGTAATTTTAACATAGAACAAAAAATAAATCGAAATTAGCCAAAATAAAACGAAAAGCTCGCAATGTTCGCAGTATTTCTATTGTTTATTTTACGTGGCAATATTGATCTGTGTCCGATTTTGATATTATGAATCTTACGCTTCATTACTTCACTTTATTACAGGTTCCTTAAGTCAATATTAGGAAAGATGAGAGATTGATTTTATTGTACGTCCAATCAGTCATGATATTATTAAGATTTATTACTTACTTACTTATTTTAAAATATTAAAGAAAAATTAATAAACGTCTTCTCTACGCTTGGCACACATGAAGTAAGCTATAGTCCAGTCATTAAAGCCTAAACCCGAAAATAATTAGTAACACGCTGAAATTTTAAGGGGTTCTTAAGGAAGGTAAAATAACATACCGGGTGATTTTGCAGCGTTCTGGGGTGTACGGAAAGGGTTGAAAAGGGGTGAAAAGTGTTTTTTGCTAATAACATTGCCAAAAAAATTAGTAACACGCTGCAAATTTGGAATAAGGTTGTTCTTACGGTTTTGTAACGTGTATTAAATTTGCAGCGTTTTGCAACATACGGAACATTGTTTTTTTTCAAAACAGTGCAATTAGTTAAAAACAGGGGTAAGAAAATTAGTAACACGCTGCAAATTTGGAATTAGGTTGTTCTTACCGGTTTGTAACGTGTATCAAATTTGCAGCGTTTTGCAACATACGGAACATTGTCTATTATTAAAAAAAATGAAATTATTTAATCACACTGGTGAAAAAAAATTGTAACTCGCTGTAAATAAGTTGTTTTTACCGTTTCGTAAGGTATATCAAATTTGCAGCGTTTTACAACAAATTGAACATTGTTTATTATTAAAAAAACAGTGCGATATACGTTACGAAACGGTATAATCAACTTAATTACGAATTTACAGCGAGTCGCAATTTTTTTTCACCCGTGTGATTAAATAATTTCATTTTTTTTAATAATAGACAATGTTCCGTATGTTGCAAAACGCTGCAAATTTGATACACGTTACAAACCGGTAAGAACAACCTAATTCCAAATTTGCAGCGTGTTACTAATTTTCTTACCCCTGTTTTTAACTAATTGCACTGTTTTTTAAAAAAAACAATGTTCCGTATGTTGCAAAACGCTGCAAGTTTAATACACGTTACAAAACCGTAAGAACAACCTTATTCCAAATTTGCAGCGTGTTACTAATTTTTTTGGCAAAGTTATTAGCAAAAAACACCTTTTCACCCCTTTTCAACCCTTTCCGTACACCCCAGAACGCTGCAAAATCACCCGGTATGTTATTTTACCTTCCTTAAGAACCCCCTAAAATTTCAGCAAGTTACTAATTATTTTCGGGTTTTGGCTTTAATGACTGGACTACTAGGACAAGCTCTGGTTCCAAGCCACGTATTACATTCTACAAAACACACAGGTTGCGAATGCTGTCTGCGTGGCATGTCCACGGTTCGACCGAAGTGTTATCTACAAAGTATTAAGCCAAAGTATAGGTAAATACTTATTTAAGTTTTTAAATTTATTAAGTAAACCCTATCTCCAATTGATGTAGATAGGTGTTTTATTAAGTACTAGCACTACGCCCGCGACTTCGTCCGCGTAATTTTCGAACTTTGCCTTTATGTTATGCCTTTATGTTATGTTATGAATTTCTAATCCCAGCCACCCTCTATATGGGATACTATTGGAAAAACTAAATCAATATTCAACAAAAATTCTATCAACCCGCAATATTCCGTCTTAGGTAACACGTTAGGTCCTAAAAATAATCTCTTAAATAACCGGTACGATTTATGGAACTGGCTGATAGTTCGATTGGATAGTAGCTGCCGTGATCAATGAATGCTGATGACAGCAGGTTTCGCAACTCGGAAATCCGACGTAGGACCAAAGTCCAGGATGTTTTACTGCAGATAGCGGCTCATAAATGGAGGTGGGCGTGGTATTTTTCAAAACGTGGTGTGGTAGGCTGTAGAGTATGCTTAAAGAGAGGCAGTAGAAGAAGTTTTGGCAAATCAAAGTTGATAATTGCGGGTAAATCCTTTTCTCTTTCGTAGGTCTGATACAATTGGAGAAGGTTCATACCCAACTGTGGATGGAACAGGGCCAACTGTGGGTGGAACAGGGCCAACTGTGGTTGGAACAAAAATAATGATGATAGGTCTATCTTCAGATTTCAGGTCAGTGTGTGAGAAGAGGATAGAACTTCAGCGCTGACATAGCTTCAGACGAAACTGCTTACTAGCCCTTGAAGTGATGTGATTTCATCATTCCACCAAATCATGATATTTTTGTAAATGACCTATATTCTAATTAATTTATGATAGTGTGACTCTGTCATCTTATCTGTAGTCATTATAGAAAGCCGCAGCTGTCATGAATTTTACTAAAGCAATTATTACCTACTTTCTGTATGACGTCAAACTTTTTATAGGATACAAACGTACATCAAACTTTCCACAATAACAGAAGAATTTACGGGCGAATTTCCTCTGAAAAGCAATACATCTTCATTGACCTACAGAGGCTTTTATTGCGAACGTTGGCAGGATAAAAATAAAGTTTCCCAAGTTGTTTGCTCCTCACCTTGTAGCCTTGTTACGAGGAACAATACTAAATCAACAAGTTAGCGCAGGTAATCGAGACTCGTAAATATAGATTGAGAAATTAAGGAATAAGTATCTGTGTATGTTTTATCACGTAGCTTTAGTTTTTTATTTACTACGAGCTCGCGTCTGACTTCTTTGGTGATAGTAAATAATGATATGAACGTCAAGGGTAATTGAAGGACCATGATATGATGGATTTTAGGGTTTATTCCGTGTTCAGCCCTCAAGATTTTCTACCATCTTCCGCATTCGACCCCTAAACGTTTCCACATTCAACCCCTGAGGGTTGAAAGTGGAATTTTATTTCTTAAATGAGATAATACGAGTCTGAGAGTCCCTCCTACTTTACCCAGAATGGGGTTACTCAATTGATGATTTTCCCACCTAAAAAAAAGCTTTAGTGATGGTCTTCCGCGTATGACTACTGATACATGATTTTAAACACACCTACGATACAATAGACATTACTAGTGTAAGTGTTTAGTCGGCAATGTTTAAAAATAAATTGTTTAAATCTACTATTTCACTCATAACATGTACCTATCACTGAGTGGAGCTGTGCGTGTTTAGATATTACTGAAGCCAAAAAACGACCATAAAATATGTAATTGAAAATATAGGGTTACATAGACGTACTTAAAGGTATGGCTGGTTATTAAATAATAATAATAATAATATTCCACAACTATCATACAACGCCATCAAGTCCCAAGCTAAGCAGAGCTTGTGTTATGAGTACTAGACAACTGATATACATACTTATATATTTCTAAATACATAAATACTATAAATTACACCCAGACACAGAACAAAAGATCGCGCTCATCACACAAACATTTGTCCTGGGTGGGAATCGAACCCACGACCTCCGGCATAGCAGTCAGGGTCACTAACCACTAGACCAACAGGCCAGTCAAATTGTTTTCAGGCTAAAAATAATTGGTTTACCTTCTCAATATATGTATTTTTATACATGGTATTATAAAAAGGCGAGTAACAGGATACCAATTATTTCAAAAAGTCAACCAACCCACGTTTTGGCATGATTTCTATATTGTAGGTGTTATTAAATTTACCGTAGACGTTGATTTCAATTGATTTTCAATCATGGTAGGTCTGTAGAAATCTAGCGCTAAACAGTTTTCACTGTATTCTGTCGGTGGGTAAGAGTTCCTTCTGTGTGATCATCCTCCATTTTAGGCCTCAATTTTGCCTTTGGCCAGTGCGAGGCGAGAAATAATAATAACAGAGAGTTAATAAAATAAATAAACTATGCGAATACATGAAAAATAAATAATATGGGTAGGTAGAGTTACGAGCATAATAGCGTGTTATGTAGTTGCTCAAGATTCAAAAACGTTCCTCTCAAATTTTCTATGTTTACAAACGATTATGACAGGTTTCATGACATTTTCTAGGTGTTTATGGTCCTGAATAAACCTAGATAGCTTGATACTAAAACTCAATTTTATTTCAGTTTGATACCACCGTCTTCGAAGTTATGAAACATAAATTTAATTTTCCCTTCAAGACCACATTCCTATCAGACAGTTTACCACAGACCGGATGTTTGCAGAGTTTATCGTGAGATTGCAGCGCTACGCCATTTCCGGAGAGGCGGTTCACACTTGACATTAAGTTGCGGTGAGAACTTTGTAGAACAGTAACAAGTTAAATATTATCAACCTTGGCATTCAAGGACTGATAAAATTATGAAGTTGGTTCCGTGTATTAGTCTGCTTCATCTTAAAGTTTTCATTACACAAAAATTTTATGGACACCTAGTTTTTTAAACGCGCCGGTGCAGCGCGTTTGACGCGATGCAGACGCGACACGCAAGTCAGACGCAGCCGAACAAATTTGTTAGTTCGCTTTCATTTTGGAAAACGAAACGAAATCTGTTTTTGACACTTTTCAATAGATATAGAGCACAGACCGAGTATTATCTGCCAAAATTTTATACATCATCTTGAGCATACATCTATCTCTTTCCTCTAAAACAATATAATGTGCCCTAATTGTTTTGCTCTCTTTCTAGAGAGTATTGCAATTCAATTTGATATTTGGCTAGGCGAAAGCTGTAATCAAAAACGATGAACGCTTTTGATAACTATACACTGAAAATATCTACTCGTGCATAGTTATTTCATCATAATAAGTATAGAAACAGCGCTAACTAAAGCAATTGAAGCAGCCGCCACCGCGCGGTCTTCGAACAGGTAATGAAATTATAATATTTGATCTGTCGGATATTCGTGTCTGGGGGGTAAAACTGCTAATTTCTAACTACAACAGACATAATATCAGACAGGTATATCTGTGCCTGATATTGCCATAAAGTGGGTTTGTAACTATCCGGCCATAGGTAAATATTACATATTTAACAAAACAAGATTTACATAGTGTGAAAAAAGCAGGATCACTGGTAATAGTGATGATTATAATCAATTGCAACTCTTCTACACGATGCCTTTGCTAATGGATGCTTAACTTTAACGATGTTCAATATGGTCAACACCATTTCATAATGAGTGTGTTGAATACTATTACCAACCAAGTAGGTACTTTTCTTCTGTTTACTCATACGTAGGTTAAAAGTGTCAACATTGATTTAGCTTTTTTTTTTTTTTTTTTTTTTTTTTAGGTGGTAAAATCATCAAATGAGTCCTCCCGCCCTGGGTGGGGCGGAAGGGACTGTCAGACTCTTACTGACTAAAATCCACCCGTGTTCCTTCCTATGCCCTTTACGTTCCGGGGCCACGGTAACCTGGGTTAAGAAAAAACCCGCGACCCCAGCAGGCATTTGGCGCGAAACACGACGCGCCACCGACCCGGGCTTGGTCCTTGGTCGGACGGCGAGCTACCCATCACTCACCGTCCGCAAGCCCGCTCCGCCGCTGTGCCCTCTGCTGATCAGAGGGACACGCGTTGGAGCATCCACACGACAGGCTATTCGCATACGGGCAAAGAAACCACTTAGGCCTAAGGAAGAGTTTTTGCCCGCATCCCAGGGTGCACCGGCCCGGAAAACTGGTCTTCCCCCTGGACGTATCCAAGAGGGAACTCCAGTCCACGGGCGCACGTGGAGGTTTCCTGTCATAGCACCCCAACATTGATTTAGCTTACGAAGAAATGCTTAGAGCGTCAGTTAATACAAATGCAATAATTATGCTAAAATGGTTTTTTTTCTGTGACTTTTTCTGAAATTCCAATTATGTAATTTTGCGAATGTGACAGTATACGCATAAATCCGGCGCGATGCGACGCAATGCAACGCGATTCGAACGAATTCCAACTAAAAATGAAAATCAACCTTACCACTATGACTTAAGACATAAATCACGTTGTTATCTATGCGTGGATGAAAAACAAAATACGCTGGCCTCATGGCCATTGCTTGACGTTGTCATCAACGTCAAGTCAATTGAATTGCATCCTTATTTCTTAGTGGCAAGTTTGATTTTCACTTTCGAATATGACTTCCAGCACGTAATTTCACGGATGTGGAACGTCCACGTCCTGTTGTGACTCTGGTTTTTTACGTTAATTTTGACAACGGATACTAGCACGACTTTAACCGAGCCCTAATAAATGGAGAACCATAATAAACATGTGGGTAGACAGGTTAAAACATATTCATGTAAAAACTGAAAAGTTCAGAACGTTCTGGAATGAAAAGGGTGAATGTACAAAATGTTCATTACGTCAGGTGATGAAGGTAACATGAAAACCTGACAACCTTTTTGATGAAATTCAAATTAATTTAAATGCGAACGTTACCGTGTCCATTTAATTTATTTTTATAAAACTGAAATGGAAGTTACGCTATGTAATTTCGAAGCTCGTGGATGCATAATAAAAACCGGCATGGTTAGTCTTTAAGATTACGCTTAGCAACTTTGATCGCGGGACTTATCTCATCACCGTGACCCCGGAACGTAAAGGGCTATTGAAGGACACCGTGAATTTTAGTCAATACAAGTCTGACAATTCCTCCCACCTTGCCCCGGAGTGGGAGGACTCATTTGATGATTTTAATATTTTTTTTGATGATATTAGTTTTTTTTTTAAATCTTGAGCTTAGTTTACTATATAAATAAAGTGATGTCCGTCAGTTAGAGTACCGGACACGTGTTGAAAAAGTTAAAACTCTTCGAAATTCGAAAGTGGGGTCTTGTAACGTCATGACGCCTGTAAAATTATACTGACCGACTGTCGCTTTGTGATTTTTATAAACGTTGTATCTTAGTCAATTTTGGTGTACGTAACAAAAGAAAAAACTTAGGATTGGCGTCAGTTGGTTCTAAGCTCTAATTATCTTTTATGTGGGTTGGAAATTCTTAATCATAACAATAGTGGCTCCATAAAAAATAATGTATTTTTGTCATGGACCTACATAGACACTTACAAATCGTCTATACATGTACGCACAATGTCTAGGATCTAATTCTTATCTATATATATAAAAGCAAAAGGTCACTCACTCATAGGACACGAAAGCTCGGAAACTACCAGTGCTAAAGGTTCAAAATTTTGCACAGCGGTTCGTTTTAGGACGTAGGTACCCGCTAAGAACGGATTTTGCGATATTACGCCCCTAAGGGGTAGTTTTTGGGGTTGACAGTTTGTATGAAACTTTTTTGCTACAAGTACTAGGAGTTTCAAATTTTGCATGCGGATTCTATTTAAGACGTAGGTGCTACTTTAGGAAAGGGTTTTTCGAAATTCGACCCCTAAGGGGTTGTTTTTGGTGTTGAAAGTTTGTATGAAGCTTTCTTTACTACAAGTGCTAAGGGTCTCCAATTTTGCATGGGGTTTATTTTTAGAGCGTAGATGCTAACTATGACGGGGTGATTCGAAATTCAAACCCTAAGGGGTTGTTATTGATGTTGACAGATACAGGTTTCAAATTTTGCACAGGGATTCTTTTAAGGACGTAGGTGCTCACTAATACGGGATTTTGCGAAATTCCACCCCTAAGGGGTTGTTTTTGGGGTTGATAGGTTGCATGTAACTTTGTTACTACAAGTGCTAGAAGTCTCAAATTTTGCATGGGGTTTATTTTTAGGAGTTAGATGCTTACTATGACGGGGTGATTCGAAATTCGAACCCTAAGGGTTGTGTTTGATGTTGATAGTTTGTATTAAACTTTCGTTACTAGAAGTGTTAAAAGTTTCAAATTTTGCATGGGGTTTATCTTTAGAACTTAGATGCTCACTATAAAGGGGTGATTCGAAATTCAAACCCTAAGGGGTTGTTTTTGGTGTTGATAGTTTGCATGAAACATTCGTTACTATAAGTGCTAGGAATTTCAAGTTTTGCATTTGTTTTTTTAGACCCCAAAGGGGATGTTTCTGAGGTTAATAGTTGTATGAATCTTTATTACTACAAGAACTAGGAGTTTTAAATGTTTCACAGGAGGGTTCTTTTGGGACGTAGGTGCTTCTTAAGACAGGATTTTGACGGGAAATTCTCCCTCTCTGCCCCGCTTGGGCAGAACATCGCCGCATCCTCACAGCGGCGATAGGCGGCGACCTCTCGCGCCTGGCACTTGTCGAGGCCATGCTGCGGGGCGAGACGGAATGGGAAGCGGTTGCCTCTTTCTGCGAAGCAGTCATGCTAGCAAAAGAGGAGGCGGAACGTGTGAGGGAGAGGACAGCGTCCACCTCACGACGCAGCCGCCGCGTGAGACGCCCACGGCAACGGACGTCGCAAGACGATCTCCGGCCTCCGTAGGCTCGGGCATGCGGGCGGCGAGTAATGGGTGACTCGCCGTCCGATCATGGACCATGCCTGGGTCGACGGTGCATTGTAGAGCTGCCAGCAATATGGCGGGCCCCCCCTAAGAGGGCCAGAGCCTGCCGGGGTCGCGGGACTGGTTCACTCGGTAACCGTGACCCTGGTACACAAAGGGCTATTGAAGGAACATCGCGGATTTTGTCAGTACAAGTCTGATAGTCCCTCCTGTCCAGCCCTGGGCGGGAGGACTCATTTGATGATTGCCACGATTGATCTATAAAAAAAAGTGGTCGTTTATAGCTTCATAGTTTGTATGAAACTTCGATACTTCAAGTGCTACGATTCTCAAATTTTCCCTGGAGTATGTCTTTTATGACGTAGATGCTTATTAAGATGGGATGTTGCGAAAACCGACTGTTAAAGGGTTATTTTGTGATCGATAGAATTTTAGTTGCATATTGATTTAGATTTCATAAAAGTAGGTATTCCATAAAGAGGGTGGCCGGAGAAGAAATTCACAGAAGCAAAGTTCAAAATAAGCGCGGACGAAGTCGCGGGCGAAGTGCTAGTACTAATATAAAGTTCAATTTGTCTCTGTGTTCATAGAACTAGAAAGAATATCTATCAATTACCGCTAAGTACAACTTTTTTCATGTCTACAGTAGAACATATTGTGTTGGACGTGATAATTAAGTACCCAATGCTGAAGTTGTATGTCAATGCTTTGTAGGTCATACTTGTGTCATCAAGGTTGGGTAGGTACACTCAATTTAAATTACAAACGAGGATCCATACTTACTAATACAGAAATTTTTGGATGGATGGATGTTTGTAACTCAATTACTTTGAAAGGACTGAACAGATCTGAATGAAGAAGATATTAGGTTATAATCGGGAATAACATATGGAATACTTTTTATACCGGTATTATGTTTTCGTGGGATAATTTTGAATATACCTACGCATACAAGCGTGACATCCGAATCGCTAGCAACAACTAATAATAGGTTCATATTTACATGGATGCCCTTTTTATAAAGATTGTTTTGAAGAACTTTTTAATGTTCACCTTTCAAATCGGAATCATTATTTACCGGACCTGGCAACTTCTGACAAATAGTTGTTTTGGCTCTAGTTGCTTGTATAAGTGGCCTGTGTGCCAGATAAGGGAACATTAGAAATAACTAACTTGGTGAAGCTTCTCCCCAATTATCATTTTTTTGGGATGCTTGTTATTCTAATTTAGATTTTTTTAGTAGAAACTGTGGAATGATATGTCAGAATCCGTGATGATGTGGATAAACACAATTTAAGTCGTTCCTAATAATTATATAATGTACTGTCAGTTGACTTATTGAATCTTGCTTAAACTGAACAAAATACTCGTACCACTTGTTTAGAAAATAAAATATTGTGGATTCAATAAAAAATCCGGAACACAAAAAAAGTGTTTGATTCGTCCAAATTAGATTTTATTTGGAGACACGAACCCTCCACCGCATATTAAACGATGTTACCTCCATATTTACGTAAAAGCTTCTTTATTGTGTTACAATGTGTAAAAGCAAGCAATTTTGAACTTTAAAGTGCAGTCTCTTGAGGTTTTAGAATGTTACTTTCGTATATCAAGCTACTACATCGCCTCACACAATCTTTTCACTGCTTTTAGGAGAACTAAGATTGATGATGTGTCAATTCTTGAAGGAAGATTTTTAAAACTTCTGTAGCGCTTGGTCATGAACTACTCGCTCAAGCGGCATTCGTGATGCGTCGAGGAATTATATGAAAGAAATGCATTGAGCATTCTTTGTAAATGTACCCAAGACGCGACTTATAACATAGCATTTGTTTTAACGTGTCTTGCTTAGTTTGTATCATTCCTATTGTAAATGTGTTTTTTTTTACTTGTTGTAAATAATACGCGAATAAAGCACGCGAATGTTGCTTCACGAAAGTCGCAACGTAAATACATAGTGTCGCCTGAAATCGTGAATAGGGCGTAAATATGCTTTCAAGGAGCATTAAAATATCTTGAACATTTTTACCTTAAAAATGTTATTCAAGATTAATTTTTAAGGTAAGTTTTTTTGTGTTTTGTTAAAAATATGAATATTGACAGTTTTTCCTTTTAAAAGCAGTATACGAATTCGCCCTAAATTGAGTAAAAATATTTTTCAGCCAACATTTATTTCAATTCAGCTTAAATTTTTGCCATTGCAAAAGCTTTAATTTTAACAAAATATGGTTACTTAAATGAGTTCAAAAATGTCTTATACTTTAATTTGCCACTTTTTTATTTATTTTTTTAAAATATATTGGCACACAGAAAACAAATGAATTACCTATGCTTTTTTGCTGCTCCTACAATAGGCATATTGATAGCATCAATAAATTGTAAATTAGTGCATAGTAGTTTTAGAATTTTTTTTTTTAAATACGCACTTATAACTCGAAAGCGAGGTGCTTGTGATGTTTTGTCAATTTTAAAAGCGCAGCGTGTATCTTTGTTAATTTTGGTTTACCTACGCCAGAAAAGTTAAATATTTTTTTGATAATTTAACTGAAGTGCTACTGATTTTTTTTATTCTAATTGCCTGTTGTATGTGTGATCACTAACATTTTCATACAATTTTCAAGTACTTTGGTACAGTAAAATTATTTTTAATTATTTTCCTAGCCGTTGCTTACTTCTGATGCAATCTCCACTATACTCTGCTTACCAATCTCATGAGAACAAAGAGACGTTAGATATTAAGACAAATAGAGTCCTACCTTATCTATTTGGATCCGTCCGACATTCATTTATCTAAGATGGAAAAAAACAGGCTGGCGATGGCGGTGTGAAGCTGATTATTTTCCAGCCGGCCGCGTGGGAGTCTGCTTAAGAATCTTTCTTTATTTCATTCCTTTGGCTACGTGGAACGAGAATAGTAAATTAGAAATTAGATTAGTGTTGCTATAAAAAGGATAAAACGGAATGAAAAATACCGAACGGAAAATCTTATCTGTTTGCTTTTTCATTAGGTTTTTTTTTTTGTTGTTATTATGTCACACTCAAAACTATTAGTCAGTCAGAATTATTTGCGAAAAGTCGTTAAAAGGAAGCCATTGGGTTTTTAGATGATTTAAAAACAAAGTAATATCTTGAATGTTCTAAATATTAGTGTACTGAATCAAAGAAAGGCTACCTATAAATGTATATTGATGACTTGCAGGAAAAGAAAAACAAAACTATCAGCGGATCCGCAAGAAAGACAATTGTTTCTCAATTCTTGTTTTTCGTGGTTACTTTCCGAAAACTTCTCGCGTTGGTATAAAATAGGTTCATTATTGAGTTACGGTTTTCCGCAATATTTTCCGGGACTGTTGATTGTCAACCGCGACTCATTTTGTTTCTCGAATAGTTATTGCTTTTTCTCAAGAATCGTGGCTTAACTATAACAAAAATAACTTGCCTAGCAAAGAAAACACGTATCTATCTACAAACAAAAAGTAGGTTAAAAAAAAAGCGACAATTAATAATTAATGCCACCAATAGGGAAATCTGAACTTAATTTTCAAAATTGATATTTAATTTCAAGAATTGTTAATTGGTAGGTGTTTTAAGTTGTTGATAAAATAAAACTTTGATTTTCAGACTAAGAAGAGTGCCACCAAAATATAATGTGTAAATTACCTTCTTTTGTACCCAAATAAAGAAAAGATTTGTCAACATTTCTGTGACACCCCTCTAAATTGCTGTCAAATTGGGACTTGATCCTATTGTTGAACGCTGACCCAAAACTCGACCTACACCTGTACAGGTCTAGTTTTGGGGTCAAGACTAGATTTGTGGCAATACATTCATGTGATAGAGTGTCAAGACTTGCTTGTAGTTTGTATTTTTGTATAAGTGTTTTAAAAAAAATAAACGACAGTAATAAATTGCTTTGGCTTCGGTATCGCAAGATAATCAGGAAGAATACACGCCAAATATAGAAAGAATACGTGCATCGTATACAAACAAATATAACGCAAACATAATGTTTGAGTACGATGACGGAATAGGATCCTTTAACGAAAAAGCCTTGGCGCTACAAGAAAGAAGGGTCCTATTTCGGCGTCTCGCTTACATATTATGTTTGTTTTACGTCGTCGTCATATTGCGTACGTGTTGACGGGTTTGTTTCTGGAAAATCATGATATTCTACGGCACATATTGAATCTTTCATGGTTTTGTGAGCTTAAGAGACTCAGAACATAAGGACATGTTCGAATGCATACCCGTCGGGGCGCCTGACATAGCGCCCTACCAAAAAAAATACGAGTGGGCCATACCAGTTGCCGGATATGGTGTGTCTCGCCTATGTAATAAGCTTTGGACACCCATCTAAAAATTTCAAAGACTATGACTTTGTGCTCAATAATAAATTAAATAAACCTTAAGGCCACGCTTTCATTATATAAGTTACCTACTTGTATACAAGTTGCAAATTGTATGCAACTTAAACGTGCATACAACTAACAAATAGATAGTTTGAACTGTAGATTGGGTTTTTTTCAATGTGTACTTATACTTGTCAGAGTATGTAAGACTGCCTAATTAATGGAAACACGCCTTAAAAAAAACTCCTATAGTATAATCTACCCTACAAAACTTGCTACACTCGGAGAATTTCAAAGTTGTCGACCTCTAGGGTGCTGTTGAATGCCTGAAAGTGAAAGTTCACAACTTTCCCTTTAGTGACTGTTCAGAAATTAGCATAACACTTAAAAGCTTAACACTGCTTTCCTGATTAGTTTGAAGCAGTCTCATGAAATTAGGTGTTAACAAATCTAAGTAAATATCTTATAATTTGAGCGAAACTTTCCTAAACAGAATTATAATTTTCTTGGAAAAAATAATTTGACATGATATTTGCAACAAGGCGAGAAAACTGTCGAGCCGTATTTTCGTCAAAACAATTTTCCAATTATTCAAGGTTTGGTGTCCTTTTATTCGGTTACAGCTGTCCTTGGCCCGCCTGAAGATTGGGTTGTAAACATAAAGTACTTAAATAGGTACGTTATTTTCAACGCGAAGAACACAACATGTTTCGACCAATATGAAAATTATAAATGGGAAAGATTAATTTCAGAGTTCCTATTTATTTTATTTTATCACCGGGAATAATCGCAGTACAAAAAAATATCAAGACTAAGTAAATTAATATAATTAATTATCTGTTTGCCAAATTGCACCCACATTCGTTCAGCTATTTCGTCGTGAAAGAGTAACAAACGTCCATTTATCAATGTATGTGTATACAAACTTTTTTTATAAATAATGCAAAAGTAACAGTAGTACATTGAATGATTCATTAGTTTCCATTATTATTCTATGAAAACAGCAAAGTTCTAAAACACAAGCTGAAACTCAGATCAAATTCATATCAACAGGTTTTTATAACCAACCATAACACAGCTCCTTTATAGCTACATCAGAGTGAAAACTATATCGGTTCTTGATCCCCATTATTTTCCCTCTATTAACCTTCAAGTATCCATTGCTCGTGACCTCGGCAAAGCTTTTACTCGAATTTAACGATGTGATAGCTGTAAACTGTCTTAACGATAATATAATCACAAGGTCGACCACCTCTCTTCAATGGACCACGCTATAAGTATGTACTTTATCTATATCTCGTCTCTTAATTGCCTACACTCTGAATTATCTGGCCTAGGCTAAAATATATTTTAATAGACGGTTCACTGATGAAGGTCCCGTGCACAAAAGGTTGCCGACCGAAACATGAACCCTAAAAATTGTTTTGAAGTCCAATAAGGCGGTTAGTGTAAGTAAAAAACCTCATTTTATGTCTGTGGTCCCATAAAACTCTTGAAATATAAGTATACGGGTACATAAGTACGTGTATAGCTATATTTAGTTCCACTTCAGTGGTATTTTCGGAAGGTTCTTTATAGAAATAGACGTATTGTTAAACGTGCTTCCGCATCGATCTGCGTCCCAACCTTTTAAACCTTTCCTTACGATTGGCCCGTAAACCACACAGTAGGGTAGTGTATTGTATGTCCTCTCAACACTAAAAAAAGTTTTGCTGTATTTAACCAGCTTGGGACATATTTTATAAGCGCCCATTGTATTTCTTTTCAATTGTGTTGTACTAAAGAAATATCAATCAGTGGGAAAGTTAGAGCTAGTTTTCTCAAAACTTACGTTCATAAACACCTACATGCCTTTCTGATTTTTATGTTTTTTTTTTTTTTATGAATTTCGGCTGAATGGTGTTTACTGTTAATTTAGTTTTAAAAGTCCAATTTCATATTGGTAAACTCACTTTGCTAGCGCTCTTAGAAATAGGATTACTTTTTGATCCTTGTTTTTATAAGAATTTCCATATCATAAAAGTTTCCTAGTTTTTCTTTGTGAAAATAAGATTAAATTGCGCTGTTGTTTTTTGTTGATGTGCCGTAAATAGACAATCTATTTTCAATTTCCTTTGGACGACTTGATTAATCTCTTGTTGATGGTCCGGACCCGTCCTCCAAAGTCTTTTTGGAAGTACGAAAACAAATAGTGAATAATCATTTTCCATGGAACGTAGGCTTCAAGTACTTAGGAGAAGAGACTTAGGGAGTGTTTACAAATGTCTCAAAGTCAGTCGCAGTTTGATCAGTGATTAATCTTAATGAAACGATATGGCGCTAGACGACATGTATAGCCCTGTCTCTTTCCCACATTGGACTCGCTTTAAAATATTATCTTGGTAGGTCCGGCTAATTATGGTCCTGGTTTGGTCATTTCTGCGCCTTTTCCCGAAATTCTGCGTCGTTGCCTGGGCACAGTTGACACATCCATATTTTTGCACAGCTGTTGGAGGGTTTTTAAGAATAATATTATTTTCCATTTTAATAAAATCTGCAATAAGTAAGTACAGAAAACGCAATTTGAATTACGTGCTTCCACTCCCAAGCGAATGTCCACGACTCGACAAGGCGTTATAAAAAGCGCCAACGAGGAAAATCGTCAGCAATTTAAGACCGTAAACTTTATTTTCTATTACGTTTAAAAGTCAGGAGGCGCAGACGTGCCTAGAATGGTTATTGCGGAACCAATAATATGTTTGATGTCACGCACCGTGTGTGGGTGCTACTTGACGTACTATGTGAGAAACTGCGGCGTTCCTTGTGTCTTGACGTAAAGCAAATGAGTGATCTATTGAGTCTTAAGAGAAATATTGGAGTGTGAATTGACGTCACATTAATCTTGATAATTATTGTTATGAATATGTAAACTTTCCTTTAAAATGAAGTGGGTGCGTTTCACGAGAGCGGAACACTTTTCATGCGTTTGGTGGCGATAGAAAAATAATCTCTTGAACTTCAAAAAGGCATTGTTTAGGTGGTAAAATAATTCAAAAAATATTCCACTCGCTCTAGGGTGGGGGGAAGGGACTGTCAGACTCGTTCTAATTAACATCCTCCATGTTCCTGTATATCTTCTTTTCTTTTCGATCCAGAGTTACGGTTTTGTTATTAGAAATGTATACGATCTTATAATTGCTTACTGAAGTATGGGTTCGTCATTAAAAGTTGAAAAACGTTTAATAGAAAAACTTTTTGAGCCGCAGGAAACTGTAAGACAGTGAAAGAAGTTCCTGCTTTCAAACTTAACAATGAAACATAGAATGGAGTTATTTCATTTGGTAAAGTGACAGAAGAGTCATTATGCCTCATGAGAAGATAAATCTACTAATATTATAAAGCTCACAATTTTGTTTGGCTGAACGCGCTAATCTCAAGAACGACTTATTCGTTCTCAAAAATATTTTTGTGTTTGATAATCTATTTATCGAGGAAGGTTTTAGGCTATATAACATCACGCTACGACAAATAGGAGCAAAGCAGCGGGAATGATAAAATACATCAATATTTTACAAATGTATTTTTAAAAGCACATGTGTATGTGCTGTGCAGCAGCAATATACCTCTGAAATGGTGTGTCGGATAGCATAACGTCGGCAAAATGACTGTTACATGCATTTTCTGTGATTCATAACACTGTTATCTACGGAAATGTTCACATAGAGTTTTCGTTCACATAAACCAGACGTTTCGCTGCGGTCTCTTATGATATTTGGCGAATTTAACGCTGTAATATGCGGTTGTGGCCTAAATTTTATCTCCATGTTGTACAACGATAATCTATTGGAATCGAGGAAGGCTTATAGGCTAATTGCGTAAACATCACGCTATAAATGTCTTAGGAGCAGAGCAACGGGAATGATAAAATACTTCAGTGTATAATTTCAAACGTATTTTTAGCGGGAATAATAAAAATACATCGTGTATTTCAAATTGTATTTCCTAAAAGGACATAAACTACAGCTGTACCTCTGAAATAGTGTATCGGATTGCATAACTTCGGAAAAATGACTGTTACATGTATTTTCTGTGATTCACCTGACACTGTTATTACGGAAATGTTCATTATAGAGTTTTCGGCCACATAAACCAGACGTTTCGCTAGGTCCTCTATTATTTGGCGAATTTAAGAGTAATATGCGCATCACCTTTGGCTTACTAAGTACTTACCGGTCACGGTCCTTCGGCGATTACCTGAATAAGATTGGGAGAGAAAATACAGGAATTGCTACCACTGTGAAGGCGGTCTGGATTCAGCGCAGCACACGCTAGAGGAGTGCCCTGTTGGGATTCTGAACGACGCATCTTGATAGATTGTATCGGGCAAGACTTATCTCTGCCAGCGGTGGTAGACGCTATGCTAGCAGACCCTGACAATTGGAGGGCGGTGAGCCTTGTGAGACTGTCATGCTTCAGAAGGAAACTGCTGAGCGGGATCGTGAGAGAGCCGATCCCGCTCGAAGAAGGAGGCGCCGGGGTGGCAACCACCTCGTTGCCTAAAATAGGTACTGAAATCCCGCCTGAGTAGGTGGCATTTTGGGGTCACGAGTGTACAGAGTGGGGACTCTGTGTGACCCCATAGACGGTGGCACAGTGGTCACTTTCTTTTGCCGCCGTATACAATCATTTGTATTCAGCGAAGCTAATAGGAAGCCAATACAGTCTCCCTAGGGATGTGCTCTAACAGGCGTTGCACAGAGGGGGCCACGGTCAGGTCTTTTAAGAGGAAACGGGGCCTCCTCCTATGTGCTGATGGTGACCACCGGGGTGGTTTTAGTGAGGTATAAATCCCACAAGGGTCTTATTGTTTTGGGAAAACGGTAAATAATTTGTTATTTCCCCCCGTTAACAAAAAAAAAAAAAAAAAAGGTCCTCTATTGCTTAAATTGGGAAGGTAGAAAGTATAATATAAAATTTCATCAAAATAGAAAGTGTGGTAGGTATAATTTAAAACTTAAAACATTTTTTTCCTTGCCTTATTCAGAGCAAACGCACAGGGGGCAGCCGCAGGGCCCTGCGGGGGTGTATAACGGGTCACTCTCGGGTCTCAGAGGACCGCTTTCGCCATGTGATTTCGGAAATGTAGATGAATCTCGATAAAATATAGGAAAAAAAGGAAACGCCAGCAGAGGATGGAGGCCCCTGGAGAACAGGGGCCCCAAGCACGTGCTTGTAGTGCTTATTACGTAAATCCGCCACTGCATGCAACTATCGCAATACAACTCCATAGAGGTTCTTCCACAGACTCGCGTCAATCGTCAATGGATATCAAAGTCGTGTGCTATCGGAAACTTGCGCCACCTTGTGTAGGATGGGCCTTGTTGTTTTTGGAGCTGTGGAAACGTAAATAATTTTATTATTTGAGTCTACCAAACCGAGAGCGTTTAGAGTCCTTGCGGACATTTCACGGTAACGTTGTACACGGAGGCGTATTTACTAATGTTTATTTGCTTTTGCGCCCCACTTGGGCATGAGATAGGTAAAGGTTTACTTCAAGTAGCTTTTGTTCTGTGTTTAATGTAGGATTTAGTTTATGTAGGTTGGGATTTGGAGGTTAGTTGGCAGTCACTTGTGTAAGTTTATAGAAAATACTCACGATTTTTTACGATGAAGGGAAACTTTCAAACTTCAATACCTACTAATTGTCTTAATAGCAGGCATTATTGACAATTCTACATGCTCCGACATCTTTACAGAATAAATTTTACATCATGAAAATGCCTCTATAATAAAAACATTAAGAAACAGCTTCGTTGGCTCTTATTGCCAAAGAAAAAGTTTTATTTGCCTGAAAAGTCTGAGTTTCCGCAGAGTATTTTAAATATTTGATCCTCGATATCGTTTAGCTTCGGGAATTTTCATTCAGGATCTTTAAAGCCAAGCGATTTTAAATGTGGCAGTCTTTTGTTTATCTTTACCCGGCTTTTCGCTGAAATTCATTGCCGGCGACGAAGTTAGAAAATCTCACGTGCCAGTAATTTGGAAGTGTAGATACTTAAATAGGTACGTTATATATTCTACTTTTTCGTCTAAATATTAACCGCCCTACCACAAAAAGATAAATCCCCGTTGAACGCTTGCCTACAAAAAGTGTAATTGCTAAACATCCCTTATATCAAGGGAAAATGTCGTTGTGACGTTATCAATTTTCTTTACAAGTTTTTAACGGGTGTTTAATTTTTTTGTGGTAAGACGTAAATAATCAATAATAATCTTTGGTGTAAAAGTCAACAGTATTTTCTATGGGTAAATTACGGGAAAAATCGTTTACATGAAGTTTTCATAGGACAATGAAATAAATGGCTGTCTAGTTTATCACTTCATAAAACTTAGGGTTATAGGTGTACTAAAATATTACGCATTGTTTATTTATGAAACTCGTAAAACCGCACAATTTTCTTGATTGAAACCTAAGCTAGGCGAGTTCCGAATCTATAAATAACTACACGAGTCACGACATGTTTACAAAACTTAGGTCCTTTCTATTTATTCCCCGCAGTCTATATAGGGAATAACAATAGACGTGAAGTAAATTACGAAAAACCTTAAGATATATGCGCCGCTTTCATACAACCCACGCCTCGCTTCAAGGAAAAGACAGTAAAGATCGGAGATTTATGAATACCGTTAAAGATGAGTGCCAAAGAATACAGCAATATGTTTACTTATTCATTTTTACGCACTTTTTCTTTTGTTACTTTGGGTATAAAGGGATGTTCTTTAGCAAAAACCGCTTTTCTTAAATATTTATGTTCCTGTGGGTACGGAACTTCTTGCTGACATTTAAGAAGAGATAATAAGGTTTAGTTTCGTTAGACTGTTTAGTGTTTTTATGTCCAAAATTGATAGCACTGAGCATAAAGTGAATAACAGCATTCTACAAATATCTGACAACGGCGCGATGAGACGCAATGAGACGCGATTCGAACGACTAAGAAATAAAATTGCAATTCGATTGACTTGACGTTGTCATGGCCATCGTGTTTTGTTTTTCTTCTACCCATAGATAACAACGTGCGTTTAAGACATAAAGTCATAAATATCATAGTGGTAAGGTTGATTTTCATTTGTAGTAGGAATTCGTTCGAATCGCGTCGCATTGCATCGCATCACGCCACGAGTAAAGTCCCTTAGTCTACCAGTCAGCGGTATTCCACGAACAGCGGTATTCCATGAAGATTCCACCCGCTGAAATGGCACCTGAGCTATTCTACTAAGGGCACCTGCAAATGATTGTGATAGGTGCCGTTCGTGGAATAGCTTAGGTGCCATTCACTCAGGTGCGACTTCAGCGGGTGCTCTTCGTGGAATACCTCGATCATCAGACGGTTGATGCTCAAAGAAAATGTCAGAAATCTTATCACGTTACGCTCAAACAAATCACGATCGTGTCTGATTCAGATTACATAATATAGGACGTAGAAGTTTATAATAATGCAATACCAACTTACAGAATACCATACAAGCTTGCAAATAACTTTTCCAATGACTTCCAAGACTGTACTGAGCTTGCTTCAATGAGTTATCGATCGAAATTCGCAGTAAATGTTCAAACAAATAGGACTCGACGGAGCGAGTCCTCCAGACATCAGTAAGTGCTTGCATGGAGTCGAAACTCGCTTCATTGTGCTGTTAAGTGGCATTAGCAGTGGCGTCCTACGTTCGAACGGGCTAAACATAATTGGTGTAATGAACTTATACACTGCAGTCTATTTAGGGTTTCAAATATGGACAATTCAGAAACAGGTATCATAAACAGGGTTTATTTATATCCGTAGCTTAAAATTCTGCAATTTTTATCATACGTTTACAATGTTTGAAACTCTAAATTTTTATCAGCGTTTATGAATTAAGTTTAACAATACCAAGAATTTTGGTGCTTGCAGGATACCAAAAGAAAGATGTCGCCATTGAATATTTATGGGAAAGAACAAAGTATTGCCATTCATCGTGGCAAGTGGCAATGCTGCCAGTCTTCTCCACATTTCCAGATTACAGTACTTTAGCGCTTTTTTTATTGTGGAACAATCATCAAATGAGTCCTCCCACCCAGAGCAGGGCGGAAGGGTCTGTCACAATTGTACTGACTAAATTCCACGGTGTTCCAGTAGCCCTTTGCGTACCGGAGTCGTCGGGATATACTTGTGTCCCGCGACCCTGGCGAGCATTGGTCCTCTAAAGGGGGGGTACCCCGTCATTGAGCTGACACTCTTTGAGGCGCTCGTGGAACACAATGCGCCGACGACCCGGGCATGGTCCATGGTCGGACAGCGAGTCGCCCATTATTCGCCGCCCGCATGCCCGCGCCTACGGTGGCCGGAGATCGTCTGCCGACGTCCGGCGCCGTGGGCCCACTGCGGCTGGGGTGCCCTCACGCGGCCCACCTTCTCCTTCAATACTTTAGCGCTTAGGCCTCTAATTCCTTTCATTGTTATATATTTATTGAGTTTCTTTCAGGAATGTTGTCATTTTCTTGAAGGTACGTGTTAATGTCTTTCAAGTTCCTATTTTGTATTGATGATATCAAGATGAAGTAGGTTTGCTGATTGTTATTAAAAAATACATCTTCAAACAAGTCGCCATTTCTTTTTTTTTTTCATTAAAATACTTTCATCGTGTAAAGAAAAAGATTAAAATGGCGACATGACTTTCGACTTCACCACGCATTAAGATATATTTCTTCAACTACTTCACTACAAATACTTTGGAAATTGTGAACAAATTCTTGAACATATTATGTAATGCTTGTCAATATAAAACTTATTCAGTATGAGTGGGAAACATTCTTGTGAACGAATTTTCTTTACTTCGCTTCAGTTGAAAATTGCGTGGGACTTCAAGATGTTATTATTCTTGTCTTATTATTTTCTTATTTGTTATTTCTCCAGGCTACTCACAAAACTAATAAAACATGAGGATTTGGGTAAATATAGAGTAGCTAACAAGACAATAAAGTAAGAATTATAATGATCAAAATAAAATGTCATTTGTAACATCACTGCTCTTTAAAATAATAGGTCATATACTCGCTATATGGGATAAAAACAGTAAAATTTTAGAAAAAAAAAAAAGTACAGAGATGAATATCTCTGTACTAATATAATAAGGTTCAATACATATTGGACTACGGCAAACGGACATAAAAAGTTGCCCTTAAAAAAGGTGCACTGGAAAAAGTTGCTCATTTGGGAATAACTCAATTTATGCATCGAAATGTTACAGAGCTTATTAAACTTTAAATCAATAATTGTAGAATGTATTAAACCTGACAAGAGATCGGAAATTCCTGACAACACACGTTTTTTGTTTAGTTTTTAGTTTGTACGTTACACAATAAGCATAAAGTTACGTTACACGTTTTGTAAGATTTCGATGCAAAAATTTGTTTTTAGTCGATTTACTGGCACCGTAAATTGAGCCAAAGGGGTAATACTTGTTAGATTTACTACTTTATTGATAAACATCACAGCCTTACTACAAAAACATAAACATTTGTTGAACACTAATTGTCTAAAAAAGTTTGACTGCAAAACGGACCTTATTTCGACGTCATAATCTGTAATTTTTTTAGAAAAATGTTCAACAGACTGTTGAACACTTTTCTAAAAAAAAACTTTTAAGAAAAAACTTTTAGACATTGTTTAAAAGTTTTTGTGGTACCACGGTATGTAAATAAATAAATAATAGTAGATTATTAACCAAGGGGATAAAGCAGTGTCTTCTGTCGCGGGTGACGATTTAAATCGCGAGCATAACGAAGGACTCGAGGCTTACTCCCGAGCGTAGCGAGGGTGTTAGAAACTTAAATCACGAGCGAAGCGAGGGATTTAAGACGAGTCCTGAGTGTAGCGAGGGATTTAAGTTCACCCAAGACTAAGACAGCTTTATCACCGAGGAAAATACTCTACTTTTCGTAGCACTTGCGAAAAAATTAACATAATAATAAATAATAATTTATTATTATGTTACCAATTACCGGAAATATATTGTCAAGGACGGTGCGGTTGACATCTGTCGGGCATGCCACCGTCCCGGTGAGTCGATCAGACACATTATTTCCGGTTGTTCTCGTCTTGCTAACAGCGAGTACTTGCACAGACACAATCTAGTAGCTAGGATTATCCACCAGCAACTTGCCCTGCAGTACAACCTTGTGATTTCTGAAGTACCATACTATAGGTATGTGCCCGACCCAGTTCTTGAAAACGGTCATGCCATATTGTACTGGGATCAATCTATCATCACTGACAGGACTATTGTAGCCAATAAGCCTGATATAGTGGTGGTAGATCGCCGAGAGCGCCGTGCAATGATTGTTGACATCACCGTCCCTCATGACGAGAATCTCGTGAAAGCTGAAAATGATAAAAAATCAAGTATCTTGATTTAGCTCACGAGATTGTTGACATGTGGGACGTGGACTCAGCAGTCATTGTACCGATAGTCGTTACGGTCAATGGACTAATCGCGAAGAGCCTCGACCAACATCTTAAGAGGCTCTCCTTGTGCAGTTGGCTCAAGGGCTTGATGCAGAAAGCAGTTCTCTTGGACACGGCACGCATAGTGAGGAGGTTCCTCTCTCTGGAGCCCTAACCACCGGCAGCTTGGACCCTGTTCCCGATGCTGGTGGGCACCTATTTTTTATATTTTTAAATGTTTTTATTTTTTTGTAATAATATTTAAAAATGTATAAAATGTGATAAAAAATGAATAAAGGAGGTTAATAATAATATGAGATAAGCATTCATTAAACATTTAAATTTAACAATAACCTTTCTTAAAAAAATAAATTAAACTCAACGTTTATGTATTTGAAGAAAACAAAACGCGGCAAATTCCTAGATTAATATTGTATTCTCGGAAAAGCAAAGGCATCAAGCTCATACGGCCTCTTCGATTTTCGTAATTTTATTAAAATCATAACTGCATTAATAAATGCGTATTCCTTTTTCAAAAAGTTGTTTATTGCTTTACATACAAACTCAATGGTGTAAAGACAGACTGATGTAGTTCACTATCGGTAAGTATTCGAAATTCAAATCACATTCTCTCCCTAGAGGATGAATGAAATTCAGTACAACTTTCTTTCCCTAGGGAAAGCTGTTTATAACAGATTAATAATGACTATTGTTATGTACGCTTTTTGTGGCATAGAATGTCACTTTTTTGAGCAAGTGGTACGAAAAATATTATTTGCATTTTCGAAATTGGAATGAACAGGCTTCTTCTCGGTAAGCGCAACACGTCGTAGACTTTTTCGTATCGAACGCGAATAATAAGGCCGCTAGAAAAACCTATTTAATTAATAATCTCATCTTACATGCCAGTAGCAATTCTATTTATTTAATAAGAATATAAAGAGATTGCATGACAAAAGCAAATAACGTGAGTGCAAGTGACAGTATAAAAGAGATACCGTGAAGAGAATTGTCCATTCAATTTCAAAGATGTTCATTGTACGTACAGTCAGCAATAGAATGTATACAGGAGAGACATATTCTAAGGTTTTCACAAACACAGTATTGTGGAAGCCATTTCTAATATTACGAAATAGGTTAAACTTTAAGTAGAACTTATAAATAACGTTATTTTACGAAAAAATGTCTTTGATATTGTGCTCTATTGTTCTGGTATTTTATCATAATAAACACAAGTGTACTCATAATAAGTCTATCATTATGCTCTCGTGTTAAGGTGTTCCTTGAGCAAATAATCTTGAGATCACGCGCCATACAAAATCACTGTATACCACGCGTGAATAACAGGGATAAAGGCACCCAGAAATTAAAATAGAATCTTTATAAAATCAAAATATACGTAGGTGTTTTGAAAAAGAAAATTGATACCAAATGTTCATTATTAAATTGTCTGACCATTAGTGTCAATAGCAAAATTAAAATTATGTTACTACACGAGGAGATGCATTATTGCATATTTTAATTATTATTTCTAATTACGACTGGCATATTATTATTAACGACTGGCACAGCGTTTTGCTCGTACGCGCCTTTATTAATTTATTATTTTATGAAGAGAAATTACACAAAATTTATATATGAACTTCCTCGATTGGATTACCAATATGAAAAAAAAAATGTTTTGGTTTCACAGTAAGCCTGCTTTAGGCGTTCGAAACTTGTTGAATGACGTATATTGATTCCAAAGTAACTGTTAAACTGATAAAAGTTTATGAGACACAGATTTCACAAAACCGTACCCTACCTGATTTCAGTACCTACATAACATTCTCAATATCATGAATATTTTCCGAATTTCCCTCGACGCTATATCCGTAGGTATACAAAAACCGAAAAATCTTCCTTCTTCTGGCTTCATAAAACAAACGTTTGCTCGTCCAAAGCTGACATAACCGACACCTAGTTATGTAAACGAGTCAAAATCCGGTACCGCGTGCACGGCACGCAATAACGTGACAATTACGTAAATATTCAGTTTCAAAGGTGTTTTTGGTACTGTTTTACGAAGATTTAAAAAAAAAATGAATATAGAAGGCGGTTCTTACAAGGTCGAGTTCATGCCTGTTTTCTTTTTGTTCAACCTACACAAAAGTTGATGAAAAATAACCCACCAGCCCACCACCTCTAAAAATAAACACGCCCATTTTTTTTTTAAATTTATAATGTTTTTTTTTTCAATTTTTTTTTAAGTTTTTCAGTGGAAAGCACAAAACACACCCCTAATTGATACAAATATTAATATTATACGAATCAACAAATATTTTCAACTTTCAAATTGAAAAACATACTTTACGACTTGTTTACAAGCACTTCAGATCTGAGTCACGTGGCGCACGATTTTTATAAAATAAGTTAGTCTCCCTAGGAATGCAACTATTTCACAACTTGCCATTAATACTCAGGACCATTTAAAGTACCTACGCAACAAGTTTCCGTAGCAAAAGCTGCGAAAAGTTTTCAAGTTACTGCCTAGAATTCCTGACCCACTTTTCCTTTTATTTAAAGGTAAATGAAAATAAAATACTGCAACTCATTTATTAAGCTCTTGGAAACCCGTCATTAGCGAACAGTCTGTAACAAAGCTTATGAAATAGTTCACTTAATGAACGGCGCCATTATTAAAAGTTGAATGGGCTCCGTCGCTATTTTTATGTTTTTCCACGTTTTTTGTACTTGTTTTGATTTATGTAGGCGTTTTTTTCGGCCTAGGTATATATTATTATAAAAATATTCTGAATACATTAATTCATCCATCAGATAGTCCATCCACATCACAATGTTTTTTTTCTGTAGAAATTATGTTAAAATGTCTTTGCTACCAAGTTTAATATAAAACAGAAGAGCGTCGATTATCCAAATGAAAAAAAAATTTTGCGCATGGATGTACTTATCATATTCTGATAATTCAAGCATATTTATTTAAAAATATGTTGTAACAAATCAAAAATATTTGTTTAAGAGTCAAATTAGGCGAAAATTAAAGCTGGAGTCTTGTGGGCGCTCTTAAAAATCCTAATTGTGATATTTTCCTGAAGTTACTTAGCATTGAAGAGTAGAAGCCATTAGTTTTAAGGCTAGTTCACGGTTTTATTATAAGCCCTAAAGCTGAAAGTTATGACAGCTGATCACTGACACAACTACCAAATTTTTTTCATCGGAAGTTTATGTCTCTAAAGATACAGTAAAGATGTACATGCTACATTCTCATTAGGATAAATTTAGAGATAACATTTAGCTTGTCGGAAGAACAAGAGGAACGCTTCCATTGACAATTTGAGATTTGACAAGCATTTGAGAGACGTTACCAAGGCCAGTACTGAAAGGGAAATGATGTAGACTATATTTTTATAGAGAAAATCTACTGTCTCTCAGGAAAAGAAAACTATTATTTACTTAATAGTTTAACTTTATTTTAAAACTTATTTTTAATTAAACATGAATGGATGTATCGTTTCCTGTTAATAACTCATCTCTGTGTCAATTTCTAGGTATTTTCATTGATTTTAATTTCCCCATTTTTTAGTCATAAAAGCAAACAAAGGTTTTTTGTTCATTTTCTTATTTCTGATATACAAAAAAAATAACTTAGGTAGAACCCATGCGCAAAAATGCTGTCGACCAGTGTTATCCGAACTAATTGGGGGACATGGGTGTTCGGAACACCGATATTTTCGGATAATCCGACTATTATTACTTATTTTCCTTCAAACAATCCTGTTATTTGAAGATATTTTAACTCCATGATAAAGTGGAGTAAAACATTAGTCTAATCTCTTTTAATCAGCTCAAAACTATGTACATTAGCTTTTCAAAGGGAATCTTTTAACAATTTACCCACTTTGAGTCGCATGCTTGACTTTGAATTGAAACATTTTATTTAAAAAATGCGAATGAAAATAAGTTAAAAGCGAAGCGTGGTAAATAACGGAAGCTTTCAGAGCTTATGCTTTCAGATTGTTGTCACAATATATTATGCAGTAAAATGCAAAGCAAACTACAAGAAAAAAGAAACAATGACAGAGAGCGTTTTTCCTTCAACGTTACGAGGAAATTATCATAAACTAACCGGAAAACTGCATTTTGGATAATTTTCTATGCAAATAGCAATAATACCGACATATTTCTATGAGCGTACCTATATCTTATATTTATTTATCGTCGAATGTGCATTGAAGCATGCATTGAATTGAATTATTTACTGTTGAAAATAAATACACACTATACTCATTCTGTTGGAATATATATAAAATACCGATATCTTGGGAACCTATGAGCATTCCTTGAGCCGAAAAACCTCTAACCTCATGAAATACCTAATATTAAATATTGAAGTGTAGACATTCGATGTATTATTGAAGCACTTGCCGAACCAAAATTTATCTAAACGGGAAGGGCAAGGTCCTTCAAAAATAAAATAATCCAATATCATCATCATCTGCCTGCCTTTTCCCAACTATATTGGGGTCGACTTCCAGTCGAACCAGATTCAGCTATATTAACATTTTACATTTGGAGCGACTGCCTGTCGGACCACCATAACCCAGTAACTGGGTTATACGATACCCCATGGTAAGACTGGTTGTAGACTTTAGAACTTCTTACTCAGTAACGACTGTCAAAGATCTACAAATGACAGCTGGGACCAACGGCTTTACGTGCTAGCCGAGACACGGAGGAAAAACTCGCTATAACAGATGGTCATCCATCTACAGACCAACCTCGGCAAGCGCTGCTAATACATAATTAAATATCTAGACTAAAACATATTACTAAATCGCGTGTCACATTTTTCACGCGCCAATTATTGCCAGTTTCTCAACGGTGGAAATTTATGACCCCGATCAACAGGTTTTTATCGTTGCGTCGTTGTGAACCACCCTTATATTCGCTTCAACGGTGCTCCAATCGTACGACTTTGACCTAATGATATTGTTCTATTTTCCTCTTTGGTTTTATGGAGGGAATGTGGACAGAGATACCTACGTTTATTTTATTACCTACTTGATGTTTATTTGATACAAGTAACAATCTAGGTATATATACAGGCTTACTACACCATTTTCTTTATAAGTAAAAATGTTTGCTTATGTAATATGGAATTATGGAATAAAAGCCACAAAAAGGTCGTCGAATAAGCTACCTCTTTTACATACACAGAATCAAAGAGAATCCTGTAAAAATCTGAGTATTAAATGTACAATGAATCATTCAAAAGTTGAGTGAGCCAAAATAATGTTATTCTAACCACTTACAACACACCAACCACTTAACAATAGAAATAATGACATTTGTATCGGGAAAAAAATAAAAATAACATAAACATATGGAACTGTTATTTGTTATTTACCTAGAAATCTATAATAATTCTTGTATCTTATAAGCGGATTTAGCATGAAAATCACACACCACAAAAAAAATAACCCAAAATATCACTGTGCGTTGCATTTTGTACAACTCCTGGCCTAGGACGGTATATTTCACTACTTGCCCTGCATTCCCTGTCAGCTGCATGCGGTGATAAAAAATACAATTAGTATTCCGGTTTAGTATTGCTGCTTATACCAAAGGTTGACAAGTATTTGATTGACTGGTAGTAGAAGTTTGACGTAGTTCTTTTCCTATTATAGGTATTAAAATGGCATTAATTTAATCTGTGTATCTGTTCGGGGTAGTCGAACTTTGGAAATCGGAACAAAATAAATCTATTACTTATAATTCTGTAATATTGTATCTTTTCCAACTGCTTCTGCTACGACATTAAGAGCCAAGCAACTGGGATAAAACCGAGGTGTACCTACAGCTAGTTTAAAAAAAAAAACTCATTACAAAGCATTGCTAATACAGAAGCCGGAAGATTCCTTTCTAACTGTTATTAAAATGAATTAACTGTACCAAAGCTAATCAAGAAATTGTTTCCCTGCGTAGAATACTAAGAACGGTAGTGACAAATTCCAAACGCGCAAATCAAATTACAACTGTCAGGAAACTCCGTACAATGGAAAATCGTACTAGGAATTCCTCAGTTAGTATATGGATTAAATCTTAGTACTATGTAGTCAGTGTAGTCTCTTGTTTGGACTTGTGACGCCGATTCTAATTGGAAGTGACTTGGAAGCACATGTCTGGATTGGACTGAATGGTATTTGGAATAGTCTGAAAACAGAAAGCAATATTTTGCCTGACCATTGTAAAGAGAATCTCACTTTACATTTTAGTTGTTAAAGTTCCTCAATTCATCAACTTTGCGGTCAATAGCCGAAAATTGCCATTGCCTCAGCGACAACAATTCTCAATAACCTTAAGATTTCTAAAATAAACTATAAGTTAAAGTGCTGTCCAGTTATCAACTATTCGTTAAACAACAAACAAATGACCCTTTAAATTTGGATAAAGTTGAAGTAAGCTATCGCTAAACAAAACTTGGCAGTTCTACTCTTTCAGGGTTAAAATAATGGAAAATTAAAGCCTCATCTCATGAAAAACTCATCATAACACAAAAATAAACCATATTTCAACCTGCAAATAAACCACTCCAGAATTATCATACATATGGTACGTGTTCCTCACACGACTGATGCGCAATAAAAGACAGAACAAAACTCATTTCGTTTATTTCACAGAGTTTTTGCTCTCATATCGTCAATTTGCGGCTGTCCCATCGCAAAAAGTCCCAATGAAACCGCTACTGGAAAACCTCGCATCTAATCACGCATGACGCAACTGAATGGACCAAAAGTTCAAAGGTCGGAGCCAAAAACAGATGTTATTGGTTATTCCGATTGGGGTCCCCCAGAGATATCGATATTGTATCAGTTTGGCTCAATCACGATTCAATGGACCATAGATGCCTCTACTCGCCCACTCAAACAAATCCGTGTTCGGGGCAATAGCCAGAAAAATCTCGTCAATCAATGTAGAAACGAATTATTTTATTGCAAAGAAAAAAATAAATTTTTATAAGATCTATTATAAAATGGATGTACTCAATGCTTCGATGACTGTTTTCATAGTTATGTATAAAGCTACGGCCGTCAGCGTGAAGCTCAATTTTCATAAACATACTGCATTGACAGCGCGAGCGTTACTCTCGAATTCTCGTAGTGGTTCATTTTCACTGTCAAACATAAACTTGTTGACTTGCGTTAATTAGTATGTGAAATTGCGGGAAATTAAGGCATTCGACGACTATTTCACATGGTGTAAAATATGAGTATTTAGACAATACTCTGTATTATGTTTACATTGTTAATAGAGCTTGATACGTCTGTCGTAAACTAAAGTTTTGAGCATCCTTATACAATGAGCTTGAGATCAATCATTGTTCTAAAATGCGTTGTTAGTACCAGTCATACAGAAGTAGGTTTAAAGTGAAGAATACTTAATGCTGTGACTACAGAATGACTCATGAATACTTTAATGGCATAAATACGTATATTCATATAAGTACTTCACGAATTTCACAACAACAGGGTAGAAGTTCTAAAAGTTTGTTACAGTTCCCTGAAGAAAAAACTTCTGTAGGACATTCGAATAACAAATTGAGGAAAGGGGAAAATATACAGAGTTATTAGTTGCTGACATATAGCTAGCATTATTATTTATTATTTCCTGAGCGCATATTGAAAACATACTAGGCAGGCAGATAAAGATCGGGACTTGGGAGTGTTCTATAATATTGTAAAGTATACATAAAATATACACTGATCGCGTATTCATAATCTCTAGCTATCTAATGTAAAATAAATGTAGTAAACATTGTTTGCGAAAATCAACAGCACTATAGTAAAGTTATTACACATGCCATTACAAAATAACATATCCATTTTCAACTGAAGCTGGGTCGACAAATCCCTGCTACGTGAGGGTTCTATTCTTATTTATAGGATTAAATCTCGTATTTTTCACTAGGCTGAATTTATCTTATAAAAAAAGTATCCCCACTGAGGAATCTTAGATAGTATTTTTTAGAAAAGCCATACAAAAGTGATACCCTACCACGATGCACACTATTTTAATGAAAAAAAAACCATACAAAAGTGATGATACTCTTTCACGATACATACTTCTTTACAATTATGGGGATTTCTCAGAGGTTTTTCCGTTAAGTACAAAGAGTAGTTTAAAATTTTATCATGCTTCGTTGAGTAAAAATTCAAACATCAGTAAAATGTACGGCAGAAATTAAAACTGTTCATGCATTCACAGTGGCCATTTTAAAGCTAGGTAGTACTCACACGCCACAATTTCAGGAATCTCAAACGTTCACTAAAACTAACAAAGAACACTGAAACCAACGTTGTTTACATGCCACTGGCGCAGTCCGCGGTGTTGTAGCGATGCTAAAACTGTATGTTCAAACAACCTAATTCTTTTTTGCAGACTTTTAAATAAAACAACCTATTTATTTTGCAGACTTTAAAAACTGGCTTTGTGGCGTGGAACGGCGGTTTGTAAACCGCGTTATGAGATAACAATGTTGGGTCCCGGGACTGTCTAGACAGGTAACTATAACCCTGGAACGTAAAGAACAATTGAATTCGATTGAATCACTCAATTCCATCTGAATGTAGCCTGAACAACTATGTTAATGAATTGCAAAATAAATATGAAAAGGAAGGTTTTATTTGGATAACGAGATATCTATCTGATCTATTTTATATTATGACTTGTGATGATAATTTGACAGAACAAATAATAAAGACAATTTACTTAACGGCGTATCCCTCAGTGAAAAGAGGTCTACTGCTGGAAAGGTTTTTTTTGTGGCTCTAAAAATTATTTCTAAAATCGATTTTCAAAGTTTCTTTCGCAAATGTATTATGTGCGAGTAGTTCAATTACAAGTAGTAATCCATTATCACTTGTCCAGTCTAAACACTAACAATTTATGCAACGATAATAACATTGATACTTAGAACTTGTTTTCAGGAAATGTTAACCGTTGTTCATTACTTACGCGTAATAAAACGCTTTTAAAATTAGAAGCATTTCCAGTAAAAATTACTCAAAGTATGCCAGTAAACAAAGTGTAAATAAAATGTAAATTGTTATAAAATTTATATCATCTTAAAGGATGCCAAAATTTCTAACCAACCATTTATAAACATGACTTTGAAGCTAGTTTTGATCTAAAAGTTGCTTATGGAGAAAATAAGCTTTTAAATTAAAATAAATTAAATTATTTGTTGTCTTATTTTAATTTAGTGTAAGCTGCTTACAGTATGACTACTTTAAGTTTGCACTTCAAGATGGCGTTAATTGTCAAGAAAAATGCAAACAACAAAATTATGTGAAATTCAGTACAAATATTTTAGATATGTATTTTCCAAAGTTGTTTTAAGCTTGGCAGACTTCATGTAAACAGAACTTTCGACCCCACCCTCCGAATTCTTAGGATAAATATAGACTGGGAAATTTTGAAATAAATAAACTTTAAAATCGCAAATAAACAGTTATTTGAAAGTCTACTTTTATCAAAAACACAGTTCAGACACCTGAATTTGTTCAAACACTTGTTTCGAACTAACTGAACATCAATAGCAATTAATTTGCCATTATTATTGTTAAAGTTTGTCGAAACAACTCACTTAAAGTTTGTGTTGTTGTTTTAACTAAGTTCTAGAAATAACTACAAGGTTTATTGTTTAAATTATTCTATTAATGAATCAGTTAGCTTCAAAAGCAAGTATTTATTTATTAAATGTCGCGCAGTGCTGGAAAATTATGTAAAATTGATGACTTTTGCGATATACTGATTACTTGTTCGTACATTTGTTTTTGGTAAAGAAGAGAATTAGGAACTACAAAATTAATTATTCAACTATAAATTTGAAATTTAATGAGTTCGTAATTGTTATTTCATTCCAAAATCATTCCATTACAATATGAAAAAAAACGTCATCAACTACTTATACACTTCGAGGAAAAGCTTTCTTTCTTCAAAGCTTTTTCTTTATTTATTTTTTTCAAAATAAAACATAATTGATCAAATAATAATAATAATCCTTTGCCAATTTCGGCTACGGAGATTGTTTCATCATTATCCTGCTGATATTTGATGTAATAATAAATTGTGTCCCGAACGAAGTCTTACTTGTACGCAACTTTTTAAAAATATTTGCATATCTATGTAAACTGTTATGTAATAATATTTATTTGTAAAAAAAATCTTAGAGCTGTAGCCTACAAAAGCAACGACCGCAAGGGAAAATATACCTTAACCGCAATCTCGTCCGCAATAATATTTTCGTAAAACTTAATAACTGAGTTAAAATTTAAATTTGAACACCACAGCGACCGAATGTTTTTGCGTGGGCTTCACTTCACAAATCACAATGGACTGTTGACATTTGGCATGAATGCTGGATGTCGGAATGGAGGGCGGAAAGTACCCATTCAGTTTGAACTTCTGTACTATTGAATTGGACTTTTGGACTCTTAAATCTTAATATCTGGTTGACCGAGCTTCACTCGGTTTTTAAAATGTCTAGATCTTGGGAACCAAGCTTTTCTTGAACCTGAGACCTGATAAATATTCCTTGAGGTGTAACTTTCGTGGAGCCGTTTCCGAGATCCTGATTATATGTAAATATACATGAATTGCTCGTTTAAAGATATTAGATTATGCTTCGGAATGCAGGACGACGACAGGTGGAGTAAGAAGGTTCTCGAATGGAGTCTGCGCTAGTGTTGTGGTGTGCCTTAGGAGAGGTCTCTGTCCAACTATGATGGATAGATAGATAAAATATTTATTCTGTGGACTGCATTAGCCTGATATGACGATGTGACGCCCGATCTCGGAAATCAATATCAGCAAATGACAATTTACGAGTATGCACATGAACACTACTGTGATTTGTTGAATGAATTTCAAGATGTTAGAAGTAAACATAGTACTTGAATGACCAAATTTCCTTGGTTTTATCATCATCATCATTAGCGTTATGTTCCCACTGCTGGGACACAGGCCTCTTCTCTGTGAGAGAGAGTGGGCCATAATACACCACGCGGGCCCATTTTGGGTTGTAGATCTCATATGTCTTCGAATTTGATGGTTCTAGGACATGCCGGTTTCCTCACGATGTTTTCCTTCACCGTTTTGAGAGCAGTGAAGATGAAAAGATTACACAAAGTAATGCGCCAGGCTTTGTTCGAATCCACGACCTACAACTAGTAAGTCGGAGCCGTCACCACTAGGCCACCACTGATTGAAACGTTGCGTCTGGTCAGCGTTGGCGCTGCGCAGACGGTGGAGACACGCCAGCGATTGTAAAACGCCAGTCGGATAACGACCTAACATAGACAGATACTAATAGACCAACAAAGAACTTTAGCAAGAGACAATCTACACATATTAGCAGACAAAGCTTCATTCAATAGATGGAAATTTGGTTAATAATCCCTTTAAAATTAATTTCTCAGAAGAACACGTGGTCTTACAAACTAGTTTACGTAAGACGAAGACACGTTTTCTGAAGCCGGCGCCCGTAATTCGAATATAAAGTAGAACTTATGTAACGTGATCATAATTTGTTTTTCGGTAACTTAGTAAAACTTGAACTTAAATGTTGTTGTTACAATAAATATTTTACAAGTATTTTATTTAGGAGAAACTGTAGTAAGAACTACGAATATTATGTATAGTATCTATTTGTAAAAATGTGTTGTACATTGTGTAAGTATATAATATATACTAGTATTTGCGCGTTGCGCGAGCTGCAAGCAGCTCGCGGGGTCGTGTTTTAAGAAATGTTCCTTACTTAGAATTTTTTGCAGTCGCCATTTTAGATTTTGATTTTGACCTTACTATCGGCTTTAGCATCCTCGAAAACCATGAAAACGACTCCCATGATGAACAATTTCGCAGCCGCCATCTTAGATTCTGATAGACTTCACTATCGGCTTTAGCATCGCAGCCGCCATCTTGGATTTTGATTTTGACCTCACTATCAGCTTTATATCATCATCAGCCTATTGCCGTCCACTACTGGACGTAAGCCTCCCCAAAGAGCGCCAACCATCCCGGTTTTGGGCAGGCCGCATCCATCCACTGCCAGCCACCTTCCTTAAATCATCGACCCATCTTGCAGCAGGGCGTCCTACACTACGTTTGCCCATTCGCGGTCTCCACTCAAGCACATGTTTGCTCCATCTGCCGTTTGTCCGTCTACAGACGTGCCATTTGGTTCTACATTTGGTTCTCTGGTTCTCTGGCGAATGACTTCATTACGAATTCTATCCACCAGAGAAACCCCGAGCATTGCTCTCTCCATTGCACGCTGAGCAACCTTAAATTTGTGGACCAGGCCGATGGTAAGTGTTCACGTTTCGGCTCCGTAAGTCATTACGGGTAGGACACGCTGGTTGTAAACCCTGGTTTTAAGGGATTGTGGGATCGATGATTCAAAGATATGACGCAGCTTCCCGAATACCGCCCAGCCCAAGCGTATTCTTCTAGCTGCCTCCTTCTCAAAGTCGTGCCTGCCCAGTTGTACACTTTGGCCTAGATAAATGTATTCTTGCACAACCTCGAGGGCAGCATCATTCACGATTACAGGTCTCGGGGTGACGTGACCATTAAACATGACTTTGGTTTTGTTCAGCCAGATTCATTCCGAGACCCACACGCCTTGAAGAATCGCTCAAGCTGTTCAGCATTTTTTCCAGCTCCTGCAGAGACTCTGCTATGATGACAATGTCATCCGCAAATCGGAGGTGTGAGATGTACTGACCGTTGATATTAACACCCCGTCCTTTCCAATCAATCGTCTTGAAAACGTCCTCCAACGCGTTTGTAAACAGTTGGATTGGTTTTGTGCTCTGTTCTTGTACTTAGACGGTCACTGTTGCGGCCTTATACAGACATCTCATCACCTCAACGTAGCGACAGTCGATGAGGCATCTCTGCATGGACTCCAGAACAGCCCAGGTCTCGACGGTATCGAAAGCCTTTCTCGTAGTCCACATACGCTAGGCACAGAGGCTGGTTATACTCCTCGGTCTTTTGAATCACTTGCCTAAGGGTGTGTATGTAGTCTATGGTGCGGTAACCTTTTTGAAACCCGGCCTGCTCCGGTGGCTGAAAATCATCGAACTTTTGGGCGAGACGATTTAGAATAACCCTCGAGAACAGCTTATAGATATGGCTCAGAAGTGAGATGGGGCGGTAGTTTTTAAGGAGCGCTTTATCGCCCTTTTTGAAGAATAATACTACCACACTCCCATGCCATGCCTCCGGTGTTATGCAAGTGTGGATGACGGAATTGAAGAGTTTACAAGCTCTGTCAAGATAGGTATTCCTCTTGCCTTGAGCAGCTCTATGGTTATTCTGTCATCCCCTGGGGCTTTGTTGTGGTGAAGCTGCCTGAGTGCCATTCCAATCTCACCCATGTCAATGTCGGGAAGCTCGTCTGTGAGATGGCGTGTCAGTTTGGCCCGTTGGTCATCCGCGCCGTGGGCCTGAGGTGGGCAAGGTTTTTGAGCATATAAGTCTCCGTAGAACTTTTCGACTTCAGCTAGAATCTCTGGCTTTGAGGTGACGGTGGTGCCTTGTGACGTTCTGAGCTTTGTCAGGCAACAGCGGGAGGTATTGGGCTTGGCAAATACCTTCGAGCCTTTATTCCGAGCTAAAGCTTGCTCTATAATTCGGTTATTTGCACTCCGAGTATCGCGTATGAACTGCTTTTTGACCTCCCCGTTAAGAACCTGACTCTCAGCCTGTGTGGCTTTGTGAGTTCTCGTCGTTTCCTCATCAGTGCCAGAGTCTCGCTGGTAATTAAGTTCCGACTTACGTCCATTCCTGATCGGTCGAAAAAGTTTACAGCCCACCTCGCAGACGACACGCAGCAGGCCTTCGGTGACGTCGTTTATGCCCTCCTGGATTTTAAACCTCACTATCGGCTTTAGCATCCTCGAAAACCATGAAAACGACTCCCATGATGAACAATTCGAAAATTATCGCAGCCGCCATCTTGCATTCCCGTTTTGACCTCGCCATCAGTTTAACATCCTCGAAAACCATGAAAACGACACCCATGATGAAAACACATCTTGGAAAACTATCCAAGACAAAGAGAATTTTTCAATTCCAAAACAAACTTTTCAGCCGCCATCATAGATTTAAAAATATGATACAAAATTTTTCGGCTTAAGTACCGCTTAAAACCATGAAAACGACATCCATGATGATATCTTTGAATTTTTTTGCTGTCGTCATCTTGGATTTTGATTTTGACCTCACTATCGGCTAAGCATCCTCGAAAACCATGAAAACGACTCCCATGATGACCAATTCGAAAATTATCGCAGCCGCCATCTTGGATTTTGATTTTGACTCACTATCGGCTTAAGCATTACCCTCGAAAACCATGAAAACGATTCCATGATGAATCTTTGAATTTTTGCTGTCACCATCTTGGATTTTGATTTTGACCTCACTATCGGCTTTAGCATCCTCGAAAACCATGAAAACGACTCCCATGATGAACATTCGAAAATGATCGCAGCCGCCATCTTGGATTTTGATTTTGACTTCACTATCAGCTTAATTACCCTCGAAAACCATGAAAACGACACCCATGATGATATCTTTGAACATTTCGAAAATTATCGCAGCCGCCATCCATCATTATCGGCTTTAGCACCCTCGAAAACCCTGAAAACAACTTCCATGATGAACAATTTGAAAAATATCGCTGCCGCCATCTTGATTTTGACCTCACTATCGGCTTTAGCATCCTCGAAAACCATGAAAACGACTCCCATGATGAACAATTCGAAAATGATCGCAGCCGCCATCTTGGATTTTGATTTTGACTTCACTATCAGCTTAATTACCCTCGAAAACCATGAAAACGACTCCCATGATGATATCTTTGAAAATTTTTGCTGTCGCCATCTTGGATTTTGATTTTGACCTCACCATCGG
Organism: Agrotis segetum; assembly: GCA_036375495.1. NCBI lineage: Eukaryota > Metazoa > Arthropoda > Insecta > Lepidoptera > Noctuidae > Agrotis > Agrotis segetum. Next base: position 1,655,376 of record JAQSVV010000386.1, read on the forward strand.
CTTTAGCATCCCGAAAACCATGAAAACGACTCCCATGATGAACAATTCGAAAATGATCGCAGCCGCCATCTTGGATTTTGATTTTGACTTCACTATCGGCTTCATACCCGAAAACCATGAAAACGACATCCATGATGATATCTTTGAAAAGATCGCTGTCGCCATCTTGGATTTTGATTTTGACCTCACCATCGGCTTTAGCATCCTCGAAAACCATGAAAACGACTCCCATGATGAACAATTCGAAAATGATCGCAGCCGCCATCTTGGATTTTGATTTTGACTTCACTATCAGCTTTATTACCCTCGAAAACCATGAAAACGACATCCATGATGATATCTTTGAATTTTTTGCTGTCGCCATCTTGGATTTTGATTTAGACCTCACTATCGGCTTTAGCATCCTTGAAAACCATGAAAACGACTCCCATGATGAACAATTCGAAAATGATCACAGCCGCCATCTTGGATTTTGATTTTGACTTGACTATCATCTTTATTACCCTCGAAAACGATGAAAACGACATCCCGATGATTCTTTGCTATGCCCTTCTTGGATTTTGATTTTGACCTCACTATCGGCTTTAGCATCCTCGAAAACCATGAAAACGACTCCCATGATGAACAATTCGAAAATGATCGCAGCCGCCATCTTGGATTTTGATTTTGACTTCACTATCAGCTTTATTACCCTCGAAACCATGAAAACGACGCGCCATGATGATATCTTTGAATTTTTTGCTGTCGCCATCTTGGATTTTGATTTTGACCTCACTATCGGCTTAAGCATCCTCGAAAACCATGAAAACGACTCCCATGATGAACAATTCGAAAATGATCGCAGCCGCCATCTTGGATTTTGATTTTGACTTCACTATCAGCTTTATTACCCTCGAAAACCATGAAAACGACATCCATGATGATATCTTTGAATTTTTTGCTGTCGCCATCTTGGATTTTGATTTTGACCTCACTATCGCTTTAGCATCCCGAAAACCATGAAAACGACTCCCATGATGAACAATTCGAAAATGATCGCAGCCGCCATCTTGGATTTTGGACTTCACTAGGCTTCATAGCCCTCGAAAACCATGAAAACGACACCCATGATGATATCTTTGAATTTTTTGCTGTCGCCATCTTGGATTTTGATTTTGACCTCACTATCGGCTTTAGCATCCTCGAAAACCATGAAAACGACTCCCATGATGAACAATTCGAAAATGATCGCAGCCGCCATCTTGGATTTTGATTTTGACTTCACTATCATCTTTATTACCCTCGAAAACCATGAAAACGACATCCATGATGATATCTTTGAATTTTTTGCTGTCGCCATCTTGGATTTTGATTTTGACCTCACTATCGGCTTTAGCATCCTCGAAAACCATGAAAACGACTCCCATGATGAACAATTCGAAAATGATCGCAGCCGCCATCTTGGATTTTGATTTTGACTTCACTATCATCTTTATTACCCTCGAAAACCATGAAAACGACAGCCATGATGACATCTTTGAATTTTTTGCTGTCGCCATCTTGGATTTTGATTTTGACTTCACTATCAGCTTTAGCACCCTCGAAAACCATGAAAACGACAGCCATGATGATATCTTTGAATTTTTTGCTGTCGCCATCTTGGATTTTGATTTTTGACAATACTCACCATCGGCTTTCAGCATCCTCGAAAACCATGAAAACGACTCCCATGATGAACAATTCGAAAATGATCAGCCGCCATCTTGGATTTTGTTCACTATCATCTTTATTACCCTCGAAAACCATGAAAACGACAGCCATGATGACATTCTTTGAATTTTTTGCTGTCGCCATCTTGGATTTTGATTTTGACCTCACCATCGGCTTTAGCATCCTCGAAAACCATGAAAACGACTCCCCAATTCGAAAATGATCGCATCCGCCATCTTGGATTTTGATTTTGATTCACTATCAGGCATTAGCATCCTCGAAAACCATGAAAACGACTCCCATGATATATCAATTCGAAAATGATCGCAGCCGCCATCTTGGATTTTGATTTTGACCTCACTATCGGCTTTAGCATCCTCGAAAACCATGAAAACGACTCCCATGATGAACAATTCGAAAATGATCGCAGCCGCCATCTTGGATTTTGATTTTGACTTCACTATCGGCTTTAGCATCCTCGAAAACCATGAAAACGACATCCATGATGATATCTTTGAATTTTTTGCTGTCGCCATCTTGGATTTTGATTTTGACCTCACTATCGGCTTTAGCATCCTCGAAAACCATGAAAACGACTCCCATGATGAACAATTCGAAAATGATCGCAGCCGCCATCTTGGATTTTGATTTTGACTTCACTATCAGCTTTATTACCCTCGAAAACCATGAAAACGACATCCATGATGATATCTTTGAATTTTTTGCTGTCGCCATCTTGGATTTTGATTTTGACCTCACTATCGGCTTTAGCATCCCGAAAACCATGAACAACGACAGCCGCCATGATGACTTCACTATCGATGAAAACGCTTTATCTTTGAATTTTTTGCTGTCGCCATCTTGGATTTTGATTTTGACCTCACCATCGGCTTTAGCATCCTCGAAAACCATGAAAATGACTCCCATGATGAACAATTCGAAAATGATCGCAGCCGCCATCTTGGATTTGGATTTTGACTTTACTATCGGCTTTAGCATCCTCGAAAACCATGAAAACGACTCCCATGATGACAATTTGAAAATGATCGCAGCCGCCATCTTTGATTTTGATTTTGACCTTACTATCGGCTTTAGCATCCTCGAAAACCATGAAAACGACTCCCATGATGAACAATTCGAAAATTGATCGCAGCCGCCATCTTGGATTTTGATTTTGACCTTCACTATCGGCTATAACATCCTCGAAAACCATGAAAACGACTCCCATGATAAAATTGATGAACAATTCGAAAATTATAGCAGCCGCCATCTTGGATTCTCATTTTGATTTTGAAAAATGATTTTGACATACTCTGGGCCCCAAAGAAAATGTTCCAAGTTTCTTCTGAGATCCACTTAAAGGGGGGAGAAGGGGTGAAGAGGGGAGATTTTGAAAAAAATGGTTTTTTCTTTTCCGATCCTCCTCTATACGAATCCGTAAAAAAACACCAAACACGGGTCTCTTAGTTTCTGAGATACGATAGGGAGGGGGGGGGGAGGCCAAAAAGCGGAGGCTTGGTACTTTTGCCCTACTTATGAGAGTTACTTGTAAGTTTGCTTGTCGTCACCCGCGAGTTACGCTTCACCCACTCAACCTTCGTTACGCTACGGAGGTCGCCGGCTCGCTTCGCTCGCCACCTCCCCCTTCGCTCAACTCGGTCTCGCAGGTTCGCTCCACTCAGGACCTACCTACCACCGGAAAGCTATCGTGACCTCATCCCTACGCTACGCTACGCTTCGCTTTACCGATGGGGTGAGGGGTGAAGAGGGGGAGAGGGGTGAGTTTCGAAAAATGATTTTGACATACTCTGGGCCTCTTGATACGAGTCTGAAAAAAAAATGTTCCAAGTCTCTTTGAGATCCGCCTAAAGGGGGGATAAGGGAGGAGGGGGGGGAACTTTGAAAATGGTTTTTACTTTTCCGAGCCTTCTCTATACGAATCCGTAAAAAAACAAAACACGGGTCTCTTAGTTTCTGAGATACGACGGGGGGATTGGGAGGGGGGGGGGGGAGGGGGAGTTTTGAAAAATGATTTTGACCAACTCTGGGTACCCTTGATATGAATCTGAAAAAAAAATGTTCAAGTCTCTTCGAGATCCGCCTAAGGGAGGGGGACGGAGGGGGCAAGGGGGGGAACTTCGAAAAATGGTTTTTACTTTTCCGAGCCTCCTCTATACGAATCCGTATAAAAAAAAACACGGGTCTCATAGTTTCTGAGATACGATTGGGATGGGGGGGGGGGAGGCCAAAAAGGGGAGGCTTGGTACTTTTGCCCTACTAATGAGAGTTACTTGTAAGTTTGCTTGTCGTCACCGCTGAGTTACGCTTCACCCACTCAACCTTCGTTACGCTACGGAGGTCGCCGGCTCGCTTCGCTCGCCACCTCCCCCCTTCGCTCCACTCGGTCTCGCAGGTTCGCTCCACTCAGGACCTACCTACCACCAGAAAGCTATCGTGTCCTCATCCCTACGCTTCGCTTTACCGCTACATAATTTTTCCGAGTTACGATGGGGGAGGGGTGAAGGGGGGAGAGGGGGGAGTTTAGAAAAATGATTTTGTCATACTCTGAGCCCTTTGATATGAATCTGAAAAAAAAATGTTCCAAGTCTCTTCTGAGATCCGCCTAAAGGGGGGAGAATGGGGTCAAGAGGGGGGGACTTTGAAAAATGGTTTTTACTTTTCCGAGCCTCCTCTATACGAATCCATAAAAAAACAAAACACGGGTCTCATAGTTTCTGAGATACGATTGGGAGGGGGGGGGGAGCAAAAAGGGGAGGCTTGGTACTTTTGCCCTACTAATGAGAGTTACTTGTAAGTTTGCTTGTCGTCACCGCTGAGTTACGCTTCACCCACTCAACCTTCGTTACGCTACGGAGGTCGCCGGCTCGCTTCGCTCGCCACCTCCCCCCTTCGCTCCACTCGGTCTCGCAGGTTCGCTCCACTCAGGACCTACCTACCACCGGAAAGCTATCGTGACCACATCCCTACGCTACGCTACGCTTCGCTTTACCGCTATGGGGTGAGGGGTGAAGAGGGGGAGAGGGGTGAGTTTCGAAAAATGATTTTGACATACTCTGGACCTCTTGACACGAGTCTGAAAAAAAAAATCCAAGTCTCTTTTGAGATCCGCCTAAAGGGGGGGGGGGGGAGGGGGGCAAGGGGGAACTTTGAAAATGATTTTTACTATTTCGAGCCTCCTCTATACGAATCCGTAAACAAACAAAACATGGGTCTCTTAGTTTCCGAGATACGACGGGGGGAGGGGTGAAGGGGGGGAGAGGGGAGAGTTTTGAAAAATGATTTTGACCAACTATGGGGCCCTTGACATGAATCTGAAAAAAAAACTGTTGCAAGTCTGTTAACTTCCGAGATCCTCCTAAAGGGGGGAGAAGGGGAAAAGGGGAGGGGGGACTCTAAAAATGATTTTTACGTTTCCGAGCCCCCTCTATACGAATCCGTAAAAAAACAAAACACGGGTCTCTTAGTTTCCGAGATACGATGGGGAGGGGGGAGAGGGGGGGCGAAAAGGGGAGGTTTGGGATTTTTCCCATACTCACGAGAGTGACTTGTATACGAATCTGTCAAAATATACCCACCTCCCCCTTCACCATCTGGGAGAACAATTCTGTCAGTCAGTCAGTCAGTGAGTGGTAATCGAGCTTTATATAGTATAACTAGTTTTTGGGCGTTGCGCGAGCTGCAAGCAGCTCGCGGGGTCGTGTTTTGGAAAGGTATTTCTTACTTAGATTTTTTTTTAACATCTTCGAAAACCATGAAACCGACTCCCATGATGAACAATTCAAAAATTATCGCAGCCGCCATCTGGATTATAATTTTGACTTCACTATCGGCTTTAGCACCCACGAAAAGCATGAAAACGACATCCAAGATGAAAACTTTAAATTTTTTGCAGTCGCCATCTTGGATTTTGATTTTGACCTCACTATCGGCTTTAGCATCTTCGAAAACCATGAAAACGACTTCCATGATGAACATTTCGAAAATTATCGCAACCACCATCTTGGATTTTAATTTTGACCTCACTATCGGCTTTCCTCCTCTTCGCGTCGTATTCTTCATTGCTGAGGGTCGTGATTCCCCCCGACGTGAAGTCACTTTGAGCTTGACGATGCTCCGCCATCTGTTTCTGTCCTCGGCAGAATGAAAAGCATTGTGAAGTTTCGTGTCCAGGGAAGAGCGAATTTGGTCCGACCACCTAAGTTGACTGCGACCCTTCGGGCGCTTGCGAGAAATGGAATCATTGGAGCGGAATGCAGTCCAGGGTATCTGCAACATTTTTCTCCAGCACCACATTTCAAAAGCATCGATACGATCACGATAGGCTTTCTTGAGAGTCCATGCCTCTGATCCGTAACTGAATATGGAGAACACCAAGGATTTGACCAGTTTAATTTTGGTTTTCCGAGATAAGTTATGGACTTTCCATATTCGTTGGAGCTGGGACATCGCAGTTTTGGCCATCCTTATATTCCCTATACGTCTTCTTATCTCCTTTCGCAAGAGCCTGTGTTATTAATATTAGCACCAATGTAAAAAAAATCTTCGACGAATTCTAGCGACAGGGCGCCTGTTAATTGTATTTTATTGCTACGATCTACCACCATTAACTTGGTTTTAGCGTGGTTGATTTTGAGACCCAGTTCCATACAGATCCTTTCCATTCTACCGAGAAGAAGAACCATTTCACTTTCGTTGGCAGCCAAAAGAGTTGTGTCGTCTGCGTATCGCAAATTAGTCAATTTGGCTCCTCCTACTGTGACTCCGCCTTCCCAGTCTTCAAGAGTTCGTCTCATTATAATTATACTCTCCATATGTGTTAAACAGAATGGGGGATAGTATACAACCCTGTCTAATGCCCTTACAAAAACCAAAAGAATCAGATGTGGTTTTTTCTACCTTCACGACACCTTGGTCGCTCAAGTAAAGTGATTGTATAAGAGCTACGAGATGCTTAGGCACACCGAGTTCTTCTTACACTCGCCACAAGGCTGACCAGACAACACAGTCGAAAGCTTTGCTGTAGTCTATGAAACATAGCATGATGGGCGTATCAAACTCATAAGATTTTTCAATGAGCTGTCTTATGTTTAATATTTGCTCCTGAGTTCCTTTGCCTTTGACAAAGCCTGCCTGCTCCTGAAGAATTTTCCAGTCTAAGAAATTACGGATTCTGTTATTTACGAGTACGATGTGTAGCATCACTTTGCTGGCATGGGATGTAAGGGCTAAAGTCCTGTAATTGTCGCATTTTGAGGTGGAACCTTTGTTGTGCAGTGGTATGTGATATGGTATGGTATGGAATAACTGAACTTGCCCAATCGTTCGGCCATTCGCCAGTACACCAAATTCGGTCGCATATTTTGTGAAGGGCAGTTACACCCGGTAAACACATTGCTTGAATAATCTCAGCAGTTAGCTGATCTTGTCCGGGAGCTTTTTTGTAAGTCTAAGTCTCAAAGTCATAAATCTGTCGGAAACTGGGTTATACCCCACATGATTGTTCAGTGGGCGGCGGGTTACCCACAGCCCGACTCCGCTGGTGCTTGAGTCTAAAGAACCCGAAAGGTAAAGGGTGTTTCCATTGGAGGTGGTTCGGTGTCCTTGTCCTCTTATGTGAGTTTCGGTCAATCCCAACAACGCTACTTTGTGGTATACAGCTTACATTTCCACAATGTCTAATTTCCCTGGGCACAATAGACCTCGGACGTACCAGGTTGCAATCCGGCGATGTTCACGGATTGAGATCTTGTTGTTTGCTATCGGCTTTAGCATCCTCGAAAACCATGAAAACGACATCCATGATGAAAACTTTGAATTTTTGCAGTCGCCATCTTGGAATTTGATTTTGGCCTCACTATTGGCTTTAGCATCCTCGAAAACCATGAAAACGACTTTCATGATGAATAATTCGAAAACTATCACAGCCGCCATCTTGGATTTTGATTTTGACCTCACTATCGGCTTTAGCATCCTTGAAAACCATGAAATCGACATCCATGATGAAAACTTTGAATTTTTTGCAGTCGCCATCTTGGATTTTGATTTTGACCTCACTATCTGCTTTAGCATCCTTGAAAACCATGAAATCGACATCCATGATGAAAACTTTGAATTTTTTGCAGTTGCCATCTTGGATTTTGATTTTGACCTCACTATCGGCTTTAGCATCCTCAAAAACCATGAAATTGACTCCCATGATGAACAATTCGAAAATTATCGCAGCCGCCAACTTGGATTTTGATTTTGACCTCACTATCGGCTTTAGCATCCTGAAAACCATGAAATCGACATCCATGAAAACGATTTTTTGCTCGCCATCTTGGATTTTGATGACGAACAATCCTTGAAAATTATCGCAGCCGCCATCTTGGATTTTGATTTTGACCTCACTATCGGCTTTAGCATCCTTGAAAACCATGAAATCGACATCCATGATGAAAACTTTGAATTTTTTGCAGTCGCCATCTTGGATTTTGATTTTGACCTCACTATCGGCTTTAGCATCCTTGAAAACCATGAAATCGACATCCATGATGAAAACTTTGAATTTTTTGCAGTCGCCATCTTGGATTTGATTTTGACCTCACTATCGGCTTTAGCGTCCTTGAAAACCATGAAATCGACATCCATGATGAAAACTTTGAATTTTTTGCAGTCGCCATCTTGGATTTTGATTTTGACCTCACTATCGGCTTTAGCATCCTCGAAAACCATGAAAACGACTCCCATGATGAACAATTCGAAAATTATCGCAGCCGCCATCTTGGATTTTGATTTTGACCTCACTATCGGCTTTAGCATCCTCGAAAACCATGAAAACGACCATGACGAAAATTCGAAAATTATCGCAGCCGCCATCTTGGATTTTGATTTTGACCTCACTATCGGCTTTAGCATCCTTGAAAACCATGAAATCGACATCCATGATGAAAACTTTGAATTTTTTGCAGTCGCCATCTTGGATTTTGATTTTGACCTCACTATCGGCTTTAGCATCCTTGAAAACCATGAAATCGACATCCATGATGAAAACTTTGAGATTTTTCAGTCGCCATTTTGGAATTTGATTTTGACCTCACTATTGGCTTTAGCATCCTCGAAAACCATGAAATCGACATCCATGATGAAAACTTTGAATTTTTTGCAGTCGCCATCTTGGATTTTGATTTTGACCTCACTATCGGCTTTAGCATCCTTGAAAACCATGAAAAATCGACATCCATGATGAAAACTAGCATTGAAAAATTCGACATTTTGCAGTCGCCATCTTGGATTTTGATTTTGACCTCACTATCGGCTTTAGCATCCTTGAAAACCATGAAATCGAACCATGATGAAAATGAATTTTTTGCAGTCGCCATGATTTTGATTTTGACCTCACTATCTGCTTTAGCATCCTTGAAAACCATGAATCGACATCCATGATGAAAACTTTGAATTTTTTGCAGTCGCCATCTTGGATTTTGATTTTGACCTCACTATCGGCTTTAGCATCCTTGAAAACCATGAAATCAAACCGTGATGAAAACTTTGAATTTTTTGCAGTTGCCATCTTGGATTTTGATTTTGACCTCACTATCGGCTTTAGCATCCTCAAAAACCATGAAATTGACTCCCATGATGAACAATTCGAAAATTATCGCAGCCGCCATCTTGGATTTTGATTTTGACCTCACTATCGGCTTTAGCATCCTTGAAAACCATGAAATCGACATCCATGATGAAAACTTTGAATTTTTTGCAGTCGCCATCTTGGATTTTGATTTTGACCTCACTATCGGCTTTAGCATCCTTGAAAACCATGAAATCGACATCCATGATGAAAACTTTGAATTTTTTCAGTCGCCATTTTGGAATTTGATTTTGACCTCACTATCGGCTTTAGCATCTTCGAAAACCATAAAAACAATTCTCATGATGAACAATTCGAAAATTATCGCATTCAACCTTCGTTACGCTGCGGAGGTCGCCGGCTCGCTTCGCTCGCCACCTCCCCCCTTCGCTCCTCTCGGTCTCGCAGGTTCGCTCCACTCAGGATCACCTACCACCGGAAAACTATCGTGACCCTACGCTACGCTTCGCTTTACCGCTACCTAGTTTTTCCGAGATACGATGGTGGGAGGGTTGAAGAGGGGAGAGGGGGGAATTTTGGAAAATGGTTTTGACCAACTCTGGGCCCTTTGATATGAATCTGAAAAAACATATGTTCCAAGTCTCTTCTGAGATCCACCTAAAGGGGGGGGGAGGGAGAAGGGGGCAAAGGGGGGAAACTTTGAAAATTGGTTTTTATTTTTCCAAGCGTCCTCTATACCAATCCATAAAAAGACAAAACACGGGTCTCATAGTTTCTGAAATACGATTGGGGGGGGGGGGGGAGGCTTGGTACTTTTGCCCTACTAATGAGAGTTGCTTGTCGTCACCGCTGAGTTACGCTTCACCCACTCAACCTTCGTTACGCTACGGAGGTCGCCGGCTCGCTTCGCTCGCCACCTCCCCCCTTCGCTCCACTCGGTCTCGCCGGTTCGCTCCACTCAGGATCTATCCTACCACCGGAAATCTGTCGTGTTTACCGCTACCTACCTACCTAATGTTGCAAGTCTGTTAACTTCCGAGATCCGCCTAAAAGGGGGAAAACGGGGCCAAGAGGGGGGGACTTTGAAAAATGGTTTTTACTTTTCCGAGCCTCCTCTATACCAATCCATAAAAAAACAAAACACGGGTCTCATAGTTTCTGAGATACGATTGGGAGGGGGGGGGGAGCAAAAAGGGGAGGCTTGGTACTTTTGCTCTACTAATGAGAGTTACTTGTAAGTTTGCTTGTCGTCACCCGCGAGTTACGCTTCACCCGCTCAACCTTCATTGAGCTACGGAGGTCGCCGGCTCGCTTCGCTCGCCACCTCCCCCCTTCGCTCCACTCGGTCTCGCAGGTTCGCTCCACTCAGGACCTACCTACCACCGGAAAGCTATCGTGACCACATCCCTACGCTTCGCTTTACCGCTATGGGGTGAGGGGTGAAGAGGGGGAGAGGGGTGAGTTTCGAAAAATGATTTTGACATACTCTGGACCTCTTGACACGAGTCTGAAAAAAAAATGTTCCAAGTCTTTTTTGAAATCCGCCTAAAGGGGGGGGGGGGGAGGGGGGCAAGGGGGATCTTTGATAATGATTTTTACTATTTCGAGCCTCCTCTATACGAATCCGTAAACAAACAAAACACGGGTCTCTTAGTTTCCGAGATACGACGGGGGGAGGGGTGAAGGGGGGGAGAGGGGAGAGTTTTGAAAAATGATTTTGACCAACTATGGGGCCCTTGACATGAATCTGAAAAAAAAACTGTTGCAAGTCTGTTAACTTCCGAGATCCTCCTAAAGGGGGGAGAAGGGGAAAAGGGGAGGGGGGATTCTAAAAAATGATTTTTACGTTTCCGAGCCCACTCTATACGAATCCGTAAAAAAACAAAACACGGGTCTCTTAGTTTCCGAGATACGATGGGGAGGGGGGAGAGGGGGGGCGAAAAGGGGAGGTTTGGGATTTTTCCCATACTCACGAGAGTGACTTGTATACGAATCTGTCAAAATATACCTATGAATTGAATAAATCACTTGACCGAATTGGTTCCTCCCCCTTCACCATCTGGGAGAACAATTCTGTCAGTCAGTCAGTGAGTGGTAATCGAGCTTTATATAATATAATATGGGAGACCTCCTATGAATTGAATAAATCACTTGACCGAATTGGTTCGATGGAAAAAATATTTTTTTATTAAAGTTTTATACCACATCAACACATATGCTTTCTTTTCTATTCAAGCTGTGAAAAGAACATAATAAACAAGTGTGTTTAAAAATAAATGTGAACACAAATAGGCACATTTCGTCTTCATTCATACATACATTCAAACGAAACCAAATCAAATCAAGGTGTCAGTCAGTCAGTCAGTGAGTGGTAATCGACCAAAAAAAACACGGCTTTATATAACGGTATTATTCACATAGCAGAAATATAAGGATTTTCTGTTTAAAATCAATGTTTTACACAAAGAACCGTAATATATACTCAATACTCTCGTATTTCAAAGTGTAATTAATGCTTAGTGTATGCATACTATTGCTCGTGACTGTACATAGGCACGCGTCAAAGTCGTAAGGTATCGGAGACATTTGTGTCGGCTTGTGTACGAAGGGGCCAACAAAACTACTATACGTACTAAACTAAATGCCATTAGTTAAAATCTCATGCTTTTTTAAAACGAATATTAAAAAAAAAACTTGAGAGGTGTCAAGGGACACCCGGATGGAACGAAGTTAACAAAAATAATCGTCGCAACACCACACTGTTCAATGCGAAATAGAAAGACGAAACGAAAATATCTGGCTTGCTTTCTATTAGAGAGAGAGAGACACAGTGAAACATGTGCACGCCGCAATACGACAAGAGTCACGAGGAACGGCGATTGAGGGGTACGGGGCGCGGGTTGCAAGCGCGAGGTGCGGGGCGAGGCAAAAAAGTGTCGTGCCAACTTTTCGTAAGATTTTTTTCCGTATAGCCCCCTTTCACAACGCGTGATAAGGAACTTCGTTCCAATAAAAATGTAGGAGTTAACCACTCTATGCAAGTATGAACGACAAATTATCCGCAACGTGACCCATTTCACGCTCGTTGGACATTAACAAAGTCAAAAGCTTTAGATAAACCGCTTTCCTGGAATAGGGGCGAGTAGCGGGCAGGATTACAGCTACATGTTTGTGTGCAAAACTCTCAAAGACTGTATCGGCTAATCGAAATGTAGGCTTGTGGAAGATGGCTCTTGGTTACAAAGAATAGCTTTCAAATTTGACTTTTTGAAAAATCTAAGAGTATTCAAACTTTTTTTTTATGTTTCATAATATAAGTACGAGTACCTATAAATAAAATACGCACGGAACAAATATTTGTATGGCCTGCAGGTAATTGTTCCGGGTCTGGGTATTTGTGTAGGTATGTGAGTTTCTATCTTTGTAAACCCACCCACTACCCAGAAGAAATTCCTAGTGTAGAGCAAAGTTTAAAAAAAAAAAAAAAAACCGAGGAAAAAAGTAAATTCTGAATTTTAAAAAAGTTCTGTTTTTAAACTTCTTAGGGGAAATGGTTCTGAACTTTTACACTCTTTGTGGCACAACCAGGTTTTAGTAGCGTCGACTAGCGATGAGGCCTGTGTATCGCAAGCGACGTCGGGCGACATCCCACGCCACATAAACAGAAATAAAGCCTATTTTTCATGTCGAGCGACAGAGTCGCGGGATTAACATTCCCTAGTGAAAATGCTTACAGCCTCTTAAACACAAACTTTTTGTTAGTTGCTTGTCGCTAAAATCTACTACAGTCAGGGTTGTAGGGTTGTTTAGGGGTTTGTAGACGGACTCGACGAATCGACCGACGGTTGACGTGGCAAAAACGTTTGTGTGCAATTAACCTAATTAATTGTACGTAACGGCGACAAACGAATGTTGTTGTTTAAAATCATTCTCATACCGAATATATTTCCAATGTAAGTTACAAAAAATGTATAAAATATGTGTAATCAATACAAAGCAAACAGGAATTGAAAAAAAAGCAATTTCAATAAACAATAAATAAAAAGCTTTGTTTTGATCAATTTATCAAACTTTTATACATACTTAGACATACATTTTCTAGAACGACTGGTTCAAAAATAATGGACATTTTAGAATCAGAATTGAGACCATTAATAAACAGGATCGTTTACGTGAACAAACTCGTTACTAAAACCAATATTGAAATTCGTCGTCTTTCAATTTAGATAAAATCTTTAACCACAATGAAACTAGAAATAAAACTAAACAACAAGCACTTAACGTAATGTCTATGACATGACATTAACAATAAAGCTATAAATTGTTGATACGGCTCGTAAAACAGTTGATACCAGACATAACTTATAAAGTGACGTCATACGTAAGTCCCGATTGTAAGCACGACGCGAAAGGGGTGATAAACATTTTCTTTCTACGCCCTGTTGACGTATGTAAGAGATTATGTTGAATGTTTTATGATATAGTGTTACTATAATGGGTTCATATTGTCTTAGTAATAATATTGAGAGGTTCAAGGCTCTGTGATTTTTGTTCACTTGTTGCTGGCTCTTTTTTTTCTTATCCGCCTGTTGCTTCGTTAAGATTAATGTTTCCACCAATTTGCTTAATTATTCTGTTTATTTAAAGAAAGCGCCGCCGTCTCGTCAGATATTTTTTGTGTGTTAAAATTGTGGCCTACATTACGTTATTCTTCGTTATCAACAGACGCATTAAAAAAGTCTTGTTTACAACAAATATTTTCGCCTTTAAAATGTAACAAACATGTTTTTCAGTTTACCAATTTAACAAGAGAAGTAAAACTTGATGGTGTAATTGATGACGTCACAAGTTTCAATATAAACACAAAACAATTTGTTCCGCAGTGTTACGTTTTCTTCGAATCCATAGCTTGGTGAATAAGTAAACAACATTTTAATAGAGTTTCGTAATTAAATTCTAATAATGCTATGCACGTAATAGGAGGATAATAAAGAGACAATTTAAATTCATTTGAACGTGAAATTAATTAGGTTTTTTGGCTCCTGAAAAATTAGAATAACACAGTATATACCCACATGTGTAGAATTGACACACACACATCGCTCATCGGGTCTATAAGACAAAACATTGCCGTTTTTATTTTATTATTAGGTACCACCCATTTCTGACATTAAACATTTGGTTGTAATCTGGCAACTTAGAATTGATTTGTGATTACATTCAGGGACCGAAACCGGTATGATCAATACGGGTATTTTTTCGGTAACAACCTTTTTTTCTTTTACAGGTAACTTTAAAGATTACCTTTATTATTAAAGTGAATACATAAACAGTATTAATACCGGTTACCGAAATAAAAATTACCCCTATCTTGCACACTTCACACGTGCCGTCGTCAATGGTCACAGGGCGCGCGTCGCCTGTGTGTGTGACAAAGAATCGTCATCTTTAGGTAACCGGTATTAAAACGGTAACCTGAATAGAGGTTACATTTTTCTTCGGTCTGGTTACCCAGATACCGGTAACCTAAGTCTGAACAATAAACAAAATTCTTCAATACCTGTACCGTAATTTATAAAGGTTTTCGGGCCCTGTTACATATGCCCGACCCTTGAATTGCAACAAACGCGTGGAACCTCCTAGCAATATTTGCTGTATCTAGGAGAACTGCTTCCTGAATCAAGCGCTTCATTCAGCTGCCTAACGAGAAACTCCTCAGATGTTCGTCGAAGCTCTTGGCAATTAAGCCATTATTATTAAATCAAACCACAAATAAATCAAAATCAAGTCATTTATTTCAAGTAGGTCAGTTACAGGCAATTTTGAGTTGTCAAAAGACAAAAGTAAAATAAATTGAAGTCAAACTCTAAAGATTTGCCAGAAAAAAATTAACCACTTATTTAACTAAATTGTATTATTAAATCTGAATAGATTTTCAGTGACCTAGAATAAGACAAGATTTATAGTAGACTCGTACGAAAAAAAAATACAAAAACTTAAAAAATAAGAATACATTTCCGAAAAAAAACTTCCCCTTATTTGAAATTCCTTTATCATTCTAAGTACTTGAAGGCAGCGCAACACGTTTTCTTCATCCACTATCTCCTGTCAGACATTTGGGTGTCTATGTACCTAATATTCTACATCTGCCACGGAGTAAAGCAAGCTTATATTTCAAAAAACCTACGCATTCCAACAGTTCCTTTGTACTAAAACTAGTAAATTTCAGACGGGTTTCGCTAACATACTCTAGATGAGAGAAATTCCGACAGACGAAATGTGGCACTTACAGTCTTACATATACTTATAAACAGAATCCATTAAAGAAAATACAAGGAAAAGTGAGTTTCAAATTCCAAAGTGAGTTGATATAAAGTTCATGTAAGTGACACAGTGTAAGTAAACTAAGTACATGATGTGAATATATTGAAGATAGTGTTCTTGAACACGTAACGAAGTTTCACATGCTCTAAAATGAATATTAATTTTGTCTATAAGTCTATGACTTAGTACCTATACAAGTTACTAAGACTGCAGTAAGGATTTAATTTGGAAGTTTATGCATTACTATAAAGCTATAAAAGCTTGTACCACAGAGTTGGTTTTCATAATCAGCATCTCTGTGGGTCTGAAACGGCCACATTGAGTAATATTCCTAATGATTCACTTCTTGCAATTCCTGCAACTTCATTGGTGAACTATTCACGAAGTGAATGTTTTAGAATATAGCTAAGTGATCGTTTTAGACCCGCTGTAAGTACTTTAAATGTTAGCTTGTTTTAATTGGTCAGAAATGAGCAGTTTTTTTGCTGAAAGCGAGTTTGTTTTGCAGTTTTTGGCATCCAACGGGGCAATGCCAACTTTCTTTGCAATGCGAATTTTTCCTTTTGACAGCAGTCCAAACGTATTTTTCTTTTAATAATTTACTTAAAATTAAAATAAAGTGACTTACGTTATAGATTAAAAAAACCGGCCAAGTGCGTGTCGGGCCACGCACAGTGTAGGGTTCCGTAGTTGCCCATCAAAATACTTATGCGAACTAACTAAACTGATTCGCTGAATTTAATTTTAAAAAGAAGAATTTTCAAAATCGGTCAGGTTTGAGAAATCGGGGAAAATACATAACTAAAAAGATTACAACGAATTTAAAACCTCCTCCATAGATTTTTTGAATTTAGTTAAAAATAGTTGACAATAAAACCTACCTATCCCCAAAAAATATACCTATAAAAGCTGTAAAAATAAAGTTGACAAACTTACATTTGCAGTTGTCTCCGATACATGTTGTTTAAGAAAATATGATATCAAGTACATTTTATAAGTTGGTCGACTATTACTCGTTAAGTTGTAAAGCCTACTTAGTCATGATTTTTCTTTTGACAACTTCGTTATATATACTACTATTGTGTTTACATTTATTTTTTACACCCCCAAACATAACCGTTGAGCTGGTAGAGGGGGGGGACACTCGAATCGAGCAAAATTTAGCACTTTAAAGCTTAATATTTCACAAACGAATTTTTTTATCAAAAAATTGTTAATGGAAACTATCATTATTTTTTAAAGACCTATTTAATGATAAAAAAAAATCCTCACTTTACGTGTAAGTACTAAAGGTACCCTAAAAAAAAATATTTTACGAGATTTTATTTTACCACTTTTTTGGCACAACAAATCCGTATATTTACACCAAATTACAGCTCTTTAGGACTGTGCGTCTCTGAGCTAAACTGCGGACAGACGGACGGACGGACGGACGGACGAACATGGCGAAACTATAAGGGTTTCTTGTTGACTACGGAACCCTAAAAAGGATAAAAGAAATGTCGTAAATATGGTAAATACACTGGTCAAGATACATTTATGTTATGTTGAAAACCATTTCAGTGTTTCTATTATTCATCTAATTAAATGACTAACTACACATCCTACACATACATTTCATACACAAAACTTTTATTTGCAACTCCACCACATACATATTTACCAACTGACTCGAAAAACATCGAATAAACAGAATGTCCAAGATATTAATTGTGAAACACCAAATTACTATCAGTTTGTATTAACCCTAAATTGCTGTTTTGCCCAAACACCTGTTTCGTAAGCAATTTGAAGGCGCTAATTGACATTTAATGCAAAACTTATTAAATTCACCTCCAGCCGTGTTCGGTGTATAATTCAATAGACTACCCATCAAAGCTGACCTTTTATGACTGATAGGTTAACGATCTTATCTATTTACGTTGCCCGTAACCAAAAACCGAGACCGGGCCATTATTTTGTAAAAAAAACAAAATACCCGTGTGGGCGTTTCGGAGCAATGCGTATATTTTCACGTTGTAAATATAAAAGAAATTACCATTTGGAACTTTTTTGAAATACTTTTAGAATCTGCGTTTAGTAATTCTACTAATAACATTCAGGCTAATGGTTTTGTTTCCACCGAAAACAGTGCAATAAATGCAATGGCATTTGCACTGTGGGCTGTGTCATTATGTGTGTGTCACAGTGCAAGTAGTTTAGACAAAAAGTCTTGGGTAAAACTCTGAGTTCGGTCAGTATTATATAGGTATTCCCAGACCAGTTTTTTATAGTCAGCTCTCAGGCCACTTCGAGTAATCCCGCGCGATAACGGCGCGTGTACGGTGCGTGTGATTAAAATGACGTCATCTCTTTTTTTGTGTATCGTAGCCGTATCTAACTTACATTACAGCATCTTTATGAAATAAGCTGAAACATTTTAAACGGATTTGTCCAGTTACCTTGAATTCAAATAAAACACAGTAAAATAATAAAAATGGTGTCGATTATTGGGTTTTCCATCATAAACTCAGTAACAGTTTAGAGTTTGCATTTGTGCTCGGCCTGTGGCAATAACTCAACCCTTATTCCATGGGAATTAATTAAAACTTTTGAAGTGAGAGTTTTATCAGCCCCACTTCGATGAAAATACGCGTGATGTTTATTTTATAACATAAATGTTTGAACAATATAATTATAGCATACCTACTCCATTCCTCGATTATATATAATATTTTGGGAAAAAAAAACAAGTTTTGATACAAACCTTTTCCCACACTTCAAGATCTGTAGCTGTATTGTATCGATAATAGAAATCGGTTAAGTAATTTCATTTAAGAATATAATGACTAAACTATCAATTCCAAAAAAAAAAAACCATCAGCCTCGTGTACATTTTAATATCCATTACGGATACATTAACACTCCATCAGTTAAGTATGTTAAATTACTGAATTAAAATATCCATCAGTATTCATTAGAGTAAAGCCACTGAGCCATCATCGGCCATTGTGTGCACATTCATTAGCAGACTGGCCATATCCGTGAATAATGGCCGACGGCATGTGTCCACACGAATCAGACTAGGTACACGTTTAAACCAGCTTATCTGTCGACAGTTCATTATCTGTACACGTGAGCTAACTAATCCACACAAAACGGTCGATATATTGAATTAATGTTATGTAACCAATAATATTAAAAGTCGATGAACTGAAAATTCAACCAGGATTTTTCTTTGCATTCAAGAGCTTACTTCACGTT
Source organism: Agrotis segetum (assembly GCA_036375495.1). NCBI lineage: Eukaryota > Metazoa > Arthropoda > Insecta > Lepidoptera > Noctuidae > Agrotis > Agrotis segetum. The sequence continues at coordinate 1,674,226 of JAQSVV010000386.1, forward strand.
AATCGGCTTATATCAATGAGTTCACAACACATAAAATCCGTATTGAGCAGTTTTTATTATGTTTCGTTCATTTTATTTTGCTTTCACTTCGTAGTGAGAAATGGAAAATTCAATTCAATAATTTTCTTCTTTATTTTCCGACAGCGTTTGGTGATAAGAAGAGGAGTGTATCAATCGACATTTACTTCTTTTGACGATCGAATTCGTAAGAAAAATTGTTGATACTACGATTCGTGTTGTGAATTCATAATTTTATACCAACGAAGAAGATAAAGAAGAGATTGTCAATACAATTGTTTTTTTTTTGCTGAAACTGTTAAGCATCGAGTACTTACAGAGTTATGCTGCCTTCACATTCGGGCGGCAGTCGCGCGACAGCAGCGCGGCAGAAGCACATTCCTTTACATTTTATATAAACAGCCGCGCATAAGCAGCGTCTGTCGCGCGAATGTCGCCCAAATGTGAAGGCAGCCTTATTCTTTGTTTGCGGGCTGTAATGAGGGCTTTATACCCAACCATGGATATTTCCGTAATACTCTGTATATGTAATGTTGTCTATTCCTTAGCACCTTCAATATTACAACGCATGCAATGTTGTCTGCTCAAATCTGCCAAATCCGTGAACATTAAAAGTGGTGACACAAACCCAGGGGAATATAGAAAAGGATAACAAATCTAGCTACCATTTACTCCTTTATAGTCTTTCACGTAGTTTCCAAAATTACAGCATAGATAAAATTTACCCCCAAGTTTAATCAGACTCAAAGTTAGTAATACGGCCCTTTAGGTAATCATAAATTTATAAACCCTTGTACATATAACATGTCAAGTTTTGACCTAGATCTGGAACTCTAAGTAAGGGAACATAATAGCTAAAACTTGTACGGGACGAGGTTAACTATTAAATATTTTATTCAGTGTTTAAACTTCATTTAAGATGCAATACTCGTTGCGGAAGGTGGCGCAACTTTGGAATAAACAGTGTATTTATAAGATAAGAAAAACTACACTCATTACGTAATACATGTAAAAGTTTGGGTGTTTGGCTTCATAGATGGATGGATGTCCCTCTATCACATCAGAACGGTTCATAAATCGCTCAGGAATAGACTATATTACTATGAAATAACACATAGAATCCCGTTTATTCTGGTATTATGTTTTATTAGGTTCCCGTGAAATAATTTTTGAGTAACACGCAGGCAAAGCTCTGCTATCAGCATTTTTTTTTTATACACTAAAGGTGCTTGTACACGGCGCTTGTAACCCGCGCAAGTAAAGGTGCGGGTTACCCGCGCGAGATACATGCGAAAGCTACTTGATCAAGTTACCCGGGGGGTGCTTGTACACGGCGCATGTAGTTTGAGCATGTTGAGGCACTTGTGCGGGTTACATGCGCCGTGTACAAGCACTCTAAAACAGTGCAATCATTTTTACTTTTCACATGAAATGACAGCAATCTAAATGAAGGCCAGTCACTACTATCGAAGCGTGGGCGAAGTTATTAAAGTGGTTATTGGCTGCTTAGCTATCATTACCACTAGACAAGCTTTCCCTTTTGATCAAGTTCTTTAATACTTAGAACTTAAGCAGCGATAAAAGTGTCTCCTGTTATTACCTATCATGTAAATTCTAGAAGGATTTTTTGTAAAACTTCGATCGTGCTCCGATATTGAGTTTTTGTAAGGTCTAATTTCAAAAGGGGTCACTACACATAAATGATTGGTAAACAGTTTATATAATAATGGTTGAACTATATTTACTTGCTTCTATGACTGAATTTGGTAGCTAAAAAAAAGTATCTTCCGAACATATCGTATGAAGTAATTAAATAAATTGAGTCTATCATTCCATAATTACTATATACCTATTCATGACACTTAATTTCTTATGTATTGTGGGGGCGTTTATAAACGTTCTAACTCACATACACAAACACGCAGATACAGAATAACTACCTACGTCTTGTAAATCATAGAAATAATTATACCTTGAGAGAATCCGAACAAGCGCCAACCGTTCATTCAGTTTCCACGGCCGTTTTAAATTACTACATAGAAAAAACATTCCAAACAATTCATTGAAAACCAGTGAGACATAGTAACAGCCATGAAAATCAAAAAGATGGTAAGACCGTTTCAATGTGCATGCAATTTTCCACACCAGTCAACCTTGGCCAGTCAGCTGTCAGTTACACGTTTAGAAGCTCGTGTGGGCGTGAATTAGGAATCAATAACGCATGTATGATTAAAGGGCAAGCGGGCCATATCATGTCTTTTTGTATTACTAGCTTACAACCGCGTGTCCACGTGATGTTTTTATACATACACGGGAACGTTATACCGGGATAAAAAATAAAAAGACGTTATTTCAAAAAAGAAAAGATTTCATCTAAATCCCTTCAATCGTTTTTAAGCAAAAAGGTAAAAAACATCCATCCCGCCTTCCTAAGACTTGTTTACTACTGTGACCTAAGTTTACTCACTGTCTACTATATATACTAAAATATAGTCTGTTACAGCACTTCTATATTCAGTGTTATAAGCTTGAAAAGATAAAACCATGAGTCGGAATTAGGTAGAGTTATGCATACTCCTACTTACACTAATTTCACCCAGCGAAAGAATAAAGTGGTTATGCCCCAAATCCTGGAATTACTTTTAAAGAGCAGAACAGACCGTGATTTTTTAAATTATTTACTTTTACACAATTTATTTGTTTCTTCTACGAGTATCTCTGATATTTTTTATTATTATTTATTTGTAATACTACCTTCTGTTTTCCACACGAGATTGTCTATTACAAATCCCGGGAAGATCCATATTAATATCAACATTTGATGCAAGTACTGAAATAACTCTATACCTAATTCCGACCTCTGGTTATAACGCACACAATTAACAATAATTTTAGGGTAAATAGGTCCACGGCCGGGAATCGAGCCACTAGGCTCGTTCCCGGCCCGGACAAGGTGTTAAGGAATTTTTCTGTACCAGATTTGGAGTTTGAATACGTGCCCAGTTGATGGCAATTGCCTCGACACTTATTACATGAGTCCTGAACATAACTAGTGAAACACAAGTAAGGTGGGTATTACTTAATATTTATTGTCACTATGCCTTGCTCTTTAGTTAATTCTAATTGTTATTGCAAAAAATATTTTAACAACAATTGTAGTGGAAATATTTTTTGTCCTGATTCCGAAATTGATTATTCGAGCAAACACTCACGACTCGAATCGCGAGTAATGAAATATATACACTTGGCACAATTGAAAGACTTTACCAATGAAATTACAGTTTTTCTTTTGAGATAAGACCTATTTCGTAAAAGTTTGGCGATTTTATTCTTAAAAATAAATTGATACAGTAGGAGAAAATTGCTTTTCAATTTTGCTAAGTGTTTACATTTAGTTGCTTAATACAAAACTATGACGGTATACGTATTTATATTTTCAGTATAAAAAATACTACTATACCATACAGCTTTGCATGCGTCAATTAAAAAAGGCATGTATCTAATGCGGCAACTAAGTAAACTGAATATAGGTTTTAAAAAATAATAGAGTGGGTACCATATATAATGGGTTGGCAGCTAATAAGGAGTACCGTAATAATTAATAGGTAGCATATTAATATATCAGAAATAAGCTCCGTTTTAATTTAAACTAGCATCAAGTTTTTCTTTTGGGAACTGAATTAATATCTAAGCGGAAACTTAATGGCGAAAATAAAATAGAAAATGGGCATTCATAAATAATATAAATCAGATTCTATTTAAAATTGTTTGTATGAAGAATAAATATAAAACACAATCATGTCATTTCACTAAACTAAGTAAAATGTCAGAAAACGTCGACGGAGCACCGCTTCGCGGTGCTCCTACTTCTGGGTGGTTTAAAAAAAAATAACCACGAAGGGTCTAACCTAACCTGTCCGAGTCGGGGTGCCCACAGTCGTATTTGCACCCCGTATTTGCACCACATTAGTTTACCACCACCACATTAGTGCACCACATTAGTCGTATTTGCACTACCCCGCACTACACCCGTATCCAACCATCGCACCTTCCGCCGTTTTCATGAAATTATGATAAAAAAATATTAATAATTAACTCTTATTCATTTTTATAGTACTTACGTTTCAATATTTAGAGCTGCCCGCAAAGCGAAGCCTGAAAGTGGGTTTTTAGACGGCACGAAATAGTTGGTAATATATTATCTTTGCTACCCTACTAATATTATTAGTCGCCAAGTCATTATTTATAGATCCTCGCCTAATATTTTAATTGACTGGTATACTTTATTTGCTACCTAAACACAGCTGCTAGTTTTTAGTTTTTATAACACCCTTAATTTTGAACCTTACATAATATAATAGTCGCGAAAATATTTAATCGCTGGCAAGTTATTTTATTTGTTGCAATCATTTAGTCGACTTTTAAATTATTAGTCACTCGGAAAATAATAAGCCATTAAAAAATTGATGATCAGTTCAGATCGTACATGTAGCGCCATCTGTTATAATGTGAACGTTATTATACAGATTTTTTGGAAACAGGTCTTTTTTAGAAATGTCCGTCTTTGCAAACCTTTTTATATAGGTAGGTACGTATGTTTATGCAAAACTTCAGCATGATCAGTTCATTGGTTTAGGCGTACTTATAAGTTTAGTATCAAACAAATAAACTTACTTTTTCATTTTTAATACTAGTTAAGATACCTACTTCATATTAATAATACTAGGTACATACATTCTCTGGGACACGTCGAGCTTGTTGTCTCGGCGCTTTTCTGGTGGTTGCCACTGTTGATTCTAGCTTTCAGGAGTTGCAATGGTTTTAGAATGTCAAAAGGTTGGTTTGTCCTAATAAAAAATACTACATACACCTAATTTAAAAGTACACAAATAAGAGGGGAAAAAATTAATGTGTATTTTTATAAGTTAATTTTTGTTTCAAAATATATGAACACACTGGCTATAAAGTGACACTGTGTGTTCAATTTTAAGAGCTACAATTAACACATGGGTACGATTATTTTAAAAGTGGTATCACGTGCAAGAAACATAAACTTTTAAGAACCCATCAAGTTTTACCGTCGTATAGAACATAATCATTTTATATTGTTTCAAAGTACTCTCTGGGCAAATAGCGTTAGTAACACAACATCACGCTTTTGTTGCCCAAGGGGTTAAGCTGAGGTGGTACTTTAGAGGTTTACCGTGAGAACTCACCTAAAACAGTTTTGCAAGCACTGCACTGGCTCGATCAAGCCGCTCAAACGATTCATGAAATATTAAAAATAAGATGTAGAATTGTCTTGTTCCTTCCAGTGAAAAAACAGTTGTTAAGTGTGCGTGTCATTGAATATATTTCTATTTATTAATATTCCTTGATCAAGCCCCAAAAAAAATGTCATAAACAACCTACCATAATGTACTTAGTATATTGTTGGTAATAGATCCTTCAATATGCAACAAAAGACAATATTTTTTTACCATAAAACCCTTGATTTCTTCACTCGCAAATTTTCTTTTATTTTGCTTCCTTGTAAACGAAGCCTTGAGCATAAAACCTGCCTTAAAAGGGAGTATTTTTATAAATAATGATTCTTAATGCTATGTCGTTACCTTTCTTCGTATTAAAAAAATCAGTTTCTAGCTTACTTGAATGAATATAAAGGAGTTTATTAACCTCTACTCGGCTAAATGCCTTCATATATTCACATTAAGGGCAACGTATGCACTATTTAGACACAGATTTACTTCCAATCTACCCTTCTCTGTACAGCTTGCCAAAGTCTAAGGCCCTTCGTTCACAAGGCGACTCTAGTTTCCGATACCTTACGACTTCGGTATCCAAGCGGCTATCGCAATACAAACCCATAGAGGATCGAACACAAGTACGCGTCAATGAAAACCAAAATCGTAGGGTATCGGAGACTTGCGTCGCCTAGTGTACGAAGGGTCTAAGACAACAGACTCCAATGTAAGTTTCACCAGCTTTACGATATTAAATAAAGAGGGATGAAAACGTTTAAATAAGAACTGGTCAATTTAAAAAAAGGAATAATACTGGCTAAATAACATAGTTCTTTTTACTTTTAGTCAAATTGTTAATTATCTATTTAAATTAAATTATATCAGCCAAATAATCAGTTAAGCCAAACGCGAGATAATAGCGGACAATCACACATACATATACAAAACGTATAATAACGTTAAATACAAACACATGGATCGAACTGAGAACCTCATTTGTTTTGAAGTCGGACAAAAAAAAAAAGATATTGTCGTTAGTTTAGTTTTTTTTTTCTTTTATTCCGTAACTTGAAGAGTCATCCACGTCCTCTACGGAGCGCAGTATATAAATAATGAACGCAATATAAAACTGTCATAACTGTAACAAATCCTGCACGGCCATCATATAAATACGTATATAAACCCACGACACGTGCAGCCTTGTAGGTACTTTTCGTGTTTTATGACAAACATCTCAAATCTACAGTCCTTAAGGACAGAGCATTAGGAAGTCACCCTACTACTACACCGTATACTCCGGGAGCTGGATCGTCAATAATCCGAGGAATTTATGTCCCCTGTCTGTCGTCGATGTGGGCTATTAAGACTGTATGCGAGGAGCTAGCGAGATAAAACTTCACGACGTGTACATACATACGTTAGACTTCAGTTAGGTATGCCGTTTTTACTTAGGGAAAATTCTAGAACTTTTTCAACAGAATTTATAAAGAGAGCAGCGTTAAGCAAGATGTTGGAACTTGTACTTCGTGTATGGCTCGTTGTTACAAAAACTTTTGCTAAAGTGTCCACCAGTGCTTGAGTATACAAGGGTAAAAATCACGTAAATGAAAATTATGAAAAGTATTTCCAAAAAGTATTATTTTCAAATTGTTTACTTCTGAAAACGAGTCTGTCTATATTTACAAATAATTATGTTTTTCCATCAAATCAAAGTACAAGCAAGTAAAGAATCCTTAGTATAAGTATGTATCATTTTTTTACATGGTAAAATCATCAAATGAGTCCTCCCACCCCGGGTAGAGCGGGAGGGACTGTCAGACTCGTACTGACTATAATCCACGATGTCCTTCAGTAGCCCTTTATGTTCCGGGGTCACGGTAATGAGAAAAGTCCCGATGTATTGCGGCCATTAGTTTGTATCATAGTATACTTGTAGTAGTGTGGAGAAATACCACAAAATACATCACATAAATAAACAATCAGGCAATGTTGTCTCACGAGACAATTCAAGTAGAACACAGGATTATTTGCCTAGACAGCACCAATAATCTAGTGTTACTTGAGGGACTTAGTCAACGCTAAGCAGGGATCAAGACCAGTTGCTGAAGAGGCTCGATAGCGCTTGAACATGCTTCGCTGATACATGTTAAGCTATACTGGTAGATAGATAAGTCGTTGTAAGTATCCACGAGAAATGTTTACGTCATCGGACGTCACAATGCGATTTCCGACCACCGCGCGGGCATACCTCGCCGTCCGGTCGCGGTCGATGACTTGATGTTCTACGTGCGGTGCGCCTCAAAGAGCTGTCAGCAACCAGGTTATGTCTGAGGTAGGGATAAAGTGTACCCGGTACTGTCCAAACGGGTTACGGTAAGGAACACGGTGGATTTTAGTCAGTACTCAAGATTCAAATGATGAATTCTCTACCTAAGAGCCTAGAACAAATGACAACAAACTGCTCTGATGAAAACGCGCCGTCGACGCCTCGGTGCAGCGCGTTTCTAAATCGCGTTGCACCGGCGCGTTTAAAAAACGTGGTTTGCATAGGCTCTAAAACAAATATTATCATATTTAACCATATCGAAGACGCAGAATTAATCCAGTGTGACAAGTCTTTGCCTGATTATATTATAGAAGCGTAGCGATAGGTATAGCTTGTAAACGATCAGTTTAATAAACTCAAAAGCATGTTTTTTTACTTAATAATGCTCATAAACAGCTTGCTTTAAGTAATTAAACTGTTAACCGATAAACTAACCAAACTATTCACTCTATAAATATTTTAATAAAATTACTTCGGAACAGATGTTTCTAGAATAGACATTAAACGTTAACAACTTTAATCGCTAACTCTAACTTTTTTAATATCTGCACAACTGCAGCCGCTGTTTCAGAGAACTTTTATAAATTCCTTTTATTAAAAACTATGTCTAACCTATTATGCATGATATTACAAAGAATTTATCTAAACTGATATTAGAGAGAGGAAAAAATTTTGATTGTTTGTTTGTATTTAATAGGCTCCGAAACTACTGGACATAATATTTCAAAAATTCATTCACCATTTCAAAGCTGCTTTGGTCCTGAGTCAGCTGCTGACAAAAGCTAGTTTTGTTATAAAACGGTAAGTCCCGATAGTCCTTATTTATAGAAAAAATAATACTATACTTTAATTTTAAACGAATAAAATTATAAATATTTTAAACGAATATAATTATGCAATACTTAATCTTTTAAACTCTCAGATCAAAGAAATAGGCAGATAGAACGCTCAGAACACGCGAGTGTCTCCACCAAAGTTAATACAAAATCAAAATCGAATGTAACCAACCATAACCCACTCGCGTGTTCTGAGCGCTTTATCTGCATATTTCTTTGTTCTGAGTTAAAACTTTTAATTTTATGTTTACTTTAACACAAATAAGAAAATATTCTGCATGAAAGACACAAGAGATATACACAAAAGCAAATGTCATAACATCGAAAGCTTTACTGAGGATTAAAGAAGAGATTACGACGAGTCCATAAAAATAATTGTGAAACTTTAGTTATAGAGTAATATTACCGAAACTTCATCGAATATTGTAATTAAAGTGATAGCTTTTTTCTAATACTTCTTATTCATTCAAAAAGAACTCATAATTACTTCAAATGTAATATCAGTAAAGTGACTTTAGTTTGGCTTTGTACATTCTTTCTTCTCATTATTATTTCGTACAAAACTTTTAATACCTTCTTCTTTAATGATGTAACTATACATAAGTACCTCGAGTCTGTATGCTAACTTAGACTAAGTAAACTCAATAATGGAACTCTCAAAGGATTAATGTTGTGTTGACTCTGGCCAAACAGAAAAGAAAAAAATCAGAGCCCGTACTATCAGCTCTTATAGCAGTATTACTTTTATGTCACTTTACTATGAGAAAGTGTTCGTGGCGTGTATGAACGTCACATGTGTTTGATCAGAGTAAAGCCGCACTTACCTATGTCGGTCCGAGGATGGATGATTGACAACTAAATGCCTTCGGCACGGTTGGCGCAGTTGCTGATCGACCGACAGCTGTATGGTCTGTCGCGGGTTCGATCCTCGTACAAGTTGTCTCGGGTCTGGGTGTTTGTGGATGTGTTTTCCTATGTTTGTTAACGCATCCACGACACAGGAGAAATTCCTAGTGAAGGAATAGAATTTAAAAATAAAGTTTTCTACGTTGTACGGACGTAGAAAACTTTATTTTTAAACTTTGCCCTTTGAAAGTCGTTACAGAACTAATTTTTCTCAGGGGTGTTACCCAGTACTAAACTACTAACCGGGTTATGTAAATCGTAATTACAATAATTAGGCAGCCTACGATCAGCGGAATTCGGTGAAAACTTGAAGCAACTTCAACATAGTGGGAAAAGGCTTTGCAGATGATGGAGTGTGAGAAAGAGAAATAACTGTGCAGAACATATATGTAGTTCCATGTCATGCCCCACTCTCCAAAGGCTCTCACCGCGAGCATTCACCTGTAATGTAACGTTACAGATTCGATCATTTCGTCACTAACGGAAGACAATCGAGCATCACAATGCGCTCGTCAGTCAGGGAGGTAGTATTGTAATGTAATGCTCTAAGTCGAATCTATAATGTTACATTACACGCGCACTAATACAAAGTGGATTCCATTAGTAGAGGTCGTGTCAATAAATATTTTAGGATTGAAAACGAAATGTGTCTTGTTTGTATAACATAATTGACTTTGATATCACAGAAACTGTATGTTAATAGTTTTATATTTAGACCGAAGTTCCCTCTTTGTAGGTTAAATTAAATAAAGAAAAAGACATTTTCTTTTTTTTTCTTTGAAGTTCCTCTTACAACATCGTTGTGTTGATGAATATTTCAGGATAAAGAAAAAACGTGTGTTGTTTGCATAATGACTGGCATCAAAGAGACTGTGCTCTGTCAATTTGTTCTATATTTAGATTAAATTGAAGTTCTAACTTTGTAGATTAAAGTAAATAAGTAGAAAAAGTTATTTTCGTATTTATTTGAACATAAATTAGGTCCCTTTTTCTCCGAAGGACTGACGAAGGGTTTGTTAAATGTGTACTTAGAGCACGCCGACATTTCATTAGGTTTAAAAAGCTTAATGTAATGGCGGATAGGATGGTGGTAGGGTGAAATTGTCATCAATCCGTAAAATAAAATATCAAAATAGTGTATCTTTGTAACAAAAATTAACAAAAGAACCATGAGCTGCTTCGAGAAAAGGATGGTACGATATTGCCATAATGTTCTACTTGGCTGGGGGTACAACTGCCCCCCAGGTGGCCTAACATGTAAAGTATCTGTTAAAGCAAGAGTCTTTAGGCTGTGGGAAAGAGACAGTGCGATACAAGTCGTCTAGCGCCATCTCGTTCCCTGAGCGCAACGATGACTGTTCCAGTCTGATGCTACTGGAAGACTTCATGGATGAGGGTAAACGTTGTGAGGGTTAAACGTTGAATAAACCATTTAGATTGCTCGATTTTCCTACCTCGCTAATGAAATGCTCGAATTTGTAACGTTACATTACAGGTGAATGCTCGCGGTGAGGGAGCGCCTTAAAACAAATCTATAATATATTTAGGACAACATCAATGACACCATGTCATCATCAGCCTATTAATGTTCCCACTGATGGGACACAGGCCTCCTCTCTGTGAGAGGGAGTGCGCCTTAATCCACCATGCGGGCCCAGTGCGGATTGATGGATGTCACATGTCTTCGAATTTTTGGTTCTAGGACATGCCGGTTTCCTCACGATGTTTTCCTTCACAATTTTGAGAGCAGTGGTGATGAAATAAATTACACAAAGTAATGCGCCCAAAAACCCATGACCTACAACTAGTAAGTCGGGGCCGGTGGGGGAGAGCAGTGGTGGCCCAGTGGTATCACTGGGCCACCACTGCTCTCCCCTATAATAACACCCTAATGACACCCTACAACACTGAATAAATCTATTCCTAACCCTTAAAAGCTTACCCATGACACCCTAGATTTGTAAATAAACACAAAGTTCGAGGATCCATTGAGAGTGCCATTAACCCGTGTTAGCCCTGAAAATGCCAACGAACGCCAAACAAAAAACGACCAGTCCACCGAATAATTAAAGTGTAGATTTGCCACACTGTAATTACAAATTACGCCGTGATGAAATTGGGCGCCCATCTTGTAATTGCCAATTTTTGTTTTTCGTTATTAATTATAACGGGAAGAACGCCTTTGATGTTGAAAAAGTGTTATACGATGGCACTTGTGAACAATTTTGTAAATTAAAAAAAGAGTTCTGTGGAAAAGGATTAAAAGATGTACCTATTTGAAACGCCTCCTAAAACGCAAAAAAAGCTATGATTCAAATTCCGTGTTTATCGAATATCAACCGAATACTAGTATAAGTTAAATTGGTTTTAGAATCATTAGTAATATGCAAATGTAAGATTAGGTACAACGACTATTATGTATGTTTATCACACGGACACATTGTGAATTTAGAACTGTGTCATACCATAAAAAAAAGTTAGGCTTATGACATTGTACTCTATGACAAAAGTACGAAGGTTTGTTTTTATTTGTGTCATATCAATCATCATAAAATGTATACAGCATAGTATATTTGGATGTCGGATCTTGTTTCCTACTAAAGCCACACGCTGTGATTGCCAATAATATTGAAAGGGCTATTAAAGAAATAAATCACGTCTATCATATTGTATTGATATATTTGCTCAGATGAGGAAATTGAACTTCTGACCTCGATTATTGAAACTGAACTCGTGCTGAATTACTCGTGCCATAATTGTTATGAATACCTAAAGAGACGATTCGTTTTCCTTTTGAATTCTTTTTACATTTTAATTTTCCTAAACCAAAAAAGAGTACAAAATTCCCTAACGATGCGATGAGATAAAATGCTTAATCCAAATCTTTTGAACTGTTCTCTCTTGGTTGTTAAAATTACTCTCTACATTTTTGTCTAGTACTATTTCAAAAAAATGTACCGTGTAGCTTTTGAATCGAGCGTACACAAACGTCCCGAACAATCAATGCAAAGAATTCTCCGCGAATGTTCTACGGAATCCGTAGCGCTTGCTACGGCGTAGCCGGCGTAGCAAAGTAGGGCGATTTCGTAGTAAAGACTGAATACAAAAATAGCAAACAGGCGGACGTTGTTTCGCATAAAAGCCTACGGAATATAATGGAAAGTTGTGCCTGCCCATTAATTATAATGTGGTATTAATACTTTTAAGTGGAAAGTTTAGTAGTTTAAAGCCGGGATTAATGTCACCCTTGATAGTGATCCTGAATTTATACGTAGAATAATCTGTTGAAAATTGATATTATTGAATGAGTCTATTTTAATACTTACTAACAAAACCTTGATATAAATACGCGTTTATACAATGTGTCACATATTTTCCTTCACCGCCGATAGAAAAGAGTCGATAATATATTCAATTACGGAAGAAGCAGCAGTATCGGCGTACTGTCCTCAGTTCGATAACGTACTTACGTTCCATATCTAGACGAAAAAGAATGCTATCACCGTGTATCAGATGCTATTTTCAATTTCACGCCAGTGTGACTGACACTACAAAAAGATGATCTCTTTTACCCAGGCCACTGATTCAGGAAGGCAGCTTCCTGGCCCTGCCAATCACTGGATTGAATGGAAATGGCAGCTACGCCTTGTTGGTTGCACTGATTTGAGGGCTTTTCAAAAGTTGTGTTCTATTTTCCGGTTGCATGTGTTTTAGTTTCAGTTTAGACGCTTTAATGACGGGTACGGCTTGTTGGATGCAATGATTTGAGTGCTTTTCAAAAAAGTCGTGTGGTATTTTCTGGGTATTGTGTTTTTAGCTACAACTTGAGATGCTTTCAAGATTGAATAGGCTCTGTATTTCATTTCATAAGTTTTATACCGTGAATTTTTAAAGCGACTTGAATAACTATTTTTTTTTACAACTATCACACATCGCCATCTAGTCCCAAGGTTTAAGCAGAGCTTGTGTTATGGGCACCAGACAACTAATAACATACTTAAATATTTTTAAATGCATACATATTATAGACTAGCCGTTGCCAGCGGCTTCACCCGCTACAACTCGAAAATTATCCCACGGGAACATAAAATCGGGATAAAAGCTATGTGTTAATCCAGGTTATAAACTATCTGTGTACCAAATTTTAGCCAAATCCGTTCAGTGGTTTTTGCGTGAAAGAGTAACAAACATCCATACATCCATACTTACAAACTTTCGCCTTTATAATAGTAGTAGGATAAATTACACCCAGACACAGAACAAAAGATCATGCTCATCACACAAACATTTGTCCTGGGTGGGAATCGAACCCACGACTTTCGGCGCAGCAGTCAGGGTGTTTAACCACTAGACCAACAGATTTGATGGTACCGTAATGTAATTTCATAATGTATCTTACTATGACACGAGTTGATCACCTATTTTGTACCTCCCTACATTTACTTTGCTTATATCTTTCGTGATAATCTTTCCAATGTGTTTTCAATTCAAGATATCTAGATTGCTGTATAAAATGTGTATATCTCTAAAGATATCCCGTTTATGCTGGATGTTGGATGGATTTAAATATACGAGTATGACATATTCCATATATTCTCAATATGGATAAATAGATCAGAGGTTGCATATATTTTAAGGAGAAAAGATGTTATATTGAATCAAAGTTTTGTACTTTTCCTTGTGAATTTATCTACACTTACAGAGATATTATTTTTGTGTTGGGTATTCCATTTATTGAGAAAGGCTTAAGGCTGTCTAAGATCACGCTGCGATCAATAGGCGGTTAACAGCGGGGGTGAACGAACTAGTTCATTTTATGTATATCCTTATTGCGTGACAACGTATAGTTCAAAAATATAATCTGTACAATGTGTTTCTCCCTGTAAAATCTAGAAATGGACTAAAAATGTGGAAAAGTTCTTTCCCAACAGCGCAGCGGTAGTAGGTAGTCTTTAAGTAAAATGAAACCAGGTCTTGCCTCCCGGGGTTTCCAACGCTCAGCATTCAATGAGACACTTTACGTGGAAATGTGTTCCTTCTACTGCACTAAGTGTAATATATTTGAAACTCGTGTTAACGACCACGTTATATCAGTATCATCTGGACACATTTTTATGGAACTTGAAGTGCTATTTATCACTCAACTTTTGAGACAGTGCATCGTTGTTATTACTTTCAATCCAGAAGAGGCTTAATACCAAAGAGAGGCCACATCCTCAATTGCTCACACGAAAAGTAAAGATTAGCATCTTGGTTTTTTGTCTTAAGATAATTTTATCATGACCAGTTTCTTCATATTTGGGTAGGACGAAACTCAGAATAGGATGGTGTTTCATAGTTTTGTCCCAATCGTAGCAGGTTTGTTACGATTTTTAATTTCTTGTTTATTCAAAGAGATTTAAAAGAACCTGTAGAGCGGGCATTGGGAAAATTGTCATACAAAATTGTTGATGCCGTTTGTCAGTAGCACTATCTAAGCGTTGCATAGCAACGCGACTACTAGACTGAGGGATTTTTTACCTATTGGTAAAAAATTTTGGATCACAAATTTCTTCGTGATTTAGATTATATTGCCACGCGAAGAGGCCTAATTACAAAGTCCTACGGGCACTACCTTGATGAATAAATTCAAAATTATACCAACATTTCATGTATAAATTACTTGCCCAGTGAAAGAATACGCAACAAGGCTTTTTATTTTAAATACAGATAAAAAGTATGTCAAAATTATTTTGATTACAGTGAGATAGACTCGTTACATTTGTTGTTTACAAACCACAAAACATCTGCCGAAGTTGATTTTCTTTCTCACCAAATTGTCCATTTCAAAAGCTTTGTCAACAAACCAACGTGTTTTCCTCAACAATTGTCAATATTTGTTCACAAACTTTTTGATATGAAAAAAAAAGGTTCTTATCTCCGGTTAGAAGTCAAAGAAATAGTTTTGTCTGACATTGATAAGCTGTTTAAGTAGCCAGATATAACTCCTAGCAGATTCACCGGTAAGGTAACGTTGAAACGTAGATAGAATCATCATCATCATCAGCCTCTATAATGTTCCCACTGCTGAGACACAGGCCTCCTCTCTGTGAGAGGGAGTGGGCCATAATCCACCACGTGGGCCCAGTGCGAATAATAATAGAATGAAACACTTTAGTAAACAATTAACAATAAGTGTAACTAGCAACCCCGAGGTTCGGAGTGGCAATTTACACGTAAGCAGTTTGTCCTGCGTCTAATATCTCTCGGTCGTGTGGAGTTGCCGTGCCACCGGATTATGTATGAGAGTAAAGGAACTGAGAGTGCACCGCACATACTATGACTGCGCGCACACATTTGTAAAAGTATAATATCTAACGCCCGGATGGAAATTTTTCGTTAAATTGACCGTTGGAGCCGAAATCGAAAGCTCATCAAACTGGGAGAATAGATTTTTGTTGCTTTTGACCACTGAACAGCTTTTGATGAAATTTTGCATAAAAAATATAATATTTTATAACCTGGGTTACCACCGCAAGTACTTATTATTTAAGTATTATTATTAGTATTATCCATGGGATTACCATACGTAAGCTAGTAAGTCATTTTAGAATTAACTTTTTTATTTAAACCAACAACTTGCCTATAGATTTCTCAGCAGGTGGCGCTATTTACACTGAAATGAAAATAAACACTGAAATTGCGTTGATATAATTCAGAAAATTAAAATTCTGAAAAGAAAAACTCCTAAAAATGCTAAAATTCTAGTCTTAATTGAATTACTTGTATGAGGGAAGTGTGTTTTTCCAACAAAACATGTATGTGTTTTAAGTAGTTCATAAAAGTTTTACGCAGTTACATTCCGTTGTCTTTTAATTTCCAACACCACTGACCGACCACGCTCACACATAAACAACACATATCTACTACGCAACCGCAGAAAATAAAAACAATCGTTAAATTAACCAGTTAATGTAATGGAGTAGTTCGTGAACTGGTTGTTAACACACTGTCCTAGTTGTTCTGTGTTGTTGTTGTTGTTGACCGTAATTCGCTGATAACAAAACAGAATTAACTGTTAGTACTTAAAAGTACTTAACTTATAATGTCTCAAAGGGATACTGTTCAGAAGAAACATACGAGAATATTTGCTAACAATTTATTTTGGGCGTGTCAATCTACGTAGTCCATGGCATTTTTCTAAACACTGTTTAGAAATAAGCTATGGTTAATATCACGATAACCGAACAGCGTGTGTTGCAAACGCCATGATCGGGAACTCATAGAAATATTAAATCACTGAAGATATCCCGTAACTCACATTTAAAATTTGGTTTTTTCTAAATACTCAATGTATTTTATTTAGCTAATAATCTACACACTACCCATTTATAGTATAACCATTATATATATATTTTTCTAAATGTCAAACATTCACACAGACTTGGTAATGTGGATAAGAAAACTATCGAACACTTTAAGTTAATACATGTGGGGTCGTCGTTAAATTTGCATGCCTTACGTCAGCACCATTGACGTAGTAAACCATTGATGCCTTAATTAAACGGCGCGAGCTTTGCCAAGGTTGCTAACAATCTGCTAATGTAAGGGTACATACATACAAATGTAGGTATGTTGTAATGAATAGTGCTCACAGTTTCCATCTTAGGAAAGCTTTGTAGTCTTGGTTTTGTATTGTTTGAATATGAGATTACTAGCTTTTGCCAGTTGCCTTGAAAGTGTTTAATTTATGTAAATTGACAGCGCAGAATTAAATGCTATCCGTGGATTCGGGGTCGATGCACTCATTTTTATTTATACTATTATCGTATGCCCAGCCTTTTTACAACTAAATTGGAATCCAAATTTAGTTGAATGCAGTATTTTACACGGATCTACAGGGTGAATTTTTCAACTGGGCGTGGATGGCTATTTCAGAAACTATGAGGAATATCAAAAAACGTTGAAAGGAGATAAAACTAAAACTGCATCACTGGATTTTAGAAAAATCAATCATCTTAGCGAGGAATCGAACCCGCTGATTTCGGAAAAAAATCACACCCTATATTATGAAGCCATTCGATAGCGTTGCTGGTAAGGATAAAATTCAGTGAAGTAATCATAAACGGCAAACTTAAGGAAAGGTATAATAAAAAAAAAACTGATCAGTCTTCAAAGCAATCACTTCATTTGAAACATAAGTTAACCGTTTCTTCTTTGAAACATTGCAATTTTTTATTCAACTCAATCATTTATTATTACTGAATGCAGTGGGATTATTGAGACGTCAAATCCAGTTTAACATTGAAAACAATGTTTTTTTTTTAATTTTGAATGAAATATGGCTCAGTAGGAGTAAAGTGACATAGAAAAACGCAGTTTTATAAAAAATAACTATTCCCTTAAGTTTGTCGTATAAGATTACTTCCCAGAATTTGATCCTTGTTAGCAACACTATCAAATGGTGTAATAATACAGGGTGTGATTTTTTTTTCCAAAATCAGCGGGTTCGATTCCTGGCCAGGATTATCGATTTTTCTAAATTCTAATAATGCAGTTTTAGTTTTCGTCAAAATCGGCCTAGAGACTCCTTTCAACGTTTTTCGATATTCCTCTTAGTTTCGGAGATAGCCATCCACGCCCAGTTGAAAAATTCACCCTGTATATTGATCAAAAGTTTCATCAAATCTGTTCAGATGTTTTTCTTTCAAAAGTAATAAACATCCATCCATGCTCACATAATTTCTCATTTACAATAGAAGTAAGATTTCGAATGAAGAAATCATTTTTACGATTCAGATTTTTCTTCATGAGAAAAATTCTGAAAAAAAACATTTGGAAACTCAAAAGGCGGAAAGTAAGGGCAAAAATCTTTCGACGTTATCATTATTGAGGACACTTTACGAAGGTTTATTTCTGCTTGGATGAATAACAAGTGTCAGAGAGTGTGATAATGCTTAGTTGAAAGTTATTTAACTTAGTGAAGCGAGATGAACTTGACTGTTAAGTAAGACATGGTCTGACAACTGTAGAACTGTGTTTCCGCTATGATTTTTATATTCCTTTTTTTATTTAAGCGTATTTTTTCTATAGCACAACGTAAAATGAGGCTGTAAATATTTGTACCTTCTCTATAAGAGAAGGGAATTGCCCAGCACTGGGATAAGAAAAGGCTGGAATTATTATTATTTACCATGAAAACTGAAACCTGGTTTATAAGTGGCACACAAAAAGACTTCCCACGTGTTTTAAAGTTCACACGCTTTTAATATTACACGGTAGATTTCAGCTAGTATCAGCTTTTATTGTTCTTAAGGAGATGCATCTTTGTGAAATACAAGAGAGCAATTTCATAAAGATCTACCTACTCACTACACCCACGTCTGTCATGTTCCTATTTATAACAGTACTTTCGCAGTAGCTGCATTCTAAAAGTATCACTAAGATTTCGTAAATAAAGCTCAATATTATTTGACAGGCTTGTCAGTAACACCAACCAAAACCTTACTGTTACGGACTTTAATGTGACAGTAATACAAGGACGGAGGTAAAATTAATGTAAAGGTCTCTACATGAACTTTTATAATTGCTTTTAAATACGTGGCTGAACATAAAAGCGTGGTAGACCACCGGCTCTTTACCGATTTTAATTAACAAAAGCGAAAACATTGTTTATTATATAAATCTTCATTTTATAATGGACTTAAAATAAAAACTTCAATTAGTGCCAAAGACCCGTATTCTGGATTCATGTCGTTGTCTGAATTTCAATCAAAAACTAGATTGGGAGAGGGATTAGTGTAGAATTGGTCAGTTTAAATTCAATATTTGTTTTAGCATGTTCTAGAATTAGTAGGTATTAAAATTCATAACGTAACGCCACGCTTTAATACCCGACGGGTAAGGTCCTTTAGATGTATACGTAATAGGTACATCGAAATTTCGCTAATTCTGTACTAGTCTTGTGTAATATTGCCATTAATGATTCATGAAAACCTGACATTGCTCGACCTTAGGATCGAAACACATAACTATTGCCAAATATCCTTGTCTTCAACGCAGTCCTTAGTTTAGTTTTCACGCTCAATAGTAGACCTGCAGGAGGGCCCTATCATGACACCTCCCTATTTTGTGACGTAAAAGAGAGAGTTCTGACTGAAAAAGAACATTGATATATAAATCGATCGTACAAAAGAGTTTTTTCAATTGTCCACACAATAAACGTCGTAAATACTTCAAGTGTGCTGTAAATAAAATACAGAAGCCTCTATCCCCGATTTAAATTCATGTATCACAATTTATGTAATGATCAGCCCTTGTCACACCGATGTAATGAAACAAAAAAACGATTAACGAAAGTTATGAAAAAATAAATAAAAGTCGAGATTAACCTGTCATGTCCATAGGATATGCATAAAAACAGATTATGTAGAAACAAGTTAACCCCACAGAGTCAATGTCAAGAGCAGTGGATTTGTAAATACGTCACCATGGTTACGTAAAATAATCCCATGGGATTAAGAACAGATTTCCAGGAACCTTTCATCGTTGTATCTTGTAGCTGACTAACAGCAATAAAACCCAGGGTTGAAATGTTCTTTTGAAAATCTTTGATCGAATTTAAAGAGAAATTCTGAATTCACAGTGTTTTTTTTTAAAGCGTTGCGTTGTTTTGTTTCAAATACCTCATATTCGTTACTTCAAATTCTGGATCTTAATAATTATGTTTCATCGGTAAATCATCTTCTTTTTTTTTCTACGTATTTAATCGCCAGAATAAGGTATATAATCAAAGCACATTTTTGAATAGTCCACAGGTTTAAAAATTCACCGTCAACCGTTCGTAGCCACGTGGAATGCTTATTTTGAATTAAATTTTGTACCTACTCTATATTTTTGTATCCTATGAAAATATCCATTGATGAGTAGGTACTTCTGGGACCGTACTTATTCTAAATATTCATGATACAAACAAAAAATTGTTGAGCTATATGTCAACACATATTTATTATTCTCTTTAGATGTTGTAAAAACAATATGTAAATTTAAAATTTTACTGACTAAATAATATAAAAAACTTGAAACTTATTTGAATTGAACCGTCTATCTATTAAGGGGATAGGTCAGTAAAAATACGCTTTTTATTTTTTACTTTTCTTCGTACGTATATGGACTACAGATCTTAAAACTTGGAATATAGTAATTGACTATATGATATAAATTCTCACAAAGTTGAAAACACGATTCATTGAAATTTTCTCGATACAAAAAAAATGCAAAGTTAGGTCTATATTTTTTCTTTTTTGGACTTTATGGCATAACTACTATGAGTTATGGAAAAGATGTTACTTTAAATTGTAGAGAATACCACTATATAAATTCTGTAAAGACAGTTTTTCAATTAATAACAATTTTAATTCATAAAAAGACGTCAATATGTTTGGGCACATACGCCGTTTTATTCTGAGCACACATTCACTATCGTCCTCTCATCTTTTGCCTTTTACAAGTAGTGTCATCACTTTCGTTCCTTGACGAATCAGTCAGCCAGCGTGGCTCTTACAGGCTAGACCTGTGACACTTTTTTTCAGATCGCGGCTGTCAGATTTTCGTAATAATAAAATTGGTAATGGATAAAAAGATCGAGAAAATACAAACGAATGATACGTAGGCTTTATATTATCCAAAACTATGTTTCGATGTGTTCAATGGGACGTGATTGTAAACGGACATGACTGTAAATAAGTCACGTAAACTTTCTTTTTTCAATAACAAATTATTTTCATTAATAAATCAAGAATAAAATAAACCAAACTTACTGAAAATCATCGCAGGAAATTCCTGACGACCCTTACAGAGCAAACAAGGGAAATGTTTGAATACGTATGATTCTATACATTACGAATTGTTCCTATCAATATAATAAATTACTCACAGTGATATTATATCAATGCTATCGTGATATCGTACTATTGTTGTCGGGTGGTTCCTCTGTGTCCATCCTCCTCCCATCTAATATTTATGCATCTAAATACAATTTCACATGAACTAATGATAAATTCACTATCTTGCAGTCAACAATTTGAGATTGTATGTAACTGAAAACAACTTCTAATCGTATCAAACTGCGATATAGGATAAGAAGCACTTCACTTTTATTATTATTTATTTAGTTTCGTCACAGATTTTAACAATTTCGAAGAAACAGGAATAAAATAAATTAAATGAAAACTGCTATTGTCATTTTGAATACTTCAAAATTACTTGTCAACTACAAATAAGGCATAGCACCCACCACCCTGAGGCGCAATGTTGAACCGACCATTTGGGCGTTTAAAACCGGTTTTTTGAACCAATTCCAAATGGTCCACATTACATGATTTAAATATCGCCTATAGTATAATGCTGCGACTATGATGAAAAATCGGTGGTCATTGCTGTCTCACCGTGTGTTCGGTACAAGTTGCTTCTCGCTCTATTGATTGCTTTGGAGTATAAAAGATCAGTACTGGGCTCATGCTTTTGGAGTCGATAGATAATATCTATCGACTCCAAAAGATCATTTATCAGAAAAGTGATATTAAAACCTTGTCCCAAAAAAATACTGTGGATAAGATATTATAGAATGAAGATTTATTTATAAAGAGGTTCTGACATTAAACTGTTCTACTATACCTGTACCTCATATGAGTAAAAAACTACTAAATCCACGCCGCTGCTCGACTAATGTCCATTTTACGCGGCGCTTGTGTCTGTCATTACATCGAAATGCATCAAAAATTAATACAAACACCAGATGGTGGAGGACAGGGCGTCAAGCATCCTTAGCTTTCCACTCTCGAACATATAAAGATATCACGCAACCAGCTTTGTGAACGCACGATAGTAAAAGGAGCGTGTGTTTGGGGCTTTATTTAGTGTGTTAAAATAATCGAATGAGTCCTCCTACCCAGAGCAGGGCGGGAGGGACTGTCAGACTTGGAATACTTACTAAAATCTACGATTTATTTCAATAGCCCTTTACGTTCTGGGGTCACGGTATTGTATTCGTTTGTCCGCGACCCAGGTAGGCCCTCTAAGGGGGAGCCCCGTTATTGTGCTGTCACATTTTCCGGCGCGCGTGGAACACAACGCTCACGCCCATACCCGTGCGCGCGTGTGTTTGGGGCTTAACGATAATTGGGTATTGTCACTTTCGTAAGGTATGCCAATTATCATTAATTTTCTACCAAAATAGTAGTTTTGTTCGTAATCTCGGGACATCAAAATGTTATAAAATAAATTTAAGACTGTGAATGATAAAAATATTCACAAAATATTAATCCACATCAATAAAGATTTCTATCATTTTGTTTTGGTGAATGTTTCGACATCCTTATATTAAAATATTTCTACTAGAGTAATACATGTATTTTGCGTAAAGGGAACACTTTATGAAATGTCGAAGTTGACGAAATGAAATACATAAAACTTTGGATTGCGTTAATTTTGCGATACTAGCGACTGCTGGTGGCGGTGCGTGGCAACTTTTCCGACTCATCAAACGATGCTTTCGCTTTGCCGTACGCCGTTAAACTACGAGATAGTCTGTCAAATATTATAACTCAAGTTCGGTTTATATGAAAAATATATTATGGGTACTAATGATATTCTCTCTAGTCTCTTTTTTTTCTTTTGAAGAAGTGGATTATATACTCGTAACTAATAGTATAATGTTTAATTCGTAAGATAATAGGTGATTTACTCCTTTTTTTATCTCGAAATAAAATAAAAGCGAAAAAATTATTAACAAATCTTCAGGCTTACAAAAATGTAAATACTCGTACGTAGGCACTACCTCGCTTTTCCAGCTTCCTCTTTGAAATAGCTAGCACAAAATTGAAATAGCTGGAAATTCAGCTACTTAGTTCAATTTTCGCCTTTGCTGTTCAGTAAACCATTATGCACCTTTAACTCCGGTATTATTTCAGTTTTAAAACTACAGAAGCGAACTCTTGTAAGTCCGGGAGACCACTATTCGTTTGTGAGGGGCTAGGTCGAGACTTCCACGAACTTATTTACATAGGACTTGAGAAGTTTCAATATTTGAGCGCAGTTTTGTTCTTGTTTTTGGGTTATGTGTTTAGGAATTGCGTTGTATACAAGTGAAAATATTTTGTCCATATAGGCATCTTTAGAGTTTATTATTTGCCGTTATTTAACTCCCGTCAGTCTCTGGAAGGATTTATTGTATCAATTACTGTTGTGTACTCTAATATTTTTCTCAATATTCTCTAGCAAATGTTTCATTTATTCATTAATCTTAAATTAATGTTGATTTTCAACTATTTAATCAAATAGTTGAATAAGTATTTTGGGCTAAATAAACATTGATTGACAGACATTAATGGAAAATAATTTTAGGGTTTATGAAAAGTCTTTAAATCCAAATAACTATTTGTAGAACTGAGAGCTGTGTTTCTATTATAATTAAATTATTCACATTTGTTGGTTTGGAAAATTGGAAATGTTAGAATTAGTTACATATAATATTGTTTTTTGAAATGAAACATATTAACTTTTATCTTGGAATTTACACGAGTTTAAATTACTTGTCTACAATTGTGAAATACATTTGACTTTTGAATTGTATAGCTAATTTTCCTTTAAACAATGTAAGGATTCCGTAGAAAAACACTATTTTGGAAGTGCTCGGTTATTTTAAATGATTATATGTTACAAATTAATTTAAAGTGATGTCAACAATGCATATGATGTGATTACCAAGCTAAATTCTAGTTCATTATTTTAGTTGGGTAATTTTGTAAGCAGATTCCTAAACACTTATTTGCCTTTAAAATCAAAATTGACCCTTTTTATGTAAATAAATTCCTATTATTGAAATCAAGTAACTCCTTTGTTACTTAACAGTTTTACCTAAGAAATAAAACCTGCAATTCAGAAACTCCTTTGTAATAAAATCTTTTGTAGAAAACTTTCGAGATATTGACCGACGAAGTTTCAATATCCTTATGAATTCTGTGGAGCTTTTGATTCTGTTCGAACTGTAAGTTAAATAGTTACCTGTGTGTGCTGGGGCTGCGAACACGTGGGAAGAACTCACGAGGACTAGCACGAATGTCGTGAACCACGTAGCTGCCATCGCGATCTGTCGACAAGGGGAGAATGGGTTCTTAAAATGCTCAATGATGTTTTCAAGGAAAATTTTATAGCAGCTTTATAATAATATTCCACAACTATCACACAACGCCATATAGTCCCAAGCTAAGCAGAGATTGTTTTATTGGTACTAGACAACTGATAAACATACTTATATATTTCTAAACACATACATACTATAGATAAATAAATAATAATAATAATTAATAATATTGCACAACTATCACACAACGCCATCTAGTCCCAAGCTACGGGCACGCCGCAATTGCGGCGGTAAGACCCCTCTTTGAGGAGTGGCTGGAGAGAAGTCATGGCGTCCTGACCTACCGCTTGACGCAGGTCCTCACCGGACACGGAAGTTTCGGGAGGTACCTGTGTCTGATGCGAAAGGAGGAGACGCCTGGGTGCCACCACTGCGAAGATCGCCCGGAGGACACGGTGGAGCATACGGTGCAAGACTGCCCAGCTTGGGCGGAGCACCGACGTGTCCTCACGGCTGCGATAGGCGGAGACCTCTCGCGCCCGGCATTGGTTGCGGCCATGCTGCGGGGCGAGACGGAGTGGGAAGCGGTCAGCTCCTTCTGCGAGGCAGTAATGCTCGTCAAGGAGGAGGCAGGCCGCGAGCGAGAGAGGACAGCGTCCTCCCTCCGCCCCAGCCGCAGTGGTAGGCGCCCACGGCGACGGACGTCGCAAGATGATCTCCGGCCACCGTAGGCGCGGGCATGCGGGCAGCGAGTAAAGGGCAACTCGCTGCCCGACCAAGGACCATGCCCGGGTCGACGGCGCGTTGTGTCCCACGCGCGCCTCAAAGAGCGTCAGCATAATGACGGGGCCCCCCTCTCAGAGGGCCAAAGCCTGCCGGGGTCGCGGGATTATTCCCTAACCGTAACCCCGGAACGTAACAGGCTATGAAGGACACCGTGGATTTTAGTCAGTAGAAGTCTGACAGTCCCTCCCGCCCTGCCCGGGGTTGGAGGACTCATTTGATGATTTTACCACGCTAAAAAAAAAAAAAAAAAAAAAAAAAAAAGTCCCAAGCTAAGTAGAGATTGTGTTATGGGTACTAGACAACTGATAAACATACTTATATATTTCTAAACACATACATACTATAGATAAATAAATGACACCCAGACATAGAACAAATGATCGTGCTCATCACACAAACATTTGTTCTGGGTGGGAATCGAACCCACGACCTCCGGCATAGCAGTCAGGGTCACCAACCACTAGACCAACAGGCCTGACGATTTATAGAGTCAGCAGCTTTATATCAGTCCAAAATGTCCCAGTTCTGAGACATTTTTTTTAGCGTTGTAAAATCGAGTGGGAGTCCTTCTTTAATTCGTAAGACCCGCGACCCAGTATTGAGACATAGGTCTTCTGTCTGTAAGAGGAAGTGACTGTAATCTAACACACGGGATCATGTTCAGCTTGGTAAAATTTTCGATTCTATCATATAATATCTATACATACAGAGATAATTTAATCCACTAAAAAGAAATTACATTACATATTTTAATTACATTCTTCCTTTATGTTGACTTCCGTACAACGCGACGTAACGGTTGGATTTTTCCTACATTTTCAGTTTTATTGACTTTTTTTTCAGCCATAATGATAAGAAACATGTACTGTCGAAATCTAAAGTATTAAACAAACACTTTGTTAAAATACCTCTATTACCGGGTAAATTTATTCGAATATAAAAATACAGTATAAACAAAGAATGTATGATAAATAAATAAGTCAACATTTGATTTTCTTTCTACTTTATATTACAAGTAAGTACGTAAAGGCAACAAAAAATAATACTACTAATATCGTTATTTCCAATTTTTTTATAAGTATGTATTCTCATAACATCAAACAACATATTTCACGTGTTATTAAAGAGCCGAAAAATATGACAGAATTGTATTGCTTCTATATGTATTTGATCATTATCCTCGTCGTTTCATATTTCATCAAATATTGACGTGAAAAAAAAAATGTAAACGAAGCCACGGAAGCCAATACGTTAAATGATACTCTAAAAAAGTATAAGGAGGAAGAGGAAAAATGTGGCGAGACGAATACAGAATACCTACAAAGGCAGAATATCGTTAACAAGCTAAAAATGGTTTTCAACTGTTAAGTTGCAAACTTATACCAGAAGACCAATTTCCATAATTAAAAACTTTCAAAATCAGACGTCGTCTTCTCAATCTCGCAGATCTATTCAGTAACAGATTTGATATAGAAAACATTTACTAGAAGCATGTTTGATTCTGAAACCGTACGTATGTAGGCGGTTAACCGCAAGCGTGGTTGGTCCTTACAAAATTAATGTAGTTCTGCCTGTTACCATTGGTAACCGTCAATCAGCTTACGAAAAACATTTGAACGTAGAGTCTTAAATACAAACAGCTTCTACCACGGTGCTAAGAGTAAAATATTCTGAAGGCTCCGTAGATATTTATGCAGCACAAAAAATCAATTTACATGATCAAATGAAAAATTTAATCGAAAACATCTAGGGCCCTTCATATTTCCCAATTGCGCGCCAAATCTTTTTTTTAATAAACCCCGACCCTATCAATGACCAAAAGATTTTTCTAAGTTATCTTGTTAAAAATAGGAATCAATCACAAACTTTTGATCGATTTTGGTGTACTCAATTATCTCCAATTTAAAGTTGTTCTCGAGTAGAACTAGTGATTTTGGCACGAATGACTTGTGTACGACTTCTCAAACTTTGATTACTGTGCCATTAGTAGTTGATTACATGGTCAATAAAACGTCGTTTAGTTTTTGATGACGTGATAACGTAATAATATAATTCGATGGCTGCACGCACGAAAAAACATGACGTCATGCGGCGTTACCTCGCTCTGTAGCGTTCCAATAGCAACGGCGTGTTAATTGTTCGTTTATAGCAACGTAAGTGCAGTATTTTCTTATAACGTTGTCACGTTTAACTATTGTCAACGTAAACGACCACTCAAGCATAGTAATCTTTTTGCTTGAGCTCAACATACACATATTTTAGAGCAGTAACTTAATATCTTTACATAAATAAGTATACGCAATAATGCATGAGAAGGGACCATAGATAATGGAATTTCAGGCGCTATTATAAATGGCTCAGATATACATTATATGCTTACGAGGTAAGTTAAGTCAACAGGTGTGCTTGACTACTCGTATCTGTTCACAGGCCATCTATTGATGTGGTGACTCTGTTAAGTAGCGTTCCATACTCCATGTTTTATTTTCAAAAGGTTTCAAAGCTAAGTGGTTGGTAAATAATCTGCATAAAAAGCAAAATATTTATTTTTATTTGCTACGTTTACCTGAAAATATTTGATTTAAAAGGTGTGGAGCAGAAGTACGAGTAAATCATGAAGTCAAAACCAAAGGTTTCTTAAAGAATAAAAAAAATAGAAAGAAGAGAGAATAATAGTAAAAAACTCAACTTTAAAAATTATAATTCGACGTCTTTCTTTCAATATTTATGAAATATACAAAAGTCCACTCTGTAGGATAAAAAAGAAAATTAATCGGTCTACTTAGAAGATGGATGGGATTAAATTGGACTATAACAAACATCACTAAAACGGGGATCTTTTCTTACCTTTCTTAAATACATATTTTAGAAGGTGTATAAGTATTTTTATCTACTCTCATATCGTAAACTTCGAAATACAAAACTCAAAACGAGTTTATAATGACATACTTTATACCATAGAGTATCGTAATGAAATTAAAAAATTAAATTATAACACTGTTTGTCTAACAAAACAATGTTATGTTATAATTTAATTTTTTTTCATTATGATACAGATTACTGATCATAGATACATTTTTTTACTTTTTTATCTGTGGCTGCGCGCGCTTTCTAAGGGAATGTTGGGATTTTGACGTTTGTGTTTCGGTGGATGACATGGTGGATGATTATTAGTGTTTATTAATTTTTATCTTTTATTTGATATGTTCGTGTTCAATGAGAGTAGATAAAGTAGTGTATGAAACTGTACATAACTAGGTATTATACCACTCGTGTGATACTATTATAAAACTCACACTCGTGTATAATACCCCTCATTATGTACCAGTTACATAAACTACTATTAATGCATTTTTAGGTAAGCTTGATTTCATTTTACTAAAAAACCATGACTACAACCGACTAGAAAACGTAGGTGCATTTTTTTATCGTGGTTAAATCCTCAAATGCTCCAGGGCTAGACGGGAAGGTCTGTCATACTCGCCTACTGACTAAAATGCACGAGTCCTTTATAATAAGACAGTCCCGTGACCCGGAACAGTCCCAGGACCCAAGCCAGCCCATTATTTTATTTGGCCTGTCAGACTCGTACTGACAAAAATCCACGGTGTCTTTTAATAGCCCTCTACGTTCCGGGGTCACGGTAATTAGTTATTCCCGCGACCAGCCCCGTGACCCATGTCCATAAAATATAATGAAGTTCTCAGGTATACTCGTAAATTCACATAGTTTAATTCACCAAAAAAGTACCTCGGTATAAAATACTCCGCCATCCTATTCTGAAATACTGCTCCATTATATCGGATTTATCAGTTATTATCTCTTATATATATTACCCCACGAACAATATCTTATGGGTACCTTAATGGCAGTTACTTATGAAGAATGGGCCGAAACATAAGATGGCGGCTTTAATGATCAAAACGTATTTTTGATAACCTCCTGGTCATAACTTTACGATCGAGTAGCAATAATATTTAAGGATAGCCGTAATACCCTAAACCGTCTGATAGTCGTTTTCAGTGTCAATCATTTTGATAACTCGTCTTTATATTATCGTACTTCAGTTTTTATTGCTAATTGCTTTTAATTAGAAAAACAGCCTCTAAACGTTGTCACCGTGATTATTAACCTTTCAGTTTTGCTAAAATAGAGCTGTCATAATAAAAGCATGACGTCGGCGACGGGTTGTCGATAGATTTTAAGTCCCGATATCAGACCCTTGTCATGGAAAGTGCTAGTGACGTGACGTTGTGACGTCTAGTATAAGTTTTGCGGTAAGTAAACCTGGGGCCTTACCACGCGATCCTGCTTTGGCTGTGGGAAAGAGATGGCGCTTGATGACTTGTATAGCTCTGTCGCTTTCCCATAGCCAAAACAGGATCGCGTTAAGAGTTCGTAGTAAGGTGTCTGATTTTTGTTGCTGAAATGGGTATCGGTATGGACGACAGTTTTCTTTTAGTTTTAATAAGTGCAGTAGTTTATTTTATTCTTTATTTCAATTAATAATTAATATGATATTATTACAAAACCGAAGAACAATAAACTGTTAAATAATAGTAAGGCCCGTATTACATAATGAAACTCTAGCACTGATCTCTATTTAAATCTAGATTTCAACCAATAAAATGCCTTGAATCTAGTTTTAGTTATTATTTAATTTTGAGCATTGAGTGACGTTTTGTAATACGGCCCCAAATTCTGTTGCTGTCAAATAAATCCCTTCGTACACAACGCGACGTAAGTCACCGATAACTTACGATTTTGGTATCCAGAAGACCATCGCAATACAAACCCATAGAAGTTCGTATATTAGGCCGTCAATAGACACCATAATCTTAAAGATTCGGGGACATGCGGTGGTGCTACGTTGAATAATATTCTTCATTTCCATCTCAACGTTTACTTGATACCTACTTGTATCGATATTTATTCTGGGCGTCTTAAAAGTCTAAAAATAAATATTTCCATTAAAAATGTTAACTTTGCCAACTCAATTTATAGAATCATTATTGCAAACAACATTATTTATAGCACATTTCCCAATTTTGCCTGTGTAACAAAAATAGCAGCACCATTTTTATTTCAGTGTCAATAACTTTCACAATAATGATAATAACAATGGCGGAATGACTCATTTTGATCAATTGTATTTTTAGATACATCCTTGAGATCTTTAAATCCAGAGTGAATAGATTTGAAGATTACTTCTAGGTAAGCGTGCTTCATCGTTGACCACATCATGCTGACCATCAGGCGAGGTAAAAGTGAAGAGAAGTAATATAGAAGTATAGAAGAAGACATACACGATTTTAAATGGCTCTAAAGGAAAAAAATATTACTCTTTTATTAATTTGCGTACCTAGTTAAATAAAAACGGTTTCGTCGGACGAAGCTGTAAAACGTCCTTTCAACATAAACATTACTCACGGGAGCCATGAAATACGAGAAAGTAAGGGAATGATAAAATTATTTTATTTGATTCCGCTCCGACGGGGAGCAATAAGATTACACGCAGGTCCTGAATTCCGTGTACATTTTGAAACAAGAAACATTACTGTAGAAATCAAATCTTCCAGTATTTCAGAGGAATCTTAAAAATGCCTTCCACAAATTTTTATACACTTTGATTCTCCTGAATTTATCTTATTTATTTGGGGTCGGAGGAGCATCTCTTTTCCATCCATACTGCTCTAATACTCGACATCTCAGGAGTTGTCTTAATTCCAAGCATCCTATACATATCAGTCCTTCTTAAATTTATGAGTGTGGTCCCTCTAGGACACACTCATAAACTCATGTCGAGAAGAGACTCTTCTAACTATTTAAAGCACATTTAAATCACAAAACAAAGCAAACATCCATTTACAATTCACACAAATCATCAATCTACAATGGGAAAACCACAACGACCACAAAACCGGCGAGCATCCCAATTCATACATATACGTATAGGCATCTACGAACGCTGGTCCAGTGACCCACTTCAGAGGTCAATACTCTTTGCACTAACCTTTAAAAAAATAATGCAATACACAAAGTTGACACTGGCAACTTTCAAAATTCAAAATCAGAACGTCAAGGATGTGGTTATATGCAAGTATTTTCAAAAAATACTAGTTCCAGATTTAACGCGCCCCAATATTATTTGTAGGTCTCGAACTGGTCTGGTTTAGTGACCCAGTTCACCGGTTGTTCCCCTTTCCCCCTTCGTCCCGCTCCCCTGTGTCCCGGGACCGGGACAGCTCCTGCAACGGCTGATCGAAACGTGATTAAAATTGCTTTGGTGCAATAAAGTTCCGGATTGGTTTACTCTCCAGGCATTTTGGACGTTGGCTTTGCGGGAAAATGGATCTAACGAAGTGCACGTTTTATTGCTAGCTAACTCGACTTGCATTTTTTTTTCAATATTGAATAATTCTTTTATCAGATGCAATCGCGAATTAATAGAAGAACTAGAACTAGAGGTCTTCCTCTAGCAGTGAGGTCGTATTAGCCGATATAGCAGTACTAAATAGCGATCCACACCACTTCGCACAGATGTTATTTGAAAATAAAATATTATAATATAGGTAATTATACCTCATATCATTTATAGACTGATGATGATGATGATGAATTATACCTACGATTTTCAAAATCCCAGTTGTTAATTCCAAAAATTACTTCCTACAAGCCAACTCACAAGATGCCTTTTTGATATTATAAGTCTGAGATAGTACAAGTTTTACGAAAACTGGCTCTTCTGAGTAAATAGACGAAAACAATCAATCCAATCTCAATGCGTCATATCAACAGTATCTCGACCCAGACATATTGCACAAATGCTGTCATAGAGATTGAACGAAGAGCAAAATGATATTACGTAGACGCAGTAATACTAGTCTGTTACAAGTCTGGAGACAGTCTTAGATGCTTTAATAATTAATTAAGTCTTCTAGGAGAGGGCAGTTGTACTCTTGCTGTGTATTCTTAATGATCTTAGCACTTTCACTGCGCCAATATGTTGTTGTCTCTTTCTGGCAAAAGGGATCGGCTATTGGTTAAACAGAAGACGCGTCCTTCAATCGATACAAGGACAGTATAACCGTTTTTTCTCATTGCGCGTGAGCTCTCCAACATTCAGTATACTACTTAGCGCCAACCGCACCGCACCGCTCGCTATAATAAAAATAGATCAGCTGATTGATCCCGGTATCGGTAGTTCACGCTCGGTCGCCAGAAACCAGCTCCAGGCTAGACTCCAAGACCAGCGCAGAGAAGACCAAAGGTTAGTGCCAATCCTATTAGCCTTTCCGGGACTCAACAGGCGATCCACCCGCATCCCATAAAAAATTTAAAATCATTTCCACTTAAACGCTTCACCATATTTAATGGTCACTTCGGACCGGATAGAACCAGAATCCTATATAATCCTATAATCCTATAATTTCTTATAATCCTATAATTTCATATAATCCTATTATATTCATTAATATAGAATATACCTACCTATCTTTAAGTACATTCCAGAACAGTCGTTACGACTTACCCACTAATTATCTAATAGCGAGATAGTTGAATATTATATAAAATTTACTTGTTCAGTGCTATATTCAAAGTACCTACATACTTACTTACGACAAAATGTCGGCGCAAATTAAAATAAAAATGGTCATTGCTAAGAAACAAGCTACCTTTGCAAAATTAAATGAATATTTTGAATCCTCTAAAAAACTTATAACGTCTTCGAAAATTAATACAAGAAGCGTAGGGGAATTCTTAGCAGAGACATCAAACATAGGGAAGTTATATGAGGATTTCGTAAAGTTGTGTGACGAACATAATGAGTGGTTATTGAAGGCTGACCCCGACTGTGAAATCAGTTTCAGTGACTGGAGCTCATTTGAAACACTTTATTCGCAAGTTAAATATAAACGAGATGAATTAATTCATTCGCAAAGTGCGCAAGTTGTAAATGTACCCACATCTGCCAATTATTCGTGCAGGCTCCCGCCTTTGGAACTTTTAAGCTTTGCGGGTCAGCCTGAATCTTGGCCGTTGTTCTATCAATGTTTTAAGACGAACGTGCACGATAATAAAACCTTGACCGACGGCCAGCGAGTACAATATCTGGTAGGAAAATTAAGTGGAGTCGCACTTAATGTGTTCGCGGGAATATTGCCCAATGAGGACAATTATTCCACTATTTGGGACTCATTAGTAACAAAATATCAAGACAAGAGGTTACTTGGGTCAACATATATAAATAATATAATGGATATAAAACCGGCGTCGGGTTCATCAACATCACAATTAAATAATTTCATTGAACGAGTAAATTCCTCCTGGTCTGCACTTAAGCAGCTGGATATAAAAGACTTATCCGATTTTATTTTTACGCATATCGTTTTAAAAAAGCTAGATCCGCAGTTGGTTCAAAGTTTCGAGTTATCGATTAAAGATAACGATCTACCCACGAGTGAACAGTTAGTGAAATACCTACGTCATCATATAAAAATTATGGAGAGGTCGGCAGTGATCCATCAGACTGCTGCCACCAATAATAATAAGGCTGTGGATGCGAAATCAAAACCTCGCCCGAATAACAATAAAAACTTTCATAGTTTTGCTATTACCGAGAATAGTCATAACGGTGAAAGCGCTTGTTTATTTTGCAATAAGCCGCAGCATAGCCACCTTTACGAATGCATAGAATTTAAAAAACTTGCAGTGAAGGAACGCTTTAATTTCGTGAAGGATAAGAACTTTGCATCAATTGTTTTAGTAACAAACATGCCACTTCTAGTTGTGGTTCGTCAAATACGTGTAAGCAGTGTCATAAAAAACACCATTCATTGCTACATTTTGAACGGAATCCACCGTTAACGCAAGCTGAGTCGGGGGCTCCCGCTGTATGTATGCATGCGCGTATTGACACGCCGCCGCCGGCGCCCACTGCGCGCAGGTGTTCGTTATCTAAGGAATGTGGTCGTTCTGAGAATTCAATTACGCTAATGACCTGTGACGAATCCAAACATTGTAATTTATTAAATAAGTTAATTGTGTTACCAACGGCACAGGTATATGTTCCGGTGAATGGAAACCGCTTGTTAATGAGATGTTTAATAGACAGTGGTTCTCAGAATAACATCATTAGCCTCGCTTGTTGTAAGAAATTGAAATTAAATATTCATCCGCTAGTTAATTCATCTTTGAAATCAGTGGGGTCAATCTCAGCCCCAATTAAAGGTTATGTATCTCTCACAATTCAATCGCGAGTGAGTGATGCGCATTATAAACTGAACATGTTGGTTATTGACCATATTACTGAGTCATTACCGACGCGCGGAATCCAAGCATCGTTTATGGATCAGTTTAAGGACTTACCACTGGCAGACGACTGTTGGAACGTGTCTGGAGATATAGAAGCGATTCTAGGTGCTCAACTATTCGCGTTCATTCTGTTAGGGGGTAAGGTTATTCCGCGTCCACTCGCGCCGTCAGCTGATTTAATGGACACCGCTAATTGCATACCTCATGCTATAGAAACCACGCTTGGCTATATTGTCATGGGTGAGATACCTGCTGTCAACCAAGGCAGTATAGCCTGGTCCTTCGGCCCGCTAGTAGATAATTTAAACCATTCAATCTTAAAATTCTGGGAAATAGAAGAGGTGCCTACTGCGAAAATAATAAGTCCAGAAAATCAGGTTTGCGAGGAACTTTATAAATCAACCGTTACTAGAAACTCAGGCGGTAGGTACATTGTGTCCTTGCCATTCAAGGGTGAACCTAAGTCGTTAGGTAACTCATTCATTCACGCTCAGCGTAGATTGTCTGCGTTAGAGCGTAAATTTCATTCGCTTCCCGCTTTACGTCAAGCTTACAATGACGTCATCGCTGATTATATAGATAAGGGTTACTTATCGGAAATCCCTTATTCTTTTCCCGCTATTCATGATGGTTATTTCATACCTCATCACGCTGTCGTCCGGCCTGAAAAGTCGACGACAAAAACCCGCATAGTTTTGGACGCAAGTGCTAAAACTGACAGCGGCAAGTCGCTCAATGACTTGTTGCACACTGGGCCTAATTTGCAGGCCGATTTATTTTCGCTTTTACTCAACTTTAGATATTTTGAAGTTGCAATAACCGCTGATATACGTCAAATGTATCTTAGAATTTTACTTTCCGTAGATGATCGCAAATATCAAAAGATATTATACCGCTTCAACGATACTGAGCGTATTCGTATTTTTCAATTTAATTCCGTAGCTTTCGGATTGCGACCGAGCCCATTCTTGGCAATGCGTACTGTCCGCCAGTTAGCTGAGGACTATCAAGAACGTTTTCCTCTCGCCGCAGAGGTTGCTTCTAACGAACTGTATATGGATGATTTAACCACCTCTGTGTCCACTGTAGAAGATGGAACTCGTCTGGCGGACGAACTGCTCGCGTTGTTCAAGAAGGGCGGATTTGACCTCGTCAAGTGGGCGAGTAACTCTAAAGAGCTTCTTGCGCATTTGCCTGAGTCATACCGCGCGGCGATTGAGTTCACAGATGATGACGAAACATTAAAGGTCTTGGGTTTGAAATGGATACCTACTTCTGATGTGTTCTCGTTCGCCGCATCCGCTGCGACTATGGGTAATACCAAGCGCGCCATACTGTCTACGGTTGCTCGCTTATTTGACGTGTTGGGATTCGTCGCACCTGTTGTCCTTTATGCAAAGCTTCTAATACAGGACCTTTGGCTCGCTAAGGTGGGATGGGATGAGGAGCCCCCAGCAGTCATTACTGAACGCTTCGTTAGGTTCAAAACTGAATTACCGTTATTATCTAGTTTACAAATACCGCGCCATCTGGGTGTCGCGGCCGGTTGCGTGGTCAATTTGCTCGCCTTTGGCGACGCTAGTATGAAGGCTTACGGCTGCGTCATTTACCTACATATAACACACCCTAATAGGGATATATCCGTACATTTAGTATGCGCTAAGTCTAAAGTGGCTCCACTGAAGACGATCTCTCTGGCGAGGCTAGAATTGTGTGCCTCACTAATGCTCGCTAAACTTGTAAAACAAGTTCATACTCTTTTCCATAAGCGATATCCTATTAAAGAGATATTCGCTTTCAGTGATTCCACTGTCGCTCTATCATGGATTCACTCTTCCCCGCATCGCTGGCAGACATTCGTTGCCAACCGCGTGACTGAAATACAGTCAAATTTATCTCCAGACCGCTTTTTTCATATTAATGGAATAGAAAACCCTAGTGACTGTTTATCAAGAGGCTTACTACCGTCTGAAATCATCCATCACCCGCTGTGGTGGCAAGGTCCACCATGGACTAGTCATCCAATCACTGAGTGGCCAATAGTGGCATTCGACCCGTCGAATGTCGACGGGTCTATACCTGAAGCAAAGGGTTCCGTAACTTTAACAGTAGTCTCCCATCAATCTCCTTCAATACTTCTGGAGCTCTCTTATCGAGTCTCATCTTGGAAAAAGCTACTACGCATCATAGTGTATGTTCTGCGATTTGTTCGCAAGTTACCTCGAGCTTCTTCAATTGAGGTCTCGGACCTTGAAGTCGCTGAGTTTGCGATTATTCGCGAGTTACAGAACAAATACTTTGCCTCTGAATTAAACAACATTAAAAAGGGTAACTTGCCCTCACCTTCATTGAGAAAACTTAGTCCGTTCATAGATAAAAACGGTTTGCTTCGAGTTGGTGGTCGACTGACAAACGCTCAGATACCATTTGCAAATCGGCATCCATTGCTGCTTCCACGTCGAGATCACCTGGTGGACCTGTTGATAGATGACTGTCATCGATTCAATTGCCATACAGGTTCCCACCTTCTCATGTCATTGTTAAGGCAACGCTATTGGATTATTTCCGCTCGAAATATTATTCGACAACGCATACGTCAATGTAATTTTTGTTTCAAGGTTGCTCCCTCTCATCCCACGCCTATGATGTCAAGTTTACCTCCAGCGCGTGTACAAGAAGCCAAGGCCTTTACTCACACAGGGGTAGATTACGCTGGGCCGATAGCTATCACTATGACACGCAAGCGGGGCGTTAGAAGTCAAAAGGCTTATATCTGCATTTTTGTGTGTCTGACTACCAAAGCCATACACATTGAAATTGCATCGGACTTGAGTTCGGAGACGTTCTTGGACGCTTTAAAGCGTTTTCTGTCGCGACGAGGGCCAATATCTGTCCTATATTCCGATAACGGAACAAATTTCATTGGGGCAAAGCGTCAACTAGACGAGTTATACACGTTTCTAGCTTCTAAA
This sequence comes from Agrotis segetum, assembly GCA_036375495.1. Taxonomy (NCBI): domain Eukaryota; kingdom Metazoa; phylum Arthropoda; class Insecta; order Lepidoptera; family Noctuidae; genus Agrotis; species Agrotis segetum. Next base: position 1,711,749 of record JAQSVV010000386.1, read on the forward strand.
GATACGTCTACTGCATTCAAAACGGAACTAAACAACCGTAAAATTACATGGCGGAATATTCCCGCGCGCGCCCCCCACTGGGGAGGAATTTGGGAAAGCAATATAAAGTGCATAAAAACTCATTTATATCGTTGCATCGGGCAACAATTACTGTGCTACGAAGAGTTATTAACAGTGTTGACTCAAATAGAGTGTATTCTAAATTCGCGTCCATTGTGTTTGCTGTCTGATCAGCCGCACACCATTTTAACTCCCGCTCACTTCCTCAACACTACCCCTCTGCAGTCGTTGCCAGCTTGCGAGGTGGACGCATCCGTGGGCCTTCATAGTAGAAAAAAATTATTAGATAGCTTGGTCCAAAGTTACTGGAAAAGGTGGCACTTAGATTATCTGCACACTCTCCAGTTAAGACAAAAATGGAATACTCCTGAGGTAACCATTCAGCCAGGTACACTTGTTCTCGTTCACCAAGATGACGCGCCACCACTTCGCTGGCCTACGGGTATCATTGAGCAGGTATATCCTGGCAGGGACGGAGTCGCGCGTGTTGCGTTGGTACGCACGACAAATGGAACTTTCAAACGTCCTGTCGTTAAACTGTGCCCACTTCCGTCCCAATAACTTAACATAATTATAACTTAATTTAACATAGCTTATATTATCTTTGTTCGTCTTAATTCATTGATAGCACAGTTACAATCGCTCTGCATGCTCGTATCCTTATATGTACATATATATATATTCAACTTGTGAGCTATCACATTGCTAATATTCCCCATAAATACTTCCTTGTATCCATCCTGCTCCTGTTATCGCATCCTATTTTTTGTTTTTTTTGTTTTTCGTAAATCCTAAGGATTTCCAAAGGGGGGAGGATGTTTACGCCAATATGTTGTTGTCTCTTTCTGGCAAAAGGGATCGGCTATTGGTTAAACAGAAGACGCGTCCTTCAATCGATACAAGGACAGTATAACCGTTTTTTCTCATTGCGCGTGAGCTCTCCAACATTCAGTATACTACTTAGCGCCAACCGCACCGCACCGCTCGCTATAATAAAGAATAGATCAGCTGATTGATCCCGGTATCGGTAGTTCACGCTCGGTCGCCAGAAACCAGCTCCAGGCCAGACTCCAAGACCAGCGCAGAGAAGACCAAAGGTTAGTGCCAATCCTATTAGCCTTTCCGGGACTCAACAGGCGATCCACCCGCATCCCATAAAAAAATTAAAATCATTTCCACTTAAACGCTTCACCAACATTCTTTTTCAGTTTTGGAAGGTATGCAGATAATGACTTTCGTAATTGTATATTTAATTCAGGCTGAAGTGGGTCTGGGCGAATCACGTCAGCCGCATGAACGTTGACCGCTTTGCAAGAGCCATCACACAGTGGGTGCCTGGAGTTGAACGGGGTCGCCGAGGTTCAGAAAAAGATGGAGAGACGACTTGGACTCATGGTCCTGGTTCGAAGTGGCGCTGGACAACAATACTTGAAAAAAGTTGGGGAAGGCCTGAGCACTGCAGTGGGAAAGAGTATGCTAAACAAAATAAATTGTTTCGCTGTTTGTGTTAGTAAGTTTAAATTTTAATTACCTACGACTCAGAAGAAATTCCTAGAATAAGACAAAATATAAAAAATTTATCTCATGCTAATCCTAGAAAAACAAAGTATAAGTAGCCAATTAGCCATAACGTACTCCAAGAAGAGAAATAATAACAAAGAAACCCGTCCTGCAAACAATTTCCCTCCATAAAACATGAAAGGTGCAGAAATAACTCATTGTTTATATTTGTTATTAACACTAGAACTTTCTAATGAAAGCTGAGCAAGTAAGATATGTCGTTAAAAACCTGCAAGTTCACTCCGAAGTTCCGAACAAGTTTCAAAGTAATTTATGTTTCGTTCATAAACAAACCATGACTCCATGTAGATTAGGGGCTTTAATATTCATTTTAATGCTGATCTCAAATACACTAAGGGATCTTACCCATGGTGCGATGCGATTCGACAGATTCCAACTACTAGTCAAAATCAACCTTATCACTACGGCATAATACATAAAATGCGCGGTTGTATATTATAGGTAGATGAAAAACGAAACACGATCGCCACATCGATGTCAAGTCAATCAAATTGCATCATTATGTTTTAAGATTAACACTTTCACTGTCCGCGCAGCAGACACAATACCTAAACAATAATCGTGAGTCACATGTGATTCATCGGACAGGGAAGTGGTTAAACTACACTTCCGTACCTTGATATTAGTTTTAAAAACAGGCTGTTAGGACATAGGATGCTTTTATAAATATCCTGGCTGTCGTTACTGGTCGGTGCAGATAATAATAATTAGACGCGTGTTAGAATTTTAGATCTTTCGGTTAATACAATGTTTACCCGCTCCAATCCATACCGGCCTGTCTGTAATGACAACTTGAATCTTTATACATAAACAACCATAGTATTGTGACGGTTTAATTAGCATAATATCTCACCTTTGACATTCTAATCAGACAGCCTATTAAACCATCACGTCACGTTAAAAAATGTTTTGAACGTACCTATCGTTAAAAAAACCGGCCAAGTGCGTGTCGGGCCACGCACAGTGTAGGGTTCCGTAGTTGCCCATCAAAATACTTATGCGAACTAACTAAACTGATTCGCTGAATTTAATTTTAAAAAGAAGAATTTTCAAAATCGGTCCAGGAGTCTTTGAGAAATCGGGGAAAATACATAAGAAAAAAGATTACAACGAATTTAGAACCTCCTCCTTTTTTTGAATTTAGTTAAAAATAGTTAACGATAAAAACCTACCTATCCCCAAAAAACATGCCTATAAAAGCTGTAAAAATAAAGTTGACAAACTTACATTTGCAGTTGTCTCCGATACATTTTGTTTAAGAAAATATGATATCAAGTACATTTTATAAGTTGGTCGACTTTTACTCGTAAAGTTGTAAAGCCTACTTAGTCATGATAATTTTCTTTTAAACTTCGTTGAATATACTACTATTGTGATTTTTTTCACACCCCCAAACATAACCGTTTAGCTGGTAGAGGGGGGACACTCGAGTCGAGCAAAATTTAGCACTTTAAAGCTTAATATTTCACAAACGAATTTTTTTATCAAAAAACTATCATTATTTTTTAAAGGCCTATTTAATGATACCCCACACTAAGGGGTACGCGAGAAAAAAAAAATCCGCACTTTACGTGTAAGTACAGGAGGTACCCAAAAAAAATATTTTACGAGATTTTATTTTACCACTTTTTCGGCACAACAAATCCGTATATTTACACCAAATTACAGCTCTCTAGTACTGTGCGTCTCTGAGCTAAACTGCGGACAGACGGACGGACATTTTCTTTTTTTTTAGCGTGGTAAAATCATCAAATGAGTCCTCCAACCCCGGGCAGAGCGGGAGGGACTGTCAGACTTCTACTGACTAAAATCCACGGTGTCCTTCATAGCCTGTTACGTTCCGGGGTTACGGTAAGGGAATAATCCCGCGACCCCGGCAGGCTTTGGCCCTCTGAGAGGGGGGCCCCGTCATTATGCTGACGCTCTTTGAGGCGCGCGTGGGACACAACGCGCCGTCGACCCGGGCATGGTCCTTGGTCGGGCAGCGAGTTGCCCTCTACTCGCTGCCCGCATGCCCGCGCCTAGGACGGACATGGCGAAACTATAAGGGTTCCTTGTTGACTACGGAACCCTAAAAATGTGTAGCACTGTAAAGTTTACTTATTTTTTCAAGATGATTGGTTCAGTAGTTTAGGCGTTAAAAGGAAACAAACTTACTTTCACATTTATGATATTAGTTAGGACTAACTAAGATTGATGAGACCCTAAATTGCCGCTCTCTTTAATATACAGGCTAAGTAGGCAAATCCCTTAGGCAGAGAAATAGTTATTACGATCAAATAATGGGGTCGTCATTTATTCAATTACGAACAAACCACATTCAATTCAGTATTCAATTAATTGCTGAATTAAATATTATTTAATAACATTACTGTACAGTAGGATATAATGATTGAGATTGGTAAAAGATTCCGATTCAAATACTTATTACAACTTCTATTGAAATTCTCGTTTCAAATAACTTTAACTTATTGCTAAGTTTTCGTAAGTTTGGACTTGCAAACAGATTTAAAGGAACCGCAAACATTTCATTGAAACAAAAGATATTTCTTTGTGCCCACTACTTGCACAAAAAAGGGGATAATTTCATATCTTGTAACGAACGAAACCTGAAGTTTAAGAAAAGTTTGTGTAATCTTAACCATTCTTGGGAAGATTAAAATTTCGCTGCAAGGTTAATTAAATGTTTGTGGAAGACATTTAATTATTTCTACGATGTTTTAAGCAAAAGTAATTTGAAGTTTGGACTTATAAGCTTGGATAAGTCGCCAACAATGGCGGAATCTTCACAAGTACAAATAAAACAGCTTTGCTTAGCTTTACTACTTTTCATATTTTAAAGGGTTATGGCCAACTGCGTAAACTGGCTAATCCTAGCTTGCTTTAACTGGTCACAAGTAATTTATTATTCGACCGTAAGAAGGATGGAGTTAAAAGGAATGTAAGACTGTATTAACTAAAAACTCATCCTGTTCCTGCAATTGTTATTTGCGTTCCAGAGATGTGACAACCTCTTAAGACATTTCTGAATTTGTTCGGCCCTAACAATATAATTGCTGCCTTACAGCAGTGAAATACGAGTACCTTTACGAATATTAAAAAGCTGAAGAATTAGTTTTTTTTTAATTATTTTTGATCGCGCTGATCTCAGCTACTACTGGTTCGAATTTTAAGTCTTTTTGTGTTTGTTAGTCTATTCAAATCATCAAAGAAGGTTACAGGCTATAACATCATGCTACGACCAATAGAAGCCGAGCAGCGGCGATGAAAACGCGGGGATCAGCCTAATATTTCTATAGCCTCTCTACACTACTTGCGAAGTTGGTCGAAGTTGACCGAATACGATAGTGTAGAAGGGCTTTGCTTCGTGTCGCGCAACTTTGGCTCGCTTCGGGCTGCTTTCATTTCTTGTCGGTTTTTGCGACCGAGTCAAAGGGCACAATGATGACACAGGCAACTTCGCGAGTAGTGTAGTCACATACTTCGGGACTTCGATCAACTTCGACGAGTACTTCGTCGAGGCAACTTCGCGAGTAGTGTAGAGCAGGCTTATGAATATTAAGAAGTTACCTGTTACTGTTTATTTAGGGAACTCAGTTATCTGTATCGAATACCTAATGTTAATATAACATGACAGAAATAAAAGAAATGAATATCAGAAACCGATTATGTTTACTCGCTTTGAAACATAGAAATCGAAAGACTGTCAAAGTCAAGATATCAGTAGAAATCCGTTCAAATAAACGTAATATTACATCCATTTCGTCTGGCATCCATTTTTCTTGATATGTACCATTTTATTTTACGAGTATATGCGGATAATACGTCCTTGTGAGTTTATACTGTGTGAAGTCTAAAGAGAAATATCAGATTTTTGCTTATAGGAGTAAGAATTACGTGAAGTTTACTTGGAGCTTTTCAGGAGAGAAAATATACGAGTAGATGTACGAGTATGTCTAGATTTTTGTGAAAAGAAAATTTTGATTTCGGAGAGGACTTCAACATATGACCTTTCAATTCATTACTCCGGACGATTTACCAACTTAGGTAAGATTCACACCAACCGGCCGGACTCGGCGGCATTTTACAATGCGGTAAAGAACATCTATCAACAGTAAATACAGTTCATATTTGCATGCAACTTACGGGACACGCCGCTAAGTGTCGCTGAATGCCGACGGAGATAACTTTGCAAGCAAATATGAACTGTATTTACTTTTGATAGATTTCAATGTTCTTTACCGCATTGGAAAATGCCGGCGGATCCGGTTGGTGTGAATCTTACCTTAGCCTTTCTCTTTCAATCCCTTGTTCACATCTTGCGGTGATGTGGCCCCAGCAGTCTATGTTGAAGTGTCAAACGGAACACTCAACATGTTGACATTCAATTGTAATGCTTTAAATGTAATGTTGAACATGTAGAGCTACTTACTTATAATTTTAGAAAATAGCTTGAGACAAGCTGAAAACTTGTCCAATACATCTTCAACTGATTCCTATTATTCTTCAATGAAATCTTTACCTTAGACTAGTTCAAACAGGGGTGCTATAATAGGAAACCTCCACGTGCGCCCGTGGACTGGAGTTCCCTCTCGGATACGTCCAGGGGAAAGACCAGTTTTTCGGGCCGGTGCACCCTGGGATGCGGGCAAAAACTCTCTTTGCCCGTATGTGAATAGCCTGTCGTGTGGACACTCCAACGCGTGTCCCTCTGATTAGCAGAGGGTACAGCGTACAGCGAGGGTACAGCTCGCCGTCCGACCAAAGACCAAGCCCGGGTCGGTGTCGCTTCGTGTTTCGCGCCAAATGCCGTCTGGGGTCGCGGGTTTTTCTTAACCCAGGATACAGTCGCCCCGAAACGTAAAGGGCATAGGAAAGAACACGGGTAGATTTTAGTCAGTAAGAGTCTGACAGCCGCCCCACCCAGGGTGGGAGGATTCATTTGATGATTTTACCACCTAAAATTCAAACAGAGCTGATAATATATATTACTTCTCCTAATAGTACAAGTAACGAACCGTATCTAGGTCGTGAATAGATTCTCGCAATTCATTGTTAAATTCTCGCGAAATCTACTTGTCATTCATTCATCAGGTTGGGTTTAATTAGAACCGGTAGTCTTAGCTTTATCTATAGAGTTAGATAAATAAATGTTAGGGCTTCATCTGCATAATTATTCAATTTAATATCAGTTGTTGATAATTGATAACAAAGTTTTGGGTCAATATTATCATATTTTATACCTACTAGGTAACTAAATGTGAAAGGTGGATGAACTTTAGATATGTACCTAAATATGGTCGCGGGATCGTATTATCAGGTAATCGTGATAATGGAGTGTAAAGGGTTATTAAAATAAAACCGCAGATTTTACTTAGTACGAGTCAGAGAGTCCCTCCTGTCCCACGCTAGCCGAAAGGACTCATTTGATAATTTTGCCCCATAAAAAAATTAAGAAGTTACCTATACCTAAGTAACAAAAATTCCTCTGCTCAAACCAATCTGGACCTAACCACGAACTCAATCTTGCGGACCTGGTATTAGGGACTGTCTGACCATGACTGTGGAACGTAAATAGCTATTCAAAGAACACCGAGATCAGTACGAGTTTGACAGTCCCATCCGCTCCATCCAGGGCGGGAGGACTCATCTGATGATATTACCACGATAAAAAAGAGGTACCTACCTACTGTCTTTTAATTCGCATGTACTTCTCAGTGCATCACTGAATAAAGCGTAAACACATTTCTCTTCAATATATAGCATTAACATAACGCATTAAGTTCGTCTAAAGTACATCTTAGACACACGACACTGATTGCACAGTCAATCTCCTCGCAGACGGTGGCACCCACACAAGGAGACATGTCTGAATCGTCTCTGGTATAGAATCATTTCCACAAAGTTGAACTTTAAAGGAAATTTGTTTACACGTGGTTGACTGTGCAGTGAATAACGTACCTAAGTGGATTTTGAGTGTTTGTCGTTGCAAGAGATGAAAGTTTTGTTTTACGAAAAGGGAAAATTAATGATGACTTAATAGTTTAGGCACATCAGTTATTTGGGACGAAACGTAACTTCAATAGTGATATGGGGCGAATGTTTGGGCCGAATCGAGTATAAGGGTTGAACCTCATCTGGCAGCACAGATTCGCCTTTTTCCGTCGCCCTTTCTCTTTCTGTCGCTTAGAACTGCCGTTTGCTAGACCGAGACAATGCGGCGGAATCCTCGAGGTTCAACCCTAAGTTCACATTTAATTTTGTATCATTTTTCTGAAACTTCTAAACACCTACAGAACTCAATCAACGTGATTTGACGTTTGACATAAATTTTATAGGTATCAATAAAAATAGAAATCATTAAACATCACAACGAGAAGTAAAGTTACGCCAAAGTTAATCCTTACAACTGTAAGGTTAGTAAAATTATGACATAATTATCTACTTACGATTTCGAAGTTTAAATTACGATTCTGTTAAAGTGATATTTTGAGACAACCTGATCACTAAATATCTGTAGTATTAGAAAATAAATAACACCGAAAGGAGAAATTGTGACTGGCAAGCACAGTCATGAATTATTTTCACTGTTATTTTTCAGATATATTTATTAATGAGTCCCGAAACTATAGCGGCAAATGTGCACGAGCCCATATCCTGCGGGAAGGTAAAGTATGAGAGGACAAAGGTAGATTCCTGCCCCTATCTCGATTCATTTAAAGTCGACACATCATGTTTTCTTCTTCTATAGGTACTAATTTTTTATTCCTCATCTCACCAATCACCTGCATGTGCATGTGCACAGAAAATATTTCATTTAAAACCCGTCGTACATTATGAGCAATTGGAAACGTGTTGAATTTCCCTGGCAATCTCGTTGGATAGCAACGAGAGGTTGCCAACCGCTTTCGCATTCAAATGTCCGACATGAAATAACTGTACCATATAATATTCGATAAACGACACGACGTTAATACTCGTATCAACAGAATTTTCCAGTAGGTATCAGTAAATATCATAAACTTTTACATTACGCGCTGTAAATTGGACTTTTAAAACTCAAACGAGCGAAATCATTAAATTAACTTTTTCTACATGAAAACTAAGTTACTAAAAAACTGCTCCGTTTCGAAAGAAAGCTTTTACTTTTATCCATGTCCCTAATCTGCTTCGTACTTCCAGTAATCCCTGTTAAAAATGGATTAGCTGATGGTCCAGTATCATATAACTGCGATTCACTTGTAAGGATTCCCGAAAATGTTTGACCTATAGCCCCAAATAAAACAATGAATTAATTGTCCATTATTATTATTTAAAATTCTTTAGAATAAAGTGATATTTTTTATCCAATTCAACTCTATTTTTCAAGCAACGAAAGTGACATCTTTTAAGCAGTAACAAATTTTTCGATGCTCATGACCTACCTTAATAGATCCATGATTTAATTTAACAAAAATCTATTACAGTGATCATGCGAGAGAAGCCAGGACAAATCGCCAGTTCATCATAGCATGTAAAAGAAGGAAACATGCAATTGAAAGCGTAATTGTAAGAAGGATTTTAGCTTATTGTCAATGAATGGACTGCACAATAAACTGGGCAATTGAGACTAGCGTCTTAAATTGAAAGATTAGAGATCGTGTTTTAGTACATACCTAGTTCGCGGGATCAATATAATGTACCTTTGTGTACTAGGAGTTGATGATATTTCTTTATGAGTCGTTTTGGGACAGTTTTCTTTCCTTCTCTGAGCCCTTCATTACCTACCCACGCGTAAACAGTCAGACTTAGTTTAGGAGTTAAATTGGGGTTCTTTGTCTTGATCTCTAGCCTCCTTTTACTCTTTTATGAACTGAAATTGCCTTTCTCTATCGTATCTTATTTATAAATAGGAATTTTTGAAACTGTAAGATAAGAAATAAGTAGGTACTTAGTATTGAGTGAGGCGTGGTTCTATCGATCACTCCAAAACAAGCATTGTAGGACACAAGATCGCCTACGCTGTAACTATATTGGTCTTGAAACCACCATAATACGTAATTTAATACAGAGAGAGCACTCGACAGAAAATGATTGATTGCCAATCTGCCCCATTTCACAGCTCAGCGGACGAAAGAGCGAGAATTATTTGAGTTAATCCACAAAATGGCGAACGCCTGAAAATTCCGTGAAAAAGTAATGGGTAAATTCTTCGTAAGCCAGTTGCGTCTGATACAGGATTTTATCACAATCCGAGGGCCAAGTATTAAAGGTGTGTTCAGTCATGAAATAAAAAGGTTTCGGTATTTTGAAACGCATTCTTTTTACACATAAAAGGCCAGACGTGACCTTTTCAAACAGGTATTTGCAATCATAATGTTGGTGAGTAGGTACAGCTACCTGATAGCTCACAAATAAGGAAATATGAGGTTTCTTCAAATACGTATTTTTTTGAATGATTCAAATATTTGTTGCTATCGTTCTATTACACCTTTTTTGTGGGGAAATCCTTACGGATACCCTCCGACTACGACTCAAAACAACTGAAAACCACTAAGGGTCGGGGGCCCGGGAGATACGAATACATTTTCGCCCACCTCCAACTGGTCTATAACAGAGCCCAGTGGCCATAAAGATTTCCAAATGCCGGATATCTAGCGACCGCACGTTTTTCTTAAAGACACATTGTAAAAGACTGCATGCCGCCTCTTAGAGCCTGATGGTTGTTCGGGCGCCGGATTCTTGTGTACAAAGGTACCTGTTTAGCGGACATGTTCTACTACAAAAAGAACAGCAGCGCCATCTATGCAGACCCTTAGAAACAAAGAATCTACATCGCGCAATCAAAGTTATCCTCGACATTAAAAAACAATACCTTTAGCACGAGTTTTCACTCTTTTACTTTACAGCGTCTTTCCAGTATTTACAGCGTTTCTTGTGTGAAAAAATGGAACAGCGCCTCTGGTGTGCAAAGAAGGAACTAATTTTTTCATTGCAAATTATTGACAATTTGAAATTGTCAAAGTTCCAGTTTACTTTACGTCTCAAATACTAAAAACTCCTGCTAAGGGCAGAATATTCCTACTATGAATGTCGGGCAGAAAACCCACCAGACACAACACCCGTCTGGTCGGAAGGTACCTTCCTTTTCACCGGGTAGCGAGGAGCTTTCCACTCTGTTCCTGCGGCCCCAAACCTATACCAATTTGTGCAAAATCTATCTAACTCGATTCTGAGCGAGGAATATGATAAATACCTACCAGCATTTTGATATTTTCCTAAAATTCGCTGTGATCATAATATTTACCAATTAGGCAATTTATTCCGTTACCCCAATTAAGTTCGTTCAAACTGCAAACGCAACACTTGTAATTAATTCACATACCTAATTAGTCTGTGATCAAACTTCATGGCTGGCAGTTCTTGAATTTCAAAGCGTTTGATTTTGAAGTAGACTAATTTTAGCATCAATCGAGTAAAATTACGATGTGTTCAATAAGTATCACTTAGATACCTCAGTGGTTTTATTCACTTGAGCACTTCAAAAGTAATTAGGTATCAAAAGAAGTTAGTAATTCTTGTTAATTAGTCCACTTTTATGAAACTCTAATAAAATCGAAGTACTCAGAAAAACTAAATATGTTTAAATCCAATGTAGTACCTCGAGAAGAACAAGTAAAATAGTTTAAGTTACAAAAAAATCAAGTTACGGTTACTACATGATATTAGCTGTCTCTAAAGTGAAAAGTACCGCTTCAAGTTTGCAAAAATACAGAATTGGGTATTTTTGCAAACTTGAACCGGTACTTTACCATCATAGTGCCGTATTTTTCCCTTGCAATATGTCGTGAGCATACAAGGTATCTCCTCAAATTTCCATCACAGATAGAATTGAAATTGCTACAGGTTATCCAGGTCGACGGCGCGCCTCAAAGAGCTGCCAGCAGTATGACGCGGCCCACTGCTGTAAAGAGGAACACTGACTCCCATAACACAGAGTATTCTAGCTTGGGAGTCAGCAGACTCACATATTGTATATTTCTCGCTGCCAAATTGTGTTATTATATAGATGTTAAGACTGTTGTATTCTACTTTGGCTGTCAATAAAGTTATTATTATTATTAGAGGGCCAAAGCCTGCCGGGGTCGCGGGACTATCTGTCCGATAACCGCGGCTCCAAAACGTAAAAGGCTTTTGAAGGACACCGTGGATTTTGGTCAGTACAAGTCTGACAATACTTTTTTTATTTGCACCTTTCCTATCCAGTACGGGTCATTTAAATTGCGCTTGATAAGTATTTTATTACTTATGGAATTGATTTCGCAATTTCGCGAAGAAGAAGCAACAATTGTCAACTTTTCATATTGCTCTTCATTATTTTAATTTATAATATCGGTTGAAAAAGATATCACACTTCACTAGGTACCAAAAACTACTCTACTACTTTTCATTTAAAAAATCGATTAAAAGTCTTCTTCTTTTCAAAGGATCACAAATAATCGTCAGATCACGATTTTTCATTGGACCTGATATTTTTTTACAAAAACAACGCGTTTGCAATTATTTCTTTTCCAGTTGCAAATAAAGGGATCCGAAAGACAACAAAATATTCATATCTATATGTCCTCTCCCATGTACATTCACATAATGAATCAAACACAATATGTCGCCCCCTCTTTCAATCTCTGTTTACCACAAGACACCACGCTCGAGTAAGCATAGATTAATTTCTTTCAGCCCGGGTATGATTAAAATCCTTTGTAAAGAATATAATGGTCCATTCGAGAAGGATCCCCTTAGTTATTATCCTTCGATAAAAAGAGATGATGAGATAAAATTCCGTAACATTGAGTACTTTTGATGAAATATTAGTGCTTTTATGACGGCCTCACATTAGTGCCGTGAACTTAGGACGTATGAACGTGTTTGTGACTTCCGAAAGAAATGATTTTGTGCGATTTCCCTGGGATCCCATCATCAAATTCTGACTTGATGAGCATGGGACCACTTGGGAAGTATACCCTTTCAAACAAAAGAAAAAAAACCAAATCGGTCCTAGGCGTCTTCGAGAAATGGGGGAACATGCATAAAAAGTTTCCGACGAATTGAGATCCTCCTACTTTTTTTGAAGTTGGTTCAAAAAGCGCCTCTAGACAAAATCCCTGTACCTACATGCGCTTAAGCAAGTGGCTAAAACATGCTGTTTTGAATTATGTAGACCCCTTATCACAACATACCTTTTGTTGAACAAAACTGTCTCAACTTGGTTGCAGCAACAAGTTTGTGAGTCCATGTGTTATGTTGCAGTTTGAAACGGTTAAAGCAAACAAACAGACTGTTTGTTGTTGGGAACGATGAAATATGAAACCACTGTAAATTAACTTTCGGTTGTGAGACATAAGCTTCAGAAACTTCACATAATAGTGCGCAATTTCCTACAGCTTCAGTGGTTTTAACGCAGTAAATGAATGTCAATCTTGATATCTGTCATTTTAGGTTCATAATACGACTCATGGATGTAAGGTTCTCGAATGGAGACCACGCACCAGCAAGTGCAGTGTAGTAGGACGTCCACCCACTAGGTGGGCAGACGATCTTATGAAGGCCACAGATTCACGCTGGGTGCAGGCCGCTTACAACCGGTTCTACTGGAAGTCTAAAGAGGAGGCCTATGTTTAGTGGACGTATTACGGCTGCTATGATGATGATGAATACGACTCATGAGTCGACATCGATAGAATTATGTGACTAAAGTGACTCATATCACTATATGTGATTGATTTTGTAAATGAAACTTTGTCCTGTTATTCAGCTATGTTACAGTTACTTTTTCATATCTAATCGTTATATTGTTATCAAAATATGAGTAATAGATAACAACAATTGAGTGAAAGCTTATCGAAAATGTAACTGACTGGGCAGCACCGTACAAATTATTCAGTGCCTCCAGCAATTATTAGTTAAATTGCTATGTAAACATTTGTAATAGACCACTTAAATAACATTCTACCCTCTGAAATTCTCTACAGAACTAAACTGGCCGAAATATGTGCCTTAAAGAGACAAGGTTACGAAACTAACGTCCAAGTTGGAATTAAGTTTGAAACTTATAAAATGTTAACAGTCGCCTCCCTAACAATTTGTTAGTACTTGACTAGACTTGAAATGTACACAACAAAACCTGGCAATGTCTAAATATTATCACGCTTGTTTTACTGAATATTGTATGCAGAGAGTAGCCCAGTTTGCTGCTTAAATCCGAAGATGGAAGTTTGGAGGTTATGAGGAAGTGGGTGTAAAGTTCCTCAATACTCCATTTAAAAGGCTGGCTGGAACTTTCAGCCAAAAGTTTTTTGTGTCTGCCGGGCTTTCTACCCGACAATAAATGTAGGAATTTTCTATTTTTTATTTATGTGAAATGGGTTTGCTCTTGACCTTAGTCTAGGTCAGGAATGACTAAGACAAGGTCGACTATGGAGCGAGCTTACCCAGAAAAAGCCTGTTCACTCTAACTTTGAAGAGATTAGGGTTGTATGCGTTCGGAAACACAGACGCAGGCAGAGAGTTCCACTCCTTTGTTGTCCGCATTATAAAAGACGTTTGGAAATGCTTAATGCGAATTGGTGGTATAGCAATAAGGTGAGGATGGTAATTTGCCGTGCGTCTAATTGTGCGATGATAGAAGGGGGCTAGTGGGTTGTGGTCGGTGCAATGCAGGGTACTTAAATTCGTAAATCAAGCCATCGATAGTCGTCTTTGTGTTGATGACTGAGTATGACAGAGTTTTGTATCCGCTACAACTGCATCCGCAAACAGCAGCAGCAATTGGATGTATATAGTTTAATGTCTTTTGAATCAAGTCTTTGCTGGCGATATTAATGTCTCCAATATACAGACGCCTTCTAAAGATATAAGAATCCAAGACCCAAGAATCATTATGTAGGCTCGAGCAGGGACCGAAACCGGTATGATCAATACGGGTATTTTTTCGGTAACAACCTTTTTTTCTTTTACAGGTAATTTTAAAGATTACCTTTATTATTAAAGTGAATACATAACCAGTATTAATACCGGTTATCGAAATAAAAATTACCCCTATCTGCACACTTCACACGTGCCGTCGGCAATAGTCACAGGGCGCGCATCGCCTGTGTGTGTGACAAAGAGTCGTCATCTTTAGGTAACCGGTATTAAAACGGTAACCTGAATAGAGGTTACATTTTTCTTCGGTCTGGTGACCCAGATAGCGGTTACGGTCTAAGTCTGAAAAATAACCAAAATTCTTCAATACCTGTACCGTAATTTATAAAGGTTTTCGGCCCCTGGGCTCGAGATACCAATTTGTTCAGAAGAATTCATAGTAAGTATTTTCTCATTTATCCTTATTTTTGGTTTGAAAATTACAGAACAATTTCTATGACGTGTCACATTTTTTAATTTTGGAAAATCAAATGACTCCTGCGTGAAGGACTGCCAGACTTGACAAAATAAAAACTACCCCGTTTCTTCAATTGCCCTCAGACACGTCGTGATCACCTCTCAACCCTAGGGGTTAGTAGTTGTTCCTTCGATCATTAGAACAACGAGATAGTTACTATGTCTGACATAAGTCACATAGTAACATTAGCTCACGCTAAATCTAGCGTGAGTTAATAAAGGATTCCCTTACATACGCCTTTCGCCTCGTCCATGTTCCGAAATGCGGTCATACACGCACGCCCGTGATGACTAGGTACCATAGTATAGTACTAGGTACCATAGATATGATAAAGAAGGTACCTACTAACCTTTATTCCTGACATCTCATAAATAATTTGAAATAATCAATTATGTAATAACTTGTAATGAGCTGTGTAATACAGTTGCATAGAATTATAGTTTACCTAAATTATTCTCCATTATTTTAAGTAAAATAGGTGTGCGCTCCATTTTCTTGATAGGTAGTCGAATTATGAACACGATTACATTAATTAATCGTAATTCAATATTGTAAACAGTGTTGTTGCTCAAAAACTGGGTCTTTCAGTCAGTACCCCTACATGAACAAAATAAACACTGAGTAGAGTCTTACCGCTACAAGATGGCGTATGAAAACAACAGACAAACACAAACCAGTACTTAACTGAGTAATACATGCATAAAGGTAAGACTGATTTCCAGACTTTTGAGTTGATTGAAGTTATGATTCCGGGGGACTTTACGTAATAATACCACAGAGTGTAATACCTAAAAAAATCTCAAAGTATTCACATATTACATTGATTTATGCTATTAGTTCAAATATTTGAAGTAGGAATATGACGGTAGGTTGCCGAATGTCAACCTCCCAGCTTTTTTTGCGATTCAGTCGTCTGGGATTTAACCAACCTTATGCAAACAGCGAGGGTGAATTTATAGGTATCGAGAAAAAGTAATATCAGACTGAAAGTCCCTGAAGATTAATTTTATTATAGTAATAGATTTCAATTTATCCTTTGTCATAAGTACTAAGTTTTTGCCTCCGAATTCACTAGCGTAAGTTAATTAAGAAAATGACAATCAATTTCGATTGCAGTTGCTTACTCTGCTTTGAAACACACGTGATGCTATCTATTTATTTATCATAAGTTATGTTTTTGTTGTTTTCCTTGGGAACAATACTTATTTTCGCGATAAAAGGTAGGTACCCTGTGACCATCACACCAACTAAGAAGAAAAAACAAATAAACGTAGTTTTACGGCATAGTATTAGGGTGTTTTTAATATCATGCGGATTCATCACGCACGCGGGATTGCCCCGCATGCGGGAAAGTTGCGAAGATGCGCGGATCACACGCACACCCCGCGTCTCGCGTGCATATTCCACGCATTACAAATACTTGTATGAAAAAGACACTTCCGGATTTTCGCGTGTTCCGCATGCGGGGCAATCCCGCGTGCGTGATAAAATCCGCACGAAACTAAAAACAACCTTAGATAGGAATTTAGGATTTAATTCGAAATACTTTGATCATGTTGAAAGGGAGAGTGAAAGGCGACTAACAAAAATAATTTATAAGGCAGATGTAACTTGGTAACATCGGAAGGGCAACCTGATGCAGTTATCTCATTGGTGTGGTTCTTCAGAAAAGTCGAGTGCGTAGTACTCGCAACTGGTGTGCTTTGTTTGTTCACGTGGCCTACCATGATGTCTTAGACCGCGAGTAGTTTCACTGAGGGAACGAGATGGCGCTAGACGAGTTGTATAGATTTGTCTCTTTCCCACAGTGCAACTACGGGTGGACAGAGGTGAAAGGAGTATGTAAAAGTCGTAGCAGTTGTCGTTCTACAGGTAGTTTCTACATATCCCCATGGGAAAAAGACGTTTGTATATATTTGTCAGTCAGCTAGTCGGTATATAAAGTACGACTGCTAGTCTTACCAACCAGTATAATATCTGGTTACTGGGTTGTGGGGATCAGATAAGTCGCTCCATGTAAAATACTGCTGTTCAGTTGCATTCAATTTGACTGGTACTGACTGGAAGCAGACCCTAACATAGATGGGAAAAGTCTTGGCAGATGATGATAAACGAACTATGCAATAAATAGATACAAAATATAACTGGAAACAGTAAATTTTTACATACGTTTGATTATGTATAGTAAATAACAATTGCGCTGTTACTAACTCCATTTAACCCATTTATGAAACGGCATTGAATAGGCCCATCCTATCTGTCCTATTGTCCGTCCGTTGTCGTGGCAAAGAGGCAAAGAAGTTCGAATGTAAAAAAAAAAAAACATCCGAATTCAGAACCTCCTTCTTTTTTACAAGTCTGCTAAAAAATGTGAAGTATCGCAATTTTAATAGTAGTACAGGTATCTTTATCAAGAAATTCAACGTAATTAAATTTTCTTACGGCTGGTTGCCGATAATAAAGGATAAAAACAATAATATTATAGGTATTACAAAAGTAGAGCCTTTTGTCCCAAAAAATATAAAAAGGTCCACATTTTATAATGCAAAAATTCGGTTCAAGTTTTAATAAAAACTCTCGAAGAGCTTCGTAATGATGCAAAAACTTTGGAATTGCCCGATTAAAATATAATTGGTCCTTTATACGTAAACTATAAAATAAAAATCCTATCCTCAAACTACCAAAAAACATTCACTGAACGAATAAAATTAAACTAAAATAAATAAATACGTAAACGACTCCGAAAAAACTTTAAAAAAAAAGTTTCCACCAAAAACAACGAGACGTTGACGTTTTAATTTTTATCTCTGTAATTATTACTACGTCATTACTTACCGGGGTCGTATTCCCGCGTTATTTGTCTTCTGGTTAAATTCACAATACGTCTGCCCGCTATGCCAGCGTGCCGCGTTGTGTTATTCAGATCCTCACTCCCCTTCGCGAACCTAGTAAATGGCGACGCTATCCAGGGCGCATGTGCGACCCTATGACGTCAATGGTTTCGTTCAAAAAGCATACAGGTTGGTGTTTCATATACCGCAGTTGGCGCGAGTGCGTGAAAGTAATAGCTTTTAAGTTAGACCGCAGTTTTTTAGGTTACCCATCCCTGTTGAGTTTTATCGAGAACTTCGACATAACTAGTACTATTGTATAACACTTTTCATGAAAGTAGGTATTGTTTCTTTGGTTCATTGTTTTTTTCTTACATTACCTTCTTTAATTGATCTTCAACAGGTAGAGGCCAATAATTAGGATTTAATCTAATTTCTCTTTTGTCTCAGTAGATATAATGAAGCAATGGAATATATTTTTTATTGAAATAAAGCTTAACTAAGTTTTCAAGCTTACAAAGATTCGTTTTGTTTAGGATCTAGTGATGCCACTGACGACTGATGACGGTTGAAAATCGAACACACGACACGTAGGGCAGCAGACTATACTTAGCTGTCACTGCACCAGCCGTAGCCGTGCCGACGATTGGAGATTCTCATCATACATGTTGAAACTTTCATACGTGTAACGTTAATATCGCAAAACGTCGCGTGGGGTAACTCAGCTCATGTGAGCTCATGACTTTTGGAAAATCGCAAAAACAAAATGACTTTTTATACTGATCTCGATCAATTTCTCATTTTGTATGAAAACAAATTTTTTTTTGCGAATTTCCAAAAGTCTTGGAACAAAAATTGTTCAGTAACATGGGCTGAGTTACCCCACGAGAGGTTTTGCGCTATTGAACGTTACACGTTGTTAGGAACTAGAAACTTTTCGCTTCCAGCGTGCATAAATTCAGAGAAAATTATACTAACACTCCACACAGCTCAACATGAAAGAAAGGTCTTTTTATTCAATGAATAAGTAAACATTCAAAACTCTAATCCTCATCCCTTTTGGATTAAAGGGCTGGCCCTAATTAGATGCATAACTCCGGACATTAAATTAAAGTAATATTTTCAAAGGAGATTACCCCGGTTGTGGCGAAACGCGCAACAAGTAATATTGTACCCTGTGATGGGGTCAACAACTTAGAAAGCTTTCAACTTTTTACAAGAACATCATATTTTTGGCACCGGTCTTGAACCGTGCGAAAATAAACTGTGCCAAGTCACTTTACATGGTTTTGATTTAGACGGCAGAACTAAAAATTTAATATGAAAAGTGTTAAAAAATTACACCTATGAGGCTGTGTGATGCTATGCTACCTTTTCTATTAACAATTTAAAACTTAGGAAGGAAATTTCAGGCAAGCGTTTTTTATATGCTCTCATTATTTACAAAAATAATCAAATTATTTTATCGATTTTTCGATTTAAACACAAACTTTCGTTACGGCTTTGCTAACTAAGAATTACTTTCAACAAGTGTTGTATTGGCAATATTGGCACACACCGATGGAATTATCTAGGGTTAAAATTGACTTTTATTAAAAAAAAAACTGTTTTAATCTCATAGACATGCATAAAAATTGAAATGGAGGGTAATGATTTGAAAATAATAGTGCGTATAGTTACTGTTATTTACACGATTAGGTATACAGGGTGTAAGGGACAGCCCTCCACAAACTTTCAGGGCTTGCTGAGTAGACGATACTGAACAATCTGCCATAAATTTTTTTTCAGGAAATGAAAAATAAAATCGGCTTCACCATACAAATTTATAAATTTGATTGGACAGTTTGTATGGAGAGGCCGATCAATTGTTTTTTAAAGAAAACATCTTCTACTCACTCATTTCTAAGCACTGTCGAGCTATTATTCGTAAATTATGTAACGTCTTTCATCATTTCATGAAAGCACAAAGCTAGGTACGTAAATGAACACATAACTTAATGAGACAAACATTCTGTTGTCTGCGTACGATTGTACGGAATCTTCATGAATTAATATAATTTAAAGTGCCTTTCAGTAACATTCACAATGTTGAGATAGAAATAATAATGAACAAAGAGCTTACGTAATCTTAATTCACAGCCGCTGCGTGTTCAGAAAGTTAAGTGTTTTATTTTCACTGTCGGCGTCACTCACTTTATGACAGTCTTATCTAACTGTACCTACTGCATTCCAGAGTAGTAAATATATTATTATGTATCTACTTATATTTATTTTTTTGCGAGGGCTGCCTTTGACCACAATCTCGCTTAATAGTATAGCGATGATGTGGTCGACGATGAATATAACGCTTTGCTAGAAGTACCCTATTCACGTTTGACGTAGGTACAGACCCCAACCATGGCATCCCCAAGGTTATAATAATTATTAGGAAACAAAAACCCCTGCAGGGAATTTCACTCCTTAGCTGTTTAACTTTCTAGGGGAACAGTGTTTAAGACGGGGACGAGGTATAATATGGGGACATACACTAACGTAGCGTAAGCGCCATCAGCTGTTGGCGCTTACGCTAACGTTAGTATTTTGGTAAGTTTGCTTGCCTTAAGAGTGTGATTTACCCATCATACCTCGCGTCCCCGTCTTACGAGTAAACACTGTCTGTTCCCTTATTATAGATTTCGTGGTCATCGTCACGGCTGCTGAACATGAAAATTTAGTTGCCAGCAGCAAGCTGTGATAGGGGGTCGCAGGAATATCCTTCACGCATGGTATCCGAAAGAACGTCTGAGATATCCTTTCCACTCCACATTGGGCGTTTCACTCATTTGATCATTTTGGTAGTTAGTCAGGAAATGTTATTGGAGTTGGAGTTTTATAATAGAAACTTGCCGTGTTTATGTCATTAGTTGGAAGTTGTTAATGCGAAACCTAAAACCCAGGCAAAAACTTTTATTTTCCTTGGTTTTAAGTTTAAACTAGCAGTGGACCGTCCTACCCTTCTCTTTCTCTGTCTGGTCCTGTCGGGTTCATATCCCATAAACTAAGCTAATGAGCACAGGCTAATGAGGGAAAAGAGTGTGCATCTGTGTATTCTCACACACTTTTTCGTTAGAATTAGTGTGTCACGTTAATGGACTATATTGATATACGAATATTTAAAGGGAAAATAACACGGCGTAATGGCAGTCTCTGCTGACCTCAGCAGCATCTAAAGATCTTAGCAGGTACTAAAGGACTGCCATGAGATCAGGCGTTCGACCAACCCTTAAAAGACAAAAAAACACCGTGTATTCGTACCTTTTTAATTAACACAAATAAGCTTCTTACTACCAATACTCCAACAAGTAGGTAGGTACTTTTAATAAATTATCGTGGACAGCGAAATGGAGCACCAGACTGAAAGAACAAAGTTTCTTGATTTACCGACAGAACTTTACCGCGAACATGCGGATAATTTCGTACATAAATGTGCGGTCACTGCGGATGTGTGTTGTTTTTTTTTTGTAGAAAGAAATTATATTTTTATGAGGCCACATTTCTATTTGACAGTCATGTTAATATTTACGTTAGGACAAATAAAATGTGCCAGATATTCTTATTTTTTCGTTTCGCTGGCACGACTTACTTAGTTAGATACTTCAATTGTTAGTCCTAGACTTTAAAACTAAAAAAAATAATCCACTTATCTTCACTTAAGTATTTCTTAACGTTGAGAAAACTAGACCTAAATACTAATTTTTAGTTTTCCTAGGCAGTTTAGTAGGGTCTGAATGGGGACTCTAAGCTGTTCGCTTATTGAGTATGACCTTAGCAAAGTCATAGTGGTCACATGCCACCGTACGCAATTGCGCAACGAGTTTATGAAAGACACCCTACAGTTTTCCCAGGAATGTACTCTATCAGACGTGGCACTTAAGCAAGGCTCCAGACAGGTCTTTTTTAAGCGGACAAGTGGACTCCTCCCTTGTGCACATCCGCTCATCCTGAGGCGACCACCGGGATAGTTTTAGCGAGGTAAAAACCCCACACTCCTCGGTCTTGTTCCCAAAGACCAGTAGCCTTTTATATGATTCCTCCGAAAGTAATAAAAAGCGGTTTAGTAGCTTCTTAGTCGTGTGTTTAATGTTGTCTGTAAAAGTCTACAATGTGGCAATCTTTCCACCCTTACCAAATTCATATAAAACCTGGGATGCGATCTTAACAACCAGTTATTCGTAGCCTACTCATTCTTAACGACATCCGCTGCTTCAAAAACGGATCTAATATTCAAATGGATGCCTATCTATGAATATTAATGAATGAATCGGCCGAACGCTAAGTTTTTCAATCCAATCTATGAAAGGGTTTCATCCACGCAATGTTTTTTGAACTACGAGCATCAAAAATAACGAGACGCGTGGGAATAAAATATTGGTTGTGAATTTATATCTCATCAATCACACATTTATGGCACTCTACACTCACAAAATGTCGCATTTATGATAGTAAAATAATCAAGTAGGTGCTCTACTAACTTGCTTCCATCTGATTCTCTTTTCACAGCAGTTTTGGTCTATGCTCATTTGAAATACATAACTGACTTATGTCAATATGTCTTCAGCAGAGTGCGTGGGCTTTGCGCTTTAAATAATAACTATGTTTTTAAAATCATTTTTTAAAATATATTCTTACCATTAGGTACATTTTTATCTTTGTAATACGTGATTAAATCAGTTACTGGCAAGAAACCATTCAAGAAACTGGAAGCATGAACATCAATCCAAGAACATTTTATAAACATAGGAAAGCGATCAGCTGTTTATTTAAGTTCGAAAAATATTCTATAAGAAAACAAACTATATAAACTACTGTCACTATTTGCAATGAAAGTGGGTACTTTCATTACAAAATAACCATAGTGTTACTCTGATACAAGTATTTGTACACGAAAACTGTATTTAAGTTTAAAATTATTTAATTTTTACGACAAAAATATAGAAATCTCATTACGCGGAACCTCACTAGTGCAGACAGTCGCCGGTCGCCGTCACCGTAATATTACGTGCGGCCAATGAGATTCAAGGTCAATTCGCGCTGTATTGTCAGTTGCCTTAGCGCCGTCACCGTGAAATCACGGGAAAGATTTATCGCCCAATGCAACTAGTGTTGTACAGCCCTTTTTCGTGTTATTGTGTGAAAGTCTAAAAAAATGCTGGAAGACGAAGAGTTATTAAATATTTTGCAATCGAGTCATGAATTGACAAGCGACGATAGTTCTAACACAGATAGTGATGTTGATTTGGTAAGTTTAGTTTATTGTTTAATTCGATAATTTAATTTGGCAAGAAATTGTGTTTGTGTTTATTATACCTACCTACTAAGGTAGGTACATCATGGATATTATCCAACATTGAAATAATACATTCATAGGCTGGAATTATTTCATATTAAAAAGGTGCCTAGGTAGGTAGGTAATTATTAAATAAATAAATTACCTTTATTACCATTAATAACAAAAGATTTCGTAGTGTTATTACGTTATTACGTAGGCAAGAAAAAACCTTTGATTACAAATTAGTAAGTTTTATTTATTTCATTACTTTGTTTATCGATAACTATATTTTACAACACTATGCTAAATTGTACCTAAAGTTTGCTGGCGCTAGGTGCACTCCATGCGAATTATGACATGGCGGTTAAAGGGTTAAGTATTTTTCGAATTTGCCCCATCCCTAGTACTCGTAAAATTACGTGGTTGGCGATACAGGTAAGGAGACAGTGATCACAAATGTATTTAAACGTCAAAATTCACAGTATTTATTATTCAAAAGATTGAGAAATGTCCACAACAATAAAGATTATACCCTACATCTTAAAATTGAAACATTTTATGTGGAGTTTGTGCATTATGAGAACTTTTTAAATAAAATTACGTAATTATACGTGTGTGGCGATTCGGGCACAGATTTCAGAGCCCGTAATATTACGGTGTCGGCGCTTAAAGGGTTAACAACCAGTTATCCGTAGCCTACTCATTCATAACGACATCCGCTGCTTCAAAAACGGATCTAATATTCAAATGGATGCCTATCTATGAATATTAATGAATGAATCGGCCGAACGCTAAGTTTTTCAATCCAATCTATGAAAGGGTTTCATCCACGCAATGTTTTTTGAACTACGAGCATCAAAAATAACGAGACGCGTGGGAATAAAATACTAGTTGTGCATTTATATCTCATCAATCACATTATCAAAGCAGTCTGCATAGAGTACAGGAGTACAGGTAATAGGGTAGTCTGCACTGACAAATTGTCGCAGTTAAATAAGTAAGTAGGTGCTCTACTAACTTGCTTCTATCTGCTTCTCTTTTCACAACAGTTTTGGTCTATGCTCATTTGAAATACATACCTACCTATCTGACTTATGTCAATATGTCTTCAGAAGAGTGCATGGGCTTTGCGCTATAAATAATTATGTTTTTGAAATCAGTTTTGCTAGATATATTCATACCATTACATTTTTATCTTTGGAATAGGTACGTGATTTAAATCAGTTACTGGCAAGAAACCATTCAAGAAACTGGAAGCATGAACATCAATCCAAGAACATTTTATAAACATAGGAAAGCGATCAGCTGTTTAATTAAGTTCTATTCTATGAAACCAACAAGTGACTTTGATAAATTGAAACATCTTCTGAATGCCTCGAAAACGGTCGTTGTATTAACAGGTGCCGGAATTAGTGCGGAATCGGGTGTTCCAACTTTTAGAAGTCCTGAAGGATTGTGGCGGAAATTGGAATCTTCGATCCTTTTTAATCCTGTAACATTTAGGGAGGATCCTGGTCTGGTTTGGGAGTACTACCACTTTATGCGAGAGTTGGTTTTGAAGTCACAACCTAATGCGGTAAGAATAAAGGTTGCTCTTCCACCAGAGATGTTATGCTACGTTGCCATGGATGCGTTTGATAATATTACCACCACATAAATTTATTAGTGCACATAGTATAGAACTGGGGAAAGGGATTTAAGGGCGGCCAACCCGTCTATCTTTTCATACAAACGCTCGTACGTGATTATGGCGTTGTAACAGATATTTCTTTCAAACTTTTGAACTAATAGGCATCTTGTGCACTATATCTAGGTTTCTATCAAAACGCGAAATCAAAATTTTAAGAAACAAATTCAGTACAAACCTCCAAAAATCAGCTTTTTTGCACAAATTTTATGTGATGTTTGGGCGTTTATAATGTACTTATTAATTGTAACCAGAAAGAAATATTTGCATAGAAACCTTGCAAATGTAATGGAGTTTCTAAATGCAAATTTTTTTTTCATAATCTTATAAGGCTTACGAATAAACACGTATTTCTTGGAACAAGTTTTATGAAACTTCCGCACACTATTTTCCTTTTAATGTTGTCGCGTTCTCACTTGCGTGTTAGCTATGTGGCGGCAAGAGGTAAGCAGGGGCCGAGTCGAGCGGGGACGGGTTTGCCTCTTGTTCTGGATGAAATAACAAGCTTTTTGACCATGCTCGCGTTGTCGTTCGTCGGATGGGGAAGGGCCCTCTTAACTAAGATAATATGTTTTTTATATGGATGGATGCGTGCTGTGGAGGTGTGGTATGGATGCGTGCAGGCTATGAGTCGTCTTCCCGGCCTGCAGCTATCGATAAATCGCATAGCTCGAGCTGCGCATCTTCTTCGCGCAGCTACTTTGCGGCGGCGCACCGCTACATAGCTTAGCATCAGTGGACACGGTCATAGGTATAGTTTCGTAGCTCAGCTTTTACATTCTCGCAGCATACGCATAGCTTCATACACATTGTAGGATCTGTAATGTAGAACCTCCCTAACTATGTTTGTTTATGGACAGCCCTCTAGAAGAGCTGTCAATTGTCGATGGAGTTTAGGTTAGATCCGGTGTCAAATAAAGAGCACGTGTGAATTATACCAGTATTATTTATTTAGAAGAAAACCTCTACAGATTTATTGGCGACGAGTATAAAACCACGGAGATACGGCGAATGGCGATGGCAGCAGCCGAGTATGCGGTTGGCGCTGCGGGGCCTAAATTCGAACCGTACCTGGAACCAGATTCCGTGAACGAAAGATGGCTGTCATGGATGCGAAACTTTAACTATTATTTGGAGGGACAGATCGGACTGTCGACAAAACAAAAGGTGGCACGACTTTTACATCAAGCTGGTCCAGAAGTTCAGGAGATATTTGAGAGCTTAGAAGACTGTGAGGAAGCTGCCGGAAAAGACGATCTAGAAAAAGCGGTTGCCAAATTGAACCGATATTTTGCACCTAAAGTAAATCTAAGTTATGAAAGACAAATATTTCGAAGCCTGAATATGGAGGAGGGCGAAACAACTGATAGTTTTTGCGTGCGTCTGCGTAGAAAGGCAAAATATTGCAAGTTCTCCAACAAGGAAGAAGCTATTTGTGATCAAATAATAGAAAAGTGTAACAACATGGAATTAAAAAGAAAGTTTTTGAAAGAAGAGTTAGCGCTAGACAAATTGCTAAAAATAGCAAGAATATTTGAAATGGAAAAACAAATATCTAATGTGACATGTAAAGATCCTGAGACTCAATCTCAAGCGCTGGAACAGAAGGAAGTAAATTTAGTAAAACCAAAAGTGGGAAATCAAAAATGCTTTAGATGTGGATATACGGGGCATTTTGCTAAAGATTCATCATGCCCAGCTATGGACAAAAAGTGTGAAAAGTGTGGGCTGAAAGGTCATTTTAAGAAACAGTGCAAGACACAAGAACCAAGGAAGAATGAAAAGAAAAACAAGAAAAGATATGTCAAATATGTAGTAGAAGAAGAATCAAACAGTGAAAGTGAATCGGACAATGAATGTGAATGTGATGAAGAAGGTCATGTGCAGTCTGTATTTCCAGTGATGAGTGTCGCAGACAATAAATGTAGCATTAGAATTTGTGGACAGAATCACAAGTTCATTATAGACTCTGGTGCGATGATCAATATAATTGACAAAAAGCTTTTTAAAGAACTGTTAGGTGTGGTTTACAATGTGATTTAGTAAACAGTAAGTCTCAAAGGTATTGTGCCTATGGTGGCAAAGAAATTGTTAAATTGGGAATTTTTAAAACAAAACTGTACTCACCGGACACAAAAATAAGTGTAACAGCTTCTGTGTTAGTATATGATGGCAAGGGACCAGCACTGTTAAGCCGAGATACTTCTATTCAGTTAGGACTATTGAGAGTAGGGCCTAAAACCACAGTTATGACAGCTTATACAGAGCCCAACAACAGTCATTTAACCAAGGACAAAATAACTGCTATGTATCCCAATATATTCACAGGGGTGGGCATGTTGAAAAATTTTGAACTCAAAATACCCATTAACCCTAAGGTACCACTTGTTGCTCAACCTGTCAGAAGACAACCATTTAATGTGAGACAAATAGAAAAAGATTTAATTCAAGAACTGCTTGACAACGACATCATCGAACCTGTGACAGGACCGACACCCTGTGTTTCACCTTCACACATTGTACAGAAAAAGGAGAAGGGGCAACACCGACTAGTAGTTGACATGAGAATGGCAAATGAAGCTGTATTGCGTGAAAGGGTACCACTTCCTACATTTGAAGAGTTACTGGATGACCTCAACGGCTGTAAGTACTTTTCTAAAATTGACATTAAGTGGGGATACCATCAGATCTTACTCTCCAAGGACTCCAGGAACATCACAGTGTTTAGTTGTAGTGTGGGGCTCTTCAGATACAAAAGATTATTCTTTGGCATTCGATGTGCAAGTGAAATGTTTCAACGAATTATCTCCCAACTACTGCAAGGCATCGAAGGTGTGGCAAACAGCCAGGATGATATCAGAATCGGAGGTAGAACGCGTGAGGAGCATGATATCAGACTAAAAATGGTACTCGAGAGGCTGCAAGAAAATGGTATCACCCTGAATGAAAACAAATGTATCTTTGGAGTGCCGGAGATCACATTTCTAGGACACCATTTGTCAGCTAAGGGTATTAAGCCCACACAGACCAGTCAACAAGTTATTCAAGAGTTTAGAGCACCTGAAAGTAAAGCAGAGGTAAGAAGTTTTCTAGGCCTGGTAAATTTTTCAGCAAGGTTTATACCTAATTTTAGCACCATCACAGAGCCGCTGAGGGACTTGACAAAGAAAGACACAGAGTTTACATGGCAGGACAAGCACCAGCAGGCATTCCAGCTGCTGAAGGATATTATTGCAAAGACACCTGCATTGGGCTACTATGACAAGGATGCAAGTACTACACTAGTAACCGATGCTAGTCCTGTAGGCATTGCAGGAGTTTTGATCCAGCACCAAAGTATAAACAATGAGAAACAACCAGTGGCAATCAAATATATTAGTAGAGCTCTCACACCAACTGAACAGAGATATTCCCAGACAGAAAAAGAAGGGCTTAAATACATATAGAGATTCTCACAAGGCCATTATATGGGCTTGTGAGAATCTCTATATGTATTTATTGGGTAAAGAATTTAAAATTATATCTGACCATAAGCCATTGGAAATAATTTATTCAGCAAGGTCAAAGCCAAGTGCTAGGATTCAAAGATGGGTGTTAAGATTGCAACCATATACCTTTAAAGTCATCTACAAACCAGGTAAAAACAACATTGCAGACCCATTATCAAGACTATTAAACACTAACAGGAAGCCAGAAATGTCTGAAGATAAAACAGAGGAAAACTCTCTCTTAGGCCTCATTGAAATAACTACACCTGCAGTAACAGTGGAAGAAGTGAGAGAAGCCACTTTAATAGACGAAGAGTTAAAAGAGGTGAAGAAAGCAATAGATAAAGACATATGGCCAAAGGAATTGAGGAAATATGAACTTATAAAGACAGAGTTGTGTGTTGTGGAAGAAATTCTTTTAAGAGGGTCTAGAATCATAGTACCCAAAGAACTGACTGCCAAAATACTAGAAATAGGACATGAGGGGCACATATCTGCGAATGGGATGAAGAGTAAGTTAAGGTCAAAAGTCTGGTGGCGGACCATGGATAAAGACATTGAGTATTGGACAGACACCTGTGATGGATGCAGGTTGGTGAGGAAGGCTATACCACCTGAACCTTTGGTACCAACTGAGCTCCCAAGTAAAGTATGGGAGCAAGTAGCAATTGATTATCTTGGTCCATTACCATCAGGACATTATCTATTATTTATTGTGGATTATTACAGCAGATTCTATGAAGTAGAAATTGTAAAACATCCAACAGCTGAAAACACAATAAATATCTTGAACAAAATTATAGCCAGAGAGGGTATCATGGATAGTATAATCTGTGATAATGGACCAGCATTTATTGATCATCGTTTTGTGCAATTCCTGAAGTCATATGGCATCAAGCTTAAGCATAGCACACCCCTGTGGCCACAGGCCAACGGAGAAGTTGAACGACAGAATCGCAATGTTCTAAGGAGATTAAGGATTGCACAGGCAATGAAACAGGATTGGAAAGAAGAACTACTTACATATTTGTCTGCTTACCGTACAACGCCCCACAGTACTACTGGAGTACCACCAGGAGAACTGTTTAGAGGCAGACTCATAAAGACAAAGATACCAGAGCTAACAAAATTGGAAAAAACGAATTATGAGGATGAGGAAATCAGAGATAAAGATAGATACCAGAAGGACATACAGAAGCAGTATGCAGACAAGAGAAGACACAGCCAAGTTACAGATATCAAACCAGGAGATAAAGTATTAGTAAAACAGATGAAGCAGAATAAACTGAGTACAGACTTCTCACCTAAAGAGCATACAGTTATATGGAAAACAGGAAATTCAATGGCAACTCAATCACCAGATGGAAAAATACTGAGAAGAAATTCTACCCATTTTCAACCTATCAAGAGAAGAGATATGAGTAGATTTAGTATGCAGAGCAGTGAACAAGCTAGGGTATGTGAAAAAGAGAATACAGATTTGACAAACAGCCATGAATGTGATAAAGGACAGAGGGAGAAAAGCAAAGAGAGGGGAGGAAGTCTGGACTCGACAGAGGCTAACAATGGGACTAAGACAGACAGACCTTCAAGAGACTGTAGGGCTCCTGCTAAATATAAAGATTTTGTGTTAAGCCTAATATTAGACTGTATTAATGACTAATATGTTAAATACTCAATGTATACATGTTTAGGCTAAATTATGTTAATGCTTGATGTGTTCATTACTTCATGTGTACTTTGTTTGTGGCTAGGTGTATTTGTGCTGAGGTTATTTTATGTGTACTTATGTAAGACTGTGTTTCTTTAGTGGGCGACTGATGTGTTGATTGTATACTTAATTTGTTTTGTGTAAGGCTAATCATTGTGCTTGTTGATTGCTATTCTGCTTATTAAGAAAGGAAGGGATTGTAGGATCTGTAATGTAGAACCTCCCTAACTATGTTTGTTTATGGACAGCCCTCTAGAAGAGCTGTCAATTGTCGATGGAGTTTAGGTTAGATCCGGTGTCAAATAAAGAGCACGTGTGAATTATACCAGTATTATTTATTTAGAAGAAAACCTCTACACACATCTCTGGTGGTAAGGCACCCTAACAATGGTTTTGAAGTGAAAATTATCTGTTGTATTTTTAACCTCAAGGCATTATTGTTCTTCTCCACTCTGAGAGTTTTTTCCGACGTGTAAACTTAAATAATTATATAAACTTGAAACATCTCTCTCTCTCTCTCTCTCTTCCCTTCAGGGTCACATAGCCGTAGCTGAATACGAAAAGAGACACGAACGAACTAAATCGGTCACTGTGGTCACCCAAAACGTAGATGGTCTGCATGCTCGAGCAGGGTCGAGGAACGTAATAGAACTTCATGGAAATATGTTCAAGACGCGTTGCACTATATGCAATGAAGTTTTGGTTAACTTCGACAGTCCTATATGTGCGGTAAGAGAGGCTTGATACATTTAATGCTGCTTGGATCTCTTTCAAATCTACACGCTAGCAGGGCCACTGTTTGAAAATTCGATAGTATAATTTAATATTTGAAAAGTTTTTCTTTTTTTAAAAATACTTATAAACGTCTCTCTCTACTACCGTTAGCCCCAAACTGAATTTCTCCTGTGTCGTGGTTGCATTTACAAACATATAAAATCACATACACAAACGCCCATACCCGGAACAACCACTTGTATACCATACAAATATTTGCTAGGTGCGGGAATCGAACCCGCGACACGCAGTGCAGCAGTCCTAATTGCTCAGGCATTAGGCTGCGTTTCCACTAAGGCGGAGTGGAGCGGAGCGGAGAGCGATTCACCAATCACACGGCTTAAGTGGAGAAGATATTATGTGGATGTCAAGCCATGTGATTGGTGAATCGCTCTCCGCTTCGCCTCAGTGGAAACGTAGCCTTACGCTAACCGTGCATTGTTGACCAAAATTAGATGGCGATCAGTGGCGTAGCTAGGCGGGGGCGAAGCGGACCTTAGCCCCCGGCCTTGCACCTGAAGGGGCCTCGTGCTCAGAGCAAAAAATTAAAAAATCTTGACAACAACAATCATTAAATGTTTGCGACCAGTCAGTAAAGCAGTGTAACTTCTACTAAAAAATAGAGGACTCGTAATACTGATGTTGCAACCTATGCTCGCGCGAGGCGGTGTCCCATGTTGCAAGATAACTTGGGTGCGTTTTATTCGTAACTGGGAACTGAAAGAGTCAAAAAGTCCTCGTAAAGCACGAGCAGCGGAGGCAAGTCATATTTTTCGTCCTGAAAGAAAAAGGGGGCCTCGTAGATGCGTATTGGCCGCTCCTCGGCTTCGATCTTCCTACGCCACTGATGGCGTATACTTCTGGTCGTTGACTTCTGATTATGGCCACGCGCCAAAAGAACTATGTAGCACTAGAGAAACATAATGATGTTGCCCTTTAACTTAACAAAACATTTGTAATATATTTAGGCGCTTGCAGGCACTGGTTGTCCGAAGTCCGACAAACTTGTCTCTGACATAAAAGAAAAGGACCTCCCTCGTTGTAAAAAACCTGACTGTGGTGGCTTGCTACGACCACACATTGTTTGGTTCGGTGAAAGCCTAGAAACTTCTGTTGTGGAGAAAGCTGGTAATAAAATATTTTATTTATTGGTATAACATGTGTATACATATAAATAATTGTGTACCTTATTGAAAACTTGTTTTTTCCTTTATTCCTTTCATTTTGTCCTAGATTTTTTCATGTCCCAGTGTAACGTGTGCCTTGTTGTTGGAACATCGTCGTTGGTCTACCCAGCAGCAGCTTTTCCAACTGTAATGGCAGCTGGCGGAACAGTTATAGCAGAATTCAACATTGAACCAAGCCAAGCTACACCTAAATACGATTTTTATTTCGAAGGTCCATCAGCAACAACATTACCAAAAGCTTTGAGTGATTAAATCGAAGTAAATTAATAAAATTGTTTTTTATCCCTCTGTCAGCAGTTAGGTTTATTCGTAAGGAAGCTATAAAAAAGCATATATACCTACTGAGCAGATACTGCTCTTTGTATTTTTCTACTCGCTTTTGCCATGAGTATTTTATCACGCGTTAAGTAAGTACATAAATAGTTTGTAATTTAATTCACATTGGATGAGCACACTTCGGCTGATTGTGATTGTGAGAGATTTAAATATCATGGGATGGTTGCTTACGAGTCGCTTTGTGGTAGCTAACTTACTCATTTTATTCCTTATCTTTACAATCCTGCTGAACAAAAAGTGACAAACCTTCTCACCACACTTCTGACTATTTCACTGTTATCCATTCTATCTAGTCAGTTCAATGTTTAGCTACCGACATAAATAAAGTTAATGGTAAAGTGATCTGTGATTGTAATGTGTTTACATGTCTCAAAATGCGGTTAGGGTTATTTCCTGTTATTTAAAGAAAAAGATAGAATTAAAAGCCTCCTTTTTGAAGTCGGTTAAAAACAGACTCTACGATTCATTACTTTGTAATACGAAACTTGGGGTGGCCGTACATATTATTATACTAGCTGTTGCCAGCGGCTTCTGTAAAAATGTACGCCCTAATATAAGGGTGTAGATCGTCTTTGATCACCATAATATATTAGTTCCTCTTTTCTCCATAACGCATGTGTGTCGCTTCAGTATTTACATAGTCGCTTTATCAGAAAAAATCGCTAATGACCAATTTTATTTTTATGATAGATCTTGCGTTCCCTGGTTTGTCTTCCTTTTAAAGAGTTGCTTTTAATAAAAGCATGTACTTAACAATAACATTTAAATATCCCGGGTAAAATGTAATGAGTATTTTAATCTGTGGAACTCTTATGTCAAAATGAATGTCATGTAGTCTATGAAGTAAGTCTATGGTTACTGAACTGTCAACAATAAAAAGTCACACCACGTTTTACAAGAAGTCTGTTATTTATTTTAAAATATCACGAAAATCCAGCACGATATTTAAGAGCTTCACCCGCTACTACTCGAAAGTTATCCCACGGGAACATAAAATCGGGAACATAAAAACTATCCTATGTGTTAATCCAGATTATAAACTATGTGTGTACCTTTTAGCCAAATCCGTTCAGTGGTTTTTGCGTGAAAGAGTAACAAACATCCATACATCCATACTTACAAACTTTCGCCTTTATAATAGTAGCAGGATACAATGTGCCAAGTCGGTGGTTGTGGGTGGTTGTGGGGACTGTACATAGACTTAGAGGATGGACGGCGCTTTTCTTAGCCAAATGAGAAAAAACTACAAAGCGAGGAAAACAATTGTGCGACCATCCATCCCTTTCCTTCACATTGCCTTTATCTTCATCTCATAATATTAAGGGGGGCACAGTCGTTTTGGCACCAAAACGGCTGTGCATAACAAACTTCTCATCACAATAAAATTATAATTATGAAAAAAATTGAATTTCGCGGGCAACGCTAACTAGTTTTGCTCTAGTTTGTCTTTGGACACGGCTTGCTTTTTGCAAAAATCAAATCTACCTTTTTTTGAGGAAACAGTCGTTCTTAGGAAAAGTACCTAAGTTTTTATGAAAAAATATAATTCTTGAATAGAAATCCTTGGAAACTTTTAGATGGACTGACTGTTAAAATTTTATCAATTGTATTTGAAAATTCAACGGGGAAAACGTTAAAATGATTCACCATTTGGAAAAAAAAAACAATTTATGGGGAAAATTAAAACCTTAGTCTAGCAACCCCATTCCATTCGCCATTTGCAGATGCGAATTTGTGTTCCACAGTTTTGTTGTATCGTAAAGTTTGCGATAATAACTATTGATAACGTACTTGCGCGATTTCAAGATACTTTCATTAATTGACTTTGTGTGTTTATGTTGTGGTTTACGTAAAAAGTGTTAGCATGCAATCAGGAAGTGGTCCGAAAAATCCGCCATGGGCCCGGTCAAACGTGAACACAAACATGACCGGCATGAATCCGCAAATCATGGATCCAAACGCAATGATGACACAACAGGGAATGATGCAGTTCCAACAAACACAAGCTGTTTTTAATCCTAGTATGATGCAAGCACAAAGCGGCATGGCGATGCCAATGGCCGGACAAATGCCGATGAACCAAATGGCTCAAGGTCAGATGTATCCTGGTAACGTTGTGGCGTACCCTACACCTCGTGCTATGAACCCCGGCATGTATCAGAACTCGCAATCAAATCAATCAGCAAATAACACTGACCAGCGAGTTTTTACTGGCACTGTAACCAAAACACACAATGATTTTGGTTTTGTTGATCATGATGTATTTTACCAAACATCGGTATGCGCTAAGGGCATCATCCCTAAAGTTAACGACAGAGTACTTGTTGAAGCTACATATAACCCTAATATGCCTTTTAAATGGAATGCGACTCGCGTGCAGGTTCTTCCAAAGACTGGACCTAACCAGAAATCAAATAATGCTTCAAAGAGTAACAATTACAATGCTGTGCCTCCTCCAGCTAACAAGAACAAATCGTTACCCTCACGCCGTGATGATCGCCCTCCTCGCAGGGATGACAGAGTAAGATTTAATTTTAATTATCACATTGTTCATTAACTTAGTAACTGTACCACCAACCTTTTGTGAAAAGACTGAGTCATGTGCAGAAATAAATACCACATGTGCTGCTGCAATGAATAGAATACCATTTTTCCCTTGAACTTTAGACGTTAGCTTGCATAATCCGATGAAATAATGATTTATTACTTAGTATTTTGTTGAAAAAAGATGCAATTTTTGAAATTTAAGGAATAGTAAAACATGTTTAATATGTTTTCAATCAAAACCTAAAAAAAATGAAACACAAACAAAATTATGTTGTCTCACGCAATGTTGAACTGACCATTTGGGCGTTTAAAACCGGTTTTTTTAACCAATTCGAAATGGTCCACATTACATGATTTATGGATTACATTATCATTTGTTTGAACAAATCAGTAAAATATCATTCTCAATTCCTTTTGTAATAAGGTCCCAGTCTTATCATGTTCTAAACATAGAATAATACATCCAAGGGCAAATGCATGTTTCCATTAAATATTTATTTGACTTATTTTCATTCCAATGTCTGGCAATGAGATTTAATACCATGACCAAAGTTAGGAGAAGATATTCTTTTTATTTATTACGTGACCCATTCCAGCTCTGCATGGGTGAAATCTCTACTATGTCATGCATGTTTTATACACATGAACCTTCCTCTTGAATAGCTATATATTAAAAAAAGCCCATCAATATCCATTGCATAGTTTTAAATAACTAAGACAGACAGACAGACAGCGGGAAGCGACTTCGTTTCATATTATGTAGTGATGTGGTCCCTATGATCATTGATCCCCATGTAGGCAAAGCCATGCCCAATAACAACAATGTTGCTAAAGTCTATAAATACAATTAATTTTGGAATTGAAAGTGGAATATCTACCATCTGTACTAGGTATTTGTTTTGAGTTTCGGATATTTTGGCTTTTTTGCAAGCAACATTAACAGTCTATGGTTATTGTTTGAGAAAATATCAATGTAAAACTTACTCTTTATTTTATTTGTGCAGTTTTCACAAAAGAGGTCACGGTCAAGGACTCGGTCCCGCTCCCGTGACCGACGTGACAGCCGCAGCCGCCGTGACTCTCCTCCGCGTAAGCGCCCAGTCGTGCACCAACCATCACCTATCAAATTTGTGGTTCGAGTACCTAGGTTGCCGCTTGATATGTGAGTTACTAGTGTAATAAATAACATTTTTAGTCCATTATAATCCTACTTGACCTGTATTTAGATTAACAGTTATAATTATAAACTCTGAATCATAAGTTCTTACTACTTATAGAACAAGGCTAAAAACTATTTTTCTTTTTCTTTTAGAAGCAAAATGGATGTTCCTGCTTTGTCACAAAGATATACAAACTTGTACATACCATCTGACTTCTTCAATGCTCAAGTGAAATGGGGTGAAACTTTCCCACCACAGACACCATTCTCCATCAACAACCCATGTGCTTATCATATTATGAGCAAAGAAGTGGATAACCCTAATGCCAATGATGCTGTTTTAGAACCTCCAGATGCAGATTATAGGTTTTCAGCTAAAGTAAGTATTTAAGATGATTTAAATTTCTGTTATTTCTTAAGTTACCTGGCTTAGTTCATGTTTTAACAATTTCCTTAGTGTTTGAAATCAGTATTATGAAAAAATTACATTAAAATAATGTACAATCATATTTTTAGGTAATGTTAATCAGCATGCCAACATTAGAAGTGCTGTATCAGAAATGTGGCCTTACCAAAGTTGATGACAAGGATAAACGCTCCAGTTCCAACAAAAATCCATTGCATCCAACCAGACTGATCAAATTCCTTGTGGGTCAAAAAGGGAAAGGTGGTGAAAATTTTGCTATAGGTGGACCTTGGAGCCCTTCAAT
The DNA here is from genome assembly GCA_036375495.1 of Agrotis segetum. Lineage (NCBI taxonomy): Eukaryota > Metazoa > Arthropoda > Insecta > Lepidoptera > Noctuidae > Agrotis > Agrotis segetum. Next base: position 1,748,545 of record JAQSVV010000386.1, read on the forward strand.
GGATGGTGAAAATCCTCAGTCAGATCCAAAAGTTTTGGTGAAGACTGCAATACGTACTTGCAAAGCCCTCACAGGGGTGGATTTAAGTTCATGCACTCAATGGTAAGTGTTCTTCTCTTATTTGTTAGGTCAACTAAGATCCCTGCTATGCTGGTGTTTTACTTTAGTAAAATGGTATGAAGGGTTGGGAGTTTCTTCTGGGCTTTTTGACTTAGTTGATGCAGTATTAAGTGAAACCCTACTGACTTTGGCAAGTAACCATTAGACAGAAGAAGCTTTAACCCACAGTTGTTTGTATTAGTCATGGTACACACATTCCTTAAGTGAGAGTAAGGAGGCGTTAGTACATCTTGGATGGCGCAACTCATTGGATGCAGACTCGATGTACCACGTTCCCAAACAGCAGTTTGTTTTGCTCTCGTAGCGGATGTGTCGTTTCCATGTCTGCAGTCGGGTGGGCGGCGCGCGCGATGCGCTGTGAGTATTCCACTATAACTGTATTACCCATGCAGGTACCGAATGGTGGAGTTTTACTACTGGCGCGAAGGCAGCGGCGGCAAGTCGCGGCTCGAGTGTGTGGTGTTGTTCCTGCCGGACGTGTGGTCGGCGCAACCGTCGCGTATCGACTGGAACAACGTTCAGGAGCAGTATAAGGCCGCCTGTGACGTGGCCATCCGAAAACTCGACGGCGATCTACCGGAGTCCAGCAAGGCTGAGCAGCAAGTAGCTGCAGCAGCCGACACTTCTGCGGCGGACAAATCGCAAATTGTTTGTTCCCAGTTTTGTTTAGTTACGATTCCGGCCGCCTTCTACTAAAATATTGGAAGAGCAACGTGCCAGGGCTGCCGACGACAAGCAGTGTTGTTGCTATGCTGACATCGCCTGGAAATAGATAATATTATTATAATCATTACCTCCTTACTTTTCACAGAATAACATTAAAAATATCCACTTTTGATAAAATAATATTCTAAAGTAAAATTTTGAAATTTAAACTCAGCTTTAATACATTGACCTCTATACCCTGAGTTCGCTAATGGGAACTTGACAAAAATAATAATATTACTGTAAAAATTTCAGGAGAAAGACCTGGATAATACCACCATAACAATTGATGAGAATGATGATGATGAGGAAAAGCCAGAACCAACACATTATTCTAAAATCGACCTTAAAACTTTTAAAGTTGAACAGTTACGACAGGAGCTGCGTGCGCGCAATGCCAGTTGTAAAGGTAATAGAAGATTGATTAATTATAAATACTGAATATTCTTTTAGTACACAAACAATATTAAGTAACTTTGTAAACTTTTCATCAGGACTGAGAGCTCAGCTTGTATCTCGCTTATCAAAATTGTTGAAAACTGAAGAAGCATCTGATGATAAGAAAGGTGATGATGTAATGGAACTTGAAGATGATGAGCAGGAAGCAGAGAAAAAGACAGAGACTCAAGAAGAGGAAAAGATTGAAATTAAAGACGAGGAAGAAGAAAAGAAACCAGAAGCTAAAACTGAAAAAGTTGAAAAGAAAGAAGAAAAAGTTGAAGAAAAGAAAACGGAAAAAGAAATTGAAGAGGAGAAAAGAAAGGTATCAAGTATTTCTCATTACAATTTGAATATTACTTTGCTAACAGTCACAGGTTAAAGTCTCTTTTTGGACCTAAAATAATTTTCCAAAATTCCTGAAACTCTTTTAAGTCAGACAAAACATAATCAATAGGTTTAGCAAATGTATTTACTTGAACTATTATTGAGCTGTTGGACATAATGATCAAATTCTTTCATTTGACAGTTGGAGAAAGAAAAGCAGTTACGCAAGACACGCTACGAGATTCCACCCACTCCTCACATTTTGGTGCACCCGTCCAACACGGCTAAGGGTGGCAAGTTCAACTGCAATGTGGCCACTCTGTCGCTTTATTGGATTATCGTATCACTGATAATAAGGAACATAGCTTTGAGGTTTGTTTAATTACTCTAATTACTAAGTTATCCAAAACATTAAGATATAAAAAATTAAAATAAAATACATGTATATTTTACACTTAACATACCAACAGAACTCTTTTCCACGAATTCTTTTAAACTTCCCAATTTTCGATACAACAGTTATTTGTCTTCGCTGAGCTGTTCAACGAGATGCTGATGCGGGACTTCGGCTTCTACATTTACAAGACGCTATACACATTACCCGAAAAGGCAGAAGAAGTGAAAGAGAAGAAGGAAGGAGAAGACAAAGCTGATAAGAAAGTTGAGGAAAAGAAAGATGAGAAACAAGACGATAAAAGAGGGGAAAAGAGGGAAGATAGGCGTGATGATAAGAGAGATTCTCGTAGAAGGGATAGGAAGGTATGGTATTTTGTGTTGTCGAAATTATATGCCTGCACAATATTGACTGCTATTCTATTAGCTTTTTAACAAACAACCATAGATTACTGCTGTTTGTGAAAGAAAGGCTTTTAATATCACTCAAAAAATACTTCTGCAACAAATTATGATTTGCAAATTTAAACGAAAATCATCGTATTGTTAACAAATTTTATCCCTATGTCACCCCTTTTTCTTTTACAATATTTTAACCTCCTTTTTGTGACACAGGAGAGTCCTAGCGATGATGAACGCAGCGGTTCACCTAAACGTCGCAGCCGCGGCGTGGAACTACCTCCCGACCCTTACCTCCTACTGTCACTTGTCTACTTCGACACGTCGCGTGGAGGCAGCATGACAAAGAAAGATCTGCAAAACTTGTTCATGAGCCTTGGGCTACAGTTGTCTCGCTCACAGATCAGAGCTGTGCTCGAGAAAGTATGCATTAAGGACTCGTTTAATTACAAGTAAGTCGAGATGTTTATCCTGTTTCGATTTTCCCTCACGAAACATATATTTGTATAATCTACATTGTAGACAGAAATACCTACACCCGAAACCACTTGTAGATTCTACAAGAAGTTGTTTCGGGTCTGGGCTTTTGAGTATGTGAGTTTATATGTTTGTAAAGGCACCCATGACATAGGACATTTCCTAGAGTGAGGGCAACGTTTTTTTTTTTAAATAAGAAATAATAAATATAGCAAGTCGAAGGGATTATACATACAGCCCGCCTACGACTTGTAGATCGTGGGTTCGAACCAACCTAAGCACAATACTTTGTATGATTGATTGGCGCAGTTACTGAGCGATCGACTTTCGATCCCCGCACGGAACAAATATTTGTATGATCTGCAAGAGTGCAAGTAGTTGTTCCGGGGTCTGGTTATTTGTGTGAGTTTTTGTTTGTAAACGCACCCACGATACAGGATAAAATTCCAACTGTGCGGCAAAGTTTTAAATAAAAAATCGACAAGGTATTAGGTCCGCTTAGCTTGTTAGAATACAGCCTGCTTCCTCCCACACAGGACATGTTGAATTCCGTGTGTTCTGAGTAGAGCTACACGATAACCGACAAATGCTTGCACTGACTGGAAAGGTTCACTCAAATCTGTGTGGTTCATTCCTCAGAAGACCATCCCGGACTTCCGCATGATCCTCGTATGACCTGAACAAAACAATGTCTGGACTTTAAAAGAGCTATGAAATACAAATTAAATGTATTTTTTTCAGGACACTGATCCAAACCATCAAAGATGTCGCATCGGGCACCTCGGAGGCGATGCAAGACCTCCCACTGGATACCACAATCATGGTCAGTGAAGTCCCTACTCATGTAAGTGTTTTTTTTTTTAAGTTCACGAACATAACCCGTCTATTGATAATAATGCTATAAAAAGTATGAAACAAGAAAATACTTCAATTTCAAACTGTTATGTATACATACATTTCTTTTTTTTTTTCAAAATTCGCAATAATTTCTTAATAAAATTATTATTCATCATACTTTTTAGAGCATACATTTTTTTCAGCAGTTGGGTGATAGTTTTTGAGCTTATTTTTTATTTATTTGTCCACTCTCACCATGGAGATTTACTTTTTTTTTACTTTACCGTAGTCGACAATGACGTACACATGTTGGGGTCACATTCACATCTTATAATGAGGCGTGATATTGGAAAATAATTATAATCAAAGCCAAGCCGCAAGCACAATATAATATACTTACATATTTTTATGTGGTCTTTCATTTAATCCTACATGGAATAACTAAATCATGATTTTAACAAATCTTTGCGCCATATTTTAACCTGAACATACATGCATAATTACCTGTCAAAATTATGTCCCAGGGAGGGTTTTGTTTCGCCTTATTTATTTTCAACACAAAATAGACATACATACACTTTACTTTGAATCAATGTAAGTTTGTATAAATGAAGTAAGGGTTCTTGTGTAGGTAATTAGGTATCATCAAAGACCGAAACAACAATCACATAAATATACAATCAACCATGACATTAATGAAACATATTGTTATTACTTGCAGATTGCTGAATTAGAAGAAACAATTGCAACAGGCAACCGGAATTTGCTGCCAATTTTCAATAACGGTTCTGATGATGGAGAGCAGTTGAGTGAAACAAAGGATGTCAGTGACTCAGGTAACATTCGTTTTCTTACAAGTTTATGCTCGCAATTGTGAGGGCCACGGACTTGGATAATTGTCCCACAGGACTCTATGGTTGCGGTTAGACGATACAATATCTGAGCAGCACTAAAAGAAAAATGGCGAATGCTGAGTAGCATAGGCCGATGAGTTCAGATCAGACGAGAGCGACAGAGAGAGATAGCTGACTGTTCAGCATTTTCTGTCCTGATTTTGCATCGGCCAACCGCACCCTATGTGTTCAATTTAAAATTCGCATTTTTATTCTTAGTAAGAAGTAAGAACAGTTATTATACAATGGAACTGATCACATAAAATAACCTAGAAATAACACAAATGACACTGATATTAGTAACATGTCAATGGTTGAGTTCTGATTACCGGGTTGCCCTGTCTTGGAATTTCCTAAAAAGATGAGCACTTACACAGAGACTTCCAAGGACCTAAAGAGTAGACCAGTGATGTAGCTTACATTTCTTTATTGTTTCCTCACAGGTATGGTTATGTATAAGTCCCGCTTGGTGGACGTGGGCGCACTGGTAAAAGCAGAAGCGCGCAGTGCGGCAGGTCGTGCGCGACTGGAGGCAGCTCTAGAGAGCACCCGCGCAGCGCTGCGAGCCGCGCGCGCCGCCGCCGCCAGCACGCAGCAGGCCGAGCGAGGTGCGCAGACGCAGGTGTCCGACCTCAGCGCCAGTCTCACCGCCGCTCGAGCTAGGATCGCGTCGCTTACGGTACGTACTAGAATTAGCATTAATTTGATAAAAAATAATCATTTTCTGTGACATTCTCTCAATCAACTTTTTAATTTTTGCCTACAGGCTAGCTCGAAAATATTCCATTCAGCTTTGAAGAGCATCCAGTCTAAAGTCGAGGCTGTAGTCAACATAAAATATGAAGATGACGACGTGGTTGAAATTGTCAATGGCCCAACACAGTAAGTTACATTATATTGTTTACCTATTATACTATGATTACATGTTAATTAGGATTAATTTTCTGAAAGAAAACATTCCTTATATATGATTATTGTATTTACAGATCTACAAAAGAAAAGGAAAATAAGAAAGAAACACCTACATCAAATGAAAAGAAAGAACCTAAAGAGTCAACTGTGACTGCCACTGTCGAGCCTGCACAAAAGACTGAGGAAAAAGTTGAGGTCAAGAAAGACAATCCTGAAACAGATGCTAAACCAGAAGAGAGTGAAGTATCAACGGCAGAAAATATGGATCTAGATGATAAGGAATAACGATTTCTAAGGAAAGTTTAAGAACATGACTGAGTGTTCAACATTTTCATTAACTTTATTATGTATGAAACAATTTTGGATTAAATAAAGTGAAACTTGACTGTAGTAATTATCACTTGTAATTCTATCCCAATATTAATTCAATTATTATTCAACTCGGATGAGCATTGAATTTCCATAAAGTTTTAATACATTAATATGCTAACCCATTACCTTTTTCCAAAAAATATTACAAAGAGTACTTACGTGTTGGCATATTCTATTTTTTGACCTGCATTTATCATTATTACAGTGATTTGTATGAGGATAATAAATAAAATTATGCAGTTATTAACACGGTTATTATCTACCGTTAACATTATCTGTGACGATTTTCGTCTTCATCAGATGTTAAAAATCTGTTGCAGTCTGGTATTGTCACAAAATTTATATTTATCAAATGATGGTGATTACATCATTTTACGTCGTTGAATTTTATTTTTTTAAGGAGTCGTTATGTATTAGTTTTTATTATAATTCCATTCGACATATAAAATGGTGTGAGCAGTATATTTTACACACTCAAAATACCAGTTAGAAGTTCAATGTGATTTTACCAAAATTATTGTTAATCTTGGTAAATGTGTGACGGTTATATCTAGTAAAGATGTATAAAAGCATTCTAGTGCTTATTTGAGTAGACTTAAGTATTCTGTGCAGTTTGATGCAGTAAAGATTCACAAATAGAGTTGTTTGTTTAATTTCGTGTTGTTTATAGTCTCCCCTAACAAAAAAAAAAACGCATTTTAACTGTAATAGTTTTTCTTTATTGAGTAATTTGATTATTTTACAGTTTTTTTATGTCTACAACAAAGTATAATTAAACCTATATAATTGATGTCGGTGTTATTTCTCACTATAATTACAACATAATATTCTTACACAATATTGCTAAAATTATAATAAAATGGTGTTTATGGATATTCATTTGGAAGCAAACACACCAATAATAACATGATTCTAATATTCCAAAAAAATTACATAATTCATGCTGTCATTGATGTATCTTTCTACACCATACACATACATCAATGTGCTAAGTAATTAAAATACGTTTTATTTATATAATTTAAACCGGGTACATCCCGCTAGCCACTATACAATAATTGTCTTTATAAACTTGTATGCACGACAGTCTCAACGAGCCAAACGACGAAGGCCTGTTTGAACGCATCACGCATGCAACCCACGGTCTCTGAGACCCTGCCTGCACCAGCTATCCTGCTACCGCTTGTAGTAATGGATATTGCACAAACCCAACACGGAGTAATACGCGATGGCAAATGGATTCTGCAGAGGTTAATGTCTGTTGCTGGGGCTAACCCCAGCAACTCGGAGCAAATGCTCCAGCACCCCCTGATGCCGCAGCCGCAGCTGATATAGCGCACAGGCAGGATGTCGAAGAGGGTACCGACGAGTCTATAACTTCATCAAAATCTACGATCAAGAGATAGAGATGATGTTCAAGAAGAGGGTGTGTGCTCCGGCGTTCCACACCCCGTGTGAAACGCGCCTGCACGCGATTTCACAACTAAAGTTCTCGTAGTTCTTTCTTCGTGTGTACATGTTATCTTACCACTAATAGAATGAGTACAGGTACAGTCAAACTTTAAAGCTTTACCAAATACCAAGCTAGTGTGGTGTGTTTCTTTGTGATGACTTACATACATTTTCATAATAAGTAAGAACGCCAAGAACACGTCACTGCGCTTAATGTCTGGTAAAGCCTTTAGTGTGTAGCCATTCTAGACGCAAGGCTCTACATAGTTCCCTGGGAAGAGACCCGTCACTCCATCCATCACTCCTTCCCACCATCCATCATCGTTTTTCTTCAGCACATAGATCACTGCACTCTCTTGGAATGATAACTCGTCCTCTTTGTCAGCATAGTAATCGTATATCGCGACAACTAGAACAATTAAATATTATCATTATCTGTGCACTAAAATTTAATATAAAATTTTGTGATTAAAATCTGTATTACCTTTTTCAATGTAATTCTTGGGCACCCATCCAGGTAAATCTTCCTCATCTGGTACTATTGCGGGAACCGCGTTTGTGTATGGAGTACCCATGGTACCCATCTTGTTCTAAAATTTAAAAACGACAGTTAAATTAATTAATCTACTTTAACTCACCGGCAAAAAGTTGCCTAGGTCAGCCAGGTCACTTTTTCACTTTTTCCAACCAGTGAGTCTTTACTACAGTGAGCTTTTTTTTTTTTTTTTTTTTTTTTTAGGTGGTAAAATCATCAAATGAGTCCTCCCGCCCTGGGTGGGGCGGAAGGGACTGTCAGACTCTTACTGACTAAAATCCACCCGTGTTCCTTCCTATGCCCTTTATGTTCCGGGGCCACGGTATCCTGGGTTAAGAAAAAACCCGCGACCCCAGCAGGCATTTGGCGCGAAACACGACGCGCCACCGACCCGGGCTTGGTCCTTGGTCGGACGGCGAGCTACCCATCACTCACCGTCCGCAAGCCCGCTCCGCCGCTGTGCCCTCTGCTGATCAGAGGGACACGCGTTGGAGCATCCACACGACAGGCTATTTGCATACGGGCAAAGAGACCACTTGGGCACACAGTGCCCAAGGAAGAGTTTTTGCCCGCATCCCAGGGTGCACCGGCCCGAAAAACTGGTCTTCCCCCTGGACGTATCCGAGAGGGAACTCCAGTCCACGGGCGCACGTGGAGGTTTCCTGTCATAGCACCCCTTACTACAGTGAGCTTGAGCAAAGTAGAAGCAATATACACAATGTTCATACATTCATATGGTGAGGTCTGCCGAAGCCTTCGTGCGCCAACTCATCGTCCATCGGTGGAGGCGGCAGCGGTGGAGACACAGAACCGCCACGAATGGATCCTCCTCCGGCCGAAGATGAGGACGCACGCTGTAATTGTTGTAATGCTAGTAATGCTGCTATGTTTATTAGAATACTCCGGTTATTCTTGTATTAGAAATGTCAGTTGAATGACACTCACAAAATGCCTTACGACACACCTGTGTAATAAAAGTAGATTTGAATAACCGAAGTATTTCATTGTTGTTACGGCGAAAATCTGAAGGGAGGCTTAACCTAGATGGCCAAGTAGAATAAGGCGCAGTTGACAATAGACCACCTTGATTGGGATAGGTTGAAAAGACTTCATACAATGGTTATGTTGACATGACAACAATAAATTAGGTCAACCATACATACAACAACAAATTGGACAACACACAGCTACGCCTTGTTCCGCCCAGCTTTATGGCCCTTTTGTCATTGGTGGCATAACGCATCGTTTGATTCTTGCACTTATGGTGTTAACATTTAAGGATTATTGTTAGAAGTGCATTTCGTTTCAAAGATACAAGACGGGAACCTCACATCTTGTAATTGAACCTAGGATTAGCCTCAGTTCTGTTTATAGCCATAACAACACTGAATGTTGGTACATACTAGAAGTAGGATTGCTACAATGGTTCATTGGGGTAGGAATTGAACTCACGACTTCCCAATTGCTGATGTTGGGCTATTGGATCTAGTCAACAGAAATTTCAGTCAATTAAGCAGTATTTGTATTAACATTTTGTACTTGCATCACATTGGGCAGTTTATGAGATCTGCTGGTCTAAAGAGGCCACTTAGCAATACAACTAAAATTCTTTAAGAATTAATAATAGAAGAATAACATGGCAAACTAAATCATTAAGAATACTGGCTTTATTGCATTGATACCCATTATGATGCACTATACAAAATCTGTTAGAACAGATTTTTATGAAAAATCATGTTATAAATAGTCAATACAAACCTGTCCAGGTAGACTCATGGAATGTTGGCTGTGTTCACCATCAGAACCAATCAAAGGTGAAGGCGGTGCTGAAAACAATTTTTATTTTAGTTACCGCAAATCGAATGAGCTTCCTCATGAACAATAATTGTGATATCATTAGAGGAAAATTACAAACAAGTTTCAATACTAACGTGGCATACTGGAATGCAAATCTTGCTGGGAATAGTTGGAAGTAGCTTGATGCTGATTTGGATGCACCATTCCCACCTGAAATAAAACAGAATGAAAAATTCATTGTAAATAGGTACTGGTAATATTCACATAAAAATTTGCTGGTATCTAAACATTTTAGCTAAAATTACTCTCATATATGTACTTAGTAAATGTTCTTCCGATATCATTATGCAGTCTATTGGTTGTAAAGTATAAACAAATTACCTGGGGTTGAGCTACAGGCAAAGTGGAGTAACCTGGTGGTCGACGCGGGTAGTTAGGAGCATAGTGCGAGGGCACTTGAGGTGGGGCCACAGCAGGTGGTGTGCGGTATTCTCTGGATGATTTACCTGTACACAAAATCAGAAAATATTAAAAAATCAGTGTCATTTTTATACTTTGATGTTTTGATCTGACTTGCTATTTAAATAAAAAATTGTTACGGTGTGCAAGATACATAAATATTGTAGTCTTATTACAAATAGTGGTTTAAAACTACTGTTCATAAATAAATCATGGTTGTATGATAAGCCATTGACTAAACCATGGTCAAACAATCCCTCTGTGAGAGGAAATGGACTTACTGTTCAACTTTTCATTTCTGAACATGCTAGTTTCTACACATTGTTTTCCTCGGTCTAATTAGTGGCTCTAAGAGTAAAACTGCTTGTAAAATACTTGAAGATAAGTTCAATTTACCAAGAGTGCCACGCCCCAGTGTGCCAGTGTTAGCAGCAGCTGCAGCTCTTACAGCCGCTGGTGGAGTGGGAGGTTTGGTAGTTGGTGCAGGGAGGGTGGCCGCACTTGGGGCAGAGCCTGATCGTCGGCCCCTAGGAGTTCCGCTTGTAGCCCCATTCCAGCGAGCACCATGACCAATGTCATCCAGAGCTGTTAAAATAGATGTTTAGAGGTTGAGACATAAAATAATATACTTTTTGGATGTTACAAGAAACCGGCAATGAAAAGAGAAGGTAATCATAGACACACCTGTATACATACCTGTATAATCAATACTCTTTCTCACATATTTGATAGGTTTTTCCGGATTGGCAGGAGCAATGATTTTGTACTGCCTGTTAGTCACCTTATTGGCAGTCAACACTCCAATCTCTCGCCGTGCCACCTTCTCTTTATGAATGGCGACAGTCTGCGCAATATGGTTCATTTGGCCTTCCATTTCAGCCAACTGCATAGTTTGTAACTCCAACAGTTGCAGGAAGTTGTATGCCAAAGTGTTGATCTGATAAGCTACGCTGGCTAGCGATTGTGTTGTGTAGTTCTTGGTGCTCTCTAGAGCGAGCCTCTTGTTCTCAGATTGAAAGTAGTTAGCTTCGCAGTAATCAGCTACACGCTCGAGATTCGTGTGGCTGTCGGTTAGATGGCTGCGCCCCTCGGGTATCTCCGTTTGCAGTAACGCTGCTAACTCGGCCATTTTGATGGTGCTGAAATCATTCACTAGAACGTTTACACTAGGTACCAACTGAAATGATATGAAATTATCTATCGCAGACACATAATCAGCACAAATACATGTAAATTCCACTTAAACACGAATCAACATTAGTACATTATCAATTACAACATAAAATTAATCAGTAAATACGAAAGATAATTCCAAATTAATGAAAAACACAAATAATTATTAAAAGTTTTGGGTGGGACGTTGCAGTGACACAAACAGTGTTACCATAAAACATAAATGCGCAGCGCAAATAAATAAACATGGACCTAAAAAAAAAGGCGGACGGAACTTCACTAAAGCGCTATATTCACGATCCAGCACGGCTGTACAGCAGCTCAAGGTCGCGTTGCTGGACGTAGCAAAAACACCGTGAATAGGCTTGACGTACAGCCGTGCTGGATCAAGCCTTAACGTACGTCAAGCCTATTCACGGTGTTTTTGCTGCGTCCAGCAACGCGACCTTGAGCTGCTGTACAGCCAATGATATTATAAAGTCATAGATGCGTTATACACGTACAAAGCGACGGAAAAAACTGTGCCGCGCCGAGCGGCAACACAGATACACACTTTTTTATTCACACATTACATTTCACTACAAGTAAAAAGGATAGCTTGATACAACGCAATAAGAAAAAAAGTGACAGCTAGATAAATAAACAGCGCCACGCGTCATCAATCCCCCCGCACGTCAGCGTCTCCTCTCGCCCGCACCCGTGCTCGCACTCTTTCTTTTACGACGCCATATTTATAGAAACGTTATGTTTTATTTGTGAAAATATTAAAGATAAATAGTATATTTACGAATGTTATGTGATTCTTTGACTTTTAGAAGTCTTGCATGTTTAATTTGTACAATATCTCATCACACACGACAGCATTTTCGGTATTTTTGAGTCACTTTTACTTTTAATTCAGTCTGTGGTACGTGAAGTGCCGCTGGCAACGTCGCACTGAGATCAAGATGTGTGAATCAGCCTCATTTGAGCACATACGTTATTGAGCGCGTATGACGTATCTACACCTTTTTACTTATAATATCATTGTGTACAGCCGTGCTGGATCGTGAATATAGCGCTTAAGAAACGATTGAAGCAGCACAATGGCGTCGATGTTTATATGTGTGAGTTTGTATGGGGATGCCAGATGAAGGAAAAAATTACCCATTTTTAAACAATATTTAATTAAGATCTACCTTGAACTTAAGTTTAATTACAATTTTTTTGTAACGGATACCTATTTTTAAAATAAAGGTAAAATAATTTAAGCACATTGGATATAAAATATTTACAACTCGTTTAATATTAATAAAGTTTTACAATCCCTTTTGGTGATTCAAATTTTTGTAGACTTTTCTTTTGCTATTGACACATCTAGAAATCTCTTCTCATTTACTTAAATGGTGAAAACGAATGTTTGAGTATTTTTCGGCTATAAATATTTAATTAAAGCTATTTTATGTTCCATTCCTACACGTCTACATTCCTATTCCACGTCTACATTCCCTTATTATTTTTATACAATCATTTTTCCATGCATCATTTGCCGTGGGGTAATTTGTAAAAATACAGAAGAATACAATAACGATAAATAGTAACAAAATATAAATCTCCCAATTTTAATAATAATTTGAACCTTGAAATAGTTGCAACACTGATTGATTTCGAGATGTTTATTAAATTTATTGACGTAAAATCGAGAAATAAGCTTCAAAATGACATGTTTAATTATGAAAAGTGATCCCCTGGCTTTTTTAATTGAAATACTATGGTTTAGACAACTTTTTGCAACACATGACGGCATACTTTTTATTTTTATTGGACAAATTAATAATACCGTATAAAACCGCGAGTGTCGTTCGAAGCGTAATGGCCGACGGCTGACTTACTATGGTGTGAATGTGTGCGTTTTGGCTTGTCCATATAAAGCGCTATATTCACGATCCAGCACGGCTGTACAGCAGCTCAAGGTCGCGTTGCTGGACGTAGCAAAAGCGCTATATTCACGATCCAGCACGGCTGTACGTCAGCTCAAGGTCGCGTTGCTGGACAAGCCTTGACGTACGTCAAGCCTATTCACGATGTTTTTGCTACGTCCAGCAACGCGACCTTGAGCTGCTGTACAGCCGTGCTGGATCGTGAATATAGCGCTTAAGCGCACTGACTTACTATGGGTGCTTCAATTCTTTCTTAGTGAAGTTCCGTCCGCCTTTTTTTTTAGGTCCATGTAAATAAATAACAGAATTTATTATAATAATGCATAACATACGCAGCACAAACGTTTAAAAAGGAAGAGAGAATTGAAATCATAACATTTTGTTACATTTCACTCCTTCATAACTTCAAGTCTACAAGCGTTACTAGCGACATCTTGTACCTACGGAATCTATTGAGGTTGTGGGTTATTCACATCATTTGACACTAGAGGGCAAAACAAGTCATCTCAAAGTTCTGAAACGCCTCTTGATAGATCTGAATTCCTGAAAAGCTCTAGTATTTTACTAAACTAGACCGTTTCGTGGTTAATTATTAACTCCAGATGTCGAATACGATCCTTTATGTAGATATTATTATTGTAGAACTGTCTATGCAGGTTACCGCGACCCTGGAACATAAGGCTTAGTACTGATGGTTTTAAATTGATAACTGCTAAGTTAAACTAATATTACGCGCTAGCAGGAATTGCTGGTTAAAACTGAAAAAATATTTTTATCAGGTAGTCAATTTATAGAAGAAGGCTTTAGGTAAATAACATTGCGCGACGACCAATAGGAGCCGAGCAGCAGGAGAAACCAGTGGTAACAGCTGATACTGCTAGCCTATAATACATCATCCCACTGCTGGGCAAAGTGGTAACGGCTAACTACAACCACTATTAGCGCTCAAGCATGCACACGAGGCGGTCGTCAATCGTGTCGTGTACGAATGAAGGAATGAAGTTGACCACATGGCGACGCCGGTGCTAGAGCCGGCTCAAAAAACCGTGTCGTGTGCATGAGCGCTCATGACCACTGTCACCTAGGGTCAGCAGTAGTGATTTCAAAAATAAAGTGGCGTATTTATAAGTTTTAAATACTTTTTTTTGGGTAAATTCTTTTTGGGTATATTCAACATACACAGATCCAAAACACCAATGCCTTCAATAAAAGTTTATTTAAATGTAGCTATTTTATTTATATAATTGTGGTATGTATTACACTTGTTGAAAATTCTAAAAACTTTAACAAATCCATTTCATTGTCCGTAGCAGAAATTGCTTTAAAAATGAAATGTTAAGTTCAGTTCTGTTTATGTAAGTTCTATGTACTAAATACATGATTTATTATAATTCATTATCCACAAGCTCTAACTGTTTACTACAATAAAATACACACATTTTACGTCTAATTTGACTAAAATAATGCATATTCATAATTTACTTTTGAGTTAATCATAATTGTAATCTGTTTTTACACAATAAAGAGACTGTCATGATAGTTTTTAAATACAAAACAATACTAAGTGTAACTTAATTTAAGTAACTACAATAATATTTAGACAGATTTATAAGAAAACATGTTATGAAAGATGAAATTTATCTACTTGATAAAATGCTTCTGAATGAAATAAGAGATATTTAAAAATTATAAACTAACTGTACAAAAACATAAATGTGGTTACATGAAATCAGATATTTTTGAGTATAACATTTCATGCAGTCAATAATACATCCCAGTTTATTTCATTGTTATAAACCTCTTTTTCAAGCCACAACTCATAATTATCTTTAAACTCTTCATCAAGTTCAATATTTGCTTCTAATACACTATTTATATCTGTCTCAAGGGGTGTCAAATCGATTTCTTGCTCCCCGCCAGTGCCATATCTCCTGTTGTTGAAGCGATCAACGCTCACTCTTAGGGCACATTCTTCATCTTGGAAATCCCATGGTCTTGCATCAACATCATTGCCGAAAGCCCAGTCATCATTTAACCTGTGCCGCACTTTGGAATATATTGCACTGATAGTTTTCATATTCGTTTTCCTCCATTGTCTCCCCAAGTATTTGGTTTGCATTTTTAGAAGTTTCAACACATAAAACTGCATCAAAGCATGTCTAACTTTTAATGTGCGTTTTAAGATAGGGGCACTTTTGAAAACAACAAGCATCATGATTCTCGCATTCTTCCATTTAGTTAGCTTATTTAAAATTCTCAATAGATTGATGCATGAGAATACATTCCTCCATGAGTAGGGAACAGTTGAATCTCCAATGTCCAGACATTCTTTTGTCAGTTCTGGCTGTTCTCCAATGACACAAGCTGGAAAATCAAATATTGGTATTGTGTTTTTAGCTCCAACATAAGACAAAATATTCTGATTGAAGAATTTCAGCACTAACGGCATGCAGTTAGCATACACAAGATGTTGTGACATAAATTCAAATTGGTATACATGATTTAATTTCAAATGTTTCAAAAGAAGCAATAATATTGCAGTGACTGCCTTTACTATGATCTCTTTATGTCTGTTTACATCAATGCCAAGTTTTAGGGACTGCAGAACAGTCATGGGCATCTCTTCTGGAAGTAAGTCTGCCATAATGTTGATAGAATATGTTTTAGCAGTTGATGTAGGTGCTGCTGCTAAAAGAATTTTCAATAGTGCAATCATGTACTGTGGTAAATTAGGTAGCATTGCTTTATACAACACTTCTGCTTCTGTTTCTTCAACCTCTCTTTCACCTTTTGTGAGTGGGCTTCTAGCAATTTCTAGTTCCCTCTCTGCCTGCAATTCTGAAAGGCTGGTGTAGACATGTTTCTTTAGTATGTCTATTCCTTCATGTATGGGCTGTGGTAGTCCAGCTGTAGTTTGCCTATCTCCAGGAAGGGAATAACCAACAAACTTGATCCTGACATTATCAAGAAACATGTCAATATCTTTTTGACGCACTTTAGACTGCCATGGAAGACTTCTTGGAAGCGGTGGTGGTGGGGGTGGGCTATCAAACTGTTTGAAGTACATGTAGTATGGGCAGTTTGGGTTGTTTTCAGATTGTGAACCCTCACTGGGTATAGACTGAAACTCCATAGAATAGTCTTCTGAGCCATTTCCAGTCTCTTCTTTGTCCACAAATAATTGTTCATCAGATTCATCAAGTGAGGTTTGTTTCATGAAAAGGTGTCTACGAATTTTTCCTTCCCTTTCATTTTCTTTTAGTAGTTTCCTTTGTCCAGGATTTTGGTTCTCAAGCATATCGGCTGCACTAGGAGGGGGTGAACTTGCTCTCATACCTTTTATGATTTCAATTGTGTCTTCCGATAAAGCTGGCAGTTCATACTTCTCCCTTAGCCTAGCTTTTCTCTCTTTCAACTCCTTTGAACCTCCCAGGTAAACAAGTAACACTTTCCACAACAGTAGTAGGACTTTTTTCATAGGAAAGTGAGGAGTTGTGCCAGCACAAAGATGTGTCACCATGCTCAGCAGTTTCACTGGAAGTAATTCTTCTCCAAATGGTGCTCCCAGTTCTTCTTTAAAGTTTTTAACTAAATGTTTAAACTCAGATTCAGGGTTGTCTTTTTCGGTTCTCATATATTCTGTGATGAGGTACAGAACAGATAGGATTACTCGTAAGTTAGTCGAGTCCGCAAGAGATTCTGCAAGCTTCCTGGAAGCTATTGCAGAACTACTCCGAACTATCTCGAGATTCAATAATTCGACGAAGGCAGAAAACGTCCCCATGTCGTATAGCATCATAACATTGACGCGGGCCCAGTGCGCTTGCTCTGCGTCTGATTGCATCTCCGCCCAGCATCCCTGGGCTAAATACAGTATACAGCGTGTTGCACGCATACGAATCTCACTCACGGCGACGTCCAAATGTTCCAGTAATTTCATTACCACAGTGCGCTGTTGTTTATTTGTCAATCTTTGCCAACTTGGTGGATAGTTGAACTCTTCCATTATATCTTCAAATGCTTTGACGTTGAGCTGATACTCCGGATGTTCAGTGTAGCTGTACAATTCAGCAATTTCGTTTTGTTGAGTATCACAATCATCGTAAATGAAGTCGAGCTCGGGGCTTTCCATGTCGTTAACACAATCGCCTTCTTCCATGGGGCGGCGAACATCAGGTATTTTCGCTCCTCCACGACGACCGTTGCCGTTGGTGCCCATTTTTTAATAGTATAAGGACTATCTCAAATTCATATTATAGTTTCACATCTCAGAATCAGAATAAAAACTGATTTTATTGGATTTTTTGTAAAAAAGAAATTGTAAGTTTTCTCGTCTTTATTGGCACCACAGACAATATTCCACAGACAAAAATAAGACAGAACTTTTTTTGACAGGATGGCACAGACAACAACAGCGGTGAATTCTTGCCATAGACTTAATAGATGGACTGCGCCTTCCCTAGCCAACTAAGGGCTCATGTACACGACGCCGCCGCCGCGCCGCCGCCGCTCCGCCACCGCGCCTCTAGGCTGTGTACACGGTCGCTACCGCGCCGCCGCGCCGCCGCCGCTCCGCCGCCGCGCTGGCACCGCGAATCCAATTCGCTAGTGTTTTATTTATCTTAAAAAGGAGGTTTCTCATTTCGGCCATAATGTTTTTTTTAATGTTTATTCGCGGATAACTTCTTTGTTCATGAACCGGTTTTGATGATTCTTTTTTTGTTGGAAAGAAGATATTTCTTACTATTTAGCTCCACTCGATTTCTTTGGTCTTCCATCATCAAACCCTAATCTTCATATCATGGGACCGCCTTTGAAATACCTTCTTTCCAACAAAAAAAGAATCATCAAAACCGATTCATAAACGAAGAAGTTATCCTTGAATTATTATAAAAAAAAAAAACATTATATGGCCGCAATGAGACATCTCCTTTGTTAGATAAATAAAACACTAGCGAATGACATCGCGGTGGCGGCGCGGAGTCGGCGCGGCGGCGGCGCGGCGGCGGCGTCGTGTATACACATGAGCGCTAACAAATAAAATTGAAGTTTTCAGAAAGAGATCAAGAGATCAAAACAATTATTTGCATAGACTAAATGCAAATAATTATTTTTTACAGAGTATCATAATTTTTAGAGAGCTATTTGAAATTTGCCCAGTCATAAAGAATGTTTTACACTGCCTCAGGTTTCGGTCTGTACAAAATATTAAAGGGGAAGTAGCCTGCTCAATTCTATCAATAAAATTCTTCTAAATGAGGAGTCGGAAACAAACCCCTACTGAATGGTAACAATTTCTGTTTTATGTTTTTTTTTGGTATTTACAGGGAAATGTGATAAAAAAAAGCAACTTAAAATCATAAACAGAAGGTTAATAGCTCAAATAATATCAATAAATTAATGCTGCATCATGTTTAAATAACAGGTAAACATAATGTTAAAACTTCCTCGTTTTTTCCTTATGTATGTGAACGTTTTTACCTACATGTTTTTTTTTCCCGGGGATCATTTTTTTTATCTACTGGTCTCCAGATATTGATACCAAAAATTCTCTTGGTTTATAATTATTGCTGGAACATAAACTTGCACAATCAATCCATGGGGCTGGGGTTGGATGTAGTAAAATGTTTATTGTGACTTCCGGTTTTCTACATTTTTATGTCAAGCTGTACTTCGGGTCTGCGTGTTTGTGTATGTGAGTTTCTGTGTTTGTAAACGCGCCCACGACACAGGAGAAATTCCTAGTGTATAAAATATGGTGGATTTTAGTCAGTACAAGTCTTCCAGTCACATCCGTTCTCTGTGGAGCGGAAAGGACTGGCTCATTTGATTATTTTACCACTTACAAAAATGAAAGGTGTCGTACAGCTTGACATAAAAATGTAGAAAACCGGAAGTCGCCACTGTCTTCGCGCTACCAGCACTTTTAATTTTTTTTTTCACTTATTACGTTAGTTTTATGGCACAATAATAAATCTAACAAACCTGCGGTCTTTGTTAACATCAAATATCAAAGATTTTATAACGCTGTCAGAAATAAAAATTTTAGTTCCGTTTCAATCCGTTCTGGCCAAGCTGTAATTATAAAAAGGAAGATCTTTACTACACCTTGGAAAAAACCAGTAGAAAACCGGAAGTCGCCACTGTGCTCTCGCTACCAGCACTGAATGATTTCATTTTAAGTATTTATTTTCACTTATTACCTACGTTAGTTTTTTGGCACAATGATAAATCTAATAGTGTCCGACCGAAACTGATTTTTCAGCCGAAACCGAAACCGAACCTTCGGCCTTGCTCTCAGTTTCGGCCGAAACCGAAACCGAAACCGAAACTTTTTAAAACTTTTAACATTTCGATTTTTTTTCTGTTTCTTTTGTTTTTTTTTTTTAAATTTATTGGCACAAGAAAAACTGTCAAATACAAAAAGCGAATTTTTGAACTGGGCGTGGACGGCTATATTTTTAACTATGAGGAATATCGAAAAACGTTGAATAGAGTCTCGAGACCGATTTTGCCGAAAACTAAAACTGTATCATTGGATTTTAGAAAAATCAATAATCGTGGCCAAAAATCGAACCCGCTAATTTTGAAAAACAAATCACAACCTGTATTAATACACCATTTGATAGTGTTAATAGTAAGGATCAAATTCTGGGTAATAATGAAAAACGGCAAACTTATGGATAGATAGATAGACGATCTTAAGAATTGCTATTTTTCTATGTTATATAACTTCTACTGAGTCCATAATCTATCATTGTTTCCAATGTTTCACTGGATTTGAAATCTCAACAATCGCACTATATTAATTTAGCAATACGAAAAAACTAAGACATTAGATTAAAAAAATTGCATTGTTTAAAAAAAGAAACCGTTAACTTAATTATGTAGGAATACCGCCTAATCCTAATTATAATCGCCTTGACGATTGATAAGTTTTTAATCATTGACGTACGTAACAAATATTTTTTATTATGACATGAACATACAAGACTTAGGTACTCTTGGCAGTAAACTCAAAAACATAACCTCGTCTCACGAATAAACGGACGGTGGCAAACTGACCCGGGGCCCCGCCGCGCCGGCGAGCAAGTACGTGTTAGCTACGAATTTTACCGAACGACGCACGAAAATGCAGGAACACTTGAGTTTCGGCAGGGCCGAAAGTTTCGGCTATATTTTGGCCGAAACCGAAACTAAGGCCGAAACTAGATATTATGGCCGAAACCGGCCGAAACCGAAACCGAAACCGAAATTTCGGTCGGTCACTAAAATCTAACAAACCTGCGTCTTTGTCTACATCAAATAACAAAGATTTTAAAACGTTGTCAGAAAACAAAAAGAGTAGTTTCGTTTCAAGACGTTCTTGCCAAGCTGTAGTTTAGTTTTAGGTAATCAAAAGGTTGTTGGTCAAAAATGGACCATATCGGAGCACAGTTTAGGTACCCTCCCTCCGTAAATCAACTTTATAGTGTCTAATCATAAACCTACTGAGCTTGGTCTTCTCTAACCCCGTAGTAGACCAAAAATGATCTAATCTTACATTCAAATAATTCAAACAGGGTAATTTTTATGTAGTAGGGATATTTTAGGATAAGTGCTCAATGAAAAAATTTTATCACATTTTTTTTTGTTTTTCCACAAAAATCAAACATAGTTTTTTTCCCAATGCGTATACGATTTACTGATACTGGCCGAGATTTCCTGATATCCTAAAAAGACATCGCGGCAAACGCAAAGTTCAACTGAAAAAACAGGTTGTTTCTTACGCTCCACAGGGTGCGGATACATTTCACAAAAATACAAAAAAAAAAATCAAGACTTTCAAAAAAAAAAACAAATAGGTATTTATTTTATACATCTATTTAAAGGGCTTTGAAGATTTGTGGCATACCTACCGCCGCCATTTTGATTTTTTTTTTAAATCGCGGCCAGCTATGAAACCTTTATAAATCGTTAGCTGACATTAATGCCAACAAAAAATATTATGACAACAACCCGCGTAAAGTTTCTAGTTTCCGAGATAATAACCGTGAAAGTTAATCACGTGACATTCACAATTCTAAGCTAGTGTATGTGTTCGAATGTATCAGGATGTTAAAATAATAACTTTTTGAACGTAATATGTATGTTGCATTTTTACTGGATGTTATTTAGACATTATACGTCTGATATAATCTACTTTTTGAACTTAACAACTTATTTTTAGACCGCCTGCACTTGTTTGAATGTATTATCTTCATATGATTTAGCTGTAAATGTAATTAATACATAAGACAGGTTTACACATTCAGTCTTAAATACAACTGACAGTACTCGTTACATTTATACAGTGATATATTTGTATAGTGTGATGGTTCTGTGGTTACTACAATTTCTAATTCTAAGCATATAACGTAATAAACTGACATCAACTCGCGAAAATTGTCTTCTATTGGTTGCATAAACCTGTATTTCTTTCTAATATACTGGCACAAATAGGGATAGAAAAATTAAAAATCCGTTTTAAGAACATTTTATGGCCTATCAAACAATTTTAGGCGTCTTTTTTTATTATAATATTTTAAATACTTCAAACATAAAATTCTTATTTGTAATATCGGTAACAAAAACCACTTTTTTAACATTCTTGCGCAAGTGAGACACATTTTTATTAGGATAAGAAGAATTTAAAACGAGAATGAGTCACAACCAACCAATAAACCAACATAATGTTAATACAACCGATATTTGCCTAACATGAACATTCTAATCATAGTCTCTAATATGTATTACGGAATATCATATGGTCTAGAAACCCGGCGGGAGGGTTAGGAATTGTTTCTTGATGTCTCGCTCATGCCGTGTACCATATAAAGGTAAGAAAAAAATATTAAGCTTTTGTTATTCCGAATTAATGTGGTTAACTTTAACACTCTATATCTCAGAAACCGGTCACTTTACGAGGGTTGGTGTCGTAATATTTTTTGTTGTTATTGATGTCAGCTATCGATTTATAAAGGTTTTATGGCTGGCCGCGATTTTGAAAAAAAAACAAAATGGCGGCAGTAGGTATGCCACGCTCCATAGTAAAATCTTCAAACCCCTTTATAAATGGCCATGCTTATAACGGTGAAACTGTTTCTTAAAACTGTGATTTTGTCTTTTCTTCCGTCACAAACAAAACCGGCTTATAAGATGCCATATTGCTACGCGTGCTTGTACAAATAAAGGTTAACATTTTTTTTAATCTAGGATACTTAATAAATGCTAGGATCAATTAATTTAACTCCCTCTTAAAATCTGTTTACCCGACATAGCCCGACACAGATAAAAAGCTTCTTAATGGTAGGGCAATATGGTTTGTTCTCACGTCAAACGTCTCTAATATGACATCCGAACATTTGTAATACAACAATGGATCCTTTTACCCCTGAGGGGTGTTAAAGAGCAGCGGCGGGGGGTTGGGGTACTTTATAATGGAATAAGTACTTATCTGCGGGTTAATGTCGACATAGGATCGCGTAGGCGGGGTAATTTTGCTATGGTAAAATAAGTAAGTGCGTTAGGCATTAGAAGTTTTTTTTAAAACCTTGCTTCCGTCCCGTAATCTTCCTTATCTTGGGTACGTTTATAAACATAATTATACTAAGTACTTTACGTTTCCTACTACTTGTAGATAGATCATAATAGTCCGGTCAATATAGACATTTTAAATAACAAAAATTCCTGGAAAGCAAAATATTGGTTTTAAAAGTCCCCATCGATCTTATGTGCTTCAAAAGTTATTCGGGGTCAATGATCAAAAGAGGTTTTTAGGAAAACGGTTGACTTGAGTTTGTTTTCTATAAAACTTTATAAAAAAAAAAACTCAAGTCAAAGTTGTAGATCTTAAAATTCTCTACAAAAATGGTCCTTATGATTTTTTCCTAAAAGTTACCGTTCGTGAGATATCGCGATAGAGTCACATAACCTACTATACATGACATGCACACATTTCCACGTAGGTAATATTTATACAAGATCATTAAGTTATAAATCCTAGCCATCTTACTTGTTCGTAGCCATTCTTATTATAGAAAAAATCTACCTAACTACTTATATGCAACGTGTAACGCCAAAAGCGCAAAACCTCTCGTGGGTTAACTCAGCCCATGTTACTGAACAATTTTTGTTCTAAGACTTTTGGAAATTCACAAAAAAAATGTTTTTTTATAGGTACAGATGTGCCCGAGCAATTTCTCATTTTGCATGAAAAACCATTTTTTTATTGCGAATTTCTAAAAGTTACTTACCCCACGAGAAGTTTTGCGCTTTTGGCGTTACACGTTGTGTAATTTGACTACCTTAGCCGCTGAAATATTGTTTACTAAGGCAGTGGCTGATTGATCGGACTGCTTTGCTGCGCGTCGCGGGTTCGATTTCCGCAAGGAGCAGAGAACTATTAGGTAATGATCTACAAGAACTTGTTTTGCATCTGGGCGTTTGTGTATGTGAGCTTATATGTTTGTAAAAGCACCCACGACGGAGAAATTGGGGATGTGGATAAAATAAAAAAAAACAGATGAGTAAAAAGCTAGGAATCTGTCTTCTTTATTTGGTCATTCAGGCAAAACACGATCTTCTGGACAGCGGTTTTGCCTAAACAAGGTTACTCGGGTCGCGGGACTGTCTCAACAGGCAACAGGTACCTAATAAGCCTGGAACGTAAAGGGCTATTGAAGGAATAGGTACCATGGATCTTAGTCAGTACGAGTCCGACGGTCTCTTTGGCTCCACCCTGGAAAGGATGACTCATTTGATAATGTTACCATGCTAAAAGAAAATTATGACTAAGTAGGTACTCTAGGTTTTTACCACCTTCTCTCTTGCGTTTTGATCAGCTTTGTCTGATCTTGATGGTGGTAACTCCACTACCTACTTAGTCACCTGTTCAGTTATCTTACCTACAAATATCTCTTCCAAGATCACATTTACTTACAGTTATGTACATTGATGATAATATCTAAACCAGCGCTTCTCTGCGAACTATTTTCCGCTTTATAACTCGAATAATACTTTCGTCCAACTTACTCGTGGTGTGACATACGTTACCTTACTGCTTTCCTAGTAACACATGCATTTTCTTCAAACGAAATGTCTAAAATAATAATATTTTTCATTATTATTTTATTAAGACATTTTGTAGTGTCAGCAAAAATGTTTGAAAGTGATTTAAATGTGAACGATATTCTTCGATCGGATCTTATGCCAACGTATTTCATGGTAGACGGTGAAAACCCAAGTATTGAGAGCTTGAATCACTCAATCAGTAAGCCTGTAGGACAATCAATTAATGGATCCATTGGTGCTGCATTGTCTACTCTGGATTTTCACAGGTCTGTACTTACTTAATGTTTTTGAAGATTTTTAGAATTAAAATTTGAGCGTTACACCTTTGTAGATGTATGACTTTCTAATATTATTATTCCACACAGTGTTTAGCATGCAGCCTAGGTGCCCGACGCTGACTGTTTAAACTTATATATATTTTTAGACCGTACGTATCGTGTACAAATCGTCTGAAAAAATATAGTTGTACCTATAGAAACGTAGAAAAGATATAGAATTGGTCATACAACGCGAGCACTCGAGCACTTCGAGCAGTCTAGATGCGTGTTAAAAACAGTGAAAATTATAAATTACTAATTTCAGCTCACTTTAAACTTTTATGGGTGTAAAAAACGAATTAAAGAACCAGGTTTTTACAGTACGTTCTTTTATAAACCGACGGATTTTCTTTAACCAAACTAAACTTTATTTAAACAAATTCTTACAATGTTGGTTTGCAGGAAAATGATGAACGAATTTCACTGTCGTAATTACATTGCTGACCAAATCTTAGAGGAAATGGGGTAAAAATGTCCTACAGAACAGGGTTGGTAAACCTTTTACTGAAGTCAAAGACAACGTCCTGATGCGGAGACAAGATTTACGGAATAATGTCATGTTTGACGTCGGCTCTGCTAACTATCAAGAGTGGTTGGCCAAGTAAGGATTAAGTTTTGTTTTTCTTATAAAATTTGACTCTAGCAAATTATTCAAGGGGTTGGCATTTGCCAGCCGCTTGGCCTCTCGTCAACCATTAGCCATTTGGCTATGTTCACAGGCAGTGGAAATTTACCGTGGCTTTACTCTCGCTGCTCTTCTCCTTTTGATCGTAGCGTGTTGTTATATAGCCTATAGCTTTCCTAAATAAATTAGACTATCCAAAATACTTATATAAAAAAAAAAAAAACAATTTATCCGGAGATTACCGAGTTCCAACAAACAAACTCTACAGCATAACTATATGTTCAACATACAACATTCTTAAATCACATTTTATAGATTCATTGAACTAATGAATATTTATGAAACGCACAGAAACTGGGAGTAATCAAACCAGTAACAAAAAACTATTTCAATCTCAGGGTTGCATCTCTCAACGATGTTCACAACGCTGCCAACGCTGCCACAAGTACAGGCTCCGCCAACACATCACTGCCAGGTCTACCATCAGCACCACAGCAAACACCATCATTGCAAACGAGAGAGGGTTACGAGGTCTATGAAGGAGGCAAGGATTTTACAGGCTATCCGTCTCCTGATGTACCAACACCAGATATTGCTAAGTATGGTAAGGGTAAAAGTAAATTTAGATCACGAATCATGGTCATCATTTGATATGTTTAAAGCAATTCGACAACCAAGCGTTAGGTACTCGTACCAATCGATTATCCTGCTGTCTTTTGTTTCTCTGCCATAGCTTACCAAATACAACACCATTATTAATTTCATTTTGAAATGAACGCACCCTTTTTTCTCATGAAGCAGAAAATAAGTTAAAAAACACTTTCTCCATGCTCTTTTCACTTCGTCTAAGTTTATATTGCTTCTTCCTCGTTCTAAATTTAACTTTAAGTTTATACAGGGTGTAAGGCACTTAGGCGATTGCTAAGATGCCAGAAATTGATATTGTAACAGTCTATTTTAATGAAGGAACAATACATGGAAATATGTGGTATTATTTAAAAAACATAAACGATGTTACTCTATAATTACAAACATTTAAACTAACATCCACAAACAGCCAGACCCGGACCTGTATCGGGGACCAAATTATATCTGTGCGTGGACTGAACCCGTGATACGCAGCACAACAACCAATCGCTCAGCTACTGCGCCAAGGGTCATTTCACATCGAGACGCAACGCTGTGCGCATCTTTAAATAAAGTGACTCAAAATGTATTTTTATTTACCGCTAAAATATGCATAATACTAGTACCGTCGCGTCACGTTAGGTCGCTTCGCGTCGCGTGTTAAGAGTCTATGGTTGTGCAAAAGCGTCATTTGATGAGCGGGGAAACTTTGACGACGACGCCGTCAATGGCGCCACCACCTGATCTTGACTTTGTCACCATGCCGATTGCGATTGCTCGTCGCTATCCCTTACACCCTGTAACAAACTTCGATACCTATTCCTTTATCTAATTTGAACAGTCTCCCCCTCATCATTAGGTGGCGGCTACGAGTACTCGATGCCACCACCTCCACCACCGCTCTACCATCACCCAGCAGCGGTACAAACACCACATGTGCTGGAGGAGTATTCTGATAAGGATAGCCATGGCCTTGGATTGGCTGATCTGTTCGATATATCACTGACTGGGATCGCTTTCTTGTCTTTTGGGATGTTTATTCTGCAAGTTCTGATGTGTATTACTATGGTGAGTTTCTAAATTTACTTTGACGGTTTATTTTATAGAGTAGGTAAAATTCTATTAAGTGCATTGTAAGAAACGTGATAGTGCACTCTCTTAACTATAATTCTTATTGAGGCAAAATATGGAACATCACTACTTCACATCAGAATTTATTTCATATACCTAAGCACAGAACATATAATATGTAGTACTATGTCCACCTAAGTCGTAATCTCATTGTGGGCCCTAGTTGCTATTAGGACCGTAATTTTCTGTCTTCATAAATTATTTTTATCTTCTATTTTGAATAATTTCTCATACCTCGACGAAACACTTTATAAACCGATACAGGCCTGCTATATTGTTCTCTATTAGGAATCTCATCGCTGGACTCTACGATGTCCTCATCAACGAGACAGCTTTGAGATCCACCAATCGTGCAGCGCGAGTTGTAGGTTAGCTTTTTGTTTTTTTTTTAGGTGGTAAAATCATCAAATGAGTCCTCCCGCCCTGGGTGGGGCGGAAGGGACTGTCAGACTCTTACTGACTAAAATCCACCCGTGTTCCTTCCAATGCCCTTTACGTTCCGGGGCCACGGTATCCTGGGTTAAGAAAAAACCCGCGACCCCAGCAGGCATTTGGCGCGAAACACGACGCACCACCGACCCGGGCTTGGTCCTTGGTCGGACGGCGAGCTACCCATCACTCACCGTCCGCAAGCCCGCTCCGCCGCTGTGCCCTCTGCTAATCAGAGGGACACGAGTTGGAGCGTCCACACGACAGGCTATTCGCATACGGTCAAAGACACCCCTTAGGCACACAGTGCGAAGAGTTTTTGCCCGCATCCCAGGGTGCACCGGCCCGAAAAACTGATCTTCCCCCCGGACGTATCCAAGAGGGAACTCCAGTCTACGGGCGCACGTGGAGGTTTCCTGTCATAGCACCCCAGTTGTCTGTTAGCTTAGCAAATAGCAAACTTTAGTCCCAAGATGCCTTGAGGGCTGCGGCTCCGCGGTCACAAGGCAGCATTTATAGATAACTGGCTAACCCGTGCCCACTTTTTTGGGTGGTAAAATACACATGATATCTTTATAATTTATAGCTAATAGCGCTCACGAATAATGTAGCTTTCGACCAGTGGAACAATTTTTAAAATCGGTTCATTACTTCCGGAGATTACCCCCTACATACAAACAAACAAAACCTCTTTATAATATTAGTATAGATTAATAGCACTGCAGTTCTTGTTATATTAATGATATTATAATTAATCAAATATATTGAAGCTCCACCAAACTTACAGAATCCACAACAACCTCAAGTGATGCAAATGGTGGACAACAGCGGGGACACAGTCAACGTTGACGATGTGTTCCGAGTTAAGCGGGATGCACACGAGACTCCGGAGACCACATCCATTCCTGCTGTGAATAAGATGGCGCGTTATGCACTGTTGGCGCTGCGACCTCGCTCTACACCTTGTCTGTACCGTGCCTTATGTGTTGGGAATAAGCAGGCTCGGAATCTACGGGATGGCAACTGGTATTGGTTGCCGGTTTGGCAGTAAGTAGTACCATGTACGCCACTTCAATCTAGATCTTGATGCTCATTTGGTCAAGGAATTACTTTGATTTTGAACTTTGATTTGATGAGATTGAACTTTGATTATTACATTAATCAAAATTGATTGACTGTAAGCTCCTTCGTGCACAAGACAACGCAAGTCTTCGATATCTAACGACTTTAACATCCATTAACGCGTGCGTGAATACAAACCTCTATGGATTTATATTGCGATGGTCACCGGATAACAAAGTCGTAAGGTATCGGAGACTTGCTTATTAAACTCTACTTATGTACAATGTACGCTGCGTGTCGCGGATTAGATTTTCGCAAGGAACAAATAAGCCTACAAGTAGCTGGTTCCGACCCTTGATGTTTGGGACTTGAAATGATTGTAATAGGCACCATGATACCCTTAGAGAGGGTCAACGTTTAAAAATGCCTAATACTGACTGCCAAAGAAATATTTAGAGGCTAATTTACAAATTGTATGTCACGAAAAGAAAATATAAACTTCGCTATAGCTTTTCTTTGGAAAGAAAAATTCGAACGGCGTGCAGGATTTGAATTTGGATTCAGTATATCCGACGCACTTTCCAACCGAGCTACCAAGTTTCTTACCATAGCTTCGAATTCTTCAATCCATTTCTAACGTCTCAAGGTGAGAAATGTTTCAAAGCTTTTCTTTTCAAAGAAAAGCTTTGAAGCTTTTCACTACGCATGCGTTTAATGCGTATAATATTTATGAAATACATATCTCGCTCTAATTTACTATGTGTCTGCAGTAAATCGTATTAATATTCAAGTTCTATGCTAGATTGTTTAGATGCATAACTAAACTTTGATGCCTTCCGGAACACTGTCTCCATTCCTTTGTTATTTACTATTAATCAATCTAATTTGTGCATGATAGTGCAGGGGTGGCGTGGACTCGCGGCGGAGCCCTAGGAGCACTTCGAGCTGCGACTTTAGGCCTTGGCGGAGCTGATTGCGACACCCACTTTCCTCGAGCACACTGTACTACCAAGACTTAAGAATACTAACTAACATCGGCATGTCCAATCCACGTTAACTGTTACTGTTCTTGAATGTCAAAATTACACTGACATGACAGTGGAAAAATTGGTTTCCTCTATAGAAAGAAAACAATCATGACTTTACATTGTTATCAATATTTTATTGCGTAATTATGATAGGTATTGCTTTTATGTAATGGTATAATAGTATTCAGTAAGTTTAGACCTATGTATTTACATTTAACTTTACATAGACATCTTATACATTAAGTACTACAGATAAAATAAAACTACATTATCTATGCTTAACATCTAGTAGCATATTATTTTTAAATAACATGTTTTATTGCAACCTTACGTTTTAACTACTTTAACGCAGAGACAACAGAATGTTCCAATGCGTGTTACATTTGACACCTCCGAATTAGGACGATATTATGATGTGACAAAAATAGCAAGTTAAGTAATTATGTACAGTTCGCGGAGCAATCAAAATAGTTAACACATTATTAGACTATACGAAAATAGACCAAACCTGGTGCTTGAATGACGAAATGTTAGACTATTAAAATGGGTGTAAACTTATTTACAATGAGACCAAATATGTTCGGAATTATCAATGAGTTTAAAATCACAGTGGACTGATAAATTTAACGAATGGTAAGACTGGTTCATTGATTAGAAATTTTAAAATATTTATGTAAATTAATGTAGACGTTATCTTCGATGCCTAAAACATTTTCGATGACTAAGGTGATGATCATTAAAGTGCGACCCTTAAATAAAAAAATTAGAACAGGAAATTAATAAGTATGGGCCATCTATTCTCGGTACAACGCGATACAGCGATCATTTATTTGAATTCAAACCGCTTTTGTAATCTTCCGCCTTGACGCAATATTATGTACCGCAAGAGTTTCTCAAAAATGCAATATAAATTCAATAAATCTAAGGAGGCGACGACGGCAATGTTACGGGTGTAAAAACACAGCTAAGAGGTGCATACGCGTACGGATTTAACAGTGAATACGCTGGCGGGGCGTGTCCGAAGATCTGACCAGGAAACAACCCTTGCCGCTGGGCTATCTTCAATCTCGAAGTCAACTGCTTCTTCCATTTTGTCCGCCGGTTTTGAAACCACGTCTTTATTTGTACCTCCGTAAGACCTAAAGCTTTTGATAATTCCATCCTCTTTGACACGCTGAGGTACTTGTCAATCTTGAATTCTGCTTCTAGTCGCTCTAGTTGTTTTGCACTATATGCTTGCCGAGGCTTTCTCTCCGGCCCGGCACGACGAGGTCTTCTATTATTCTTGTCATCTACAAAGAAAATTTAATGATAAGCAAGATTATAAACTCTGCTTTCTGTGTATTTTGTAAGTGTGAATAAAAATCGCAAGTTCATAGTTTTGAGGTTTTAAAAGCGTCTCCTTCATTTACAAAGTAGCTGCTCTCGCTAAAACAAATACGTAGTAAAGTTTTTTCGGACACTAATCGGAATTATCACAGGTTCTCGTTAAGTGGCTATAAACACAATCAGTCTGTTTGTGCAGCGCCTGCGCGGTTTGACATCTCGCGTGTCAACACAGCATTGTGGTCGGTGTATGTGCGATGGCCGTGCTAACCGACTGTTAACTATTTACGTAACCGTTTTACGATCATCAGGTTTTTCAGGGCATTTTAAACTTAGTTTGAAAAGTAATTATGTTAAGTTACAGTCAATGAAATATTTATTCATGTGATGTGCTTATTTCGAATAAAAATACTTTATTGTCCTGCCACGTGCAATTCTGATACTCATTTATGAAATTCTTTCAAATTAATTTTCAAATCTTTCTGGTTATCAGACCACCCACATTTAAGTAGGTAGGCAATAAGAAAAGTATGTACTTTCTAATTGACTGCCTACTTTCTTTATTCGCAAGGGTGTGATGAAATTATGGCTCGACTCTAGAGATGGATGGAGATCTGGGTCAAGAACATCTATTAGTCTTAGATTTCCATGACATTGATAAAGCATCACTAGTCATGACGTGACGGTCGAATTTAATTACTTATTGCTGTAACATTTTCTGAAAGGTACTTTCGGAATTTGATTTACCTTGAGTCTCGTTTGGTTGGCCTAGAAATATTTTTGCTGAAACTCTGATATTAAAACTTATACCTTAATACCTTAATATGAGTATCTATGTATCTAAATATGAGCTTCCATTTAAGAATTTCTATAAAATCTAACAACAGTATTGACAAAGTCTAATTCTTGGTATGTAGTGCATGAGGCATGGTGTAAACTCAGTTTCTGGATAGAGTTCGATCACAGCAGGGTCCGCGTTAAGGCGATGCACAAACACGAGAGCTTTGTTCGTAATTATCGTCGCGGCAGCTGTTTGCCGACACCTCGGTGCGAAGTCGCGACCACCGACCGACGGCTGGCGAGCACTAGCGACATTTCGTCGAATGTGCCCTCGGACTAATCGCGCGAACCATAACACTGTGTGTAACCAAGTTGTTGGACGTTACAATTAGTTAGAACGGTCAACACTTCGTGTTAACACCAGTCTTTACAAGATACGCTTGCGTGTGTCACTGAATTTAATATTTTCACAGATTCACATATGATTATCTCCTTTATTGGCCGTTTCCTGTTATTAGAACTTTGCAAAAGTTTTTCTATTGTTGAATTATTGTGAATTGCAAACAGTTAACATATTTTTGAGACTGATAATAGGCCAATTTGCGCCTGTATTGAGTTTAAACAAGATTTGTTTGTCTGGAAAATGCCGTTTTATCACGTCGATAACTCATTGGTTTCCACCTCAGTTGCTAGCAAAGATATAATTAAGTAGTTTCGTCATAGTGTTGACGCAATAGATTCGTGATATTCATTTACTGTGATCAACATGTAGAAAGAATGTCAAATGTCAACGCGTTTTTGTCGCGTCAAGTTGACATAGAAAGTTTGTGTTGGACCTCCGGGTTATTCCCGGACGTTACACACTCACACTAATTTTATAGCCACCGAAATTCCTTCTCGCTGCCGAAGCAACAAATGTGACAGAACTGATGATAAACATACAGAATTACTTCAACTTATGGTATTTGACTTACGGTATGATTCAACGGTTATTTGAGAATTAGTGAATGGAATTTTGAACAGTGTGATATACCTTGCAGGTCCCTGTTTGATTCTATTCCAAATCACATAAATTTTAAGTTAATCTATGGAAACGAAGTATTGATACATCTACAGCTTTAGTTATATATGCCTGAGGATCCAAAAATTTTGATTTTCGTGCTAATTATCATAATAAGTATAAATCTATTTAAATTAGTCGATTTCATGGTCGTCGCAAAGTGAAGAACCTAAGTTACAATAACAAAAAAAAACTTGGTAACTCTACCACTCGTATGGTTTGAGCAATGATAATAACAATGAATAAATAGTTAATTGCCTACATATTATTAAGTGAGAGGGATGATTGCGTGTGAATTAGGCGTGCGAAGTATCACATCGGGTCCAACTGCACGCGATTATATCACGCACGCATGTTATGGTATTATGCGGTGCCAGTGGCATAACATCCACTTTAAAACATGTCTGATGAACGAGGAACCAGATTAGAATGCGGACTGGCTTTGGATATCGGACTTATATTTTTAAGTACAGCTTTGAATTCATATTGATGTCCGCCTGTCCGGAATCCAGTCCGCAATCAACAAATCGTGAATCTTTAAAAGATTTCACGTTTGCGTAGTTTAAAGGTTCGGTGTTTTATAAGAGATAGATAAAAAGTGGCAAAATGAATTAAATGAGTTAACTTTGGAAGTGGTAAGGTTAATATAATTACCAGTTTCAAAGCGTTTTTTTTTTATCTTATGCTTCTTTTTTACAATTAAATGAAAGGTTTCTAAGAAGCCAGAAAGAGAAACTTTATCAATTGTCTACGCATATAGTTGATTTTTTTATCATGTTTATCGGTACATTTGACTTAAATGGCTTTCTTATCATTTTTTCGGGCTTATTTGTCTAGTTAGAGCTTTCTTATCATTTTTCCGTGGCGGAGCTTTTCAGCTAATGTCAATGCACTTGATTTGTTCTTTATCAATAAAATATGCTCTTTTGCTTGAGCAATATAATAGAATATTCCATATTACGAATTTTTGCTGCTGCGATGAAATTCGTAACATGAATTTAATTATATTTTATGTAATCATTTAATAGTTTTTAGTTTATTATTTCCTCCATTTCGTTCAAAACTGCTTTTAAAATAACAAGACTGAACAAAAATGGTAATGACTTTGAATTTGAAGTAAAATTAGGGAAGTTACCATAAAGTGCAGCGGATGGTTGATGTGTCGCAAGCCAATGCGCGTACGCATGGCCAGCGAGCAGCCCCGCATCGTTCAGCGCGCTCAACTCCGGACACGTTGACGTTGATGACACTATAATAATAAAAAGATAAAAAAATAGAATAATATAGCAAGATTTGAAATCAAGGAAATAATGTAATGCCACAATAAAAATCGACCTTGTAATCATGAGAACAGATCATGATCTTAAGGAATCTGTCTAAAGGAGAATAGAAAATGGATTCAGAGTATAGAAAAACGGATTAATCGAAAAAAAAAATCTTTTACTTTTTGTTCGCTCGTTGATGTCTTTTACATGATTTTCCGAATTACTTTCTATTAGAATTTTTTTAGCCTGCGGCTTTGACCGCAATTTGATAGTCAATTCGGTTAGAACCGTGCTTGTATCAATTTAATTGAACCAAAATTAGAAATACATGTGGCGCTATCTATTTTCATAAATACGATATTGGTCTTTTCCTTGGGAACATTATTTTTTTCGGGATGAAAGTTCGTTTCTGTATATCATCATCAGCTTATTATGTTCCCATTGTTGGGACATAGGCCTCCTTTCTGCGAGAGGGAGTGGGCCATAATTCGCCACGCGAACCCAGTGTAGTTCAATGAGGCATAATTATGTCTTCTGAAAAATTCTTCCGACTCTGTAATTTGGCATATGATGGAAGAAGGTGATACAGATTACTGATGTACAATAATCCAATTTTTTTTTCGAGATGAACTAATGACCTTGTTGATAACCTTTTTCATTATTATACGTCATTATTTGATAGATTTGACATCAAATAATGATGTGTAAAAAGGAAAAAAATTTGGATTACGTAACAAACCTATGTATTTAAGGGAAAGAAATCACAAAAAAAAAAGAAGTTAGAAGTTAGAGCGCGATAAAAAGGTAATTTGGAGTGACACTGTAATCGAAAAGTTGGATTTTTATACTTCCCTATTCTAAATAATACCTACATTCAAACAGATACAAAAAGAATTTGAGGCTGAGGAATTTTCGTAGAGAGTTATAAGCAATTCTCATGTTTTGGTAAAAAGAAATCAAACTACTCGAGAAAAAAAAAATGGATGATTGTGCATCTATAATCTGTATCTCCTACTCTCATCATATGCTAAATTTCAGTGCCGGAGGAATTTTTCGGAATTCTTCATACAAAAAATCCTCATTGATCAGACCACAGTGCGGGTTGCATCGCAACCACTACTCTCCCTTGTTTTATAAACAGCGTTCAAAAAACTAGGGAACGAGATATTCAGTTTAGAGAGTAATGGTTGCGATGGCCTTATTGGTTAAGGCGTCTGGAGTACCTACCCAGAAGACGCAGGTTCGAACCCTGCTCGCAGCTGAATTTTTCGTTTCCTTAAAAATATCTTTGAAAATGATATGGCTTTTAAAGAGGGGGCGGACCCGTGCTCCACCTAGTTTCTCCAACTGGATAGAGCATGGAGATTATCAATTTCGATTTCGGGTCCCGTATTCAAACTGATGACGTTATTGTACTGTGAAACGAAAACTTGCTTTAGTTAGAGTACGAGGGCTAAAGTTGCTTTTGTAGTGTCCGACCTTTACCTCGGTGGAGAAACTAGGTGAAGCACATTTATCTGGTCCCAATTTTGTTTTGTATTAGGTATATGATTGGCAGCTGCGCTACGTGTCGTGGGTTCGATTCCTACACGGTTACGCGTCAGCATATTTGTGAACGCACCCAGGATACTGGGAATAAGCCATTCAAATGTGTATTTTTTTATTTCACTAAATTCATTTAATTGACTGTACCTATCATCAGTAAAGTTGGAGCACAGACCATAACTACTCACGGGTAGGTCCCGTGCTACATCTAGTTGAAGAAAATAGTTGGAGCATGGATCTAAATGGTGAGAGTAGTAATGACAAATCAAAAAAGTGACGTATTAATTTATTGATACATCACTTTTTTTTGTTAGCTAGTAACTAGTTTGGTAGTAACTAAATAAATTATTTTGTTTAAATAATATTAAATTATTTTTTTAAATAATTTATGTAGTTACTAGCAGTGAGATTTTGTTTTCTGGAAAATCCCTTACTTAGTAAACCCGCGAACAATTATTTTGGTACCATCATGGTTTTTTCTGGGGTGTAAAAATCATCAAATGAGTCCTTCCTTCCTGGATGGAGTGGAAGGGACTGCCAGAATCTTATTGACTAAAATCCATCCTGTCAATTTATAAAATACTGTTTCTGTTCTATTGCCGCGAAATCCTGAAACCATCCTGTAAGTTGTGTGGCCAACGGAAACGTACCAAGAATTTTAACTGATTTTTCCTGGTGTCATCACGACATTTCTCTTTACCGACCGTTCTGATGGATGATATCTAAGATAAACTTATACCATCTTACTACGGAAGGTATATATTTCCATTGGAAAACGCTCAATGACATTAGTTAAAATTCTTGGTCCGTTTCCGTTTTATATGTGAGAAAAAAAAAAACTAAGAACATAATTACAAATATTTTGTTTTTATTTGCAAAATGCATAAATAACTTAAAATATTAAGTGTCCCTAATGTACCGACGACGCCGAGATATCAAACATTTTTTATTTTTATTTACAGAAAAGTAAAACCAACCTCTTGTAATATTATTTTTTATAATATAACTATTTTGATTACTTTGGGCCTCTTTACATAAGTGTAAAAAAGATTTTAAATACTTGTAGAGATTGATGCACATGTAAGAGCACATTTTACACAGACATGGGACTGTGTTAGCAGGATACCACGGCCCTGGAACGCAAAGGGCATGTGCTCCACCCGGAGCAGGAGAGCTCATTTCATGCTTATATTACAACCCAAAATAGAAGGCTGCGCTTTTTTTTGTAATTGGGATGATACTTTATTCTTTAGGTACACTCTAATCGTAATCTAACGTACTTTAAAGTAAGTAAGGATATAAGTGATAGGCTTAACTTCTTACCGTTATGTTCATCAGTTGTTTCTTCATCGTTATCATCATCATCTGGACGTAAGTTACTAACGAGTTTAGAACTATTACTTTTATTATTGCCTAGTATACTGTCTATTAGAAACGTTTTACTCTTCCCATGTATAACACTGTTCACTGAATCTTTTGTACCGTTTTGAGATGAAAGACTATTATTGCATAAATTTCTTATAGTGTCGAATGTTTTAGTAGGAAATATCACTCGACTTTGTTCAAAAAAACATAACTTGTCTGGATTTATTAAGGGATTTATAACGTTTTTTATGTTTTTGCTTTCAACGTTTCGATGGCTCGATTGTTCACTGTTGTCACAAATATCTATGGTTTCATTTTCACTGTCATATTCGGTTTCAGATTCACAGTCATAACTTGAGTCCCTTTCTGCACTACACAAGACACTATTGTTTTCCGCATTAGTAATGTACTCATTTTCGCAAGTGCTTGAAATATCGTCTATCGTATCCATTATTTCGGAAGCCAATATTTATAACTGCATTACTTATATAAAAAGGATCACTAGTACATAACGGCTATGTAGAACGTCACTTCACTTAACATTGAAACGTTTGCCGCGGAGATTAAAACCCAGACTAAACTTAGCTTCAGGTTTGCCGGAAACTGATAATTGCATCCGAAAATAGGTGGTGCCAAGAGATCGTCCGCGGTGGCTGTAGGTATGAACGAGATGAGATGCTCTCACGCTACTGGCTGCTCTAAAAGTGGTGGGGATGGCGCCATCTTTAGTGGGAGGGGCCTCGATAACCGCCTGTGAAAATTCACACCTTTCTTTTATTTGATAACACGTTATGTCAGAGCTCTTTAGCTCACAAAGGATCTCTAAAAGCTTATGATGAGGTGAGGATCCAATTTCTACCGGTTATTGTTTGATTAATGTCGCAGATTTAAGTGATTTATTGTAAGCGATCCGAGATGCTTAATGCGGTGAGGTGGAAGGGAAAACTTGGAGATTTCATTACATGGTGTTCGAGTTTTGAATTACTTTAAAGTTTTCACTATGCATTATGCAAGCCTATCATTCCACTTTTTCCTTGTTCTTTATATGAACTTTACTGTTCTAAATGGTTAAGTGAACAACAAACGACATTCACAGGCTCATTGGTTTGAACATAAACTTATTCAACTACATTATTATGTTAATGTGTTGTTAATGTTAATTACCGTATTCATTTTAACACCACTTGATGACTTCATTTCACAAATAAATCTGGATTCTCTCAGATCTTCCAAAAGAGGGCTCATAAATATTCAGTTCATCATTCATTAAAATCAATAAAACCATACTTACCTACCTATTTCTGGCTAGCTGTTTTCAAGCTAATATTAAATCATAATCATAGCTCCTGGGATAGCCTGGGACAGCAAGAACGCTCATAGGAGCGTTCTTGCAGAATTCTAGAAAATAAAGGTTCTTTCGTTTGTGGATCACGCATATGTATAACTTTTTAATTTTTGATTGACTGTTCGTGATGAAAGCCATATTGAATTCTTACTGCATCATCATTGATCTTAGCTATGTTTGAAGTTTATACTTATCAGGATGAAACTTTAACAGATGCACCTATATTGTTATTACTTTTAAATTGTTAAATCTCAGAGAAAAGTAAGTAAATAAATTACCCTTGTTCTTCTTGTGCCAATAAAAATAAATTATTTCGTTCAGCGCTCTCTCAACGACATCCAAGAAAATACGGAGTCCAAACGATTCTGCAACCACTCTCCAAACGGAAGGAAAGTCTACACAACCCTGTTCAACGTTTTCACTGCATTCCGCTTTTCACCGCTAGATGGCGTTGTACGGCGCCGATGACGTTTGGGGGCGAGACTGTTTGTTTTCAATAGATAGCGCAACATCTGCTATTTCGAGAGGGTCATTTATTGGGAGTTCTGTCCTCCTTTTACCAAGTTCAGTTATGTTCGCCGCTGAGGATAGATGTCGCTACAATACCCATTGTTTCTGAATTTCTCAGAGGGCGGGAAATGAGAATTTTCCAGATGATCCGCCGCAGAGGATAGATGTCGCCACAATACGCTTTGTTTCTGAATTTCTCCTAAGGCGGGAAATGAGAATTTTCAAGATGAAGTTTATGTTCAATTTGATCATCATTGTGTACGAAATTCAATTATGTTTATCTTTGTACCTAAACGTTATAAATAAAGTTTTAAAATTTCAATAATTTACAAATAAACTGTTTAGTTATTCCTGTTTGATTTATTACAAATGTATCTAGAATATTATTTCATATTTTCTAATTAAATAATTCTAGTTTTGTAAATATCACATACAACGTGAAATAATATGTAGATTTCATCAGATTTTAACATTTTCAGCATTTCAGACATACATTCTTTTCATGTTCCTAAAGCAATGAGGGATTTTCTTTTTATGTTTTCCCTATCAATGGATAGATGGCGCTGAACTTGATATGTGACTACAATGAACGGAACGTCACTTCATTTTTTGTGTTTTTCACTTGTATGTAATTTTGAGATCGTAAAACAAAAAGTACATGTCATGTCATTGTCAGTCACATCTGTGGTCACATGCCATCACACAAATGGCATTTTGAAAATAAATAAAAACAAGGAAAAAGAAAAAAATATTCATTTACCAGACTTTTTAATTAATGAGTTTTCCACGCCAAAAAGAAAATGTCCCAAGAGAAAAAGAAGCGAAGTCTGTGCCTCGTGGATTTGTGCAAAAATGAAGGCATACATCTTTTTCCTAGAGTCACGCCGTCAGTTCAACGCCATCTATCGAGTTCTTGGAAACTACTTTTTTTTTTAAACTCCAAAAAGAAAGCCTCCCATTGAATTACTGAGAAAATATTTCGATACATTAGTTCCAGGTTTACTATGTAGACACGGGATAAAAAAAACACTTGTTATGTCTAGAGTTGTAATGTTTTTAATACCAGAGGATAATACTATTTGTTTTTAAAAGTTCTACGTACAGTCACGAGCAATAGTATGTGTATACTAAGTAGTATTCAAAAGCGATGTTCTGCTACCATATTGATAAAATTTTTGCCTTTTCATTAGACTTCTATTTTGGAAGCACTATTACGAATCATGTCTTATTTCAAAGCAGAAACCAGTATTTTAAGAGTCAATTGTGTTTGAATTTTGTTAATACATGTTATTGCTCGTAACTGTACAACACAGTTGCTTGTGTTACAACATTCATAGCAGCCAAGTTAACAGCAAAAAGTCACATGTACTGTCAAATAAAACTTCTTTCAACATAGTGTTTACAACCTTATTTCTAAGTATTTATATT
This sequence comes from Agrotis segetum, assembly GCA_036375495.1. Lineage (NCBI taxonomy): Eukaryota > Metazoa > Arthropoda > Insecta > Lepidoptera > Noctuidae > Agrotis > Agrotis segetum. The sequence goes on from JAQSVV010000386.1 coordinate 1,788,687, forward strand.
AAGAAATCGTATGTATATTCCGTTCCCCCGGTACTATAATGTCGTAAAAACGCAATCGGATTCATCGTAATCTAGTTGACGGAAAGGAAATAAATATGGCCCAAGTTTTTACGTCCTTCACGTTTAGAAACTACGATTTGAGTAGGTAGTATTAACTAATGGGTCTATTAGTTTCAATATTATATTAGTAAAACAAATGTTATTAGGCCGTTTATTTATAGCATTGATTCATTTGTTTTGTCTTTGACATTATTGGTCTTAAAGAAAAAATTGTTAAGGAAATGGTTCTACCGTATTATAGGTTATAAAGTTTGATTCTGCTTGTCCTGCTTTCGTATCCATGAACTCCTATAATGGATATTACGATGGCTGAAAACTTACATCTGTGGTATTCCACTATTTTACGCTCTCTCATCGCATATCATTTATTTATGGTGAATGAAAGAAATCGTAATGCCAACTCCTATTATCCATGTAATGGCCAAGTGATTTTATGTCAGTTAAAAAAAAAGTTATAAGATGGATTCCCAGTAATATTTTTTGTGTTAACATAAACATCATAAATCTAGATTTAAAACAAGTGAAGACAGATGTGTCGTTATAAAATTAGACGATTTCGTTAAATCAAGGCAACATGAGCGAACTCATCAAGTGCTGGGTGATTTATTAAATGTGTTAACCCTTTGTTTGCTAACGTTATCATTATTTGTTTTGTTAACCCTATCCAGCGATAATTTGTCTTTGACGAGACCCCGAAAGGGTACTTCTTATGAAGGCGTCCAGCAAAAACTGTTAAATTAACCCAACCCGTAAAAGGGTGAACCGCGGGTGATGCCGCGAAGCGGAAAACTAGTCGTTAGCATAATGTAGGTATTCACAGAGCTGCCAACAAGTTTTGTTTTTGTTTGAAATCTCGCTTCACAAAGTTATATTTTGTACTGTCGACAGTTTTTGCAAGATAGCATAATTGACGTTAGTAACAAGAACTGGATGTTGAAAACTGTAAGAAAAACATGAAGCAAGCTGAACAATGTTTATGACTTAATGAAGATAGAAATTGTATAAGGTCGGTGTCTATTAGTGCAAAGAAACATGGAAACTCTACAATATGACGCCTAGCTAAATAATTATATATCTAACAAACATTTCCAATTTAGAGGATTCTCATACTAAACCACTGTCCACACGCGGGCTGAATTCCAAATGTCCTGGGCTATAAGAATGCAACCTTATATCCGCTTAACTGCCTGACCGCACAGTCGAGCAGTCTTGGGTGAGAAGCACCGTGGTCATAATCATTTATCAACGGATTTTTAAGAAGTTATAATAAAAGCTGACTTATTAAGCAAAATAAAATACAAAAAAGATAGAAATTTTATAGACCTATAAAAAAAACATAAATACAGAATTTATTACCTACACAACCAAAACACGTCACAACCGTGTCTACAGCTTTAGCGTTTGTCGAAGTATGGACAAGACGTCGGAAATGTCACGGTGGATCCCGTGCGTAACTCGGAACGTTGGCATAGTAGTAACGTAGCGGACTCGAGGTGGAATCTTCGTGCGGAATCTTAAAGTCACATATTTTGTTGCTGTTTTATTTATATACGGAAACCAGTCGCATATTCTAGATATATAGAAGAATAAATGTGATGCAGGAGCGTTTTTTGTGCCAGTTCTTCAACTCTTTTAAAACACTGGAAAGTGTGAAGGGCGGTTGGGAATTGTCTCGCCTTAATATTTTAAATACTGATTTAGCATGCATGCATGGTTTTTCTGTAATGAGTTTATTTGAATGGCGGAGAGAATAAGTCACGTAGGTTATGGTAATTTGGGCACCAAGTCAGTCAGCGATATTGTACCGGGAATCATCATCATCAGCCCAAATACGTATAATGGTATAGGCCTCCCTCTAGGTGGACCGAAGACACAGTGGCGAAATGTAGCTTAGACTGGCAGGTGGTCTAAGGCAAGGCTTTTTTCAGTATTATTATAAGTATTATTATAATACTGAAAAAAGCCTTGCCTTAGACCACCAGTCTAAGCTACATTTCGCCACTTTGCATCCGTCTGTAACCCCCGAAACTATCTAAAGATGTTTTCAGTCCACATAGTGGGAGGCCTGTCCTATATAAATGCTTAGTACTTCAAGATTGACATTTAAAGCACTCTTTTGATTTAAAATGATTCACATCTAGTTTCAAACCTACTCCGTTTTAAAGAGCTTCATGATTGGATATCGCTCTAGAATACGATAATAAGAAAGTCCGCATATTTACTGCCTACTCTTGACATATTCGCGATCATCTCACGATTGCAATCTTCTAGTAATGTATGGAAGTAGTAAGTATTTATATTTGCAGTGTGCTTCCTTGCAATGTTAATAAGAGTAAATTGATTTGGTTTCGTTCATATACGTTTTATTACTATGTCTCTATCTTTTATTTAAGCTACCTAATCACATATTTACATTTAAAAAAATTATAAATATTACAAAAAAATAATAAACTTCAAAACTCCACATCGCTGTCAATGCGAATTCTGATGTATGTTTTAAAATACGGTTACAAAGTATTGTAAATTATTGCGCGATGAGCGAGGATTTTCTGGAGATTCAAATCATAAGTAAACGTGTCGTTAAACTCGGTTTACGATCAAGTGACGCTTGAAATGAGCATGCTCACTTTACAAATGATGTATCATACGAAGTTAGCTATACAGGGTGTTTGAATGGTGCGGCGTGCTACAGGTAAGGTTTGAGTATGTTAAACTAGCTTACAACGGTGTCTCCGTAGTTTTAAAAGTGTTAAGAGGAAGAGAAATTAAGTAACATGAAGATTATCTTCATACTCAAACATAAATTACAAAAAAACAGCTCTTGTTACTATGTCATACACGAACCACAACCAGTCAACCACACATTAAAGCTGCAAAATGCGGTCGAATGGTGGTTACATGTAGATAGTGTCGCTGCAGCTTTTTGCAGTTACGTTGTGGTTGCGTTTTTTTAACCACACAACACCTCACTTCAATACAGAATAATTGAGTCGTTGTGTCGACGCTACGTTGTGGTTGCGACATAGTTTTTTAATGTGGTTGCGATGCTGTCAGTATTACCCACGAAAAAAATGTGGTCCGTAGGAATTGAAAAACGAGTTTAAGCCTGCCCACGTCGGGTGATTGTTGTACACGTACAGGTGATCTCGTGGTCAAGTTTATACCATCAAAAATTCGAAAAAATAATTAGTCACTACTTGGAGCTTTGAAAATAATATACTTTTTTTTATTTGTTAAGTTAAGTCAATGCATTTAATCAAGATATAATTCATCAAAATTCGAGAGTGGGGGCTTGTGACGTTAGAAGCAAGTGAAAACTGTACTTGCTTGTGACGTATTGGCAATTTTAAAAGGGTTTGTAAACCTTTGGTAATTTTGGTTTACGTAACAAAAGAACAAAAACGTTTCAAGTGTTTTTTCTTTATGTAACTGACGGACAAATTACATTTTTTGAGTCATATTTGACTCAAAAATGTAATTATTTTTTAAAACAATTTATTAAATACTTGTAAATGTTAACATTATGACATAATTTTCTTTCTTTTTATTTTCTCACAATCTACACCCTGTATATTCTTCTTATTTGTGATGTGAAGTGAAGTGATCCTTTCTTGATCATTTGTATCCCGAAATACTAAAGAAACATGGCGACCTATACATCAATGTGGTTCGAGCGAATGAATATGCGGGATCCGTTTTCACTTTCGACACTGATAACATGTCAGGTAGCGTTGCCTTTTAATAGAAATTCTGATACCATTTGAGGTGTCTTTTTATTTATTTGTGAAAGGTTATGATTTATTTTCTTTCTTATGAGAGAGGTGTCTATGAATTTGGATTGTTATGTGCTGTAACAAATTTTAATATGCATTGTACGATTGTGTACTGAACTATTTAATCGAGCATAATAATTATAACCTAATATTTAATCAATGTTGGATAGATAAAAAGGAATTGAGGAAAGTGCATAAAAAATGTGTTGATAGTTCAGTGTGTGTTTTCATTATTTTATGATCTGCATTTCTGTAAATATGAACACACAAGATGGTACTATCTACGTTATAAAGTTAGGAAGTATGTATTTACCGAAGAGGAAGTTTGGCTATGAATAAGACTTGCTGGGGACCCTGTGGGCTGTTACTCTTGCGGAAGATCGCAGCAATGGTTGACGAGGACTACTTTAACAGTATCAATATCGCAATAAATTCTCTCTCTATTCTCTCTCTATTTTTCTCGCTATATTCAACGTACAACAGGATAAGACAGTTATAATAAAAAAAATCATTTGTATCATAAAAAAAGTACAAAAAAAATGTTGTTTTTCAGAAACCGCTTGTCCGATTTCGCTGAAATGTTCATGGGAGGATTTGAGAGGTTAAATACCCTTTCCAACAAAAAAAAAAAACTTTTTTAAATCGGTTGGCTAGCGACGGAGCTATGCGCGAATTCAGAACCTCGTCCATTTATGAAGTCGGTTAAAATGGGCTAATTGTTTAGGCAGTAAAATGTGAAAAAGAAGCCTTAAACGTTTAGGTATTTAAAGAATTTAGATACCTTAAAACTTTGTTCCTTCATAAAAACTCGACGTCCTATGTTTAGAAGTTAATAAGTTAAGCATTACACAGAGTATTATAGACATATTTGTGGGTCAAAAAAAGTATTTTCGATGTCAAAAAAGCTTTTATAAAGAGCCAATATAAACTAGGCTTGAATATAAATGTACTAGTAAGTAACAAACATTTTTATAGTAAGTGTGGAATCATGTGACAAGGGTCGCATTGTCGCACTTCTATTGGACATGTCTTGAATCAGAGTAGGTTTGCCCATTGAAATAACTTAGGTACCGTATCTACTGTTTGATACGCCAGATTGCCAGCTATTGTTATTGATAATGATATTTAGTATATAAGCAGGTATGACGACTGTGAAAACATGATTTAGGTACGTATTGAAATTCACAACAGTACTTGCCAGCCTACGGTCTTGCGAATCAAATCAAAAATATTTATTCGGAAGAAGCATATCCTGCCCTAATATAAAATACAAATATTTTTATATACAAACTAGCTATTCTCTGCTCTCGGCTCCTTTTGTTCATAGCGCAATGTTATATAGGCATAGCCTTCCTTGGTATATAGACTATCGAATGCAAAAATATTATTTCAACAAGAATCAGTAATTCCTGAGATTAGCGCGTTCAACCAACCAAATGTAGAAAGAAGCTCTTCGGCTTTATAATATTAGAAAAATTAGTTAGAAAAACACAACCAAGGAGGGTTATGTTTTATATACACATCGGTCGGAAGAAGTCGGGTAAAAAAAACGCATTTTAAACGAAAACGATACCACAAAAAAAACGGAATCCTATGTGTTTTTTATTTGTGTTGTATGTGTTCTCAACAGATGCGCTATAAGGTCTTTTTGAATCTCTGAAAACGGAAAGGTACTAGTCTACAGTCCCAAAGTCCCCAAAACCTTGAACTAAGTACTAGCTGTTCACCGCCTCTACTTGTTGAACGAGCTTGAAATTTCTATTTGCATATTTATAATTTTCTATTTTTAGGTAGGAGTTTGTATGTAGGTATATAATAACAGCCGCATGGGTCGGTTTTCAAGGTTAAGCCGCCTCTTACAAGGTCTGTGGATAGGTGGACAACTATTAGTAATAGATGTTCACCATTAATGTGTACAGAGTAGACTAATAGTCTTACGAACTGAGTTTCCTCTATACCTCGACAAACACGTGATCAACCGGTGATCCAAGCTGTAATTTTTGGATCTTTGTGGAGTCACTACAGGCCTAAAAGTCTGACAACCGGTCTTACGAGCTATATCGTATAACTTCTGTAAACTGGATTTTGGAGTTGAGATAGGAAGTGGTTCCATGTATTTTTCAGCGGAATTCTGTTAGATCAGTCTAATCAAATAATCCCTAAAATGGTTGGAAAAGGGATAATGATTTCCTTAATTTAGTTTAAATTTTTAAATACCTACATATTCGTATTGAACAAGAAATGAAAATAATGATGAACATTACTTTTCTATTTATTTCAGCCTTAATACGGTCGATAGTGTACTACGTTGAATTACATAGCTTGCTGATTTCCTCTGTTCAGTATATTTTGTCAGTTTTCAGCCGCCATTCAATAGTGTCCGATATAAATTGCAATGGATTTTATTGGCAGTCTTTGTTTACCACTGTAAAATACAAGCTTTTATTCATGCTCTTTTAACATGAAATTTCATTTAATGGCGATGATAGTTTATTGACATTTATGAATAAAACATTTGTGAATACGCAAACTTTTGTATGCTGTTTTTTTATTTTAACCATTCCCCTTTCAAGCATAACTTTAAAATATTTCAAATATTAACTATTCGTAGTTGAACATTTTCAAACATGTTTTCGTTCATCAGAACTTGTGTAGGTATGCCCTTTCTCTTCAATTTGTGCGCACATATTCTGTAGACGTTCATTGTTCGTACAACCAGCAATGCGTGAACAATACAACATTTTTGATAAAACAAAAGACATCGTTCAGTCTGGAGTCTGCAAATCAGGAGTACTACTATCTAAGCACGAAACCCGTAGCTTCGGCGTAGTTTCGGGCATTTCCTACTCTTTATCACTTACGAGCAAAAGATTAGTTAGTGGTAATAATGGTAAATAGATTTAAGTTTTTTCATTGTTTATTAATTTCTTTCTTTTTCTTTTGTATGTTATTATGAATGCCCTGACTGTACTAAATAAATGTTATTTCTTTCTTGTAAGACCTAAAAATGGATAACAACAAGATTGGACAGTTGTCGATTGTGTCGCTGTATTGTTAGAATGAATACAATCATTCAAAACTAATATTGGAGTTAGGGTTCACCCAAAAGTTTTGAGTTACTTTCGTACGGGCGCATATTATCTTCGTTGTCGGACCAAGAGAGTAAACCCACAGTTCCCTACAACTCTACGGTAGCGTCGTGAATGTATTTTCTCAACTACCGTACACTGGCTGATGTTACTTCCTTCCGCAATTGCAATATTTGTTGGTATTCATAATTATTAGGATGTTGGTAGCACTGTCTGAATTTAAAAAGAAGATGTTACTTAGATATAATATTTTTAAGATAATAAAAGTCCACAGATACTTTTTTATCATAAAGGTGTGCTGCCAAGTAATTTTTAGCACTACTTCTAGTTTTACCGCCACGGTAGCGTTTTGAAGGACTGTTTTGTTATTTGGAAGCTCAAATTTGCTAATGCATCTATCTCCAGTAAAACTGAGACTTCTTCCAAATACAATAAATAATTAGAGCTCTAAAAAGTGATACTTAGTTTTCATCTAAATATTTTATTTAGGTATTAGCTGAGATTTAGAGGTGGGAGGTGAGAATGAGATTAGGGCAGGAGAATGCTGATGATAGTTATTATTTATATACTTCCGACTTGGTTATGTTTATACTCATAAAAGACATGCCCATTGCCCCTAAACACAACTTGCGAAATGTGGGTGTACTACACTCGCGAGCAAAATATGGAATCACTTACAACGATTCCGCTCCTTCGTAGTTACTTAATAACTAGTTAAGAATAATAAAAATTGAACCATTAAAGATTTAACTGTTAATTTTATATTGATACCAAATTCATTCAAATGACGCCATTGTTAAAGGAGCTATCCCAGATCAATTCTAAGTAAGTGACTCTATACTTTTGTTCGCTAATGTTAAGGTGTACCCTGTCTAACCCTTTTGGCATTACCAGCGTATTATGATGTTACTGACGTAATAACGTCATTCTAAACTAACGACTAGACTTCACATTCTGTGCTAAATAGATACTACCCGACACCCTCTAAAATACAAACAAGACAAAGGGCAAAGGCCCACAAAACCCGAGTTTTAAATACACATCCCTAGAGGATAATTGTGGGTCTCGCAAAGGAATCAAAATACTCCTTTAAATATGTGGTGTACCGACATTACTTTACACCTGTTACGTTTGGCTAACATTGTTGCCAGAGTCTTGTTCATTATTTGAATTATTTGCTTTGTAAATATAGGAAGCATATACGGGATACGGTGTAAAATTGTATGCTACGAGTATGACAGGAACGGTTTCTTCACGGTTCTTAACTGTTTGTTCTAACAGTTTGCATTTGGACACGATCAAAGTACACGTAAGTGACATGTTGCCCCACGGTGACGGACGTCGCAAGATAATCTCCGGCCACCGTAGGCGCAGGCATGCAGGCAGCGAGTAAAGGGCAACTCGCTGCCCGACCATGGACCATGCCCTGTTGGCGAAGTTTCATAACACCCGAATTTAGCTAAATCACGTTTTAGTTGACGGGGCCCCCTCTCAGACGGCCAAAGCCTGCCGGAGTCGCGGGATTTATTCCATTTCCATGACCCTGAAACATAAAGGGCTAATTAATGAAGGACACCGTGGATTTTACTCAGTACAAGTCTGACAGTCCCTCCCGTCCTGCCCTAAGTGGGAGGACTCATTTAGTAATTCTACCACGCTAAAAAAAAACCACTTATGAATTCTGAGATTTCGCGATGAGTGAGTGACCTTTCGCTTTTATATATGTTTAAATATTCAAAGATAGACTCATTTATTCAATTGCTCTTTAGGGTGTGCTCTTGTTAAATGAAATCTCTCAAGCTTTCAGTCAGAAGGGATGACGGTGACAAAAATGGCAATTACATATACGGCATGTTATTAATTCGAGTTAGAAGTTGTAAAATGCAATTAACAAGCGGGTAGCGACTTGACGTGTAGGCTAGAATTCCAAAAAAAAAAATGAATATTCAATCATGAAATATTCAATCTCAATTCAAAGATTGAGATTGAATATTCCTTTTTGTTCGTTTTTTGAGCACAGCTGGTTTTTTCCTGCGATTTCAGATTATCCCATTGTATAACTTGTTCATAAAAATGAGTACCTAAACAATGAATCCTTGTCAAGTAAACCAAAATTGTATAGATAGTTTTTTAATACAAATCTCAATCAATCAACTTATCTATCGCAATTAATGACAGACATTGATTGATATTTCTCAAATTTCGTCGCGAATCCTGATTATTTTATTATCACGTACACAGTCCTACCTCCTGTTCCAGTCCTGCGTATAATAATGTCTAAAACCCTAAGTAGGTCCGCTCAAGGAACGAGATGGCGCTAGACCACTTGTATGCATCTGTCTCTTTCCCACAACCTAACTACTCATGCTTCAAGACGTCATGAGCCACCTGTTCCAGAACGCATACAACTTATCGTATCGAAACGAAAAGGAGTTTTCAAAACGAAATAAATAAATTTTACAGGTATGAGGGAAACCAAATTAAAGTGTTTTCTTGGGTCGAGTGAAGAGGTTTCTTCTAGGTGAGCTCGCTCTATCGGAGGTATTTCTCTACACGTAGACCTAGACTAGAGTTAAAAACAATCCAATACACGATAAAGAAAAAAATTAAGATTTTAATGTCCTATTATTATGTACTCTGTCCTTTGGTCACACTATGTACATTCGAAGTTGAATCATGACCCATTCTTACAACAAACTGTTTGAATCCGTCAAAATAAATAACGGTAACATACATCCATGGTAACGACCTACGTTACCATGGATGTATGCTTAAGCGACCTCATCATCTGCATATTATATGCAGCATCAGTCTGATGCTGCATCATCATATTATAAAATAGGCAAATGGTGGATCATAATTCAAATTCGTTGATTGTACACTATGATGTTGTAGCACCGCCTCTAAACTGAACTTGTTATAGTAGTCTCAAGGGGGATGTTAGTGCTTTTACCGCTTTAGAGACGAAGGCTCGAGCGATGCAAGCGCTGTGTAGGTACCTATAAGTATACTCGTAGCTAGGTGTGCGTGCTACTCCGACTGGCCTGGACTTTAGTTACTAGGCGGTTATGGAAACGCTGGTCAAATATTTAAGGTCGTTCTTAATATTCAATCTCTCTCCAATAATAGTTTTTCTATCTCTAGTAGGGCAGGGTCGACGGCGAGTTGTGTTCCACGTGCGCCTCAATGAGAGCCCCCTTTAGAGGGCCAAAGCCTGCCGGGTTCGTGGGACTTACGAATTATCATGACCCCGGAATGTAAATAGCTGTTGAAGGACACCGTGGATTTTAGTCAGTACGAGTCTGACAGTCCCTCCCGCTCTGCCCTGGGTGGGACTTCATTTGTTGTTTTATACAATGCTAAAAAAACTCTTTTAGGGAATAACCAGAAATAGAGATGGATAACTAACAATAAATCTGTATTGATTTCTACAGAAGCAGTTTAAAATTGTATAAGAAATATTACTAGCGAATTGCAGGTACACTTTTGCTTAACCCGTCAGTAATTTAAAGGGTGGTGTTATGTTTCAATGTTCATTAACCATCCCTATCTGTTGCACGTGTCACAAAGCGTGTTGACATCAATTGACACATTTCTAACCCTCTCTAGAGCTAAAAGTAACAGTAGATTCAGTTAGGTATAAATAAACCGTTTACGGAGAATGATCAACAAGTGCCGCATTACTGGGCCATTTTGCTCGGCCGCCAGTGTATTGTGCTCCACACAATGTATGTAGATTGTAGAACTCATGACGGCGGTAAACGTTTTGTTATTATCTGATACTTACGGTTCAGGAGCTTCGATTACAGTGCCTGTCCGCATAATGACACGTTGGGTTTCATAAAAAGTTTGGCTTTGAATACGTTGTAGGTAGGTAGGTACCTATCTGTAATTCAAAACGGTGTCAGACTTTTACTTTTTAATTTGGTAGCGCTTTCAAAAGCTTTTTTTTTTAAAATTTCCTGTATTGTGGATGCTTTAACATTAAGAAACTCACATAGGTACTTACATAAACACCCAGACTAAAAACAAGTACTTACTTGTAGAGCATAGAAATATTTGTTCCATTACACAGGGATTGATCCTGCAATACATTCAGCAGTCGATCGCTCAGTCAATGCGTCAACTAATACCCTTCTTTTTTTAATTAAACTCGTAAGGGTTGTGTTTGGTCTATACGTAACTTACTCAATCTTGACATGAAGACCTCGGGGTCTTCAATTCAAGATTTTGTAGTCCTCCCTTTACCTTCTTGGCTGTGCGAACAATGAAATTAATCAACGCTACTTTCACTTTACGTACGGATGGGATGTCAACCATGTACCTACCGCCTATTGTCAAAGTACTTCTGCCGTGTATGGCCCGTCATCCACCAAAGCGGAGAGGAGAGGAGATGTGTTTGAATAACCAATCAGATGTCAACATCTCCTCTCCGCTTATTGACAGACGCTTTTAACAGACATCTGATTGGTTATTCAAACACATCTCCTCTCCTCTCCGCTTTGGTAGATGACGGGCCTATGTCTCTTGTACATCTTTATGTCCAATATTCAGTAAATACAACCATATAGATTTGATTAATTTATGTCTGACTTTAACGTACCGGTATTCAACCTTTACCATATTTTATAGGTTTCCTTCAAAACGTAAATAGTCTGCGGCGGCACAAACAAGGCACAAGTCAGGAGAGGATAGATGATGTCTTTCACAAAATACTAAAAAAGATGTATTTTCTTTGCTTTCTGGCACTTTGTATAAATTGTGAAAGTAGGTTTATTGAATACCAAGAATGATACTATTTTTACTTTTTTAGCCAATCAAGTTCGACACTTTATTCAGAATTGAAAACGGATCTTTACCACTTAATTCGAAGTTCAAACCTTTCTATCTGTAATATTTTATTTAAGATTGCAAAGGCAAACAAAGTTCTAGGAAAATCTTATCCCAATCAATTTCATCCGAACTTAGCAGTAATTAAGCAGTTTCCTAAAACCAGTGAATCAAAACAATGCTTAGTCTCGGCTGGAATGTTGTCTGAACAAGGCATAATGTTCAAGAACTTGTTGAAAGGGCTTATTGTAATGAAAAGATAAAATTACAAACAGTATTATTTAGTTACTTTGAAATTTCTTCATCCTTGTGTGAGTGAAAGTAATTAATTTACCGAGTTAAGAAGTAACGCTACTTTGGTATCCATGTTTTTGTATCACGTGTGTATTCATTATAATTAACCATTACCTTATTTTTGTTGTTAAAAACACTTGACTGTTGTAGGAAACAAACTTCAGTTATAACTACATTTTTCATGCAAATACTTTTTTAAAAGATTAATACTCTCCAATTGAGTAACTGCAGGTCATGTACCTACTCTTTATTATTAAACTCTCGCAACCATGTATAAAATTACACCAAAATTGATAAATAGTTCTACATTTATAAGCTAAAAATAGTTCCATCTGTAGGTATTGTGCGGCTTAAATATTTTGTTAGTCGGCAGCGTTGTGAAAATGTTTAACGTTAGGTAATTTTTCAGGTCAACACGTATTTTCTGGTTGCAGCCCGCTTACGCTACAAAATTTAGCGGAGGCAGGTCCTCAATACAGGTGTCCCCTGAGAGGGTGTCGCGAATACGAGTACACCCGTCACGCAGGCTCACGACGTGAAATATTCCCTCACTGTTTTATATCATCCTTCTTCTTTATGCACACAACCGTCGGCCACGAATAAGTATTAGGAGAGGTTCGCCATTCTATCGCTTTGCCAACCCGCAATATTGCTTGCGTCTTAATGAAAAAAGCCACGTCTAAGATAAAGATAAAATTTTTAAAAGGAATTCTTTCTCCCAGCCTTTGAAAATTTTCAACGGTTCGCGTTTCTTATTTCTTATATCCCATTAATTATGTAAATCGTTGATGTTAATACACTGACTGGCATAATTAATGTAGGTGGAGAGAAAATTGTATCTCACCTTGATGATTGTAGATAACTTTTTTATATTATAATTTCTTTCGTTCATTTATTTTTCATGAGGTTATATTATGAACTCGGTAGAATTTACGCTGTACAGAATTTACCCCAACATATTTATGCACGGCGCGTCGTATACTCATGCTTTGACAAAAAGTACCGACGTGTTGTTTAAAATAACTTTGTTTAAGGAAATTGAGTCAGAGTAGAATAAAATTAAGTACACTCCAATTTACTAAGGGAACCTATTTTAATGAAACTTCTTTATATCAAATGACTTCTACTAAAATGTGATATAAATGGAAGCACTGAATGATTTTATAACAATTTCATAACACTTGATATTGACCGAATTGAAGCTCTAAATCAACAACGCAACGCAGCACCTATCATACTTACGCTATATTTTGAGTTAGAGTAAATGTTTACACCGAGAGGATATCAATACATCTTGATGTGTTTACTAGAACAGAAATCTTGCAATTTTACGAGTGTCGGTATGCCATTATCCTAGTTTCGATATTTCGGGGCAAGTTCCCGCGTCGGATACCTATCCAGAGAGTAAACAAACTATTTGTACGTGGTTAATGATGCGATTATACGAAGAGTCGATAATAGGGATGTGCACAGGCACACTTCGTAACGTAATACAGTGAACATCACTATACTTAGTAGTTCGTAGAAAATATCTGCAATGTTCCATATTCGTTACAGTGATGTTAAATGAGATTTATTAACATATATTATTAATACGTTAACAAGATACAGAGAAAGCTTATAATATTACCAGGAATGTTCTAACTTACATATTCATAAATAATTCAATTATTAAGCTTATAAAGTGTTGCTGCTATTTAATAAACTTCTTGTTGCGCCATTTCTATCAGTCTCTATATCTACACGTGGTAAAGTCGCTAAGATAAAAGTTATTTGACCTCTAGAGTATCTGTAATCTGCGTTAAAGAATCTGCGCGAAGAAGAAAATCTTCCAACTTTTATAATACTTATTAGTCTGCTAAGCTTTATTAAATAATATTAGTTTATAACTGAAAAGCCAAAGAGCACAATGACTTTTTTTTCTTTTTTAGGTGGTAGAATCATCAAATAAGTCCTCCCTCCCTGGATGGGGCGGAAGGGACTGTCAGACTCTTACTGACTAAAATCCACCCGTGTTCCTTCCTTACGTCCTTTACGTTCCGGGGCCACGGTATCCTGGGTTAAGAAAAAAAGAGCACAATGACTTAATAATTTTGTTTAAATATCGACAAACCTTTATTATGCTATGACAATAGTTTCTCCCAGACAGCAGTTGATTTTTTTCTGTTCACATTAGCAAAATATTAAACACTGACAATAGTTATTTGTGCAACAAGAGAGCAAAGTCGTTTTTTGCTGCGAGTGCTGATTTTGAATCTTGAGCAAGCGAAGGATTCAAGGATTGAATCACGAGCGTAGCGAGTGATTCTAAAGTTGAATCCTGAGTGTAGCGAGAGATTCAAAGGCACGAGATGCAAAAAACTTTGCTCTCGTGTAACACACATAACTTTTCACTTCAGCAGCGAGAACACTTTAGGAGATAAAATAATAAATAGGAATAGATTAAAATAACTTTTTTTATAAAGTAGCTTTCAACAATAAGTAAATACTCCGCACTGTAGATAATCGTCTCGTCTGTGATAAATCTAAAAAATAAGATAGCAACACCGTCTCCGAAAAACTGCTTGCGCCCTTTGTTAAGTCTCCATTCATTGAAGACATGGTATGGTTTCAGATATTTAGTTAGAGTTAGGAAATTTAATTCTGCATAAATAATTTGTTGTTTTAAATGGTTATGTTAAAATAAGTACTGTTCTCGTCGCTAGTTTTACGCATATTTTTTTTTTTTTTAACTTATTCAACTCTTTACGCCAGCCATGAAATTTTATTCCTGCTCTTTTATTTTTAAATTAAGGCGTGTTCGGAAATAGCATCCATAATATTTTATTATTCAAAATATTTATTAACATAAATTGAAACTAGAAATAAATATTTACAGTAAATGCTTATTTTCATTTAAATACAGCAATAAGTTAAAAATTCAATAAAATACATTCGAAGACATTATTATCTTTTTGCATTTCTTTGGTTAGTACAAATTTCCGAACGTGTTTGTCTTTGAGACCAAATTCAAAATCGGAACTTCGAAAGGGCTGGTGTTTGTCTCTCTCTCTTTCTATTGGCGGGAAAGAGATAGAGTGTTAATGTTTCGAATTGTATGATTAACTCAAGGCTGAATATGATATTCGCGGCTTTTTTTAAAACAAAAATTAAAAAGTTACTTTGTCTCACTAGTGAGCAAAATCGCATTTTGCTCACTGATTTCAGGCAGCAAAACCTACATGTTTGAGCTACTGATGTGAAATAGTTATTTGTGCAACAAGAGAGCAAAGTCGTTTTTTGCTGCGAGTGCTGATTTTGAATCTTGAGCAAGCGAAGGATTCAAGGATTGAATCACGAGCGTAAATCACGAGCGTAGCGAGTGATTCTAAAGTTGAATCCTGAGTATAGCGAGAGATTCAAAGGCACGAGATGCAAAAACCTTGCTCTCGTGTAACACACATAACTTTTCACTTCAGCAGCGAGAACACTTTAGGAGATAAAATAATAAATAGGAATAGATTAAAATAACTTTTTTTTAAAGTAGCTTTCAACAATAAGTAAATACTCCGCACTGTAGATAATCGTCTCGTTTGTGATAAATCTAAAAAATAAGATAGCAACACCGTCTCCGAAAAACTGCTTGCGCCCTTTGTTAAGTCTCCATTCATTGAAGACATAGTATGGTTTCAGATATTTAGTTAGAGTTAGGAAATTTATTATTATGTTGTTTTAAATGGTTATGTTAAAATAAGTACTGTTCTCGTCGCTAGTTTTACGCATTTTTTTTTTAACTTATTCAACTCTTTACGCCAGCCATGAAATTGTATTCCCGCTCTTTTATTTTTAAATTAAGGCGTGTTCGGAAATAGCATCCATAATATTTTATTATTCAAAATATTTATCAACATAAATTGAAACTAGAAATAAATATTTACAGTAAATGCTTATTTTCATTTAAATACAGCAATAAGTTAAAAATTCAATTAAATACATTCGAAGACATTATTATCTTTTTGCATTTCTTTGGTTAGTACAAATTTCCGAACGTGTTTGTCTTTGAGACCAAATTCAAAATCGGAACTTCGAAAGGGCTGGTGTTTGTCTCTCTCTCTTTCTATTGGCGGGAAAGAGATAGAGTGTTAGTGTTTCGAATTGTATGATTAACTCAAGGCTGAATATGATATTCGCGGCTTTTTTTAAAACAAAAATTAAAAAACTACTTTGTCTCACTAGTGAGCAAAATCGCATTTTGCTCACTGATTTCAGGCAGCAAAATCTACATGTTTGAGCTACTGAAGTGAAAAAATTGTTATGATGCAACAATAGTACATTACTGCCGCGGCCTATAATGGCTACTTTGCTGGTCGCGCTGATGATGGCCGACAGCGCAGCCTAGCGCAGCTCCAGGCCAACACAGCGCGGTCAGCATGCACCACTTGATGGACGAGCTGAGATAAAGGCCGAGGCCGGAGGCCGAGGCCTTTACAGTGAGGACAGCAAGGGCTGCATGATGGCCAAGCTGGAAGGCCTAGAGCGTAGCTAGGCTAGCTCGAGGCAATCATAGCGTGACCAGCGAAGAGTCATAATGGGCCAAGGCTTGTATAGTGCTTTACTCAAAAATGCAAGTACCTAACCTAAATAAAACCAGCAAGTGATTTAAATAAAATACATATAGGTATTAACTAGAAAATTAATTAAAATAACAATATGAAAAGTACAGTTACTAAAATTCAACACTGGGTTTCCGGGTTTCATATTACTTACTAATAGTTTGCGATAATTTTAATGCGGTGTTTGACTGTTAGGTATATTTTCTTCACTTACTTAAAGCAAAAAAAAAGTCACTAAATAAAAATTAAAATTGCGCTGAACCGCGCTTTTGTTACTTCTTTGTATTTTTTTTTTAAATATGGAATACAATCTTTTTGTGCCTACCTCTTTATATACAAACAGCTGTGTTTTAAATAAAATCTTTTTGCATTTGTTTTTTTAAAACGTTGAAACGTCAAAATAGCGGCCGGCAATGTATTGCCGACCTGTAGAGCGGCCAGCAAAAACATTACTGGCCGCTCCTTGAAACACTCCGGCAAAGGCGACTTTGCTCAAACAAGGTTGTCAAAATAATGACCACATTACATGCATTTTTGAGTAAAATGTTTTATAACGTTAAATACCTAACTTCTGTGTAAAAGTATACCTTTAAAGTCGTATAAACGAAAATAAATTGGTTTATATTAAAGGTAGGAGTATCGTGTTATCGTGTGTCAAAGCGGGATCCTGACCTGTACAGGAATCGTTTTCGTGCGAATTTCACCAAATTGTCAATATGAGCCGAAATACTACTTCTACGAAGGGTCAAGGAAGTACGGATTTCGGTAACTTTATCAATCTTAATACAAAATAGGTAATTTTTGTATTTCGAATGACTCTTATGAACATAATTGCGAAGGTACCTACTTACTTAAAAATCGTTTTAATGTTCAAGTGGAATTTACTTTTTCAATAGATTGTCATTCTTGTCAACTATAATAATTACACGAAATTAAATTACTACGTTTGAAGTATTTGAAATTAATGTGTTGATTGGCTTTCTTAAGTATTTTTGATACTGCGTGTGCAATGTACATTTCAAGTAATTTCATGCTTTTGCAACTTAGTTACATCAGTTTTTTAGTTATTAGGGATTTATAGTAGACTTTACGATGTGGGTACCACCTTGAAAGCCACGTTTTACTACGTTTGCAACTGGGATACCTAATCGATGAAGCCCACTTTACTACAACTTCACTCTCGCATGTGAAGTTGTCTAAAAATGTCGTAATGAATACCTACCTTTTACCCATATAACGTCACCTGAAAAGCCACGGGCATAAATAGTATAAAGTACCAAGCATAACACCATTTATGTTCTTTGTCATTCATTATATTTTTCCATTCATTCGCTCTACAAGGAATTAAAAAAATTATGATACCTTTAGATCTAACACAGAATACGCGCTTTGTACTACATTATGTAAAAGCTTATAAAAAAGGAAACATAAGTATAATGTTCCCACGTCTGCACTGGGACTCAGGCCTCTTTGTAAAAGGGAGTGGGCCGTTATCCAACACGAAGCCCCAGAGCGGCTCAGTCCTTTGCCGTCCATACCAAGTATAGAATATTAGTGATCAACTTCAAAACACTCAAAGTGCACTTGTATATAATAAGCAATTTCCCATGAGATGGTCTTGCAATTTCTGTGGAAAAATGGCAGGTGTATTACACGAGGCAACCACAATTTTCTAATACACGCTGTAGTATTATATATCTGTTAACTTAACTTTACTTAATGCCCCCGATATGGTGGTAATTTTGTACCTATTTGACAATTTTGACATGACTCTAAAAATATTATTATCATAATTGTAAAATACAAAAATATTTGCATAAGTAACAATTATTTTGCTTTATAGTAAGTTAGGCGACGTTTGCTAAATAGCTTTAAATGTAGATCTAAGTGAAATAATATAATTTGAAACATAAGGATTATCTTCAATTAACTCAATCACCAGTTAATGTACCACACAACTTTGATTTGTGTACATCTTTTGTTAGTAGCTCCTGAAAATAAATAAATTGGCATGTCTAACCCGTCGAACTAATCCGTCAGGGGCTCACGACGGGCGTTTGTTAAGCGTGTTAATTATTCCTATCAACAACCTCTACTAATCAGGGTTATTTAATTAATTTCCACGTATTCGTATCCTTCGTTTTCAGAAATTAGGGTTCATTTATCTGGGAATATCTGGGTCTGAATAGGCTACTTTAGCAGTCTGATACTATGATTTGCTATAAAATTGTATGCTATTGCCCAAGTCTTCATGAGCTTCGAATAAAATTCTTCGGTTAAAGGCTTTGTAGTGGCTTCGGATAGGTCCTTTAAAATACAGGCGGAATTATTGCACAAAGTACAAGTGAGAGGCTGTGCACAGTAGCACCTTTTTCATTTTTTCATTACAGATACCTACATACTTATACATAACTAGCAAACCCGGCAAACTCCGTTTCGCCACACAAACCTCACGGAGCCCGAGACCTTTCCAACGAATGCAAGTTTTGGAGTTATAGCGTCAGGAAGGAAAACCCGACTTATTTTTATAAAGTAGATAATGTTATCGCAATTCGTTATAAGATACTGGTATACCTTTTAGAACTCTGGTCGGCTCTTCGGTAGCTCTACAGTGAAGTCTGAACGTGTGGCATTTGTTTATTTTTACTATTATTGTGGGAAGCTTTCAGCGCGTATGACAGTGCTGCTCGTGCTATTGTTCTTGTAAGATAAGAGCTACTTCTGTTCATTACATACATGTGGGTATGTGCGAGCCTCTCTCTATCCTTTTTAATTCCGGCAAATTTGTACATTCGTACGGATTTTTTTGGTTTTCGTTGGTGTCTAGAGGTAGTGGATAACTTTATATGTAAGTAGATACTTTCTGTGTCATGATGTGGGTATGAACAGTTGAAGCATTATGTCTTGCAATAAAACTTTTTTTTTTTGCTGAATGGAATGATTTTTCCGGCAAAATAGATCCAGTGACTTTCTCCAAACCTGCTTTATTTATTTAGTTTGTATACCTAAATATTGGCTTAAGTTTCGTATTTTACGAAAGTCTCCCTTGCAATATATTTCAGAAGATTCAAACTGAAAAAAACAAACATTAAAAGGAATGTCAGATTACCATTGGTATCGGTTACTAAAACAATTTCTGTGGAAGAGAATATGTCGAATAACTGGCATTTTTCACCGAATACAAGCTGAAACTTTTCCATCGGTACGACTAAGTCGCGACATTCCACAAATTGTGACCGTTCTCGTTATGTACATTGCAAAATGTTCCAACTTTATAAATCCTTCGTCAAACGGGCCCAGTATGCCTCGGATTGCCGCTTGGTCGGACCGGCGTAATCTTGCAATAATTGGCTAATGTGCCATCACTAATTGATGCGATTAGCATCTTTACGTCTACTTTAATAGGAGTTATATCAGCGTTAAACTTTCAGCGCTTTCCTAGCGTCGGTGTACTTACCATATTCCTATGGTAGCGAAATTGCAATATGCATTGCATAACCTGTCATGGGCTGAAAGTACTTATGTTTACAAAGAACTTTTACTATGAAACCAACCACGAAAGATAAAAAATCGGTGTTTCATATATTGTTAACGGAAAAATATTCCATTTTGAACGAAAAACTAGAACTTTTTTGTCCCTGTAAAATGTGTAGGGATGAAATTCACGAAAATACCTTCAAAACGCGTATTGGTGATGCACTATGCAAATAAAACATTGAAGTATGTTTCTACCTATCTTTCCTTTCAGGTTATATTTTTGAACTTTATCAGATTATAGTTTTCGTAATAATTCTAAGTTCATTCTCTGATTGCAATTTTACACCATCACTGACATGAATAATCTGATTGCAGTGTCCTGTCCAGGGGAAAACTTATTAATTTTATGCATTGACCAGTCTCTCCATTTTTGGCAATGGACTGCCAAAAATATATGACGGCAAAACTTTCACATTTCGCGAGTAAAGTTTAGGCGATTCTCACAAGATACCGTCCGCCCGGTTGGACGGAAGCCACGAAGTAAATGTGGAGCACTCGCGCCGAGCGGCGGCGAGCGCTTGCTCCTCCGCGCGGGTGAACGTTTTACGTGTGTTAGGTAATCGACTATATACAGCTTTATTACTCTGCCTGTCGTCGATTACGAGTGGTGTCGTGTGAAAATCACTTTATGTAAATGACTTTACCCATGGCGCGATGGGACGCGATTCGACCGATTCCAACTACAAGTGATAAGCAACCCTGCAACTAGGAAATAATGATGCAATTCGATTGACTTGACGTCGTCGTGGCGATCGTGTTTTTTTTTTTCATTAACCCATAGATAACAACATGTTTTATGGCGTAATGGTAAGGTTCATTTTCACTTGTAGTTGGAATCGGTCGAATTGCAATCGCGTCGCGTTATGGGTAAAGTTCCTTAGTGTCCAAAAACTAAACGGACATAATTCTCGCCCTCGGGAAACCCTGGGTAATGCATACTACGTTGCAACGAGCTCAATCGTGGAAAAAAAATGGCAGTCGTAGAAAAAGCAATTTCCAACCTCCTTGCAAGCGGAAGACAGAAAGATTAAACGAGAATTGGAACTAACTACGGAGAACAGATGGTAATATTAGCTAGACTCGCTGTAAAACACTTTGTAATATGATTATACTGAAGGTAATTAGGAGAAAGGTGATGTTTATTTTCGAAATACGGTATGAAATAGGTTTGGGTAGAATTCCAACTATAACTAGTAATAGAAGGCATAGAAATATAGGTATATAGATATACATAGTATAAGCTGGTTTATCACCATTACCGGTGATTAATGTAAAACTAGCCGTTCTCCGTGGGTTCACCCTTGCTACTCGGCTCTTATTAGTAGTAGTTTGATGCTACGAGATATTCATTATTGTTTGGTACTAAAACCTTCTAATCTTCTAATCGCGGACAAACATACATACATTATGTTACGGTTAAAGCCCGAAGTGCGGTTACACCTATATTTAACCGGCTAAACCTAGGTGTAACCACACGACCACATGCGGTTAAACCTAGGTTTATCCTTCCTTCACAAGAGCAAGTCGACGGAGACCCGCTATGCGAGGCTCGACCCTACTTCTGCGTGGTTTTAAAAAAACTAACTGCCAGACCCCGCCATCCTCTTTAACCGTAACGCAAACTAAAATACATGTCGAACTGATAACCTCCTTTTTTTCAGAGTCTGTTAACAACAAAGAGATTTAAAAGATAGTTTAATGTCTTTGGTTAAGGGTCGATTTATACTAGCGCAGAGTCGAAGCGCATCGAAGCGAATTTCTAAAACTGAACATAACAATTTCAACCTTAACTCCATTTTTAATGCACATATGACTTCTAAGAAATGAAATGAAATTGTTATGTTCAGTTTTAGAAATACGCTTCAATGCGCTTCGACTCTGCGCTAGTATAAATCGACCCCTACAAATAGATTTTTCTCTTCAAACCAGTATTTGCTGAGATTAGCGAAAAACCAAACAAACCCTTCAGATTTATAATGTTAGTGTAGATTACATTACATAGGGAATTGTAATTTGCATATTATGAGCCTAAGTAGTCATAAAGCGGGGCGTTGGTTTTAAATAAATGACTTTGTGCCTTTTTCGAGATTTATTATCACCTCTAGGAGCTTTTAAATGGCTTTGTCACCTCTGGTCGCACTATGATAGTGAGCAATCGGCTTACGGTATTCTAACTTGGTAATTCCCTACTATTACTTTTGTCTTGTAATGGTTCAAGATTAACGTAATAACACTGTAGTTAAAAATACCGGGAAGAAAATGAAAATGAAACGACTACGACGAACAATTTTATTTTTTTCTGCAGGTCTATCATCTATTTGTGAACACCTCAAGCCGGATCGTTTGTGTTTTGTTTTTTAAAAGTTAGGTCAGTAGCCAGTTTTACTTAGCAACTTTGGTTTCCTGCTGGAATCACGGAAAAGTATTACCAAAGAGCTAACCATGATCCAGGGTGTCGAGTCTGCTAATTATTAGTCAGAATGGTGCCACAATGGCGTTTCAATTTTCGAACCATTTTTTACTCAGCAGTAAAAAATGGTTCGAATAAGCACTACAATTGAAACGCCATTGTGGCGCCATTCTGACTAATAATTAGCAGACGCGACACCCTGGAGCGTAGAGGGTTTTTGAAAGACGCCGTAGATTTTCCTGGATGTCCCTCCCGTCTCGCCCTGGGTGGGAAAAACCCATTTGACAATTTTGCCACGTCAAAAAAAAATCACTTATCCCTTTTACCACTGCGAAGATCGCCCGGAGGACACGGTGGAGCATACGGTGCAAGACTGCCCAGCTTGGGCGGAGCACCGACGTATCCTCACGGCTGCGATAGGCGGAGACCTCTCGCGCCCGGCATTGGTTGCGGCCATGCTGCGGGGCGAGACGGAGTGGGAAGCGGTCAGCTCCTTCTGCGAGGCAGTTATGCTCGTTAAGGAGGAGGCGGGCCGCGAGCGAGAGAGGACAGCGTCCTCCCTCCGCCCCAGCCGCAGTGGTAGGCGCCCACGGCGACGGACGTCGCTAGATGATCTCCGGCCACCGTAGGCGCGGGCATGCGGGCAGCGAGTAAAGGGCAACTCGCTGCCCGACCAAGGACCATGCCCGGGTCGACGGCGCGTTGTGTCCCACGCGCGCCTCAAAGAGCGTCAGCATAATGACGGGGCCCCCCTCTCAGAGGGCCAAAGCCTGCCGGGGTCGCGGGATTATTCCCTTACCGTAACCCCGGAACTTAACAGGCTATGAAGGACACCGTGGATTTTAGTCAGTAAAAGTCTGACAGTCCCTCCCGCCCTGCCCGGGGTTGGAGGACTCATTTGATGATTTTACCACGCTAAAAAAAAAAAAAATCCCTTATCCGCCGGATTTAATCATTTTATAATAATGGGCACTAACTGTAACTACACCATAGCGTATTGGCACAGTGTTATATGAAATTAAGGGTTGTGTCAACTTGTTCTTCAGGAAGTGGGTGCTCGAAACTGGTGTGCGTGAATTACCAGATTTTTATGACATGGACACGAAAAAAGGATTTTCTTAGATTCCCTGTAGTGTCTGCCAAACTCCTGGAAAAAGTCGTTGTTTTTGTTTAATGTCGTTTTAAAATCTAATGACAGTGTATGAAGGTGGTTTGGTTTGAATTGTAACAGGTAATTAATTCCTCATTGCAGGCGAACTTTCTGTAATTGCGACAAATGAATATTCATTCATTTGTCACACACACGAAACAAACATACAGCCTTACTACACACAATTAAAAATCTGTTGAACATTTTTGTCTAAAAAAGTGTAACTGCAAACCGGACCCTACATAAATGTCAAATGCCGACACTTTTTAGACAAGTGTTTAACCGATATAAATTTAACTCTTTTGTATGTAAGACGGACAATGTTTTTCACATACCTATGTCAGTTTTACGCTATCATCAATTGCAAATGTTTGTCAGTCTAACTTACCCGTTACAGACTGTCGTATCCAGGTATTCAGTAGTGTGACAAGTTGTGTAGTTATCCCGCCATCAGTCAGTCGTCAAACCGTCGTCAGAAACGCTAAGCTTCACATTTAAAGATCCGGAAAATTTTACGTTTTTCTTTCACTTTTCTGACGCACTTACGTTTATGCATTGTTACATGTATGTTATCACTATATACCTAACCTAATTATATTGAGGTCAGTTTCCAGCCAAGCCAGTTGCAGCTATAGTTTCACATGCTCATTTTTGTCCAACCCGCTATGTATTCCTTAAATACATTTTTTTCTATGGGTGATAGACATAATCCTACTGTATGTTCCCTGTACAACAAAAAAAAAAGGTTGCACTCCAGGAGTGCCGGTAGAAGTGAAAACTTTTTTGTTACTATGTTTTATTTTTAATTTGAATGACGTCTTACTCATTTTCGATCAGGGTCACGTGACCCTGACGCGAGTTTTGGTCACGTGACCCTGACGCGAGTTTTAAATTTTTTACCCATTACAGAAAAAGTGTACAACGCCGCTAAAGAAGTTTTCACTTCAAAAAACCTGTCCCTCAATGTACATTTAACATTCCAGAACCAGGATTCTGCATTCAGAACACAGAATTGCTGCATTCTTCCTACACATAATTGTTTCATACATGAAATGATTTTCTGTCTTACTCTCACAACCCAGTTACTGGTTAATACCCTTCAGTATCCAGAAAATATTACAAAGTACCTAACGGTTAAAACTCATTGGATGCTTCAGGGATTATGTTAATCCTTATTGTATGATCAGGTATTAAACGAGTTTGAAATTGCGCAGATTCTGGCGAAAGAGCTCGCGATAATAAATTTAACTTATTTTGTGACGTGACTTGATCAGCGATCACGTCTTCTGGCCAATTAACTATGCCGCTGACGTGGAAAATCATTTGGAGAGATAAAATATTATTAAAAGTGGCGTTTAATGTAATAAACGGCTCGTGAATGGCGTTTAAAGTATAATAGTCGGATCTAATTTAGTAGGAAATTGTATTTATTTTATTTTTCTGGAAATTGTCCCAAGATAACGTAATGTTTTACTTGTATTTATCGGTGATTTGACTTCTCACACATTAAATTTATGAAAAATTAATGAAAACATAAAAAATTTAATAACCAATAAAAAAATTGATATTTTCAAACATAAATATAAACATTTATAATTCGCAAAAACGTCGAATAAATATGTTTTCATTTCTGTGTATTGATTTACATTAAAATGAACTCTTTAGCAATTTGAGTAAAACCACTGACGTTTCCTTCAGTGGTGGTCTTATACTTACTACTTCAATCTTAAACAGTGCTGCAAATACCCGGACTGAACAAATATCTAAAGGACGAACAAATATTTATCTTGAGCGGAGATCGAACCCTCGACCCATGGCGCAGAAAGACAGTGCTTAGTCACTGTGTCAATGTGGTGTTTAAACGATAGATTATGTCCAGTGTTATTTTGCCAACCATAATTTATTTGGTAAACTTTCTGAGGATATCTGGAAATGAAATAATCGGTAACGATACTCTGGTCGATTCAAAGCTCCAGAGCCTTGAACATCGACGACGTGATGCCAGCCTGTCGGTTTCGGTTACATTTCGGAGAGTGTGCGATGGAACTGTACAACTTGATTCCGCCTAGCCCTTTCCATCATCAGACTACAAGACGTACGGCAATGCGCCATCGATATATGGTGGACATCCCTCCGGTACGTACAAAGCGTTTTGCCAATACCTTTATTGTAAGCACAGCTAAGCTATTACCTTGGAGTCTTCAAGTCAAGAGTGAACAGGTTACTTCTAGGCAAGCGTGCTTCAAGGTCGGCCACATCTTCGCTTACCATCAGGCGAGGTAGTGGTAAACCTATCATAAACAAAAAAAAAACGTTTTCCTAAATTGTGACTTAATTTACCCACATTTTTTTTTATCACAGGTCCAGTACGTACCTACTCGTATAATGTTTATGCTCCTAGAATATGTGTATAATATAATCTGGTGTTTTAATCATTTTTGACTCTGCATAGATGTTGCACTTTTATTCGAAACAGTAGCTCAGATTTTTGTACTCCATTTACCCAATTTTAAATTCAAACATAGAATTCTAAATTGGAAGCTCGGCGCCATGAAGTAAGACCAGAGTCCAATTTCTATCTAAAAATAAATTGTTACTTATATATTTTTTCCTTTTCACTTGGCGTCCTTGTCAGAATGTCAGCACCTTGAGTTTTCCTCGAATCAATCGATGACATTAAAATGTTTTGTATTTTATGTTGTTTCTGAATCGACGAAGTGAGAGATTGACAGTTTTCGGAAATTATTCAATCTCGGAAAGTGTTCTTAGAGAAATCCAAAAAAATAGACCATTTTGGTTTAAGGGTGATATGGATCAATCACTTGGCCGTCAATAATACTGGCTCTTTACCGATTAAGCTCGCCCACAGCACCTGTAACATTAGGAAAAAACGATAAAAATACAATATTTTTTGTGTTTTCACATATTTTTCGGCTCTTTACACTTATTGTGTAGTGCGCTTATTTTGTTTAACCGTTCAAGTTTTAGTAAGTTCAGCCTCAATCTCTACATTTGCAATAAGGTCATTTCTACTTATGTAAATCTCTTTGATTCAAAGATATTTGCATTTTTTGCACACACATTGTTAAATAACTAAAATAGTCGCCTTCGCAAGGTGTTGTATTTGATTTGAAGCAGATTTGTCGATAAAATAAGTGTATGATATCCCCTTAAAGTATTGGTAATCGGAAACTAAACACGGCTCACTAACACGAACAGCTTTATAAATCGAAGGCCTTAAGTTGCCTCAACGATTAGGAAGGGTCCTCCACTCTGTAGCCACTAGAGAACATTCGACAATGATGATCGGTTGCCGCTTAACGTTGTCTTCGCATACATCCCTTTGTGGTCCCGCCACAGTAAACAAAGCTCCCTTTATTAAACTAGGATTACCCTACCAGTTCAGATATTCTGCTACAAAGTAGAATGAGGGTATAAAATTCTATTTTTATGCAATGCTTTTGTGTTGGGGCGTTCACAGTTGTAGCAATCTCTGGTTTGTCATACAGTTATATTACTCAGGACTTTTCAAGTCATACAAGCTGAATTGAAATTGTTGTGGAAAACATCAAAATACTTTGTTTTACGAAATAGCAGATACCCAATTTAGTTAACTTTGTTTGGGGTCAGTGAAACACATGTCATGCTTCTTCTATTCTTTACCAACCCATTAGTTTACCTCCTTAATACTGCATAGTACAGGTGTTGTGGCTAAAAAAGAACAACAAATCATGATTAGTGAAGACTAAAAGCATGTTTAATTTATTTATCTATAAATACATTATTCTTCTCTGCCATTAACTCAATTACTTGCGGTCAGCTTTGTACTGCTATTCTCTAAAATAAAACGCTGCAGCAGCGAAGTAGCTCCAGTTTGTTTCAGATTTTAAATTTTTTGCTCTTTATACTTACCAATTTCATAAAGAATCCTACAACTTAAGAATATAATTATGTATTAACTACTACTACTCCATTCTCAAAAAAAAAAATGGCGTAAGTGGCTTGCTGATACCTACTCGTAATGTGGCTTTTTTCTCATAATCACTCTAGGTAGTTTTTGATTTCATCCATTACAAACAAAAAACTAATATTTCTTCTTAATAAGATACTCTAGTATCTTAGTAATCCATTTTATTAACCAGTTGTTCTTCTATAAGTGGTGCTTGTAAAAGCTATCGGAAAATCGCGTACCTTCTTATCTTTGACACGGTAAGCGTTCCGGAAGGAATTGGGAAACGGAAATCAGGTTTCCGTATCACGATGTTCTATCTCTTTGTTGCAGATAGGCATCTTCCTTCTTAATGTTATCCTTTAGTCGCCTTTACGATAGTTGTGAGAACGACTCGCTATGTTTTTTATACTTATAGAGTTAGTAATAGCATGTTAATTAACAAAAGTAGGTTCTTACCTTGATGAGTGGTATCGGTTCCGACTTACGAGTTGTAGGTCGAGGCGTATTACTTTGTGTAATTTATTTCATCACTTCTGCTCTCAAAACGGTGAAGGAAAACATCGTCAGGAAACCGTGTTCTAAAACCAAAAATTCGAAGACATCTACCAACCCGCACTGGGCCCGCGTTATGGATTATGGCCCACTCTCTCTCACAGAGGAGGCCTGTGCCCCAGCAGTGGGAACATTATAGGTTGCTGATGATGAGATTGAAACCTTTGTTCAACGATTAAATTAAATACACACGGCTTCACATAATAAAGCTTTTCAGGTTGCTTGGTTTCGCTTTGTATGATCTTTCCATAAAGAAAACGGTCTACTAATACTGGTTTTGTTGCCAGCTTGTTTTGTCTTGTGTGTACTAATGTCTCATTTATTTTGAAGTTTTCAGACGTTGACTAGATTTTTCGTTAAACTAGCAAAATTATTTTAAAGTAGATGAAGTTAACAGTGAACGAAAAATATCTTTAAAGAAACCAACCTGCACTAGAACCTAAAAATTGAAGACATGCGACTATCAATACCAACCCACACTTTGTCCGTGTGGTAGATTTTATCTCACTCCCTCTCACTTAGAAAGGACTACTAGCATCCTCTACTATTCTAAGAGTACTATTCTTTCATCATGCATATCCAGTCGAAAATTAAATCTGCACAGCTCCTGTCGCCATCACTAACACCTTCGTTTCGCGGTCGCCCTCAACGCCGCGCCGCTTTGTTGTATCAAGGTCCGAACTCTGTGGTCTATTTTAACCACTGGTTAACCACTCCAAATAAATTGATTATATTATTGTTTATTAGGAACATGTGGGGTTTCCTTGTTGCAACAGGTGAGGCGCTTTGATGTGGTAATAACACGAAGATTACTAATACCCGAAGTGACACGTAGACTAAAAGTTGTTTTGTTGTGGTGTTAAATTAATTTGTGCTTATCACATTACAATTACCGATGAATAGTCAGTTAAATAGGTTGCAGCTGTAAAGTGTAACTTTTTTGTGTGGTAAAATCATCTAAGGTCCTCCGACCCAGGTCAGGGCAGAAGGAACTGTCAGACTTGTACTGACTAAGACCCACGGTGTCCTTCAATAACCATTTACGTTCCAGGGTCGCGGAATTCGATAGTCATTACTCGCCGCCCGCATGCTCGCGCCTACGGTGGCCGGAGATCGTCGTGCAACATCCCTCGCCGTCGGCGTCTACCACTGCGGCTGGGCTGATAGGTGAACGCTGTCCTCTCCTTCAAGCGACCCGCCTCCTCCTTCGCTAGCATGACTGCTACGTAGAAGGAGGCGAGCTAAAGTATACCTTTACTGTTATTATAATATGTAAAAAACTATAGTCATTCTTAGAGTTCCATACCCGAAGGGTGACCAACAGGACCCCCTGTTAATATTGGGTTGTTGTTAGTTGGCCACAAAGTTAATTTGCCACGGTTTTGTAAAGTCCATACATTGAAAGTAAATATGCCACATGCATAAAAAACAAAAGAAAATTCGTAATAGGTAGGTCATGGTTATTGTAAATTTGCCACAAATCCACATTTGACATGAAACTGCTAAAAGTAACGATAGCAAACAAAGTTATTTGTTTTAGAGCTCGAATTTAAATATCTTCACTCCTGAACACATTGCATAAAGGAGACCTAAGTATTCACTTTTAATAGAAAAGCAAGCATGCATCATTTTAAAAAAATTCGAAAATTAAGACTAACATCGCTACGAGCATTTTCATGATCTTTTCTAGCGAACGTTCTAGTCAATTATTTTTCAAAAAACTTGCTTTACGAAGATGAGACTTAACGGTCGTGCGGGCTTTTATTGCTTATGGCTTTTATCTGAAAATACTTTTTTTTATTTTTATAATGAGAAATGAATAACGTTGTTATTCCACTTATTGATTTATTGTCCGTATTTTTCACATTTTTCATGTCATACCTATTCCGTATTTTCATAGGAACCACTTGCACCTTATGTTTTAATAGGGGGCAACTGGGCCATGGGAGTAATGGGTAGATCGCCGTCCGCACAAAATTCTAGCTACAAGTTTAGAAACTGAAAGAATGCTACTAACCAGAAAAAGTACTAAGCTTACATAAGTTCAAGGTGGTATGTTTTATGACAACTTCACCTGACCGGTCTTGTACATTTGGTAAACTATTCAAAATGATTTAAACAATTACCACATAAAAAAATACCACCTTGAACTCATGCCAGCCTAGTACTTTTAATATTTATGTAGGTATGTCGTATTGTAATAGTCCTTCATTATTATCCTGGAACCAATGCTTACCTTCAAAAAAAAAAAGATTGCAACATTTTCATACTGACTCTACAATTTAATATCACTATTTTTCTATTGTAATACTACGATAAAAACATAATAGACATTCAGGTCAACCACGGGCAAAAATAATTTCCCGTGGTACACCTAGGTGAACCAAGCGGGTGGAACACGGGCAATAAACCACTTATTGTTTGATTTTTCTGCTATCCGTACGTAAGAAAGCATTGTGGCGAATTTACAATAAGAAAAAATATTATTTTGAAAATATTCTAAACAAAATAGAATCGTGGCCAATTTACACATACTTTTTTTCGTGACGAATTAACTTTGTGGCAAACTTACAACAACCCTAATGTAACATCACAGATTCTAATATTTCATAAGTGACGGAAGACAATCGAGCATCACAATGCGCACCTTTTATCAAATCTCAACGAAATGTATGCGAATGCTCGTCAGTCGGTAGTATTGTAATGTAATGCTCAAAGTCGAATCTATAATGTTACATTACACGCGAATGCTCCCGGTGAGGGAACGCCTTTAGATCAAGTGCATCAATGACGGCACGGTTGGCGGAGTGGTTCCGAGTCGGAGTGTTTGTGTAGATCAACACTCATTATCAGCCCGAAGACGTCTACTGCTGAACATAGGCCTCCCCCTTAGATCGCCACGCCGAACGACAATTCGCCACTTGCATCGGTCGGCTGCCCGCGACCCTCACGATGTCATCGGTCCACCTAGTGGGAGGCCTGCCTACGCTGCGTTATCCGGTCCGTGGTCGCCACTCGAGAACTTTTCTTCCCCATCGGTTGTCAGTTCTACGAGCGATGTGGCCTGCCCATTGCCACTTCAACTTGCAAATTTTATGAGCTATGTCGGTGACTCTGGTTCTTCGCCGAATATCCATGTTCCGGATTTTATCCCGCAAAGAAATTCCAAGCATAGCTCTTTCCATTGCTCGTTGAGTGACTCTAAGTCTCTCTAAAAGGCCAGCAGTCAAAGACCACGTTTCAGAGCCATATGTCATCTCAACGCTACAAGTATCAAATATATTCAATGATTTTGGAGTATTTTATACCTACTCAGTGCCACATTTTTCTCGATAATTGCTTGTATATGGCCAGGGTTCTATACTAATAATCTACTACATTTATTCTACCCTTTGGTAGGTAGCAATTACAATATTAATATGATTGTGACAAGAGGCACAGTTTCGTTCTATATTTTTAGTGGGTAGCAAACCCATTGGTCCGACTTGGTCTCAATCTCGCCTGGAAGCAGAAATAAGGCCTATGATGGAGCAAGCTCACAGCAAAAGGAACTGGAACTCCTGCGTACCGATGGAACACAGTAAAACCTTTTTAGTGCAAGAAATTAACAAGACTATGTCGATAGCCAGGCAGCCCTCTTGAGATCTACCAACACCAGTGGGATCGATCAGCCATCACCGCAGATTAGGGGAACAGTTTATAAGACGTGGACGAGAGGTATAATGGGGACATACACTCTTTAGGCATAACGTAGCGCAAGCGCCATCAGGACGTCATCAAGCGGCCATTTACAAATGGCGTCCTGTTGGCGCTTGCGCTACATTATTATTGTGTTAAGTTTGCCTTGAGTGTGTGATTTCCCATGATATCTTGCATCCCCGTCTTATACACTGTTCCCCTACAGGTAGACTGTGGTGTCGATGCTTGGGAGGGACCACTAGGAAGCGGATCCAAACCACTCCAAACAAAATCAAAACTTCAGTACAAGTAGGTAAAAGCTGTAGGTATACGTGAATTCTGTATTACCTGCATTATGACTTGTAATAATTTAAAAAAAAACAAACAAATTGCTCACCGTTTCTACCAACACGAGCACAATGTTTTGTTTTCACCACGAAATGTTTGTCCTATTTTAAAATGCATGACATGACAAGTTAAATACTTTAAATACAAAATACCACAGGGCTGTATTAATATGAATGTAATATTCTATGGTACTCGTAGAAATGGCGACGCAGCTCTGCAAGCTTTGATATTCAACCGATAAAAAAGCACGTCACAAGAACTTCAATTACATTAATGGATATCTGAATATAAGTGCTCTTATACAACCATAAATCCTAGTATGTTCTTGACTATATCTTCAAACGTTTTGTTTTATTGCTAAGTATAATTAGAAATGGGCCGACTATGAGTTCGACCGAGTGACCGACTGGCCGAATTGTCGGCCAAGCCAGTCATTCTTGACGATGGAGTACAAAGGCCATTAGAATGTTTTTGGCGTTTCCTTTATAGCTAAGGCGCTCTTAATAAGTACATCATTAAATAATCGCATAATTATGATGTGCGGTTATAGAAATTATAATGTATTTTTCTATTTATTTATGTCCACTTAACAAATAGGTAGAAGAGACAACATACAGATAAAAAAATATTTAACGAAAAACAAAAAACCCGACTGCGTTAAAAAAACTAAAAAGAAAGAAACAAGTCCAGTAGTTAAGAATTCACTCATTCACACTCTCAGTCGGGGCCCATTCAAATTACACCAATCAAATCTTCCCAACGGGCCCCGACTGTGAGTGTGAATGAGTGAATTCTTAACTACTGGACTTGTTTCTTTCTTTTTAGTTTTTTTAACGCAGTCGGGTTTTTTGTTTTTCGTTAAATATTTTTTTTTATTTCACACTTTTTAGTTACTATTCAGAGAATTATTGTTTTGCTAAACAACTTTAAATCGTTATATATCCTAAACTATTATTTAAAATGAAAAATGATAAAGTGAACCTAACCTTTAAAATACCTATTCAACGATACCCCACATGACATAGTTCATCGACATTTTTTTTTTCATTTTGACAATATGGCGTCTGGTTGTCGCTGTGGTGAATTTTGATTACTTTCATGTCTTCAGTGACACTCGCAAGATTAAGACGAATCGATTGACGTAAAAATTATCAAAATCGGCCTACGCATTTGGTCTCTAGAACGCCACATAGAAACAAACATACATACATACATACTTACATACATAGACTGATAAACACATTACCCTCCTTTGCGTCGCGCAGTCGGGTAAAAAGCACAAAGGTACTGCTTATTTCATTAAGAAATCTCTTCCAGAAGACCAATGACAGAAAAAAGATACACCGCAAAACTTAGACACAGACAAATTTTTTTTTACTATTATTTAGGTTGAATTATTTACTGTCAATGGTAAAAGCAGCTTCATAAGTTTTATATATGCGAACTTAAAAAAATAAATAGATAACTAGGTCGAACGGGTAGCCTTATGTAGCTTTCTTCAAATTGGCACATAGTTTTTGAATTTATTCATTACAAACATACACACATACAACATTTTTTTCCTCTTTATAATATAAGTGTAGATGTACATAAGTCATAATTGATTTTTTTTGCAGACTTTAGCCGTTTGTTTACGACTACCTTTATCATAATATACCTGGGTATTTTCTGCATGAATCTTCCTGTTCTTTACTCCCACTAAATGTTTATAAGCAAGTGGGTGTATTTGTGCCGTAGAAAGGCGACCACAATAAGCGGCCGATTAGAAAGGAGCCCAATTACCGCAACCCCTTTTACGGATATTGAAATAAGCCTCGGGCCCATTTAATGGGTTCTTAAGGTTAATCCGAATATTTCGTGAAGTTTGTAAGGATGTGTATAGAAAAGTTTTGAATGTAAATATGAACTGTGTGAACAATTGAATGATGACAAAATGGCTGGTGCGTTCGCGCGTGAGACCGCGGCTGGAGATCGCGACAGGAGACCGCGACATTTTAACATTAGGCATTGACAGTCTCCTGCCTCGTTCTCCCTGTCGCGGCGCGAATCGCCGCCTATGAAGAAGAGAGTGCAGCAAGGGTCTCCTGTCACGGTGTCCTGTCTTCGGCACCTTATGTGATGGATTCTAGACCCCCTAGATTAAAAAGCAAGCGATAAACGATAATGCTCAAAGTCTTTAATAGATTTTTTTAACTTACAATACAAACACATAAAGTTGAAAATTTATCAAAGACTATTAAGTGACAGCGAATGGAACCAACGAAAACGTGCTTGTCTACAGGGCCTGTGTCTGTTGAAAATCGATTCTCGAACGGAACCAATATGTATATTCGGATGGACAGATAGTTAAACCCAGGATTAATTATAAGTGTAGTTATAGTATAGTTAAAAAAATAGTTCATATGATCAGTTTTCTCGCTACACCCAAGAATGTACATCGACCTCTCTCAGAGAGTCTGTTACATTGTGCGGTCTCAAGAGAGCATTGTTATGATTTCCACGCTTTGCAAACGGATTTATACACGCCCAACACATAATCCGTTCACAGCATTTTCTGCACCCGCGGGAAAAGATTTCTTGAAAGAGAATGTAGTGTCGACTATTCCCTTCTTGAAGATAGCTAGATGTCTTGGTCTTTGTTTATGTTATAGAAAAAGAAAATATCTAATTAAATTAACTTAAAATTTATTAACAGATCTGTTTATATAAAATCTAATGCAAATAGTGATTTCAAGAACCATTTCCATCCCTCATTTAATTTCGAAAACCAATCACACCCGCTCAGCCTGATTCTGAACAAATACAAAATCTAAATGCGCAAGTACTATTACCAATGTAAGTTTGATTTCGAAATGCAAACAATGGAGCAACAATCAGCCCTTACGTGGGTTCGTATCGAGGTTGATACCAGGGTAGTTCACACTCGACTGCTACATAAGTTCCGCTCCGCCGACCATCCATTGTACGTCGTTAATGAGTCTAATCGGGGACCATAAGCCACTTTATTATATCATTAATCAACAACCCAAATTATTTAATTAGTCCGTGTGGTTAACGATACTTGAATTATTTTTAGGGTCGCGGAAAACTAAACTACATTTAATTTTCGTGATACAACTTTAGAAAACGGTCGTTGGTTGGGTTTACCAAAAATGGGGAAATTGTTAATAGGGAATTTACACGGGTCGATGGTAGGGATTATCGAATCGATAGCAGCGCGCGATGTGAAACAACGAGGGCACCCGCGGTGTGAAGCACAATATGTTCAGTTTAAGGTTATAAAGAAGAAAATATCTAGTATGGTATTATTATATTATCATCATCATCATCATATCAGCCGTAAGACGTCCACTACTGAACATAGGCCTCCCCTATAGACTTCTAGTAGGACTGGTTGTAAGCGGCCTGCATCCAGCGTGAATCTGTGGCCTTCATAAGATCGTCTGCCCTTCTAGTGGGTGGACGTCCTACGCTGCACTTGCCCTATCAGCCATCAGTTCTGTGTGCTTTATGGCCTGCCCACTGCCATTTCAACTTGCTAATTCGTTGTTGATTATTATAGTATAGTATATAATAATTATATCGGTGGCATTAACTCTTAGATTGAATGGCTTCGAATAATGTGGTGACTAGGAGGGACTGTCATCGCACACAGCGTAGAGTCGGCTTGTCTCCGCGCGGCTAAATCGACCGTTAAATAGATCCGTGTAAATCCCCATCCACCAAAGGGTTTATTTACAAGCTAAGACACTTAGTGGAAATTTCCGAAGTGTCCTTGATTTCAATGACACCCATTCTATTCAAACTAGAACACAACAATACGGCTAGGTTACTGAAATGGGAATATAATGTGTATAGTGATAGTACCACTTCGACGGACGAACCCTTTCACAACGAGCTCTAAAATAACACTGCTTGAAAGTACTCTTGTGTAATTTTCCCCCATTCTATATTTGACCTCTCTTCTTTAGTCCAGATTTTTCTTACTTGTTCAGTGTCGGGCTCTTCACAACGTTATTAGAGTCCCCTTCTACTCTAATTAGATACCCTTTCAACAAGGGGTGCGACAGCCATGCGGGGCTATCGACATTCCTGTATTACAGGGTGACCTACGAATGTCGTGTTTGTCACGCCTGTTGGTCTAGTGATTAGTGACCTTGACTGCTATGCCGGAGGTCGTGGGTTCGATTCCCACCCAGGACAAATGTTTGTGTGATGAGCACGTTCATTTGTTTTGTGTCTGGGTGTAGTTTATCTATAATATTTATGTATTTAGAAATATGTAAGTATGTTTATCAGTTGTCAGTGCCCATAACAAGACAAAGACAATAACATCAATGGACCTTTTGGAAAACGATAATCGCATAATTTTTTTAACGATTCAGATTTTAGAAAAAACAATTGATGATCGCATTTCATTTTGTCGCATTAATTAAAAATAACCCTGTATAAGTCCAAAACCGTATCAGTGGCTTCTGGTTGCAGAGGAGGCTTAATAAATAACACCAGAAGGTACCTCGGGGTCCTCATACAAACAAAAAAACGGCTAATATTAGGGACGCTACAGTATGTATCAAATACCTCACTTACTACTGGAATGAATAAACTCAAATCTGTTATACTGGTCTGGTCAAACTATAAACTAATGACCAAAGAGTTGGTCCGACTTAAGAACTTATCGTCAAACTAAAAGTTTTGGCCAATGAGTTATTTTCAACTTAACTTTTTCTGTCAGATGAATATCTATCTAAAACAGAGACAAAAAATGTGTTTCGAATACTGGAATTTGGAAATAATAATTTCACCCGAAACCGAGACGATTGCAGTATTGTGCCTGATGCTGAAAAGAAGAAAGTTACGTAATATACGTAAGTATAGGTAGAAAACAGTAAATATGTTTCGATATTGACAATAAAACTAGTTTAAAACTGAAAAAAAAAACAATAAAAAAAGATATACATGAAAAAAAAGATAACGTTGATAAAATTGATACGTATGATAAAGAAATATTTATTACGATTAAATGGCCGAGAAAAGAAGACTCAATTTATATGATACCATGAAATCAACTAGAAATCATATAAAAAGCAACTTCATTACATCCAAAGCTACTCTTTTCAGATTAGATAGGAGTACATTTGCTCGTAAGCCGAGATTTATCCATGAAAGACCGTATCCCCCGAGAATTTTCCGAGATGATGAATTAGGACAAACTATCGATATTGGTCGGAGCAGTCACGTAGTCATTGAGATTAATTAAATGATCGTACGTGTTGATAGCTGTTTGTTTACCTATGACAAATGATCAAGAATTTAATGAACGATGATTACATTGTTTGCATTATATTTATTAGATTTATTTACTTTGGTAATAGACTACTTTTTAAGTCCGTGAACGAAGACACGAGTACGAATATGAATATACGGACGTAAGTAAGGTCAAAATCAAGTAAGTATACAACCGCCACAATGAAGTCCTTCTGACGTGGCACTTGTGTCTCCGTCAATGTTACAAAAAATTGCATCTTCAGGCTTTTAGCTTGTGCGGTGTGCCATATTCAAGTCAAAATAAAGGTAATGCTAATAGAAATAACTAGTAATAGAAATAACTTTGTCTATACTTGGTAGAAGCTTGCTTGTCCCCAGCCGGGGGACAGCGCAACTTTTTCTATAAAATGTTCCTTATGTCCACCCCGGGGTGGCCAAACGGAAGTTTTTTTTAGAAAAAGTTGCGCTGTCCCCCAGCGGGGGACAAGCTAGGGGTGGACATCGGGAATCATCGGAATTCGTCATGCTACGGGTACAGTTCGTGCAGTGGACCAGTAAGACTGAACGAAGAAATGGTTCAAAGTCAAAACCTTACTAGCACAATGTTAGAGTGTATTATAATAACAAGTCTCTGCTTATTTCTTCGGGGATTCAGAGAGTCTAGAAAAATGACACTCTATCAACGATTACAAGGATGGAATTCAGATTCTTTGTTGCTTTACTTTACTTTCCTTGGGAATGGACACAAGGACCTAAAGATTAGTAGTTCTGCTTGTATTGTGACCAATAAATCATCGAGGCAGAGTGAATGAGGAGAATCAACTGTCTACCTATAACAGACCACGAGACAGACTAATGTCAAACAAATGAACATCAGAGGCATAAGCAATAAAAGCCCGCACGACCGTTAAGTCTCATCTTCGTAAAGCAAGTTTTTTGAAAAATAATTGACTAGAACGTTCGCTAGAAAAGATCATGAAAATGCTCGTAGCGATGTTAGTCTTAATTTTCGAATTTTTTTAAAATGATGCATGCTTGCTTTTCTATTAAAAGTGAATACTTAGGTCTCCTTTATGCAATGTGTTCAGGAGTGAAGATATTTAAATTCGAGCTCTAAAACAAATAACTTTGTTTGCTATCGTTACTTTTAGCAGTTTCATGTCAAATGTGGATTTGTGGCAAATTTACAATAACCATGACCTACCTATTACGAATTTTCTTTTGTTTTTTATGCATGTGGCATATTTACTTTCAATGTATGGACTTTACAAAACCGTGGCAAATTAACTTTGTGGCCAACTAACAACAACCCTTACATTACAGGTGAGTGCTCGCGGTGTGGGAGCGCCTTTATGATCAATCTCGACATAAAAATCACTTTTCTTACACGCCTGATTTACTAGCCTACTTTGTAGCTCCACAAAAACTGACTTACTAAAACTTGTAACAATAAGACCGAAATCCCACTGGAGTTAACGTCGCGTCTGCGCAACGTTAATGTCGCGTTTGTTGGCCATAGTATTATGAGCCACGACATTGACGTCAACGCTCGTAAAACGCCAGTGGGATAGTGGCCCAAATACCACTTCCATTTCAGGTAGAACTACTAAGTAGGCGAGCACTTCCTAAGTGTCTACGAGGTGTGAACAAGTCTATATGGATTGAAAGTTTCCTAACTTAAGAACATATTCTCACTGGGGAAGCTGTAACTTGGAATTTTCAACAACTTTCTTAGACAATGTGTAAGCCTTCGGAAAAGGTATACGGTAAGTAGTTTTAGTTTAATAAAGGGAAAATGTGATTTAGTTTGACCCTACTCAAATCTCTCAATCAATAACAATATGGTTCGTAAATATGTTATGGTAACGAGATACCTATTCTTCTATTTTCGCAGTCAGGGGAAAATATAATGCTAGTCGTCTAACGACCAAACAATACGACTACGCGATTGGCGTAGTAGCTGAATGATTGACTGTGGTGTTACGGTGTTGCGGGTACGATTCCCAAACAGAACAAATATTAGTATGGTCTGCAAGTGGTTGTTCTTGTTCTAGATGTTTATGTTTGTGCGTACGAGATACAGAAGCATTCCTGATGTGTGATAAAGTTTTTTTTTTTATTCTTCATAAGTTCGAGTTCGAAAAAGTGCCAACATATTTTTCTGAATAATTGTTTACTGGGTTAGAGGTATATCCTGCCTATAAAGCATACATTCCTTTATTTAATTAATCACACAGATAATTTCAATACACTTTTGGTTGTAATATATTTCCTTGTGCCAATGATGTCTATAGGGATCATAAAAGAACATGTCTACAACAGGAAGTAACTCGCATAAAAGCGTTGCTATGCGAAAATGTTAGATGAAAACAATCAGCTAATTTTATAACCCTTGGGCTAATTGCACATCAAATAAATTCTAACTAACTATAAAAGCGAGGAATCATTAACCTGAAAGCAAATGTACAGTAAGCCCACATTACTTTAATAGAAAAAGTTTACATCCAACATGTAATTTTCTTTCGCAAAGGTGAAATGTAAATACAGAGGTAAACACGAAACTGTAGGCTTCACAGTAAAATAGTTCTAAAAACAATGAGGTGTAACTGACGTTCATTTCACGTTTAATCCACTTTGAGCTTTATGAAATTTTAGTTTTGACACTTGCAGACTTTGTATAACATGTGTTTCACATTAAAGTTCATAGAGTTCAAATTGATAATTGAACCAAATGATAAATATTAATTCGAGTTTGTTCTTTTGACTAAAATTTGTTCTAGCATTCATTAGTGATGCGCAACGTCAAATTCATTTAAAAAAGTTCCTTTTCCGTCCAGTAATGAGTAACTATGTAAAGGACGTTATATTTTACATGCGATTTTTAACATTTAAAAGTAGCAGCATTACATAGAAAAGTGTTTTATTGTATCTACCATAAACTATTGAAAAATATCCTCAGATGTAGAATATTTTACTATACAGACACAAAAAGACAAAAAGTTAAAGCCCTAGTTTGACGGGCATTCCAGGTACAAATGAATCACTTTGCTGTTCTTTTTGCATCTGAAATGTTTATCTTGTAATCATTTTATGGTTTCACAGTTTAATTCACTTCGTCTATTAGCATGGCAGCTAAAATCGCGGAACTGCCAAGCAGCCCGTGCCCTGGAATGCAAAGAGCAATCGAAGTAGTCAGTTAGAGCCTGACAATCCCTTCGGCTCCACACAGGGACTTAATGGTTTATCACAGAGACTTAATGGTTTACTTAGGGATTTAATGGTTTTACCACCCAAAAACAATCCTTAAAGGCTACACACATATTATATCACCGAGTACTTGTATACAACCGCCATAATCTACATACAAATACATTTCTAAGGTTTACCGGCGGTATAATCATAACCCCACCGAGCTACATGAATTATTTCATGAAGAATGTCTGTACTTTATTACATGAAACAAATGTTCCTGTTGACTTACTGTTTGCAAAGGTCGAAGCTGAAATCTCTGATGAATAAAATTGAGATTTTAGAATGATCCTTTATTTACATAGGATTATTAGTTGATTCTATCTGAGATTTAATTTTTAATTAAGTAAGTAATTCCAATATTTTAATTTGTAAAATTCAAATATTGATTGAAAAAAAAATCTTTTGTCGGTTCAACTATAGTAACTATGAGCTTATCACGTAAATTCAACATGCTTTGCGACTGCCGACAAAGATAAAAGCTTGTTAACTTCATTTACTTACCGACTTCCAACCATTTTATTTCAGCTTCCGTAATGAAAGCTGCTTAAAGTTCTCTCTCATTAAACGACAGTTGAGCACGAACTGTCACAGACTTATTAAAATATCATTTAAATATGAGGTGCGAAGTTATTAACAAATGTTCTGTGCTGTCAAACTTGCGTGCGAACAGTTTAATTTTAAGCCGTGTGGTAAGTTTGGAGTACAAATTGTTTGGGAGGCTGCATGGTGGCAACACGAGCGGTCGCATAGTTCGGAGGGCGCCCCGGGAGGAATGCCACTCTCTCTATCTGCCCCTCCCTAACCAAACCCTACCTTTTCTCTACACAACTTGTAGGTATACATTGCACGCTTTTGTGCACACACCAACTTAACATATTAAACCCTTCGACGCCTCGCAGAAGACCCCAACGCTCCATAAATATAATAAACACCGGCCGAGCAAATGATACAACCGCTTATTTTATAAAGATATTTTATTAAACATTTTGTTCTGTAAAATAGATTAATTAAAACTGACATTTACAACAAACAACTATAAAATTCTTTGTATCTCCCTCTAACACTAATTACGTTAATAGGTCCTGTTTAATATTTGGAATTGATCTCTAGTATAGCCGAATGAATGCATTGACAGTTCTCGCTCAGTGGCGACTTCTTAGAGATAATCAAACGATAACATTTGAACACGTAGCATATCGTATCACACGAGGATGGGAGGGGATGCGGATCGCAATTAAACTAGTACATACATTTAATTGTCGATACACATATTCGTAACTAGTAGTTGCACAGCGTTTAGCCTTGCTCCGACACAGGGCGGATTTGCAGCCTGTCGCAATCTCGGGATTCTCTTTGTCGATGCACGGTGGTATGTTCAGACTGCCTCGTCTGTTGCCCAATGGCCAAATATGTGCAAATGTTCTAAATTGGTCAAACTATATCTATGATGCAAACCGAACTATTGGCGGCAGGCTGAAAATGAGCACTATGCAGGGCACTCACACGCTCAGCTCACATTAAACATTATATTCGTAACATGGAACAGCAATGTTCACTCAGTGTTTTCTTGCTACCAGCATAGTGGTTTGTTTCTAACGACAACATTTCGACCAAGACTCATTTTCACAAAATAAATTGTTTTGTAAAGTTCGTATAATTTAGATATACAGAGTGAAGTTTAATTATTAGATACTGGATAGAAAAGTAGATTTGACCCAGGTCGAATAGTTTAAGATTAAAATCATGTTCAATATCGCAGATAGTTGTTGTATAAATCCGGATTATGTTCGCTAGCGTCCCGCCCCGGCTTCGCATTGAGGATAGTAATAAAATAACGGTAATCCGTATCCTGACCTACTAACTTTATTCATTTTATTATTCACGCGTCTAAAATGTTGCAGCTGCAACGTGAAATGGATCTCGTCATTTATTGTGTAGTAGTGAATAACTCCTTCTAGTAGGTTATATTGAAAACAGAGATCATGTTATATAAAATACAAGCATAAGGTAGTCGCGCCGGAAAAGTTTGCTCTGGGTTAGTTAGAATTGATTTTATTTAAATACAAATTCAAGATATATATTGTGCAAGCGCTGAAAAACTACTGGACGGATCTCAGTGGGACTTTTACATTGATCCATAGGGCTGTATAATCAATATAAAACCGAGAAAATTATAATGTTTTTGGAATAATTTGCATAATGGCGAAGCAGGGGATCAAGAGCCGTGAGTGAGATACCTATATTTATTGTTAATTTACATCATGTGAACAGAAAACTGTTCCAAACTAGTTAGTATATACAAAATCCCTTGTGGATCTTAATAGTACGTACATAGAAATATAGGTATATATGAGAGCCTTTTAGCCTAGAGATTATTTTATGCCAAGATATTTTTAGTTGGGTAAATATTCTAAGTTAAACCTTTCTGTTGGTAGAAGGAAAACACTAAGTAGGCGGTAATGGCTAGGTTTAAACCTCAACCTGTAAAACAGAGATAGGAAAATGTAACCAGAAGAAATGTTACGGATGCTTGTCACGTCATATTAAGGTAAACATATAAGCTCGTAAATAATAAACCAAGTTATTTACAATCACTGTTTAATCGAATTGCTTTCCGTAGATTAATTAAATTACATTTACGTCGTACGTCATTACTTCGAGAGACACCCATCCATAACGTAATAAAGGCGATGGCTTACATTATATGAAGCGAGTTCCACGTGTATGTATATATACAGGCTAATAAAACTGGTTCTAGTGCGGTTAATCGCTGAAATACAGGCTGAAGCGTAAAGCTGTGTTCGCTATGTTCAGGCAAACATGGCCGCGCCAAAGAACGCTAACATATTTTTATTTATATAATAATATTCTACCTAACCGCTCGCGTCACTGCATCAAAGTCAATACTTAAATACGACAGATCCATCGGAGCGAACAACACAGATTTTTGCATCTCTATTTTACACAAGAATTTTCTTCTCGTAGGAATATTACTACAACAACTACTATACAAAAAGCTCTTATTTTTAACAGATTTTATTATTTATTTATCATTTTAAGCGCAGTTTCGAAAGCTCTTGATTAGAGTTGAACGTCGAGTTCAATATTAACAGTAGAAACTCAAAATTATTGTGCACAATCTCAGTTAAGACTCACTTAGTGAAATACAAACTTGTACAATTATGATAAACAGTAAGAATATTAGATTCATTAGTATGTTGTACTGTGATTAATAAAATAATATTATTTGTGCTCATTGAAAAAAATTGCGTTGTTTTTTAATTATACAAACGTCATGTAGAAGCCTATTAAATTCATCGCCGGGTTGACAGCTAGAGGAGTTATCTAATACATGCGGGTTTATTTCATTGTGCATATAATGGCACTATTTCCACACCACCAAATATTAACATTAATTTATAATTTTATTAAAATAAAGAAAGAAATCTAACTTGTCCTTATTGTATTGATGATTGTTCCCGTTTGAAGTTGGTACTTTTATCATTATGTTATGTGTCGCATACACAGTTATGCTATCAAATCTACTAACATCCAACATTCTAGCAACAGCTTCTTTCACAGCACAGAGACAAAATTCAACAAGAATTTTAGATT
Organism: Agrotis segetum; assembly: GCA_036375495.1. Lineage (NCBI taxonomy): Eukaryota > Metazoa > Arthropoda > Insecta > Lepidoptera > Noctuidae > Agrotis > Agrotis segetum. The sequence goes on from JAQSVV010000386.1 coordinate 1,833,087, forward strand.
TTTTAATTTATTCACTCATATTTGATTGACGTGTGAAATACAGCTGAAGTTGGACTGCAAATTATATTTCTTCCTTTAGTTCCACATAATGTAGTCTTAACATAGACAATTGCATATTTAATAACTATCGTGGATTATTGACTTCCTGTCTTTTACACCCTATCCGATACGTTTCAACAATAACATTTTCATTCTTTACTATTTGTTCACAATTTCACATTGGCTACCTACACGTCCATTTCGTCACTCTCAAATTCTCAATTCGCGACCGAGTAACATAACTATGTCTATGAATATGTCAGTTCACATACCGATGCGTCACAGCCGAGGTGCACCTGGTGGTAGACCGGACCGGAGCAGGCCGTGGGGGTTGGCTCACGTGGGGCCGGCCGCGGCGGTGCTCACCGGGTGGCGGAGCGCGGCCGGCTCCGGCGGCTCGGAGCTCGAGGGCTCGGGGTCGGGCTCCGCGGGTTCCTCCGGTGGCGCAGCGGCCGGTCGCACGTTGTCGAGGCGCGGCCGCGGCGAGTAGCGCGGCGTCAGCGCAACGCCGACGACTGGGTGCGATTTAAGACTCCCGCCTGGAGGACGTCGTGCATCATGCGCTCGTTCTCCTGGCGAACTGCGGACAAACACGGGCACGGCTTAATCATGGTCACATGACATGTCAATCAGGGACGGAAATTGCAGGGGTCACATCCCTACACAGTCGGTACCATCCGCTAAGAGCTACATTGAAAGAAAGGTACGTACTCGGGTAGTATCGGGAGTTCGGGAGCATATCACCAAAGGTCAGTGCGCTGGTTGACCTACCAGTCAAGTCATATAGGTAGTAATTCGGTCTAATAAGGAAAGTACACATACGTTGGAATTGAGATTTTAATTTACTGGTTGTTTGAGGTTCAATGCTCTAGGGGACACATACAAGAATGACGTGGACATATTTACAAGAATGGCGTCTCATGTTACTGATTAGAATGCAATATTAGTTTTGTTAGATAAAGGCTGGCGTAGAAAATTAATAAATAGTTAGTTAACACGATTAAGTCATACACACAAAATATAAGCAATTTAATTCAAGTTCAATGCTTGCTCCCACAAAGCTGGCACATAAATATGTAGCTGTATAAAAGTCGCATTATTTAACATTATGTGCGGTAGACAGCCAGTCTGCGGAAGCATATTTACACAATAGAGTTCATTAGTTTCTGCCTATATGCTCGGAAATGCGTATTGTATTTCAACCATTAATATCAGCACGTCTAATATTAATTATAATAATAATGTAGATACCTAATATAGCTCCCAAGATACATTTCTATGTAACCTTTGTATGTCTAGTACGTGGGTAGTTGATACCTAATGAGACTGAGCTTAAACAAAGCCCTTTTCGTACCTCTAACAATATGGTAAAATAAAATTAGTGGACGGGGAAGTTTTTTACGTATGATACTCTCTTACGTACTTGCGTACTCTATCTATTACATATACCAAGCTTGTTCCAGTGAGTGAAAGATGACACTAGACGACTTGAATAGCTCTGTCACTTTCACTCGCCGGAACAAGCCTGGTTTATAGACATTGAAATACAGTGCAATTAAACAAATGATTAATAAAACATTACAATTTTTTAAATGAGCACCACCCCCTAATGTTCTCCTGAAATAATTCATCTCCTCAAACAGTATCACGTTGTTTTAACCCGCGTTAGCAGTTTAACACTCAATGATTCCATTCCGAAACTGAACCCAAAGTTGGCAACTAGTTAAATGATTGTCCTAAACAAATAAGGAACGAGTGTCGCCCTAACGCGGCGGTGGCAGCAAATTCTGACGAGGGATAACACTGTTAAAACTCCCGCTCGAGAACGCTTAAAAGTATTAGACATTCATATTTAATAAACTTTATTACGTTTTTATTTTCATTCAAAAGAATATTCCACTCAACATTAATAAAGGATTTGGAGAAAATTCGAGATTCATTAAAAGGAGGCTGTTAAAAAGTTTAACGTAGGTACAAAATCTTTCAATTAGCTGAAGTTTTGTTCCAATTAAAAATAACTTTTATTTTTTGTATAGGTTCCTAGTTGCGTATGAAAGTATGTAGGTTGTTGCCCGTCTTGTTATGAAATACAAAAGTTTTTCTCATGCAAATGACAAATTTTATATTTAAGAAAGTTTTCTCGGTCTGTGTAATACTTCTCCCCGAAGCTTACGCTTATTGTTTAGATTGTTTTCCGTGGATTGAATTTCAATTTATTCACTTACCTATAGGAAGGTCTAAACATAAATTATATCAGAATGCATACGTACCGATATCTTTGAACAATTTACACTTTTACAGGCTTTCCAGCGAAAACGTTCATCAATATCCATTTAAAACGAGAATTATGTACGCTAAAAGGCAAAGAAAAACAAAAGTTGCCTTTACAAGCTGAAAATTTCACAATCGAAAAGTTCCGAAGCAAACTACTTAGTTCTTTTAAATAAAAATAATTCGACGGAGGGTTGTTCCTCCCTACAGTTGTTACAGCATCAGTAACTATTTGAATATTTGATGCGGATATGGATACGGGAATTGGTAGTACATACAAAAGGTAGTATTATTCAATGAAATCATCATTTGACTAGTCTTTTCCTTTCTATTATAGGGGTTTCTTTCCAGTAAAGAGATGCAGTTAAATGCCAGTATCTTACATAGAGCTTCAGCCTATTTGACTTAGCATTAGAATTATTTGTGGTTAGCTTCAATTTATTTCAATAAAATATGTAATCTAATGTAAATGTAATGCTATGAATAAGCCTGTAATTTTGCATGCCTATGCAGGTGGGATGTTTATGTACCACCCATAATTTATAACAGCTTTGTAAAACCATAACTTTGACGGATAAATGATTATATTATATTCCAATGAAGTAGTACTTAGTAACATGAGTAGTGGTTGAACTTTTGGACCACTGAGTACCTGAAATGATTTATATACTGTCATATTAAAGAAGCCCATGATAATCAGGACCAACTTGCTTTCCGAGACACAGTGGAAACGTGATAGATGATCACCTATCCAATGGCAGAATTTGATAAACGCTACTTAACCTTAAAAAATGACCTATAAAAGCTTCTTATATCTATTTAACAAAACATTACAATATTATTGTTATGTAATTTGCAAGAACAAAACATGGTTCTTATCTAGAGTGCTAATGTTTCATAAAAAAGAAGTATGTACCTACAAAGAGGTAAAAACAAATCCAGGCAAACCGAAAATCTGACAAAGAACTCACGGCATTAACAGATAAAGTGCAGACAAACAAAGATATAAATTCCGTCCAACATTTGAGGTTATTATTTTTGCTATAAGAGAACTGAATTGTTCTCGAACAATCATTTTTTATCTTTGGTTATGAAGAACTGTACAGTTATACGGTTTTTTATTACTTCAGTTTTTTAATCCATTTGCGCACCCCAGTCGAATCCGATGATTTTTCCCGGGATTATGGCTCAGCGTCGAAAGCTTATACGTGGTAGTTTTTCTCATTTTACTGTAGATTTTTCCCTTTGAACATGGTAAGCAGACAATGTTTTCAGTTAGAAAATGTTGTTGTCATAACATCACTTAGATGCCTGATTTAATCCCTTACCAGACGTTTACAGCACCCACGGGAAATAGAGCGCATGCCTCGGGAAAAGCGTCGGAAAATGTTTGAACACTTTGGACAGGCAAGAAAAGTGAAATAGTGCTTTACCTTCTACCTACAGTGTTTATGTCAAAACCTTATTTTGAAGGAACATGGTAGGCGTAGATGGTCGGTGTCATTATTATGTTATTTAAACCCAATTGAGATTTATTTACAAACCCATTTCAAATTATTGGGAAATGTAATAAAGGAATTATTCATCTTATTGACAAGTTAAGTTACCACGAAGCAAGCTCAATAAACTATTTTATTGAACAAAGAGAACTGGCCGGTTGCAAAATTTAGGGGAACAGTACCTTTATAAGACGGGGACGCGAGATATGATGGGATATCATACACTTAAGGCAAACTTAACACAATACTAACGTAAAGGTTTATTATCATTATAACCCCTTTCCACATTTACCATAAATTATTTACATAACCTACGTCTATTTACCTGCCAGTGGTGACCCACATTTGCAAATCATAATATGAAGTAAACCAGTCCCGCTCAAAATACAATAAGTACCCCCCATTTATATTATTAGGCATGTAAACAATTTGAAATATTTCCGTCTGAGCGCACTGGCGAATCTCCAACCTTCCATTATTATGTCTTTCATGACGTAGATTGATACTTGTTCTAATGGATCAACGAGCCTTAATTACTTAATGTCCCCTTGTGATCTTACAAACGTAAATGATTGTCGTATATCTTTTTGTCCCTGACTAAGCTTTAGGGCTAAGGCCGCCGAATTGACGGTGTTGCCTCCGATTTTTGAAAGGCTAATCCATTTTAGTCGATGTCAAAAAGCGTGTCAAACGACATGATTGGTCGCTGTTATTTTGCTCAATCAATCACCACAGTTTGTGTCACAGATCACGTACCTATCAACTTTCTAAAACTAAGTTTAGTGTGACAGTTGGATCAAAACAAAAGTTTCATTTGCCAGTCGGCGGCACTCTGCCCTCTTACAAGTCATGATCTATTTGCCATTAATTTAAAGACAGTATTTGCGTAAAACCTTTACTGCTGCGAACTTCCTCACAATGTTTTCGTTGGCCGTTTGAAGCTGGTAATAAATTTGAATTGTTGTTGAAACATTATTGGTACACGCCCCTCTACAACTTCTCCTCTGAGCTATTACTTCGTTGTATCAATAAACTTTACTAAGAATATTTATAGGAGTGCGGTCAAAGGGAAATTACACAAATTAGTTTACAGTCCGAAAGTTTTTTTGCTTT